>CM043739.1:3397233-4069733 GCA_023968675.1 Taenia pisiformis | reverse complement strand
GCCGAGTTTCCGCACCAATCCTTATCACATGCCAAACTCCTTTCATCATCATCACACGCCGTGTCTGGACTAAACTGCCACTTGACATTTGTCAGCTTGTGTCTAGTATGATGGGTCCCCCCCTCGAGGTTGACTTTAAACGCGTTTGTTAAGTACCAAAGTTTTTTCGTCTTTGAATTGTACCCCTTGATGGGCTTGATGTGCGATGCCAAGAAAGTCAAAAACCCGCAGTTGCTGAGGCAAAGTTTTTTTCTAAAAACCTCATTGCCAGTAATGACAACTTTCATTTTGATTGGTGCAATGATACACCACTGATACATCACAGTGAAGTTTAGCCAAAGAGGAGGTCTTTGCGGCTCTTTCTGGCTTCATTCCCTTTTGTTCAAGGATCTGCCCACTTAGGAAAGTGAAGTTCAAAGTGACAACCGTGGAACATTTAGCATTTTTATGTTAGCCAACGTGGGTTTTGACATTTTGACGTGCGTCCTGATCACACGGTAGTTGCTAAATGCATGTCAGTGTTGCACCGGTAGAAGAATTCGGTGTTGGGTATGTTGGGATTCTCGATTTCAGCGTGTCACAAATATGTGACACATGTTTTGTACCAATTTATGTCAACTTTACTTTAAAAATGGAAGCATAAAGTTGATGTTGGATATTGCTGAACCTCTGAGTGGTAACAGATTTTGTTGCAGAACAACGAAGGGGTTGGTTTTACCACTGATGGAAAAATTCTTCTCATGCGCACAGACTTTACGCCTCCTTTAGGTAGAGAGCAAAAAATAAATTTGACCTGATGCAAACGAAAACATGCATTTTTATCCCTCTGATAGGAAGCAACGACTTGGGGTGGATGAAGATGAAGGAATGGCCTAATTTGTTAGCAGTCACACAAATTACAAGTTCAGCAGAAGATGGCTTCCGACAAACCGGAACCAAGTTTGGATGCATTCACAGGAGTAAGATTCGCACCATGTCACACTTGTTAGGAAACCAATTACTTCAACACCTTTGGAAGAACTTGTTGTGAAGTCGCTACTCCTGTCGCAAAAGTGATTTGCGTGGCCTCGATCACCTCACTGCCAAAACCGTGAACAAGTCACCGCAGTTCCCAGGAAAGTTTCCCAATGATGAGAAAGTTAATGAACAATTATAAGCTATTTCCTTTGGTAAAATATAAGGCTAGTTTTTTGGCACATACTTTCTAAAGTGCTTAGCCAAGCTAGGTGTAATACTACTGATGGTGTTATCAGTAGACTAATTTGATTTCCTTTATATTACTCTTTAACTAATGGCCTGTACCTTCAGAACAAAACCACTTTTGGAGCCTTGCACTTTAAGATGTTGTATTAAAAAAGCACGGTAGTAAAAGCGTCAGAAAGTACTACAGACGGTAGAGAGATAAAATGTGCGATTTTCCCAATCCAATAGCACCCTCGTGCGCACCGAATTTGTCGCGTTGCTTGCCCATTGGCTGTGACAAATTGCCAGTGTCTCCCGGCTCCCTTCTTGTTGCCAGCTTGAACATTAAAAGTGGCCTTACAATGTCAGTGGATTTATGTGCATTGGATGGTTCGGGTAAATGCATAGTTAGCTGGTTGAACGTCAGTAAGACAAGTAAGTCCGTAGAGAAGAGCATTAAAATGGTTGAGAAGGGTGAATCATTATCAAAGAAATGAGGCAAAGTCAAAGTGCCTCTCTTAACCAAAAAGAGCCAAGTTTGAGTCCGCCAGATCGCGAGGTGTTTCTTCGCGGACCTCTCTGAATCCACTTCGAATTGCCAAGCGCCTGCATGATGTGGACCGAAACGGTCGCCATCTCCTGTGTCCATTCCGAAACGAGCGTCTTCTTAGCTCTTGCATCGCAGCCACTGGGAAAGCCCTCCTTTCCACGAACTTACTTGCTTAGGCTTTCTCTAAGGGCGAATGCTGTCTTAAACTGCATTCGACCGAGTTGAATTAACCTAACAGACGACAGACTCGTTTGTTACTTAACGTTTCGAGAATGTACTTGCGTCTTGAGATCGGCACGCACTAAGTGGTGCACAGGAGGCGGTCGAAGTGCTTGAAGATGACAACGACTTATGCTGTCAGCCAGTCAGTTAGTCAGTCCATCAGTTGGTCAGTCAGTTAGATAGTCAATCAGTCAACTTGTCAGCCTGTTTGCAGCTCTAAAGTCAGTCATTCAATCTGTCGGTCTGTCAGACGGACAATCTGCCAATAAACCAGCCAGTCTGACAGTCAGTAAGCGGCCAGCTCAAATGTGTGGGAGCCCATGAAGGGGCTAATTAACTGTTGTCCCATGGTCGGTAGCACCATTCCACCACTTTTCCGTCCCAGTTAGTGCAGGCGGGCGTATGTTGTTTCTTCCCATGCGCGAGGCATCCCCAAGGACTGATCCATCATTTTTTATGTCCAAGAGCGAAAAATCTCATGCATGGGCATGTAATTTACCCCTCAGAGCGCCCACCACCACAATCACCACCTCCTTGGAGGGCTGTGAAACCAATTTTATGCGACCCTTCCAGGGATATGAAACCGGGTTATAACCAACTCGGTTGGCTGACGGGCCTGATGAATCTCCACCTCTTTTCCCAGAAGATTTACAGAGGACCGAATAGAAGGGTACAATAAGAGTCACCGCAACTACTGAGTGATGCGCATCCGTGCATACGTTTGCTTGAATTTCACAGCTTCACAAAACTTCTAAACTCCTCATTCCTCATCAATTCAGGTGTCAAATCGACCTCCACCAGGCAAAAAAGTAAGGGGACATTCTTGAAGTCGCTGCCACCCTTCTTATCAAATATTCTCCCACAAACAATGAGAGTGGTGAATAAAATATATTGCCAGGGCAGTTCACTCTTCCTTCGCGCAGGAAGGTTCCACTCCCAGTGATGTCTAGGCGGTTGTTTATCATAACCAAGTTATGCCCCACGATGTGAAGGTTGATCGACCGAAACTGCAGTATTCAACTGAATAAGTTGTCGGTGCAGTCAGTTGCTTCATTTTGTTCAGAAAATGCCCTAGTCTTAGTTGGCTAATGCTTTGGGGACGATCTAGGCCTTCAACAACTTGATGGTACAGTTGAATCATCCCTGAACGGCCTGCGTCGGAAGAACTCTACTCAAGTCATTCGTGCTGATCAAGTGGGTGGTGGACCGTGCTCGAATGGAACTCCTCGGGACTGATTGTGTTCACTCTTCTACGGTGAACGAGTTCTCCTCTCGCCACTCTGTTGATAGTCGTACCGCCAAGATTCTGGTAGGCAGGACACAAAACTTGCCTCCTCCCTCCCATGGAAGGAAAGCTTGACAATCGCCGAAATTGGACACGAACAGCTGTGCTGCTCTTGTTTTTGTGGCTCTTTTTCTTGACAGCTGGCAATTTAAGCAGGAGGGTATCGCATCCACGCTATTTGACAACCGAGTGAATTTCGTAAAGTGATAGCAAGCCACAAACAAAGTAAACAACTTCCCATAGTCTGAGATTGTGGACTTCTAGCTGCATGGATGCTATTAAAACAATTACTCGCTGTTACTTTGAAACTGTTGCGCATTATTGTGCACGCTTTCGTCCCAAATGATCCAACAATCTTCTGGAGCAGCGGAAGGAGGAAGAAGAGGAGGAAGGAATTGAGTGGTGCAGGTCTGCGAAAGGTTGGTGTAGGGAAAGGAGAATCGCGTGAAGTAATACTCACTCCTCTCCTCCCTCAACCTTGAATCTTCACTTCCACAAACCATGCTAAAGGCAATTGGGCTTTAAAATGGTAAATGCCACGGAAGTGGATCGGAGAGGGGGGGAAATTTTATTGACCATTTACAGGCCCATAAGGTCACAGGGAAGGCGAGGCCGTAGGAACCGGTGGTAGCATCACATCAGCTGTCTACTCTGTGGAAGTGTTCGCGTCGTAAGTTAATCTGTCATTGGTTTGTTGAAGTGTTCTCCACCATCCTGCTGCTTTTGTAAGAGGAGGAGGAGTGCGAGGCGGCTTTGAAGTGGACCTTAGCATTGACTGAGACGGGGATATTGAGTCACTGAGGTGGAAAGACATTTGTTACCGTGTAGGTGATTGGGGTGATAATTCATGCATGAGGTAATCTGGGAAGCATCTTCATTCCTCCAGGGTTGGTACTTTCGTCTAGACGGTACGATACCAGATACGCGGTGAGTACTTCCCAGCAGATCTGCACGATGCACATGAGGCCAAAACGGGCACATCCAACACGTGCGTTTGTTGCTCACTCCTTCACTTGTAAACATGTTAGCCATCCCAAGTTGCCAGGTCAATGAGGAGCCCATTTGGAAGGGCTTGAGCAGCTCATTTCCTTCCTTCCTGGAATGCTGGCTATGCAGGATCTATACCCAACGTGGAAGGATTACCACATGCATCGGGATTTCCTCCTCTTTTGACAAGCCGTTAGTTTGTTTAATCCACCCAATGGGAGATAAAACTTGTTGGTCGTGTTAGTGTGGACGAGTTAAAATAATGTGTTGGAAGATCAGCCGTTCCGTCGGTCATGAAGAGACCCTTTCTGCTGACTCGTCGCATGTCAAGGTCACATGCCAGTTTCGTTAGAAGTCCTTCTCCCTCACTTTCCTCCTCCTACCTTCTTTGTGCGACCTATCATCCATGTCAGGTCAACTTGACTTCATGAACTTGACCCCATCTGTCTTAATTTCACAGCTGCACAAGTTTATCTTCCAACTTGTTGCCTAGCTTTCAGCGAAGCTGGACCAACACCTCAGTCGAAGGTGAAATTGTGATCAAGGTGGTACAGTCCTCGTCGATTCCTCACCTTAGCTCCATTCTCGATTGTGGAAGACAGCACTTCACCATTGCTGCGTGAGCATGAGGAAGGAAAGGTCATGTACAGCTCGAGGTGGGTGGACTGCTAGTCAAGAGTGGCACAATCCAACAGACGGTTCCACATTTAGCCCTCCGCCCGTCCAACACATTGTATCACCGCCTGACACTTAAGCAGACATCCATAACCCATATGCAGGTTATGCGCGGAAGCAAGCGGGTGATTATCCTCAAACCTTTTACCACTTCCGATTCACGGCGAGCTCCTTCATTGCTGGATGACTGCATCCTGTCCTCCGTGCCCGAGCTTTTGTTTTGTGAGCTTCAGAAAGAAGAGAGCCTTGGAAGCAGGATGTTCAAGGTCCAGAGATGGTTCAACTGTGCTGCATCTGGAAGGTGTAGAGGAAAGAATTTGTTATCCAAAGCTCCTGGAACCTACACAAATTGTGGAGAGAGAAGCGTCATTCCTCAAATCAACAATGGAAAGACTAGTGAGGTGGAAATAATTTTACTATCTACTTGTTTGTATGCTTCCTGCACTTGTCTTCACGAGGTGGCCACTCGCTGCCCTTCAAAGTGTAGGCACTCCAACATAAAGGTGGCACGACGGAAGCTGAAGTGATCACATTGGGACGTTAATGGGGAAGGAGAGACTCACGACATCATCGTGCCTTGTTGGGAGGGGGTTTCGAGGGGCTTTTTACGATCACGCCTTCAATCAAGAGGCCACTGGAAGGAATTAGGAAATGAGTTGCTGAGTCTTGCGATCTCGGTACCGCAGCACCGCCCCAGCAATGAGCCTGCAAGATGGTTCCAACCGGAGTAACCATATTACCGCTTTCTTTCACCTTAATAGAACTTCGGTGTCTGTCGAATCTCCTTGGCAAATATCTGAGGAGGCTCGCTTGACGTTGGGCTGCCTAAATCGCAGTGGCATCTTACATTGTTAACGACTTGTGGAACTATTGTTGCCTGTCAAAGGAACGTATTTTTGACAGCGAAGCAGTTTTCGCTAACCTGACACCAATCTTGGGTCCGTTTTGATTCCCCTTTGGATTTTCCGGCGACAGCGATCTTCATTTCCTGAATAGTTCCCAAGGTTGTAATAAGCGATTGCACTGGGGGCGAATGCATGGTACCACGGTGTGGAACAGTTGAATTACTACGTTGCAGAGCGGAAGTACAAAAGCCCAGAGCCTGAGGTGCCGGTAAAGTCCGGGACACAGTTGGACGGAATTGTCAAGTCACCACTGAGGCCTTCACTTCCTCTGAACTTTGTAGTCATCCTTTTCTGCATTCACTTTCCCGACCGCACATCCAGCCACCTATTTTCCCATCTGCCGATTGCTTTATCCCTCCGTCCGGCCATCCATTTGGTCGTTCGTAATTCGGATTTCAAACAGCTTAGAGCGCCACGGAGAAGGCATCGCCTGTTCATGCAGTTGACAATGTCAAAAACGGGATGGTGTCGTTTTGACTCCTCCATCTGAAGCCTTCACGCACCCACTCATCCTTGTGAGGCGACGGTCTTCTCCTGCATTGAAGCATAACATTGAATCGTAGAATTAATTATGGCTGAAGCCTTGTACGATATCAGTCAAGGAAATGCTTTGCTAGCCAGTACTTTCGCAAACCGTATCACGTGGTCTCAGACAATCTACAAATTTTACCCTGTAATTTGTCTTAAAGACCATGTCTGCAGCGTCCCTACCATCCGTCTGCCGTGCGACTTATTGCGGAATCAAGTAAGTCTGGGAAAAGCGCAAATACCGCAAACATCGTACATAACTCTTTCTTTCGTGTTAAGGAAGACAGATTCTGTTCAATAACTGAGGAAGATGTCTGTAACCGCATGAATAGCTCCTGTTTCAGTTTTGAGGAAATCCCAATTTTTCACCGTAGAAGATTACGTTCTCGTCCCCACCCTTCTGATTGGCTGATATTGGATGCGTGTGCCACTCGGAGCCTTCGACACTCTCCAGCCCCGTTAGCCATTATAACGCCTGGTTAGTACTCCCCCACTCTTTAAAGCTCCCCAATTAATGAAAACATTTTGTCCAAAGTTCTAAGCTTCTGACTACTTTGGCTGGAAATTCGATGGGGTCCAAGCCCACAATCATGACCAATTACCTCCCAACTGCAACCCCGTGCCATATTGCCGGACCCACGTCATCAGTATGACCGCTTTATTCGCTAACCAAACAAAACGGCCACATTGGAGTCGTACTTTTACGCTACCGGGTAATTAATTAGACCAGACAGTGAAGAAGCCACTTCCTTTAACAACCAATCAGATTGCGGTTGGGGGGTGCTACCACGCACGCGCGGGTAATGGGCAGGTTTGCCTTAGCGAAGCTTAATTTTCAAAGCATTCAAGACCGAGGCAATGGTGATTTGGCCGGTGGCTCTGGGAGTGTTAATTCTCCTCCAGGTCAACTTCGGCACCGATGCTGTGAGTCTCTTTTTTGCGTCTGGTTGGAGGCTTTGATGCATCATCGGTCGAGTCGTTTAGTGTTTACAACTGCTACAATGAAAGCAACACTCTACTAGTGGTTTTCATGTCCTCATCTGGCTATTTTTTCCTAACAGCAAAAAGAAAGGGTGTCACTTCGATACTACTTATAAGTCTGTCCATATAAGTAGGTCGGTTCCTGTATCGTCTGCGAATAACACCTCGATGCTCCCTAGCCCCCATTCAATAAGATTTTATCCTGTCAAGATGTCTTAGCACCAACAAAGTAGCTTCAGTCTGCCTAGTAAAGGTGGTATTTCTCCCCTGTCAGACGAAGACTCAAACCTTTGTTGACATTATCCAACTTTCCATGCACGCACTTTGCCTTTTTGCTAAGATGACAGTACATTGTAACCTTCTTGACAGGATTAAATATGGTAGTTCCACTGATGGAAATAAGTCTGGCTCCCCCAACTCCAGCACCTCAACTTCAGAATTTTCGATTCCCAGAAATGTTCCTTCTTATGTCGGTTTAATAGCGCCTCATTCGATCAGGAGAAAAGGCTAAATTTTAACTATTTGAGCTTTGCCATCTTATTACTGTGGGAGAGCTACTTCTTAAGTAGTACATCGCGATGTTAATTGAATGGTAAAAGCCTTCAAATATAAGGAGGATGGTTTTGCTCCTCCTTTAACTCGCTCTTCGAGAGAAGTGCCTAGGACAGTACGTCTTGGGTTTTCTTGGAGTGGGCGATCGGAGCATTCCTCCTCGTCCCATCCGTGAGGAAACGAGAGCGTGCGCCCAGCCAGGAAAGGGCTACGAATCGACCACTCGTCACCTGAAAGGTGCAGCCAAATAATCGGCAGCAAAGACCAGCACACCGCACCACGTAAAGTTTCCTTCATTCGTCTAAAAGGGTACGAAAAAGGCGAAAAGGATGGCTAAACCCTGTAGGGGAGAATCAAGTACTTCAGAGGAGAGAACACGGCTGCACACGCGGTTAAAGGAAGCACACTATCTCTAGCGCTTTATTCTCTTGCAAAGGACACCAAGCGACGTGCAATTTTTGGCCCGTCAAGCTAATTTCCCAAGTACACGCAATCCCCAGGTCCTTACCGTGACTTGAGGGGAACGATCGCTATTACCGTGGCATGTCACGTATACTTGTCACTGACACGCGTTTGATAAATAGCCCAAATAGTAGAGCAATGGAAGTTCAGACCATTAAGGGGTATTTAAGAGTCTCACGCTCCAATCTGGTATTGCTGTTTTGTATTTTTTACGTCAAATTTTGCCATTGAAGAAGATGGGAAGTTTAACGGCTTCGCTCACTTCTACGTGGGAATATTTTAAAGGGAGAACAATTCCTTTTACTTGTGGTTGCACGGAACCCCGTGGGAAGGTGGCAAAGTTAGAGCAGTTTTAGCGTGACCCAATGTATGCCACTGTTTATTGTGAGGATATAGCACGGCCAGATGGGAGGGCTAATCTGCCTATACTCTCCACCACTCTCGCCTGAGCCTGACTCCTCATGGCAAAAAAAATGGCGATGGGCATTGCAGAAGGGGCACGAGGTTGTTGGCAGTACGAGGCAATGCGTCGAGCCTCTAGGTAAAGTATAAGATGAGGAGCAGAGAGGTGTAAGTCCCGATGCTGCGGCTCCGCCAAGGCCAGGCAGCTCACAGTGCAAGAAACTCGCTTTGATTTGAAACCGGATGAAGTGGGGTGGCACTCACCAGCAAACAAGAGGAGGAGGAAACGGATCATTGATAGTGCAGCAAGTCCCGTCCATTAGAGACGTTCGCGAAGTAGGATGTCACAACGGAAACATTTTTCAGTGTCAGGCGATTCAATGATTTCGTCACCTATTTGCCAGCGGCTGCTGGGAGGCCTGAATCACGTGGTGAGGACGTGGGTAAAGTTGAAAGCCACAGCGAGACTCTCTGCACTCGCCTCAATCCCCACCTCAGTGATGAATGCATCACTGCGTTCCCCTTTGGGGCACTCCTTGACCGTGATCGCAGCTAGTTGGGGGTCCGGTGTAAGACGGTGGCATTTTGGATGGATCAAGGCACTCGATAGTGGGAGCACTAGGCTGTCCTGCTGGCTGCACACATGTCGATGCAGGAGGGCGCTGTACACTTTTCTCCTCCTTTGCTAAGGCGTTTCGCAGCCATCCTCATCCAGAAATCTCGTCTCGCTTGTGTGGTCGAATTGTAAGAGGAATCGTCGGATAGGCTTGACAATATGACACGACGGGGTGTGACTAATTCCTTGCCTTAAAAAGCGAAGCAAAGGACGTGGGGAAAGCCTCACATCGAGCCCAATTGGAGTGAGCCAAATTGAGGTGCAATTTTACACTCACCAGAGGAATCGCATTTTACGAAGCTACAGTTGCAGACTGGCAATTAATTTGCCACCACCAGTGTATTGCCCCGCAGCTATTGCGTTCCGTTTCTTCTTCGCCTTCTTCTCCTTCCAGATTTGCTCTTTTGGTTGTCTGGGATTGTGTGCTGCCGTGAAAATTCTTTTCACTGATAAGTGGTATTGTAAGTCATTCTGACAGTTCATTACTTCGCTTCACCCAAAGGAATGGCATTTGTTTAAGTTTTGGCACTTTTTGACCAAAAAAGTCTGAAATTCTTCTCCTTTCCTCTCCCTCTCCCACTCTACCGTTGTCTGCCTATGCGAGGCGTGGGTTAAACGAAATGCCTTGCCATTCCTCTTTCGATCCTAGGCTTGCAAATGTTACCTTCAGTGAGGTACTAGCAGGGAACAAGTTTCCCAACTGCAGAACTCAATGGTGAAGGGAATTATGCTAATGGCGAAGGGCGGATTTCTACCGATCGTAGGCCCGTGACCTGGAAGACTCCAAACTTGGCTGGACAGTCAAGAGTTAGCTACACAGCGGCACAATCAAACAGTCAAACCACATGGCTTGTCTAATTTTTACAATAGGTCAAGCAAGTCCCTAAAATGCTGCGGCGCATGGCATGGTACATCAGTAGGTTAAAGGTCAGTGGAGAGAGAGAGAAAGGGAAGTGAAACTGTCTCCGCCTCGTTCGGGTTTGTCCATTGCAGAGTCATTTCATCCTAGATGTGCGTCCTCCTCTCCGAACCCACTCGTTCTTACAGCCTAGTCGCATGCTTCGACCGAAGTTCCATTTATCGTTTACTTATCCACTCACTTCTGATCGTCTCAAAATCCAACCCGTTTGGTAAGGCTAGATGGAATTAAGTAGCGACGTTCAGAAGCGTTCTTATCGGGAAAGTGGCGATGGGGAGGCTACCAAATTAATTACAAGGCATCATCTTACGGCACCGCTAGCAGGGCGAGAGAGAGGGTCGTTGAAAGCGCATGCGGCATTGTCCGTGGTATGCAGGAAGGCTTGCGTTAATAGCACGAGCATGTGAACTGCAACAACCGACGCTAAAGGATACACTAAGTAGCGGCTCGGTAATAACCGCCACATCAGATCTCGCTGTTGCTGTGGTGTCGCACAGGCAGAGGAGCGGACAAACACAGTCAAAGGACTGTGCCAATTGACAGTCATTCTCTCTCAAAAATTTACTCTAAATGTGCTTTTTGGCTTTCTCCATGAGATAAGGAAAATTGGCCTTCTGATTTTGACGGTTTTTGGGAAGCTTTTAAAATCTTAAAAGGTGGCAGGGTGTTCCAACGCGACTTGCTTATTGGGTTCTGGGGTTTAAAGTGAATTCAAAAAAGCATGAATTCGTTGGCTCACTTACCTTTCTCTGCTTTTAGTACATCGACTACGAGGAGGAAGGCAATACGGTGAGTCAGAACTGTTTCCTGCCTTTCCTCTGCAATCTCATTTGAGAGGGGTGTTCTAACATTGTTTGGGTATTAGTGCGTGAATTGCCTCTTAAGATTGAAAAGCATTTTAATGATTCCGCCAGTAAATCTGTTCGCGTTTTAACACCATCTTGGAAAATGACGATTTTATGGGCTTTGCAGCTGACAAATAGCCGCCCCCACGCATTCCGGAGGCCTAGCTCACCGGTCGAACAGAAAAGCTGCATTTTTTGTGGAAATCTTTGGTGATCCACGTCCAAATTATGCGACCTGTAGGAGCATGAGCAGACGTTACCGACATACGCGTCATCAAGTCGTCGAGCGGTTCTTTGATGTCACAACGGGTGGAGGTTTTGTCAGAGGCATTTTCCATTAGCATGGCTCGAAGGTCACACCACAGAGTGGATTTAGCAGCCACCATACTGTTATAGGGGCTGGGTAATTGTGAAAATGCCAACCGCAACGTCTCTTGTGCCTTCCGTGGACCTTATAAATCTGTCAAATGCTTACCAGGCAAAAAATGGGCGGAGGATTGAATCCGGGGTCGTCGAAGGTTGGCGCAAATGCAACAGACGTCCTCAACTAAGTCATCACCTTCCTCCTCTGGCGATCCTATCTCTGTCGGTAATGTGGAGCCGGTGAGGGAGGCGTGAGGCACACTTAGCCTGGCGGCAGTACGCCTGAAAGTCAAGCAATCGAGTGTAATATCAACCAGCTGAAAATGCAGCCAAACCAGACATCATCCATTTGTGGCTTATTTTTAGCAACCTCTTTTCTGTCAATAAATTGCTAGCTTCATGTTATTTTGAGCGAAAACGTCCGAACCAGAAAAGCCAACTTCATTCAGTGTAGAAGTGATAGTTTTTAAGACCTGAAAATATCATCTGTTTTGTGAATGTCAAAATGTTTGTATAGGCGCTATACAGAACATTATGACGCCTTTCTGGAAAAGGAAAACACTCATTTTAATTAACTTGGGAGGTGAAAGTTTGTTGAAGGCTGTTGCATCGCTATGCTGCCCAACTATGGAAAAGAAAAGGCCAAAGTTAGAAAGGGAGCAAACCATGGAGAACGATGGCCTTTTTTTGGGGCTCAGCCACACGGATGAGGGTGCCCACCCCGACCTGGGCACCACCACTGACCCCTCCCGAGCAGGAACGCAGGCGATGTGTGCGTGTCATTGTGCTGCACCCGCACGCACAATCTGTCCACATGGGCAGCACATAAGAAACTTCATTTTTAAACTATTTTGCAATGTTGGGGGCATTATTTCTGCTGTTTTGAAAGCGCGTTAAAGTTGTCTCGGTAACTATAACAACCGTGTTTCACCAACACGACTGTGCTTTACGGTTGAACAAAATGGGTGCAATCAGCTGCGTGTAAATGTGGAAAAATCATTCCACATTCTTTGAATAGAACACTCTAAACATTTAATCACTGGAATATGTGAAATGCTGTGCAGAAGTTGAGACTGAGCTGCAAATGCGTGACGCCTTAAGACTGCCTTGAAGGCGAAAAAGGGCGCTAGTGCTGGGATAATAGAACTTTGGACTGCTGAAATGACGTGGACGCCTGTCCAACGGGCAGATGTGCAATGGCGCAGAACCGCAGCGGTTCCCATTGCCGAGACCGAGAAGGAAATGCACACCCGACTCTCTAGGGGACTAGCCAAGGCCCCAAAGACTTGCTTTAATCATTTTTGCAGGTTTTACCCCGAACTGCTGTTCCTGTCCACGGCTTGAAGCATCCTTTCCGAAGGGAGGGCAATTCGGTGGTGAAACCGCTGGCCAACTTTGCCACTGGAGTCGTTGAGAAAGACAAACTGTGGATGCTCCTCCCATGGGTAACTTCTGCATGAAAGCGTTTTTAAACCGTATTTCATAGTAAGTCACTTCAAGCAATTGTTGTGGCTAATTGTTCCAAGATCAAAGCATTCGCACACTTTACCACTCCATAAAAGGCCTCCCGTTGCTCGCATCCACCATTTAAATAAAAAATTAAACCGAATATTACCCAGTGCTACAAGGAATTAGGCCATAAGTCTTTGACAGTCAAAAATGAATAAATAGCCAATAGTGATGGCATTTCACCACTAAGGAATGTGTTATGAAAAGTGCATTTTTATGTGCTAAATTTAATTGATTGTCAAATTGTGCTAACCAAAATCGCCTTGTCCAGCGACGACGGCTAAAGCGCCATTCATTAAGAGAGGTGATTCAAGGCTACTTCAAAATAACTGCTTGCCAGACAGAGAATTAAGTGTTACAAATTACGGGATTCAGTTTTGGTTTTATGGCCAAAATTTGTGGCTCCTAATCAGGCTTTAAGCCACTTGAAGGTAAATGTTGTCGTCTTGAATCACTTGAATAGGATGTTTTGGAATTGTAACCAAACGTGCAATCTTTTAAGCAGACTTGCATTAAAAGTTGGGTATCCAAGCCAGCTGAACCAAATTGCGCGTTTGGCATTTTGTAGAAACTGGGTGGAAAGGTGAATTTCCCAGTACCTGAGGTAGGCTTTCAATGATGTACACATGACTGAAAGTGTTCATTCACTTGCTTAATTCAATTCTCTTGCTTGTGAAGGACGAACCAACAGGACACGGGCTGCCAAAACACGTGCCATTTGGAAGGAAAAAGGTTAGTGGTTCTGGAAAGGGAAATTTTTAAAAGTAAGGAAAAGCAAATAAACAAGAGTAGAAGTGAATTTTGAATGGGCAAGGCGATATGCGGACAAAATGGAAAATAAATGGATCTCGCGCGTTTGTGGCGGAGATGATGAAAGCATCCTTCGATAGCTTAGCAATTTCGAGTTTACTTACTCAATGCTCCAACGGGTGTAAAGGTGTCATATCGTCTATCTCAGGTCTTTTTGACGTCATATCCTTACAAACTACAAGGCGGTGAACTTCGCGGTTACGCAATGGCAGAGATGGCCTGCCGAGAGGCGGGCGAGGCATACTTCGGCGACGGGGGCTTTCGAGCCTTGCTAACCACGCAAAATCGTCCTTTTGAAAAAATACTGCCTCGTCACCTCTTCATCTTACCCCTCTTCAACCTCCGTGTAAGTTAATGCCTCTGATTTGATAGTTATCCATCAACTGTACCCGCCGATTAGGAGGCACGTGACAAAGAGGTAAAATTACTCCGAAATAAGGCCTTCCTCTTAAAACCATGTTATGCAAGAATCACCAAAAGTGATGCCAACACTGGCAACTGTTGGATACTTTATTGGGAAAAAGGCCCTTTTACGAAATTTTTGTGGTTTTTATGCCGACATCAGTGCCAGTAGGATGACTAGCTGCAATAATTTAAGTGGCTGTCAGCATTTCTACAAATCATAAAATCTTCTGTGGAAAAGGAATCAAAGTCTTTCTTCGTGATCTTCTTCAGGGGGAGCTTATGGCCCGCAGTTGGCGTGATTTTATGGATGGAAGGCTGGCGAACGCCACACTGATCGCGATGGATGGTACAAAAGAATCTATTGTGCCTCGGTGGTAGGTCTTCTGTCATCCTACAAATTATTGTTCAAAGTTCAGGATCATTGGTTACTCCAACTCCTATGAGTAACTATGAGTGAAGTAGATACTTAAGGATGCTGGGGGAAGGTTTTCCCGTCACACGGTAATTAATGCGGATATCACATGTGCGTGTGTGTGTGCGTCGAGGAGCAAAATTTCAGCTACACCAGCATTGAGATTCGCATTCAATAATTCAACTAAGAATATTTTAAGCACCTTAAAGATCTGCTAGTAAAAGGCAATAGAGGAAAAAGGAGCAAGGTATGAAGCCACGGAAGGTCTAGCATCATAATTGAATGCATTAATCAAAATGGTGCGGCTGCAAATGACCCCAACCTCCACTTTAACCACACCCCATTCAAACACACAAGTTACGAGAAAGAGGTAGTGGTTAAAAGGTACCACTATTTAAGATAAAATTAATCAATAAGCCAAAAAAAGGTTTTTACAGGTATAAAAGCAGTCACATTGATATTAAAAAGTTAAAACTTACTACGTATATCTGATGCGTTTCCGAGCAGACTCCATTCCAAGTTACGGTTAGCTGACTTGGCTGAACAATAAATTTTATTTCAAAAATACTCCTAACAATTTGATCAAATACTCATCTAGCAAATCTTTAGAATAGCTGTGAAGTGCATGAGCCTATAGTTATCTTTATTTTAAGCATCCAAAAGGAGCATTTCTACCAGGAAAGGAGGTATAGAACCGCCAGCAAATTGATTAAATGGCAAAAAATACTTGGTTTTTATTCTCCGGTGCAGGGAATGGAAGTACTACTGGCTTGGCGATGGGTACAAACGAACGTGTGATCAATGGACTTCGAGTTACCTAATGGATGTAGCCAATGTCATCGCCTTCGACTACTCCAGCAACGCAGTAATTCAAGATGTGGCTTCATGTTCATCAGACCTCCATCTCCTTTGCTACTCCGTCTGTGAAGACTATGATCTGTTTCTATGAAAATGATTGCACAAAACAGTAACACTTAATTTGACATAAGCATTCAACCACTAAACACACACCACTTATGAGATTTCTGAAAAAGGACTACTGATGTGATTTTGATAGGCATAGACTACAGCATAGATTTGGAGAATGACAAAACCTTAGGCAATTGCATGCCATTCCTGCATGTTTTAAGACTCACAACCTTAACAGCCTGACATTTGTAAATGCTTAATAAACATTAACAAGAGCGTAATGTAAGCAGACACTACCTTGACGCTACTCTTACACTGCAATCAAGCATATTTTTTGCAACTTCGCAGAGATGTTTGCAAAGGCTATATTACCGACACTATGGCTGCATAAATTAGTTGTTGGGTGCATAAAAGCAATAGCAGAATAAATGCACTAAAATATTGTAAATAAAATATGTGCTAACGCAGATAAGCGATAGCTGATTAGGCATTTAAAAGCGGAGGGAGATTCATTAACTCAAACAAATGTGTCTAAGCAATTGCACCCAGAAAGAAGCGAGTGCATGAGATACAGACTTATGATTAGGCAACAAATTTTATGTGAATCAAAAATTAACAGGATGCAAAGACTTTTGCATGCTTTGAAAGAGGGTCGAAGGCTGTGTAAAGTTATGGGTTTGGCACTCGCTAGTGTAAGAAAGCAGTTGAAAAACATTACAAACCTATTCTGAACAACAGCTAATTATCTGGCACTGAAAAAAATGTTAAATGATTCGTTCTGGTGATTGTGAAAACGATAATGCGTTCTTTGCTTAGAAAATTACGAAAGTTAGTAAGGGTACTTTTGACAGAATACACATGGTCGCGGCGGACAGTGTAGTGTCCAGGGGACCTCTTGAGAGCACAAGGAGGCAGAATGCGGAGCGGAATGTCTATTCAATAGACCACCAGAGAGGATTTGGCCACCGCCATGGCCTAGGGGTCAGCCCGAACCTGCAAAGCACTGCACTGACAGCCTTAATTTAGCCTCATCTTAACTCCATTACCTTGTTTGCTTCACCACAAAATTTCCTGTACGGTCACCTGGGTGGCCATTTTGCTGTAGTCGACTGAGTTGGTATATGGGAAATGCTAGCTGTAGGAAAGTGGCGCAAGGACTTCGAACATGGTCCAAGGACTGAGCGGAGGTACCAAAGAAGAGGACGCCAACTTACCTTATAAGGAATAATTACGCATCCTTTATCTTTAGTTGTAATTGAATAAACATGTCGAAGAAGAAAGAGCCTTCTCCAGTAAAGAGCCTACAAATGGAGGAGGAGGAAAACAACAAACATGCTGCACTAGCAGTCCGGTTTTCTCTACCTTTGTTTGTTTCGAATGCTAATTGGCCTTTGGATACTTGAGTGGAGGTTCTAATTTAGCGGCGTGAGCCAACAGTCTCATTCCTCGTCCTCATCAATATGCATATTCTATCTTATGCTTAGCCATCTTTTGTCCTCTAGATAGACTTGTAACGCTGTATGCGTAAGTCTTGGAGTTGGAGGGCTTATCTTGAAGTCAGATCCTCATTAATAATCTCATCTTTTCGCTATGGCATCGTGCTTTCCTGCTTCACGAACGAGGCCTCGTAGATTTGCAGCCATTCAAATGGACCGTTAAAGCCATGATTGCCCGACCCTACAAGTCCACTGGACTCATATAGTTCAATTCATCTCAAATTATTCCATTGTAAGGTCTCCAAACCTAGTCAGGCCTATTTTGCAAACCATCTTCCTGTAAGTCGGCCACACTTTACCTCGCGAAGTACCACATTTAAGCATGCAATGTTTTGGGATTCTTTCTAAAGTAGGCTAAATTTATAAACTTCTTGTGAATATTAGTGTCCTGCAATTTCTTGCGATTATGTTTCGCACCCCAATTACTTTTGTTTAGCTATGCGCCATGGGTTGGATTTAGCTAATAGAGCAGACTCAATAATGTCTTTGAAAATATTTACTAGTTTTAAATAACCAATCCCACTCTAATGGTGTTAATTAAATGACACCAACTTGGAAAGCTGAAGAAAATAATGCCTAACCAAAATTGCATGGCACTTAAAACAAATATTTTTTTGTTGTATAGTAATATAATTTTTCTGCAATAAAATCAAAAATAATTAAAATTTAAAACAAATTAGTCATTTCGCTGCCATAGTGTGCCTTGTTTGTGTCCCGCCTTGTCGACAATCATGGCTTTGTGTAGGGGTGCTTTCGTTTCAAGTCGCTATCTGCGTGGCAAAGTCCTGCCCCTTGCCGCATTTAGCAGGTTCTACTGGACCGTCCCCGTGAGAACACCTCAAAGTCTCCTCGCTAACCACCGGTAAGTTTGAGTTTCTGCTAATTTGACCAATCTGCCTACAGGGTTCTCACTAAATTGCACCAAAACTCTCTTGACTCTGCCCGCTATTTCTCTTGTAAGTGCACTATCAGCATTACCTTGTTATTCACTAGCATTACCACGCCATGTCGTCGTAAATTTGCCAAATCTGTCTCCGACCATGGAGACGGGAAATGTTGTCAGTTGGGCCAAAAATGAAGGAGATCAGGTTGGAGAAGGTGATCTATTGGCTGAAATTGAAACCGATAAGGCAACCATGTCGATGGACTCCAGCGATGAGGGCTACGTTGCTAAAATTCTCGTTCCTGCTGGCACCAAAAACGTCCCCATTGGAACCGTAAGACATGCATCGTTGATCACCTAATTTTCCACCTTTTTAGCCGCTCGTGATTATTGTGGAGGACGAGGCTTCGATCGGTGCTTTTAAGGACTACAAACCGGAGTCTGCTGGGGTGCGTATCCTTGCTAGCTTTTCTGCTGTCAACTCTGGCTTTCTGTAATGCCTTCCGATTTTGTCTCTTCTCTCTTGTGTTGTTATTGAGGTTTTCCCACTACTTTTCCATTTTACAACCTGGAAATATAGCAGGCTATGGCATTTTTCGGTTTCGCTTGTAGCCGAAGCGTGTCCGTTTCAGCGCCCCGCTCCCTAAGTGCTAGGTCTATTTCCCCAGTAACGAGGTCTTTTTTATAAGCATCACTTTAATTGTTTCGCCTCATTAGGTCAATTCAAATTTTACTAGGTTAGTAGAGAGTTTCCCTATGCATATTAGCTTCTCTTTGTTGGGGGCATGCATATTCCCGCTCTTGTCGATTGGCCTTATCGATTATACCGTGATGACCCTACTGTTGTCATCAGATCAGTTTTGGCCGCAGGAATATAGCCCTCGACTTAAATGTTGTTTTCGAAGCAATCATATTTAGCCACTGCCGGCCGGTAACCCATCTCCATGCTGTCGTGGAGCCCGCTCCCCAAGGGTTGTGTTGTAGTCCTCCATTATGCAAAGCTATTTGCTTCGTAACTTAGCGCAGTGGCTTCAAAGCGTCAGGTTTTTGTCCTCATGATTTATAAGGCTCCAGTCTTGTCTGCTAAATTCTCCTTTTATAGGCTCCAACTCCTGTTGCATCACCGCCACCACCGGCACCATCACCCCCTCCTGCACCAGCAGCTGCCGCTCCACCACCGCCGCCTCCACCCACACCAGCAGCCGCACCACCACCGCCTCCTCCTCCTCCCGCGGCTCCCAGTATGCGTCCAGCCGGCTCCGGTGATCGTCTTTTTATCTCCCCGCTGGCCCGACGTGTCGCTCTCGAGCGCGGCATTGATTTGTCCACGCTCACTGGTACAGGTAGTGGTGTCGATGGCTGCTTTGTTCTGGCCGATTTGGACAAGATTTCTGTAGGCGCACCGGCTGCTTCCAGTTACACAGATGTTCCACTCACTGGAATGCGATCGGTAAGTTCAGTTCGTTTACTCTTGTCGTGGTTTAGTTTGTTACTTCACTTTGCGGACTTCTGATGGGAAGGATCCCCGTGAACAGCCTCTTCAATCGGTACATGCTGTAAGGTAGTTTGGTCGATCATTGGTATGGAACCTGATTCAAATCCTTGTCGAAGTCGAAAACTTACTGAAATCCTTTCGAGTCCCTGAATTTTTTGCCCCAATACCTCAAAACTCCGTTAATATGTGAGAATTTGTTTTTGGAGAGCACTAGGCTTTCATTTGGTTACTTTTTTCCGGGAGTTTGTGGTAATTCTTACGCGGTATCGAAGCCCCATAGGCTTGCCTCTCGAATGGATTAGTCGAAGCTATCTACCAATCGGCTTAATTAAAAGGTGAACGACCAGCAGCTTTACTGTAGTACGGGTGCTTACCCACTGTGCCATCAGAGCCTCCCCTACGGTGGTGGCGGCAGTGTGACTCAGGTTATTTATGCCTTTTGCAGCATAATGACCTTATTGTTCACGTCTCTTACCCGTATGTTTGCTACGCCCTGTAACCGCTGTTTCACTGTCTAGGAAAAAAACTATGCTACGCTATCTTTTTCGTATGCGTGCTTGCACTGAATGTCAGGTGTTGAGCTTCATTTGCGCCTGTTTGCGGGTTGTTCAGCTCTTCAAACGATTACTTTTATATCGTCCACATTTTCGGCTGGAGATAAGACTCGCTCGTGTCGATTGTAATCCAGAGTTGCCTTCATGTAACCCTCATTTCTTCCGTTATCTTTGGGCAGACAATTGCTAAACGTCTGACCGAATCGAAACAGACGATTCCACACTACTACCTCACTGTAGAGGTTGAGTTGGACGAGGTTCTGAAGCTGCGTAAAAGCGTAAACGCCTCGTTGGTGAAGCAGGCGGCACCCGGTGAGAAGCCGGCCAAGATCTCCGTCAATGACATCCTCATCAAGGCCATGGCACTTGCCAACAAAGCTGTGCCCGAGTGCAACTCCGCATGGATGGGCAACTTCATTCGTCGGTAGGTTGATACCCCTGTTTCCCTGGTGTTTTCATCCTCAGCATTCGGTGTTGTCCACCTCTGGTGCTTCGTCTCATGCTTGTGTTGTTTCAGCTAACTGCTTTTTATTTAATATTTTCCATCTTCCGCCTAGCTACTCTTCCACTGATGTCAGCGTTGCTGTAGCGACGCCTAATGGTCTTATCACTCCCATTATCTTCAACGCCGACACAAAGGTTAGTTCCGCCCTCGTATGCACCGGCTGTGTGTGAGACCCCCAAACCAACTTTCTCATTGTTTTCAGGGCATTCTCACCATCAGTCAGGAGGTTCGGGCCTTAGCGGCACGAGCGCGAGAGAATAAACTGAAGCCGGAGGAGTTCCAGGTGGGTTGAGGAATCGTTAATCCACTCTACGTCTTTGTTACGGCTGCTGCACACTGTCCCTCTTCCTCGATGGGGTCCGGTTTTTCTGTGGCTTTTCTAGTCATTCTTGAAAAGACGAAGTGTACTGGTGTTTCAATTCAAGTCTTAAAAGGCAGTCCTTAAAACTTCCCATGATTCCCATGACCAAGGAAGACTGATTCCTACTTATCTTCAGAGCGGAGTGGTAACTTTGGTATCACTCAGCATTGCTATTTCGTAAATGGTAATTTCACCTCAAACGATTTCGATGGGGACGTTAATGGTTCATTTTGTGAGATCGGTGGGAGCGTCTTTTTCCCTCGCATACGGAATGTGAGTGGGAAAAGTAATTAGGGAGGTGTCCTCGCCTATTTTAACCCCCACGCATTGGAACGATTGTGTGCTTATTGAATTACGAGCGGCAGCGGAATGTGTTTTGGTGAAAGGAATGAATTGAGAGTGGATATCGTAAGCGTTGAAACGGCTTTCTCCTATGGGTGAATTTCCCTTTTTTCGTCATGTAATCGCGATTGTTCTGCTAGGTGCCGATCCACTTTGATGAAACGCAACATCACGAATCCCGTTTTAATCAAGTTTCGCCGAGGACCGCGTCACCTTGACCTTCAAATAATCTAGACTTGCTTAACGCCTTCGAAGTTACTGGGGGGATTGTGTATGACCCATTCTTCGGTGTCGAAATCCCCTACGTTATTTCGTCCCTGGAGCGATTTCTTGCTGCTGAAAAGGGAATCATTTGACCTCAAAATTGCTAGCCCTCCAGGTCTCTTCGCAACAACCTCCTTTTAAGAGCCTGGAAGTGTTGGAATAGCTCGCGCCTATCACGGTGCCGATTTGGTTGTGGCATGGAGATGCACCAACGGAGTGCCATCGCCACGGTTATTGATTTGCTTTGGCAGCAAGGTACACGTGTGCACGCAGCCTGGCACAGCACACAAGCACCTAACATAGTCGGGAGATGTGTGCATGTGTGTGTGTGTGTGTTTGTACATTGGTGGCTTCCTAAAATTGGACTTCCCTTTCTTTCCCTCTTGCCTCCCCTCAACTCCTCTAGGGTGGTACCATCACCATCTCCAACCTCGGAATGTATGGCATCTCGTCCTTCAGCGCGATCATCAACCCGCCCCAGGCCTGCATTCTCTCCGTTGGTGGATCAGAACAAGTTATCGTTCCTGATGAGGAGAATGGGTGCGTTTGGTTCATTCAATGTGCCACCCTAAGATGATTCCTTTATCGGGATCCAACTTACTTGACTAACAGTCTTATCTGGAATAAGGGATTGCCACGATCGGTGAGATAGAAACTTAAAGAGCTCACATGTGTGAGTGTCGAAGAAGGTATCCATCTGCTTTCATTCTTCATCACTTTAGCCTCAGAATGCCAACTAGCCTTTGTGTAGTACCTACTTCAACGTTGATAGTCGCTTCTTGGATCCTTTTGGTTGATTTTTTTTACCTTTGAAGGGAATTTAAATCTTGGGTTCCCGCCAGGCTTGAATGACCTTCCAGACGTGATTGTTGTCACAGCGCCAATGGTGCATAGCATTGTTCTCATTTATTGGATACGATGTGTCTGGGTTTGGAATAGTGTCATGCTACGGAGATTTTATCGGTTTGGGCACTGTTGCGGTTTCTTCCGAGCTATTGCTCCATCAACAGTGAATTGATGGATCCTGTCGACCGATTTCTTTCTTCTCTTTCCGTAGCCACAAATCGGTAACAAAGTTGGCCGTGACACTCTGCTGTGACCATCGCGTTGTGGACGGAGCCGTCGGTGCCAAGTGGTTACAGGAATTCAAGAGTCTAATGGAAATGCCCGCTCGCATGCTGCTGTAGACACTGCTGACGTCTAGGGGAGAAGAAGGCGCTTCTACCGGTACCGTAGCATGCACATATGCACACTATCCAAAGTGCTTTGCCATTTTGCCTCCATCTTTTTTCCATCACCGCTTTCATTGTTCGAGTATCTCAGTCCCTTCCCCTTACCCTCCCCTCCTCTTGGTGTTTTGGTGTAATCGTCCTCCCTCTCTCCTCCTCCTCCGCCTTTAGCTGCAGTTGTTGCTCTCTATCCGCCTAGGAGGCTTCTTTTTTGTACTAAACCCTCTACTTCTGCAAACAAACAGGACGTGCGGCGAAAGCAGGTTATTAAATAGTCTTTTTTTTGCCTTGTGGGTAGGCTTTGGAAATCGTCGAGATCAAATTTCGAGGGCTGTTTTCTTGCCCTTTGTGTTTGGTGGAGCATTATCCTGTATCCTTCCCTTGTTTAGATTAGAAATAAATTGTCGGTTGTCTTGTTGTTCCCCTCCTCTATGTGTGTGCGTGCCTCCTACGGGGTTTTCCTTGCTCAGGCCATGCGATGATAGCTTTCACCTCTCCTTCCGAGTCGGATGTTGGTTGTACCGTGGAGTGAGCACAGGTAATTTCTTTTTGCGTGTTGTGGTGTTTCTCTGACACAGTTTCGTGTTTTGCCAAGCCTAGTTGTGTTTTCCTTGGAACGGTGCGGCACGGCCCTATCGTCCTCAGAGGTCAGCGGTGCAGCACGCTCGGCACTAGTATTGTAGAATGTTCAGAGATGAACAGTTGAGCGCCCCCGTTGGAAAGAGTACTTCACATTTCAGCTGAACTTATGTTCACTTGGAGTTGTATTTTATCATCCCTATCTGGAAGCATTTGGTGGCTTAGGTGATCCAAAGGAGTTCTTTCAGAGCTTAGGTGTGGCCTTGCATTGACTTGCTTCTAATAAGAGTTTCGGCGAAGTGCCGGAGGCTTCCCCGATTGTTTAAATTCATAGTCGAGAGGCCTCACCCGAGGATGCTATCTTGATGGAAGCAAACGATGCTTTCTCCCTCTTCATCAAATTCACCCCCATCCGTTTCGTCTGGTAACCTCTATCAACCTCGAAGTTCCGTGTCAAGCCCTTTTCACGGACCGGTTTTACGCCCTGTCTAACAACTCGCCAATTCTCTTTGGAAGAGTGAAGTTGTATTCAACGCGCTCCAGTCTGATCGAGCTGTTTAGAGTGGGTGCAAAGCGCATTTTCTGTTCTGATCTCAGTGAATCATTCTATCTGCTATCCACCACGCGTACACATCCAAGGGATCGTCTTCTTCGAGGAATGAGGCGACCTCCATTCTGTAGCAGAGGAGGTGCTCTTGCAGAGGCAGAGTCACTTTTCTTGATAGGTTATTCCAAAATGTGGGAGTAGGGCTTTCTTTTGCGTTACGAATTCACGGGAAACAGTTACGTCTGAAAGCCTTCGCATACGGAATCGAAGCATGGGCTTGTGGTGCGACGCTTGGAAGTATGTGGTAACCAATTGCAGGATGGCAGTCGGTGGTATTTTCCTTCGCTGAAAGAATGAGGAGAGGAAATTGATGGCGATCATTGGCTGAGTGAGCTTTAGTCGGTAGCCTTTTACGATTGCCTCCACCAACTCCTACCGTCAACCTCTTAGCCGACGTAGGACTCGTTGAGCTGCTTCGATATCACCCCTTCCAACCGAAGTGTGGGCTTCGAGCCATCCCGGACAAACGGAAGCGTACGGCTCTTAGTGGCACAGGGCAAATGGTTCTTAAGTGGTGTGTTAAACTACCTCATCCTCTACGAAGGCCTGGAACTATGCATTTGTAGCTTTGGAGTCCACGAGATCGACGACCTCACGGCATCTTTGCTTTGGCCTACTCTATGCCGGCCAAGCCCATTGGGCAATCTAGATCCCTTTAGGTGGTGAATCGGCCCCGTTAGCAGATTTGGAGGATCCATCGTTTTGAAACCTTGACTCTTTCGTGGTACCACTCTGAGAGGCAAACCTGATCGGGTCCACTGAACTGCGAAATGATTGTGAGCCTTCGATCGGCGCTGTCTCACCCCCTTCGCTTACATCTTCACGGATCTGCGATCACTTCAACCGCATTTGAACGCATTCCAGACCCTTCGTCTGCCAAGCAGCCATCCACTCGACTTCTAATTATCAGTTCACTTCTGTCACACCTATCCTTGGGTCCATTTGGTTGTCAGATCCAGGCGATTCATTAAGATGTCTCTACGATCATTCGTTCGGCTACAAACCATCCCAACTCTACCCAGTCATTCCTCATCCATCCATTTGCACCCTATTCATCCACTCCCATCATCCATAAATTGCAAGACCTCTTGAACGCCCTCGTGGGGTCTCTTCACCGCCAAGCAGGCAACAAATCAGTCGATGAGGGCGAAACCACACTATGTCGAATGTTTATTCATGTCAGCATTTTCGTGCTACCACTTAAAAGATAAAAAGACGTT
The DNA here is from genome assembly GCA_023968675.1 of Taenia pisiformis. NCBI lineage: Eukaryota > Metazoa > Platyhelminthes > Cestoda > Cyclophyllidea > Taeniidae > Taenia > Taenia pisiformis. The sequence goes on along the minus strand of CM043739.1, from coordinate 4,044,679 downwards.
GAAAGACCCCGTTCTTGCCCCTCGGCTGCGTCTACTTCCTTTTCTTCCGCTTTTTCGTCTTCTTATTTGGTTCTACAAAGTTGAAGAAGGCACGAGGTGGCTATTAGGTCCAAAAACTGCGATTTCTTTGCAAACATCTCAAGGGTCCACCTTACTTTCATCGGACTTTCGTCGCCGGGAGGTGCTTTTTGAGGCTTTTACGCCCTCGCCATTGCTGTCAGCATCTGCCGACCAATCAGTGTCGAGATCAGGGAGGTCTTGAAACTCGCTGGCATACTTCAACCGATTTGTTGCTTGAACGAGTCTCGAAGACGCCTAAAATGAAAAGATGGTTTTGTGGTCGGGAACTATCAGGCAGGCTTTTTGAAACATCGTTCACATCCGGAGGTGGCATCCATTTGGTGAAGCGTTTTACTGGTTCCACTGGTCTTTCAAAAAATTGCCAAACCTAGACGATTTCCTTAGTCTCGTGACGCGCCCTAGCCATGAGTGATGTCCACTTGGGAACGGCTCTTCATACCACGTCTCTCCGATCAGGGTGTTCCATCTACTAAGACCCAGACTTCATCTAGCTGGTCAGAGGGGATTCTTAAAAGCCAACGGCATTCCGGCAAGCAAAACGCTTGCCTCAGTTGATCTAGTCAACCCGATCTGGTCTCCACAGAGTCGTATAGACCTAACCGGTCTGCATTTCGTCCCACAAATATTGCCTTCTGGGTTTGAACAACATTATGTAGGCACGGATTAATTCCAACCAATCAAAAGCGCGACAGGATCCGCTGACCCCTCACTTGCTACACAATTCACATGTATATAATCCACATTCAGTTGACCTGTTAAACAGTACCTTCGTTTTTGTTTCAACTCGCGGGAAGAAGTCTGTGATGGGACGAGTGGTACTGGGAACGGCACCTTCGTATGCGGCCTTGAATCGACTAATTACTGGGGCGAGGGTTCCCTCACTCATCTGTTTCGACCATCCGAGTTTCTCCATCGCGTATGTGCTCTCAAGTGATCGATTGGTTAAGAAAGCCAAAGAGCAAAAAGGCAGAAGGACAAAAAAACTTATTCAAATATCCTGATCTGCTTTTGGGAGCTATTCGGAGCCTCCTGGGGGAAAACTATTTTTACCAACTGAAGTTCCAAATAAAAGCAGGTTGCACTAACGACAAGTCAGTAGTCGTGCTATTTTAAACCAGTTGGGTATACTTGAAAAGGATATTTTACCAGAGGATTGATGTTTGGCACACCCCAATGGAATTCTGCAGACTCGGATGGGTTATCCACCCTTGGAGATAGGTATCCCCTTACAACCTTCTCACTAGGAAAGTCTATCAAATAGCGTTCTTTTTAAGTAGGTTCGCTTACCAAAAGGGAATTTAATACTGGCCCACCGACATCCTCTCTCTTGGCACTTCCGCCGAAACTCCTTTAGTGGGAGCAAAATCGCATCCTCCTCGGGTATCAAAGCAGGGTCCGAGGTTTTGGTGAAGGTGGAGAGTATTTCTAGTGCTTTAATGGGTCCAATTTTGTCAAGCCCATCGGTATAGTCGCTGCCACAGAGAAGGGCTATCCGCACGAACTGCCGCCGGTCCAGACCTAGTTACAAATTAAGAAACGGGTGCTACTTAAGAACAAATAAGTAGGCGCTGTGTCCCCAAACGAATAATTGGTTGGTTTATTAATTACTCACCCAGCTGTTCATGGATGTCTTTGAGACAATACAGCGAAGTTGGACTTGATTTTGCTCTCGGTTTATCCCTGCCAAAGAGGTGTCGACAGACGAGAGTTGCTCCAAACACCCAGACATCTGAGTCGTCGCTGGCGATAATGTCCACTAATCCAAGTTGTTGAAGATGACAGCACTGAGCTTCGGCCTCCTCTGGACTGTTGACGAGGGGGAAACCGAAAAGTTGAACCAATCTCTGAAACAAATTGAAAAGGGAGAGGTTTTGTTTTGAACACTAATCTTCCACCTCTATCCGACAATGGAATGGGTGAATGGAAAAAAAGTTTTACCTGAGCCTCGACCACGCAAGTGGTGGTGGTCTCCTGTGCCTGGCGTTCAAGCTTTTCGAGTTCCGCGCGTAATGCATCGTCATCAACTGTCAAGTCGTCTTCCGTTTCGGACTCTAAGAAGGTCTGTGTTTTAAGTAGCTTTTCAACAGGTCGCGTGGGAGTCGGAGGACCTGAAACATCAGCGAATTCCCCCGATTCGGATGAGGGGGCTTCTACCACAGTTCTCTCTCCTTCAACAGTTCCCTGCGTGCTTTCGGGTCCTCCTGCACGGTCCCCGACCCCATTCTCCGCCGGTTGACTAGTGGCTTGTTTGAGCTCATTACCAGGATTCGAAGCAGTAGAATCATCGAGAACGTCAAGAAACTCATGCGAATCTGTCGAAGATATCTCCGAGTCAGATCCCTTTTCAGGTTTCAAATCACCTGCCTCTTTAACGTCACAAACTTTTGCGTCGGTAGTGCCCTCAGTTGGTTGGCCCAGAGGTTGTTCGAGTTCCACAACTCCGTTAGCTCGATCGCCTTTAAAATTTGTGAGTTCCTCGTCCTTTGTTGGCTGTGCGTCGCCGCAAGTAGCCTGACACACTTCTGACTTCGGTGAAGGAGATCCTTCCAAAGTCATTGAAATCTCTGCTGCCGCTTCAATACTTCTATCTTCAAATGTATTAATGTCGTTTCGTGGACTATTCGCCATTCTTAAGTACTCTCCATCGTCACAGACAGGCCGGTTGACCGGGCGTTCAAGGAGTCTAAAAAGTTACAACAAAGCAAATGAAAATCCTACCGGTTTAAACGCTCCTTCAACTCATCAGCTCGATCTTTGGAAGACCGCCTACGCAGTAGAATTGCATGACCCTCGTCCTGAGAGGCGATCCTCTGCACACTGACGCTTATATCTGGTCCTGAGGGAAGATTTTGGGGTATCACTGAGGCGAGAAGCGCCTCGTTAATTTTACTTTCGATCTCCGTCTTCTTGAGCATTAAATCGCGTCTTGCAATGAGTCGACTCACTTGTGTCTGTGAGAAGGATTCTCCTATCTCTTCCTAGAATGAACCGCCTACTTATTAAGCTTTTAAGTAGCAATTATCACGCCTTAATCAGGATAGGCTTACAGACTGAGAGGAGGGTTGAATCGGTGCGTTTAGAAGGATCAAAATGACCTGTAATTGGGCCTGAGCTGGCAATGCCTCGAATGCATCTGATTGGAGATCAATAGAACGACTGTTATCCTGAAAAAAAATGGAATTCGAAATAAGAGCGTACAACAAAATCCCAGGCTAGTCGTGAGGCGGACTCCTGTTCTTCCTCGAGGAGCAAAACTCCTGTGGGTGGCCTGGAAACGGTGGAAAAAACAAAACCATCATTGAATAGGCTCAAGTTGGGCAGAGATGACCGTTGGAAATGCAAAAGAGATGGTGGTAGCAATCACAGCAACCTCTAGCATGAGACCCAGCCTGATTTGCATTTCAAAGTGTCATACAAAGAAGGTTTCCTGCAAATATGTTCGCTGGCCTAGTGCTGCCTACCTAAATTCGAGTAAAGAAGCATACATTGTATCAAGTGAGTTACTCTGAGAGCCAAACATTTCTGCATCCAATTCAGCTTTGCGAATGGCTTCTGTACTGTTGAAGTGCTCCACAAATTCAGCTGCCAATTCTGTAAAACCAAAAAAAATAACAAAAGGACCGTAAATATTTGTGACTGCGCAGTAAGTAGTACGGAGGACAGTGTATGGTCAATTACTTTCGTTTTGCGCTGGCGATTTGGTAGCACTTTCAGCCAGGCGACGAAAGAGACGTTTCAAGAGACGATTCCTAGCTTGATCACTTTTCTCCTGCGCTGTAACCCGATTGAATCGGCGAGCTGCCTAGAAGGGAGAATTTGCGTACCACTAACCTGTTCATATCCAAATCAGATCGCGAATAAACAGATCGCTCATCAAGTTTACCCTATTTATTTCAAGAATTAACCCCACATTTCGGCAAAAAACGCAAGCTTCCTAATCAGTTTTTGCAGATTTGCATTAGTAAACGTATCAGGAAATCAAAATACTAGTTGGCTACCGCATAAGGCAAAGGTAACGTAAATTTAGCAAGATAGTGCAACAAATCAAGCTTGCAAAACTTCTCACCACAGTTGCCTTCTTAAGTGCAGGAACAGCGCCATCAAAAACAAAGACGGGACGAATTCCGAAAAAGAGAAGCTTGCAGATACGTCGAAAGAGAATGGCCAAATGCAGATTGCGACCACCTTTGGCTTTTGCCTTGAGCGCCTGATACAGCCAAATATTCATGTCTGGGGAATGGAAATAAGCAATTGATAACTCTGACCTACCGATAGCAACTCGCTTGCCTCGAAAGTATTCCAAATCAACCCTGCGGCGGGAGGGCTCAAGAATTTGCCAAAGTCCCTTGATACCCATGATTTACGTCGACTGTGTTACCGCAAGCAAGAAAAGATAACCCCGCTGCAGAAAAAAACGCATTGCTTCAATGTATGTATTTTGAAATTCAATCATTAGAATGAAACTTGTAATCATTCTATGTTTCAGAAATTGAGTGCCAAAACACGCCTAGAAAAGAGGCGTTTCTACGAGAAAATCAAAGCACAAAGTAATCAGGAAATGCAACTATATCAGGAAAACAAAAACAGCTGAGTTATAGAGCCCATTGAATATGAGCCATAATGATCAGCAATGACAAAAAGTAATAGAAATGTTTAATAAACGCAAGGGCACTTTTTCTTGGCTCGTTGACACACCATAATGTTCTCGCTTTATTTTAACTGGGCGACAGCACTTATTTACAATATTTACAAAAGCTTTGTTAACTTAAACAAACCCGCCAAACAAAAGTAAGATGTGAGTAAAATCTACTTTGCTTTAAACACAATTGTCTAATTATTAGGCATTTAAAATTATTTTTTTTCTTTTGGAACTAGTTCACTTATCAAATTTGCTTAGACTTCAGGGAGTGCTTTGACTTAGCTCTAGTACTTTATCAAGACAAGCTTTTAATTTTCGCACTGCTTAACAACGCTTTACTTAATATAATTTGTTGTTATTGTATCTGTTTCTGGTTTCATTATCCGTAGCACTTCACAGACTGATCAGCCAGCTGTACGATTAAATCATTGTACCTTGTGCTCCTCTCTACCAGCGTAAATATGCCACTCTGAGTAAACTTTCACTATCGTGCTTTGCACTGCTTGGTGCCTTTACCTGACTCAGAGTCACGGTGGCTATGCGGGATGCATCAAATTCCACCGCATCGCCTGCATCATCGCGCTGTCTGCGGGCATGCCAGCGTAATGACTCAGTCACATCGACAATTACGAGCATAATTTGACAGCCAACAGTCACATGGCCACGCTCCAGCCAACCACAAAGCAGGCTAGCGCCTGCACGTGGCATTAATACATGCAGAATCGGAGCGCATTTTGATTCGATAGTAGCTAGTCGGTCCTCAAGACACATCAGGTTGTGTCAAAGTAACCGCCTACTCATGAGACCAATTACTTATCTTTGTGCAAATTATTTTAGTAGAAGAGTGGCAGAAGGTAATGTACGAGACATTTGTTGCATTCGTTAGTAGGGTTGTGGACAAGATAATTTGTAAAATGCGTCTTCTACGTTTGCAATCTAACTCAAGAAGGTGAGGAGTGACCGGCTCAGTGAATACCACGGGTAGAGAATTCATTGGACCGAGGGCTGCTCTACTTATGGCTGATGTGTCACCCTTGGGCATGAGTGGTGGTAGAGAAGCGGAGCTTCCTATAGTGAGTTGCAAGAAGAAAGGTGTCAAAGCAAAGTAGTTGCGAAAATATGACAGAATTGTTACGTCTATTAGTCAAATTCCAAGGGGTCAGACAAATATGGCTACATAAACTCAAGCGAATGCAAAGCGAGTTCTGATTTAGTGCGTTTAAATTTGCACACAAGTTTCATCAGAAATGCACTTAATTATGTTGGCAGCTGGACTTTGTCAGGCCTTTGCATGATGACTGAGCTTAATTGCCTTGGATGAAACACCGATCTGATGGAGTTGAGAAAATTGCGACCATAATGCTGATGGGAAAAGAACACATGCATTTGTACGCGTGATTGAGTGGATATGAGATGAATGGATGCATTTTTCTTCCGCAGCTGTAAATTTCATCACCTCTACACACTTACACGCCACGCCCTTCATCTATTACACCTATTTAGGCGAGCAAATTGAACCACCTCCAACCCCAACGCCTCAATTCACACTTTCGCACTTTCCTTGACACATTAACTTTCCACCGCCACCCACGCAGTCAGGCAACAAGCCGCGCAGTTAATAGCGCTGCGTGTGTGTGTGTGTCAATGGCTTGTGCCTCTTTGCTAACTTTATTGCCAATTTTCTTATGCAGCATTGAATGTCTGTTTATCTTTCCATTGCCGACGAAGGCCTCCTCCCCATCGGCTGAGCTCCAACTGCCACAGTCGTGTCAAATAGTTATTATTGACTGAAGCCTCACAGACAGGCGATTAAGTGTCCGCGCAATCGCATTTGTTGTTAATTGAAACGTCAAACTTAGGTCGTAGAGGTTGACATCCAAATTGATTTACATGTCAGATCAATTTGGCCCATCGATTTCCAACATTCGTATCATGCTTCGTGATCGTCTCCAAAGCACAATGCCAATTCTGCTCATTACTTGTACCTGCCAATGCGGAGGAGGTCGTGCCACTCGCCCAATTGAGACGTGACAACCTTCTCGATTAAGGGCTGCCATTAGACGCCATTGCAGATTTTTCGATTAAAAGCAGAAAGGGTTTTCATTTCTCCATTAATTGTTTTATGGCGGCAGACGAGAGACGCGTGCTAGCCCGTGCACTTTAATCCACTTGAGCGGCCTTAATGACTGGATTGTCACAGGCGGTGGGTTTGGCGGCAGGCGTTGCCGCTATCCACAGACAGAGTCTGGTGTGTGGACTCAGTAGCACAAATGCCCTCTCGTCTCAATTTCGTTCGCGGCCTTTTGCTTAGAGTGGGGACAATTCACTGCTGGTGGAAGGCGATGGCATGGCATTGTAACAGTGAATCACATGAGTCAATGTAAAGTTCAAGTTATAGTTTTTTCTGCCTGTGAAGGATGCATGGTAGGACGCGTGAGCAGCAGAATGAGAAAGTTCAAGGAGTAGTGGGTGACGCGTGACATCAGACAAGGCGTCTGGTATCGGGTGGGGCCTGGATCACATGCATGTGCCTAAAACGGAATCAAACAGTCATCCATTTGCCAAACCAGCTTTACACAAATCCATTCTCTCATATCTCAAATAAACCAGCTATCCGTTAGTCTGCGCCGCTTCCAACTGTCCAGTCGCCCACCTAACCGACTCTCCACCAGTCTGTTGTTGCAGTCATCCAAACATTCACCAGATCCACGCATCCATCGATCTAATCAGCCGTCTGTTTGTCTGTCCAGTCATCCAGCCACTCTCTGCTTTTAACAATTCATCGCCTTTTCAGCGGAAGCAACTCACCCGAGGATACGCTGCCAGCATTTCGGTGCCTGCCATAAAAATTGTTCTACTTTTTCATCTTAAAACCACCCAACAAACAAGCACGTTCTTCTTAAATCTTCTATGCACAATTCCCACTTCTATAAAGCTAAAATTTCCTCTGCAAAATAAAGCACTTCCTTACTCCCTTCACTCTTTCATTCCCTCCTGTCTAGAGTGTGAGCACGCCTTCCTTGTGGGAATATTTTACTGTAGCCTTAAAAATGACCGCGCCGGTTGCTACAGAAACACAATACGCTGTTTGTTCCTTACCGCCTCACGGTAACAAGTAGAGGCCACCGCTTGCTCCTCCTCTACTTCCACATCTTGATTGCTCTTTGGCAACAAAAAAAATAAAATTACAAAAGAGAGGAAATTTGCAAACCAACTGACCAATCAGGTGGCGCATTGATGTTGCGGCTTCAATAGGTTTCCTGCCTGCACCCCCCTTCTCCATCGAAGCCCAATCGATGGTGGCTTATTACGGCCTCCTCCCTCCAGGGCGGCAAAAATCAATAATTGGTGCGCATCACTGTGCGGGTGATTATAATGTGACACCTGGTGGCTGGGCCACCATAGCTTAGGTGACAAGTTGTCAGTTTAGGCCAACTTCGTGGCTGAGCAGACGTCAAGCTCTGACCCCTCATAAAACATCACATTTTGCAGAACAGCTCGACACAACTTAAATACGGAGCAAACCTCACCACCCGATGTTCTCAAGAAGGCGAAAAAAGATATATCGGAGCCACTGCAAAGTAAGGAGTTCACAGTCAATGGCGAGAAATGATTGGACGGTGTCAGGATCTCCGCGGCATAAAGTGAATGCGACTTTTTATTTCGCCAGGATAAAGTATTAAAGCGAGTATATTTGGGAACATACACGCCGTCACGGTATTAGCGACAAGACTGTCTGGACCATGCAAAATTACCGGTCCACGCTTGGACCCTTGGTGCATGACGTGTAGGCCCATGATTGGCTGCCTCCTTCGGGCAGAGTACAAACTGGCTGAGTTCTAGTCCGGGCTGGCCAAAATCTTGGACTTTTGGGCCATGGGCTAGTAACAGGGGCAGACAAACAGAGACAGGAAAGTCCATTAAATAACACGTCGGTATGACCATCGTAAAAATAAAACTTTATAAATGCGGACAAAGTCACGTTTTGTCGGAGCACGAATCGTCTAGTTTTTTTTTTTATTATGAAGACGAGCACAATGTTCATTAAAAGCCGCAAGGAAACACATCTTGGTGAATCCCTACAGTGTCAACGCCGTTTTCGTTGGGGTCCCCTTACCGCCCCCCCTCCCCCCGGCTCACCAATTAGCATCATGCATGAACACACACCTACGCTTTCATTCGCCGTCAATCGATAGGACGTACTGACGAATTGGGACATGAGATACACTTGATTGGCCAGCCACTTCTGACGTAGAGCGTTCATTGGCTCCTCTGGGTTGCATGCATGCACGCCGGTAGCATGTGCGCACGCAAGTGCGTGGATTGCGCACTTTAGCGCTGGCTGCTTTGGCTGCCTGTTGGCGTCCCTCTGTCTCTCTCCGTTTATTTCCTCCTCACTTTTGTCTGTTTCACGTCTCCGCCGGACCATGCCAAAGGGGATTTCCGAGCGTTGGATGCCCCTTAATCCCGATCCGAGGTCAGCAGCCTATCCTCTGATGGAGAGTTTTTGGCCTACAGCACTTATCTCGTTGGCGTACGTGGTCGGTGTCTATACGTGGATGAAGATGGCCGCACCAAAGAAGAAAAAGTCAGCCACAAATGGTCATGCAAGCAATGGAAATGCTGTAAGTAAGAAAGAAGTTACAAAACCCTCATCCTCCTCCTCCTACGACATTATCAAAGTCCTCATGGTGGTGTATAACATTGCAATGGTCTTCTATTCTGCTTTCCTGGTGATTGAAGTTCTCGATCTGCTCCGGATAACTGGTTACGGTCTTGGCTGCGTTGAATTTGATCCAAAAGACGACCCAATTCAACGGCGTTTCATCCGAGTGGGGTATCTATTCTACTTCTCCAAGTTCTTGGAACTCCTTGATACTCTATTTTTCCTATTGAGGGGCAAATATGATCAGGTCACCTTCCTCCATGTTTTCCATCACGGCGCCATGCCTCCTTCAATCTGGTGGGGCATTAAATATGCTCCAGGTGAGTTTATCAGCCAAGTTCTCCACACATTTATGTGCGTGCTTTGGTGTTTTTTACCATGTGGACCAGTTATTGAGGTCATACATGAGGTGGGTGTTGTCAGGTTACCAACAGAGGACTTCATGTCAGTGGCTTTTTATCTCACTTCAAATGTGGCTTCTGTCTCGATGACCCATCACATAAAACATTCGGCCGGACCGGAAGCTCAGCGTCGGCGCCGAAGGCTATTCTAGTCGTAGCGTCGTCGAAAGCATCCGGTTCTAGGCCGATTTTTCTTTGGGTAATCACAATGTTCATCCGAATACGTGTTCGGGTGTCTCCTTTTGCCGGTGTAAGATGCAAAGGTGGTAGAGAGCAATGAGCTCTGTACTCGGAGGCACGTTTACGAGGTCAGGCTGTTGCATGCCTTATCAACGGAATTGGGCGAATTTGGCTCACTGTGGCCTGGAATTCGAGTTGGCCTTAAAATTCATACTATTGGTGCCACATAGAGCATTTTTTGGCCCAAACATTTCCACGACTTGCTGGTTAAAAAAAAATTGATGACTTTCGCAACTTTGTGGGCGGTTTTGGCAACATCTAGAGTGGGAGGTGTGAGAGTAGCCGCCTCAACAGCTCTCTTTGTTGTACAGTGGATGGTGAAAACTACGGGCTGCTTTTTGGTAGACCGTGATCTCACCTAAGTGACCTTAAGATGATGGTGTTGCAAGCTCAGGAAGTACTAGTTCGTATTCAACGTCGGGGAAGTGAACCTTATTTTGCTACGATGTTTGCGTGCATACCTTAGTCCTGAAAGTCACTCGTCCTTTCCTTGAATCAGTGTTGATCCGCATTAAGGAATTTCTGGTCTTATGGCTGAAAGGCGCCGGATCAGAGGTGGGCCTTACCTGGTTGTTTAGTCAGGCGCCTCATCTTGTCGTATTCCATGTGGTCCAACATTTTTTTACTTTACAACTTGAGCTTTACCGCTCGTGTTGCTGCTAATGGACCACGTGTGGCAAGGTGGTGTATGTGACTACTCTCAGGTCACCACTGCCATTATCCATAGCCCTGGTTCCAGCTCAGCTCAGCTCAGCTCTGACTGCTATGTAGTACATGACTCGCTTCCAAGGCTGGACCGCAATCGCCTTCTGTGTTAGAGGATGCTTCAAAATGTCTGTGTTATTTCGTTTTGCAGTAGCTCTAAGTTTGAGTTGTGAAGCGAGAAAATCGTCAAGGCAGACTTCGGATGGCTGGATTAATTAAAGGGCTCCTAGATGTTGTATTTCCTACCACCTTAGCTTCTTTACCGCCCAGATGGTCTTGGGCTAGTTGGATGAGTTACCGGTTGAGACACGGATCAGGGGAAAGTGGATGGGTGTCCCGCTTCTCTCCCCTTAGTCGGTGTGAATTGTGCGAACTCGCCCGACTGATACGATGGCCTCGAGGGTTCGACTCAGTCGCTTGGTATCGCATGCACGGGTGAATGTGCGTACCCGTGCGTGTGCAGTGCCTTCAGTACGGAACACAGTACGTGTGTGTATGTGTGTGCGTGTGTTAGCTCTGTCTCCATTCCTCTGGCTTTCAGCCAAACACGTCATTTACTCCATCGCGAAGGTGGCACATGCGCTCAATCATGCGTGCTATTTGTGGTTTCACTGGATTTGTTGATTGCTTATGGAGACCGTTCAAAACCGATCTTGTTGCAGTAATTAGAACGCAACTTTGTCACGAATTTGTCAGTTCAGTTGATCGCCTAAAGGTTGGGGACAGAGAAGTGGCATGACAAAGGTTTAATCCTGGTGATTGAGGTCATGGTTGTCCCCCCCATACCCCCCTCAAAGTGACTGCTGAGGTGCTCGACTGAGGTCGGGACGACCAGCCTTCATGTAGCTGTCGAGCGACTGTGTTTGGGCCTCCTGTCAATATGAGTGTCCGTGGTTTCTACGCCCTTCCCCACAAAGGTTTTCTCTCTCACTACACGCACGATTACCTTGATTAATAATGTTAGTCCTCGATTGGCCGGCACTCGGTAGATGTTACACTTACTCTATGGTACTTGTGACTGTAAATTGAACTGCCACAGAAGGTTTTAATCTAACACTATCACTTCTGCCTTTGTGACAGTAAGTAAGTCGGAATTCCAGAGTGTTTATCTATTCCACACATTTGACGATGGAGGGGAGTTTGCGTTGATCCCACACACCTGCACCTGTCTTTCTTACAGAACGCAGAACAAGTCGTGATTTGTGGCTTTTCCTCACCAATGTCGCAGATTTTACAATCAAATTGGCAAATGTCGAATTGATGTAGCAACTGGACAAGCCCAGCCATGGCAAATGCCTGTGATTGCCTACAAAGCCTTCCTGGCATTGTTTACAGTGCAGAAGTTTTTGGAAGGACTTTTGAAGCCTTGAGCCTTTGGATTATTTTTAAGCTGAAATTAAGCAAAAAATGCTTCTCCTACCACATCCGCATTCACATGGTTCACATTATCCATCACTGGTTTTGTGGCAACCCATTCCTCAGGCCTGTCTCTTCACGTGTTAACGTAGCTGACTGGCTCATTGGTGTGATCAAAATCACCTGCATGCAAAGTAGAAAAAAGACTAAATGGAACTTTTAACTCGTAGAGCACTGTTTTTTTATGCCACATTTTGCATTCATAAATCACCTGTGCTACTCCATTACCACTTTTATGACCGAATTCATGGTAGTGAGCGAAACAGCTGCTCAATGGACTCACAACCAATCCAGATCTGGGAGTTGTGACAAGAGAGAGTTGCTGATCCACTTTCCTGTGCACTCGAGCTCACCTTTCGTGCAGGCATTAGTTAGCCGAGGGCAAACCTTTGATGTACTGGCTTATCAGCGGTGGGGACAAATTTAGGAGGTTTTATTGGATGAAACGACCGGTTACTCATTTTTACAATGTATCTATCATGATATGCTCATCTTGAGTCCATTCACTACTCGATTCTTCCACCCATCCATCCCATGTCCAGACCTACCTCTGTGGATTTCATGTGGCAGGGTGCTACTTATATACGGTTTGTAAGTAGTATACTGGGCAATATTAAGGGGTGTCTAGAACGTCTTGCATCTTATGGACACGTCCGAAGTGGCAGTAACAACGAGGGCTTTTTCCCTCTCCTAGGTGGCATCGTGTACATGTTCCCCTTGGCCAACAGTTTCGTGCATGTCATCATGTACACCTACTACGGCATGGCAGCTCTGGGACTGTACCGCTACCTCTGGTGGAAAAAGTACCTAACTGTTCTGCAGATGGTGCAATTTTGCATCTTCATTGTGCATCAGGGCCAAGTTCTGACGCCCTTCAACTGGGAGTGTCGCTATCCCAAGGTCTTTCCTCTCGCCATCGTCATATATGCCGTCATTTTCCTCGTCCTTTTCTCCAATTTCTACGTACAAGCCTACTGGCGCAAGCGAAGACTGGCGAAGCGGGTAGATGAGTTGAATGGGTTCACTGTCGCCAATGGAAAGGTCATGAACCACATGAAGGCGGAGTAGGCATATCTGCCAATAAGAAGTGCCGACAAGGTTTTGTGGTACCTGTATCCCCGCCTCCCTGTCTGTCTGTCAGTCTATCTATCCCCTGCCCTTCCATTTATTCTTTTCTGCGCTCTAGGTGATTGAATTTTTTTTTTTGAAATGACGGTGATGTAAACGTATCAAAACAATCATAGGCCTCCGTTAACTCTCCCCTCTTCTTGTATTTCTCCTTTATTTTCTTCCTCTTATTCCTCACGCCCCACTACTGATGCTCCTTTTGTGACGAAGAAAAATCGTGTGACTGTGGACGAAGTCAGAGTGGATTATGGTTCTGTTTTAAATGGGGGCACAGGGCGGTGGCTAGGTTGAGGAGGGAGATTTTTTGGGCCTCTTGATCAGCTTTTGGTCATTCATTTCGTGCTCATCCACCCATCCCCTATCTGTCCCTCTATTAGTCTTCGCATCCTACTCTCGTCCACATCGGGTCACTTTTGCTTTGCCTCGGAATTCATTCACCTCTATACTGGTTTGCTTATTTATTCAAGTCTTGTTCCCTTTTTTCATTCCTCACCACTTTGATATCACTAACTTATCTGCTTTGATTATTCCCGCCTCCTCTAAACAGTCGTCAGATCTCGTGAAATAGTTTTTCGGACAATTCTGATTGGCCCGAAAGCCCTTCCCGCTCCCTCATTGGCCGACATGACGACCTCGAGGTTGAGGTGACGAATGAAATCCGAGACGGGCTTAGTAGGCCTTCTGTTTCGGATGCCTGCAGATTAAATCTAAAATCATGCTCTCTCACCATCATTGTAGCACCTGAATTGCGCCTGATCGCCACGCGAGGCACATTGAAGCAAGAGCAGTAGATTTACAGAAGAAACGAATCGGAACATTGAATACAGGTGCTGAGACTAATACTTTTTCCTTTTCCACTATCCACGAGCATTGTCGATAGTGATGAGTCAAGCTACCGTTCAAGTGCATTACGTCAAAGGCTGGTTCTCTTGAATGTCGGTGACAGTGTCAATTTGCTTTTGACAGAGCTTTGTGTGTGAAATTAGGGTGATGCGAAAAGGAGGAACTTGATTGCAAACAACCAATTCTGGTGCTGATCATCAGGACCACCGTTAATTCGTCTTCAGTGAGAGAAGATAATTACACCGCTGTTCAACTTCACCCTCATCGTGCGTAGGTGGAGGGACTGCGTTTCCACTTCATATGACAGCACAGCAATAACACCTCGTGCCCATTCAAACGTCATTGCCCTTATCCTAATGAACTTAAGGGGAGCAAAATGCTAAGGGCGGTGGTTGCAAAACGACGCAGAATGCAAACTTGCATGAAAGAAGATGGGAGCTTTCCGTTTTTGCCAAGAACAACCTCATTCCTGTAGCCAAATTGTGGCCTTGGTTTCTATTGGCCAGTTCAAGGTTACTCCTATGTGATTGGTTATTTACATGATCTGATAAAATACCGCTACGAAAAGCAATCGAACTTGGGTGATCAAACACAACGAAATTCACTATTCTTCCACACGCGATTACGCTTTTCTATTCACTCCGCTTCACAGATTATCTCGTCAATAGTTTTATGCATAAACACAATGATTGACTGTAGTGTGCAATCAGATGACGCAAAACTCTCAAATAGCTCAGTGAAACGACGCTCCTCTAGTCACTAATCTCTTTTGGACTTGTTCGTGTCAGGTACATAAGAAAGCATGATGATCAGTGGTGAACGAATGTGCGTGCAGGCATCATTCCAGATCAGCATTTAGACTCGCACAAAAAAACAATGAAAGAATTGCAACTTTTCCTTTGCCCTTATAAGGTTGAGCGAGGTAAAAGTTGAGCATTAGTGGTGGAGGTGAGAAGAAGGGCACAGATGAGAGCGAGGACAGAATCCTTTCGAATAGGCGCACATTGCTTTGACCTGGCATAGTCAGCAATGATAGGCTGATTGAGCAAGGTTTACGCGGCAGCGCCTTTTTGACTTATGTCATTTTTACGATCAGTTCACCCACCACATGCTACTTGGCATCATTATAATTTTATAGCCCACTTATGTAATCCACACGATTGGTGGGTAGCTATTATGATTGAGTGGACTCACCCATTTCACAGCAGTCAGAAAGACTATTTGAACGACTGGCGAGCCTCGATGAGATTCTCCAGCAATCCTCAAAGGCTGAATGGGAGACGTGATTCGAAAGACAACCAGTTTTTTGACTTATTGAGTGCTTATTTAGGCGGTGGTAGACGACGCAACTGATAGAGTTGGGCCACTGGCAAACAGCTAAGGCGTAAAATTATAAAGTGCCCTACACTTAAGGCTGCACACACACATACTGTGGCATGTGTGATGTGAAAGCTCCACAAACTGGGGTGATTTGCGCACACTTATACAAACCAAACAGCTACCGCCTAATCGAACTATCCGCATTCTGGATTGCAAAGCTTTTTCATGCCTTCAAACTACGACATTGTTGCAACATTTCGGTGAAACCTCTCATCCACTTCTTCCTCGTCTGGTCACTACGTTGTGGGAGCTCAATGAACCGGAACATTGCGCAACCGACAAAGGGATGTTTGCAAGGCAGTAAGCTTTGAATGTCAACAAGTTACTAGCCATTTTGCTGATATACAACGAAAAGTGGGGAATTGATGGGGGGGTAAAAGGACTAGGTATAGGTGGATAAGTGAGTAGATAGATATCTTGGTAGATGTTTACATAGGCTGATAAATGGAGGTGGCTAGATAGGTGGATTGGTAGGCAGAAAGGGAGACTTTGAACTCAAATTGGATAGACCGACGAACAGATAGGTAGATGGAGGGATGAACGGTTAGATGGCTGAATATCTCTAGTAATATTCAAATTTCCTTCCAATTTATCCCTTAAAATCAGCCAATGAACCGTTACGTGTACTTCTGGTTCATTCAACTTCAATTCTTGCTCTAATAAACACTAAGCCAACAAATGCGACAATGATTACGCATTCAAGGGAGAAGACGAGGATGATCTTCATAAGAACCACGAAAGGCCCGATCGAGTCCGGACATCTGAAATGAAATGAGAATGCACAAATGAAGCATCCATCCGTTGATTCATCCCTCTACTCCTACATTTAGTCATTTTATAATTAATTCGAACGTCCAGGCTCCAAATCATTAATTGACCTACGTGGCCTTGCAGAGTTGACGCTGTACATCCTCTCCCTCACAAAGACCTTTGTCAACTTCTTCGGCGGCCAGCTGCGTAAGGTTGGCTCGACAATGTCGAACGCGATGTCGCCAGCCGATTCCAGTGCAAACTTCCGCGGAACAACCACTCCATGCCTCCCATGGTAGCCTACAATCAAATGAACCAATACAAACAAGAAAACAACTATTGCGAAGTTACTGCAAATTATGGGCTACAGGCTATTGCACTGGAGATGGCAGAGTGATTTATACCACTGGATTCGCAACGATTACTGTCAGAAAAATAGTATGGAAACTTTAGATGTACATGGAGTGCTCAATGTTCCAAAAAAGTGGTAAAACTGCAGAAAGCCGATGTGACTAAATCTCGTATAAAAGAACATCTACTAACAAAGTATTAAGTAGCATAACTTCAGCACCCTTTTATGTTCTTTCTGGTGCAAAAAACTAACCACATTCGAATGTCAGGAATGTCACAGTGCCGCCCTCGCCAACCCATTTGACAAACGCACACGTAGCTAAGCTGATCCCTTGATGAGACGCAGTTGCCGCGACGACAAATTACCTAGAGAAAGCAAGGAATGAATTGTGCCAGATAAAAAGTGTTAGTAGTAATTAATCAACTCGATCGGTGAATAAATCCCCATAAATCAGTCATTTGTGATTAATGCAGGCAATCTAGTGAACTTATTACTGGGTAAAGCTGTCAGTCGGGAGAAAAGTGAGGAAGCAGGATCAGCTTACTCCTGCACAGATAGGTTTTCGACGGTAACAATTAGGAAAAGCGACTGAATCATCGGCACTATAGAGATCATTGCAATGACACATGTAGATATTTGTTCCAACTCGAGGTTCACAGCTATTGCCAAGATACACACGGCATGCATGGTTCCCTGATAACTGGTTTGGGTCCTCATTCTGAAATGCGAAAATTGGCTTAAAGAGATTCGACGCAAAGATTTTGACTTGATTGTGAATTTTGAGTTCGTAAGTCAGTGGCGCATCAAAGCACTGTTATCGTTTGACTGGCATCTTATACCGCTACTTTTAGGCATACTGCGCCTTAGTGATAAGCCATTAATAGATCAATAAAGTGTTTAGCGCCTTTGGCAATAATCAGGGTAAATAATACGGATCCAGTTTTAAAATGATTAATGTAACTGATACTCAAGTTGTACGCCAAGGTGGCGTGTGTTGCCATGCATTGCTCTCTGTCGCCTATATTACTCGCATTTTGACCTTCCTCCTGTTGATACTAGTCCTCGTGTCCAGTGTTTTGTCCTAAAACTTTGGATCATCGTCAAATGGTTCCTGCATTGTTGTTGCGGTTGAGAGTTATGACAAGAAAATGATGGCTACTTGCCTAATTGAGTAGATTGTACATTCAATTCCCAGAATCAGCCTCACCTCAATGCAGGCATCACGCCGTTTCTCACACCTTGGGCCCATGTAACCGGGAAAGCAAAGACAGACAAAAGGGAGACTCAGGGAATTTGGAAGATTCATAACCGAAGAGACGCACATTCGCGTGCCGCGAGGGTCGCATTTCGATTTGCCTCCGCAGCCGTTCTCTATAACACAGGATTTTGTCTCCTTCGACCACACGTAGCCCTTAAATGCAAACGAATGTCTTTTCAGTCTCTTGCCCAAAACGGTGACAGGAAACAATCAAGCAATCGTAACACTACGTCCAGAACTGCTGAGCTGGCAACATTTCTTTAATTGTTCGCGTGCTGCACTACAGGTAGGGTATCGGCTTGAACTTAATGCCTGTGCTAAGCAGGAAGGCTACATTTTTTATGCACTACTTTCCTAGCATTATTCGAAGAAAAGTAGTTACACAAGTGCAACAGTTAGGCAGCATTCGCATGAATATTTTTCTCTTTTTTGGGTCATATAATCTCGCAATAATTTTATATCAGTTCTATAAACCCTACTTGTTTAATTTCAGTAAACTGTTTACCTTCCTACATACGCACTCATAGGCCTGATCCGTGAGTGTAGCATAGCCCTCAAGTAAGTCACCATTCTCCCCGACATCATTATCAATGCTTCGGCATATCTGTGCTCCAAGAATGCGGTCATGATGGGGGGATGAACCTTTTGCAAGAGAGCTGGATAGTTGGATGACATTTTCCTTGCCAAGGCAAGGATTGCCGTGGTAGCGAGCACAAACGTTAGGACAAGATGGATGGTAGGCAGAGAAACGGGCTTTACCTCCAGAAAGATGAATGGCTTTACTCCAAGCATGCTTGCAAAAGAGGAGCCAAAATAGGGCTAAAATATTTTAACAAATCATGGATTTCTGTGAGCATATCAATAGGCGAAAGAGCAACAAATCCCACCATGGTTCGAGTTTATTTGAGGAGAAATGGATGGATTTTGCAAATCTCAATTGCCAAGCTACTCATTGGAGTGCCTTTGGGTACACGAATTTTAAGTAGTGGTTGATGATGGTATGCGCATCCATCCACAGCAGATGCCTCCCTCCCTACACGCTTTTTGCCCGTCGTTTGGCTCACTAATCTTTCCAATTATTCTCCTAAATTCCCTCTCAATGTGTAGTAACCAAAAATACTCTAAAGCAGCTTCGTGATGGACAGTGAGAAACATTTAGGGGTAATTTAGATAACTCTTTGCCACTGTCAAGAGAACTGAATTTCAGAGTGTTGGGAATGCCATGAATCAGAGGTAGACCCCAGTCGCCATCAAGTCACCAAATCAAATCAACAACAAGCAACTCACCAGACATCATTTGACTGTCGGTCCTCGGAGCCACTTGCACACAATCCTTGGGCATATTCTGCTCACTCTCGTGCATTATTGTTAAAAATTCGGCATAACCACATGCCCATTGCCGCATCTCACCCGGTTCTAACGGACGCGCCAACGTCTTTGCACAATTCTCCAGCACCGCTCGAATCGCCATCAGTCTCTCCGTAGTTATGAGTCCACCCACACGACTATATGGCCTTTCTGGTGTTAAGTCCATTTGAGAATAGATGGGCATGTACATCCACGTCTGCTTGAACAGATGCTGCGACCACGACTGCATCGTCCTTGGATTGGCTTTTCGCATCTGTCCCACCGGATACGGCCAGAATGAGTTATTGCGCATGATGTTATTGTAGTCCATGGCGCCGTAGACGCCATGCAGAGCTTGGATTGCGCGTTGACAACGAATAGATGCATCTTCGTATTTGTTAATTTTGACGAAACAGATATTTCCATGCTCACCTTCTGCTTTTATTGTGAATGTAGCAAACATTCCACCAAACGCATCCACTGGATAGCCGTATTGAAGGTTCAAGTGGTGCAAGTGGTAAAGAGTAGTGTCATTTAGCGTGGCTATAGAGGCAAAAGTCGACAGGGGGAGAGTAATAACTATAAAGAGACTCAAATATATCATGAAGATTGTAAACGTGGGTAAATTTTTTATTAATCAATCAATATCGAAGACTGATCGAAGGTCGCGTCCTGATTGGGCAGCAGTTAGCCAATCAGCGGGAAGAGGCACTGATTGGTTTGACATGGATAAGCAAATTGGTTGACGGGGTCTTTTTCAGAAAAAGCAAAAATTTGTAAATTCGATTACCCTTTCCACCGATTGGAAAATTAAGGAAGAATAGATCAGCAGACATGGTAAATTGTGCTGCTTTGCTAGTGAGTGACGCACGTTTCGATTAATTGAAATGGCCGGAGTGGATTAAGGGCTTGGATTTTTAAGCTATCTCCTGCTTCTGCTAGCCAATGAAATGAAGAACACATCTTCAAATCATTATGCTGACTCTGTATTTGTAAATAACATCTTCGACATCCTAGAATTCAGAGTAGCTATGAAACTGCAGTGCATTGATGCATTGGTAGAGCGCCAAAAAGGAGAGGACAAGGAAAGAAGGGAAAGTGGACGGACGAATGGACGCGGGAGGAATGTAGAGTTGACAGTAATGGCATACAAGATGGGCATCGGATCCACGTGGGGTAGCCGTAAGGCATGAGCATGGTCACGGGATGGACACAGGCTGCACGCCTAATAGATAAACACGAGATGGATGTATAATGTTCTTCCGTGGAATTTTGACATTTTCCTAATCCCTTTCCCACTGGTCATCATTAGAAGGCAAACCTCATCAAAATTAATTTCATTATGCATTCATAAAGCCGTATTCTCCCAATTTGCAATGAAGTCATTGAGATCCAATTATAGAGTGCGGAGAAGACGTGTTTAAAACTTGTTTGGTTGCATAGACTTGTCCACCTTTAGCGTCTTCACCTACTGCAGGAAGAAGAGGAAGTTTTTGCCTGATTGGTGGCACGGCATTCATCAATCAATGCTAGGGCGAAAAAAAGGAGGAGACGAGCGTGCCCACATGACGCTCCTTGTCGGGGTCTAATTTACGAAGGATCCCTCCAGCGTGAATACATAAGCGCATGTTTCAGTACACAAAATACGAAAGGAAAAAGAGCGTTGAATGCCTTCAAACACTCACTGAGCCACTTGACTGCCTTGCGGTGTTCTCATTCAGAAGTCTGTTTACCCTTTCACTTGTACGTTATCACTCCTGCTTGCCCACAGGTTTGTCCGTCAGTCAATCTACCAACCCAATCATCGCCCTTTCATCCACTCAGCCATCGACCTACCTCCCAGCTGCCTGCCTGTCAGATCCATCCGCTGATTGGTTGATTACTTGTCACAAATGGCAGCCCAGGCAGACCTGAAGCAGATGGAACATGATGCGGTAATCACTTTGATGAGAATACCTTTCGACAGGGCTACTGGGCCAGCTGTGAGCGGAGGCTGAGGATTTAATTGTCGCTCCGTGGAAAGGCGAGGCTTCTGATTTAAACAGCAATTTGGTCACCCAACACTTGAAGTGTGAGTTCATCCTTTTACTGCCTCTTCCTTCCACGCTTAGTCATTCCACTAACGACTGTAAGACAAGTCACAGCAGCAAAGCTGCATGAAGCTAAGTTTATACCCTCCGATCGCCTCGTCATGTCAAGTCTCTGAGAGGCAATTTAATGTCTTAATTTCTTCATTGACGCGCTGAGGCATGACAGAGAGGATTCATAATGCGGAGCTGCGAACCAGCATCACATTTTACCTCTGCAGACACTCGTATGACGATGGTGTTGATACGCGGAGGGCGCAGTTGACACACCGCCTGCGAGGCCGGCGGTGAACATCGATGGTCAGCGTTAGGCAGGCAACAACGGCGCTGAAGTGACGAGAAAAGTAGTAGAACGATTTGATTACACCAACGAACATTGTACGGGAAATCTACACTGCAGGCCTTGGCCAAACCCTTGAAGTGCAGCAGGCAAACATGTCAATAACGACTCCCACGTTTTGACCATCAGAAACATACTTTCCGCTCATTTTTGCTCTGTTGGGATGAAAAGAAGTTTTAAACATGGTCAGAAATGCATAAAGGTCGCGAAGGAGCGATTGATATTTGCAAGGAAAGGTCACACCTTCCACGCAGAGGAACATTTTAGCACCCCACAGTAGAATGCCTATCGATCGTCTTCAGACAAGTGTGATGCATAAAATGTGTCAGTTAAGCATTAAAAAATTGAATTCAGTTGCCATTTCCATTCCAAAATTCTGCCGTATTCCTTTAAATGAAAGCTGTTTTACATTGTAAAGTAAAGATAGGTTGTTTTTTCCTCACCTCACAAGTTGCAGGTGACCGACAGGTTTGACCGACCAATGAGGGCGTCGGAGACGACACTGTGTACCTCATGTGCTTGATTAACTCTTTGTCCTAGCAAAACGTCACTACTTTTTCACCTCCATTGCATGGGCTGGTCATGGTGCCCAGGCAAAGTCTTCTTTACTCTCCAAAGCTGTTTTTGGTCGCTGATGTATGGGAAATGTGTGTGTTTTTCATACTCTTCTCTAGCATTCTTTCAATTAGGCCCAAAACCACCTGTTAGAATGCAACCTGTCACCCAAACCACTCAAGACTCCTTCTAAAGCGAGTGCTACGTTTATTACTTCAACAAAGCAGTTGTAATGCTGGTAACAGGCCACCCAGTGGGTTGTCGCCATCGCTTCCCTAGTACGACCCATCTAGAAAAGCAAGCTTAAAGTTTTCGATTCAATCACAATCAGCAGAACTAGGGATCTTTAGAAGTGTGCCAAATTGAAGCAACTTGTCTGATAGGTGGAGAAGGAATGAATCGAGCACCAACGGCAAGTGGATCCGCGAAGACCAGCGTCGTGGTGGGCGCTTGAATAAGTGCGTCACTCACGAATCCACACAACATCGGCAACCAAATCTGTACCACACACCGTGAGATTTGTTTTGCCAACAATTTATAGTTCAAATTTGCGATCTACAGAACAGCTGAGAGAATCGAAAGTGTCTGACACCATTGATGCTATGCAGCACACAAGATTTGCAAAATTTATGCGACAATTTTTTTGGTCGCTCTTATAGCTGATGGCGATATGCACACCAAGCAGCAAATCAAGCGATTTTCTTTTGAAATTCGCATCCAAATGAGCCTATATCTACCAATGAACTACCCCAGTACCGGAGAGGCTTTCCGTCTTAATGCCCTAGAGTGCTGCTCCCACCCTTCTGAGACCATTCGGAAAACACCATTCTCCCTTATCCACACTCTATCCGAAGGACGAAGGCATTACGATCCGGGATTTTAAGTCACTTAATAAAACAAATCTCTGATTTCCGACCAAATGAAAGGATAAAAACGAATTCAGGAATTCCCACATTTCTTACAAATGTTCTACAACTTTGGTCGGAAATGCGAATGTACATGATCCAAACAATATTCTTATTAGCATGACTTCGAAATTAAGATCGCACCCCATCTTGGATGGGAAATAGTAACTTTTGGTCACTTCTTTTAACGTTCCCTCCGAGCGAGGTGCCCTCAAACATCGCACGACAATGTCGATTGGCTCCGGACCCTACTTTGAAAGGCGCGCTATTGGAAAGAAAAAAGCTGGATCAGTCTAATCAATTAAACGACATCATTGCTAAAGTAAATCTTTAACAAATTCTGAATGTTCGGAAATTTTTGCGGCAATTGCTTTGATAGTCCTTGACCACATTTCATTTTAAGAAAAACTAAATTGCTTATTCCAAGTCTGTTCTTAAGCGAAACACATTAAGATGCTCAAGCGAATGCTTTCTTAGTTCATCTTTTCATTAATTTACCCAGTTTTCTGTGTAACCCAAGAGTATGTTCTGAGAAATTTGATGAGGCCTTAACCATTGCCTTGAGTGGTCGATATCCCTTCTAAAAACAACTTCCTTGAAAAAGCCTAAGTAAAAAGACAGTGACGTCTGTCTAAGGCAAGTAAAAATGGCTTCAATGAAATTGATTTTTTGTATTTACCCAATGTTTATAGAAACGGTGCAGTTTATCGCATAGTTTTCACGCCTTGCCCATTGCTTTTACCACACCACCATGATCGTTGCACAGTGCAGTCTTAAACGTACTTTTGCAAATGCTACCAAGAATTAAATATCCGGCATTTGGATTGCACCGATTTTGTTGATCCCCTTGCCTAAAGGCTTAAATTTAAAAGCGTTGCAATGCATTTTGGCCTTCACATTATTTTCTAAATGTGGCCATAAAAATCCAAATTTAGAAATTTGTCGCGAATCACTATTGATAATGTCGAGGCTTTTCAAAGCACTCTACATGCTCTACACATTAAAATCAACGAAAAATGTCTTCCTTTTCAGTGATGGATCCGTCTTAATTCTTTTTCCAAATAGGGTCCAATCATAATGGCAATGACATAGCTAATGTTTTTAAGACCTTGTGCTTATTTTTCCATTTTTCAAGAATCAAAACATTTTGGGTAAATATTGCAGCATGATTGGTCGTTGCGCTTGAAGTCTATTCGCGGACTAGTAACTCTCAGCCAATTGGAAGTGAGCATTGATTTTTGCACTGATAGACATGTCGTTTTGTCAACGATCTCTTTCTGATAGTCTACATTTATCAATATACATCTTTTTATTTTCCTTTTCAAGAAAAACTTGTTGGATGGTAACAAATTGGTGATGGAGTAGGCGCATTTGAGTGTCGAAGTCCCATTGGTAGAACTGATTGTTTGAATGATGGGCAAAGTTTGTGGATCACATGTGAATCTAATTGATTGGAAGTCCGAATACCAGTCTAGGCGGTCGTATTTGTCCATTCTATGTTCCCAAAACCGACAAATCATTTATTTTCCTTGCTTGAAGAGTACATGTTTTTATTTGGGTGCCAAAACTATAGAAGAGTGTGTGGTTTCGTGACTCCATGTGGTGGTTCGCAGCAGGAAGGAAACACTGTGCGTGTAAATGCATAGAAGGGCTTAGCATTCATATACATCGGGGAAACCTCCTTTAAGCTTGTCCACAATTAAAAAATTTCCTCTCCCAGCGGTCACAGCAAAATTTACACACAGTGCATATCTAATAGCCAACAGATGATGAACAAGTTACTTGCAGAAAAAGGGTTGCAGGTGAACATCTGGCCTCCAAAATGCAACAATCAGCCAATAAGATGTCGCCTATTGTGATGGGAATTGTGTTTTTGGGCCTACTCGTAGTAAACAGTCAGGAGATGTAACTAGTTAGGTGTGCGTATTTTCCTGGAGTGCATTCAAAGTTATTTGCTATTTAGCATCTTGACATTCATCCAATCCGATGTCAAGATAGTTTATCCCTCTGTGCAATTCAAGGGGGAAATGTGTGTCAATCGCCAGTCTTAGGAGCTATGTTCCAAATTTAAGTCATGGCAAAGGACGAATCTAGCCTTCCTTACTGCCAGAATTCCGCTCCAGAAATGCCCATGCATGTCTGTTCAAAGCCTCTCACGCTGGTGGGGATGTATCGCGCATCATCTTCATTGAAATCCCCAATCAGGTGCGAAGAACAGCTCTGGAACGCACAGTTCCAGAATGTTGATAGCCTTCCTGCAGACCATCAAGATTAGACTCCATTTTCGGTAATTATGCTAGAGATCGTCACCAATCATCCCATCCACAGGATATACAGCTGGACAACTGGAATGGCCATGAGGCCAAACCGTCCACCAGAAGTACAACTACAGCGCACTACTGTGAGGCCAAAGCCTTACAGTACAACTCGTCCTTCTAGAAGAGACACACTTCTGTCCTTTGATTTTATACCAACTAATCTGGTGTTCAGAAATGTTCATAAATAATTTTAGGATTTATCTGCTTCCTCTGCGCTACGTGTTTAAGTGCGCAACATCTGATGTTTGGAGCGGCAACTTTAAACGCACCCACGAAGCCCAAAAGTGTATTAAAATAACTAGTAAATTCAACATGGAAATAGATGAATTGATGGGTTTTTAAGGCCTGTGTGAGAACCTATAGTGGCGGAGCGATCCTTCTAGGTCTTTCAACTTGCCAACTTCGACTACTGTATCATTGATTTTGGAAAGTGTGCTGCGTCAATCGCCTGGTGAAATGTTTTCAAGAAGACATAGAGAAGACAAATGGCTCAGTGTGGCAATTTCTTTGCCTATAAAACGAACACGAGAGGAATGCACTGTCACCCTTAGACCTACTTGGATTAATCCAGAAATAGAGGCGTTCGAAACTGCACCCTTGAATAAGTGCGACTTAATTAAAACAATTGGACTTGCAGATTACCGAGCAAAGACACAATTGTGCAACGATTTAGAAACAATAAGGGCGCCTTTTTGCCTTGGGCTAAAAATAAGTTACATAAGCACAAAACATTTGCCCATGCATAAGGGCAGGTTTTGTGGCCATATCCCCTTACTACCAAATGCCCAAACCCTCCGCCTTTTTGATTGCAAATGACCCTCACAATAATAATGCCTTCTTTCTTCTCGGCAGCGGAAAACACGTACTCGCCTAGATAATCCAAATTCACTTTTTTGTACATACTTTGATCAGACCTATAATATGGTTACATCCAAACTTCCACTGTGCCACTTATTTTCATCTTTAATCGTCAGTACTGCCCAGCAGTGCATTGAATTCCTTTGTATTAAAAGTGTGTTACGTAAAATCTCAAAAGAAATGTTATTGAACTCCAAACATCAGAGGCTTCGATACCTTCACCTGATAAATTAGGCTCAGTAATATTCAGCGAGTCATACTCGCCGTGGGGCGCTATGCGCCTGGATGTGTGGATCGGCAAAAGTAAATCAATATTTTCATCGATGATGAGGACAATTATTGATCGATAACCTCTAGACGTCACTTGCCTAGGCGAGATGAGCTCCACGTGTGGCGGATGACTCAGCCAGCACGGCTGAGCAAGTACGAAGCTGTTCGACAACCTGTAGCGGAATAGAAGTAATGGGATGGGGTGAAAGTATGCATTTACCAAACAGATTACGAACCACATGTGGGCGACTGGCATTTGCCAAAGGAATGACAGGCGATGTCAATCTAATGTTATGGAACGAAGCTGGATAACGCAGTGTTTCGATAATGCCAAATAACTGAAACCATAAGCAGACAATTAGTCATCTGTTTAGGGTTGCTTTTAATCGTGGCGCAGAAAATATGGATTTAACTAATGAATGATACTTGCTCACTTCTCAATTACGTAGGCGGTTCTCAAGAGAGAATAGAAAGAATGAAGAAATGGATGTATAACCTTATTTTCATAGAAATGTGTTAAGCTGCTTGCTTTTATTACATAATTACACTACTGAGCCAGTGCTCTTGCGACTGGTAATGAATACGCGTAATGGCCGACAAATTCCCCCTTTACCCAGCACAATTCCTACACGAGCCCAAGGTCAGAATTCATTAGGATTTCGAAGGGATGCCAGTGACGTGGCAGTCAGGTGTTACCTCATTTGCACGCAAAGTCGCCGGCTGGCAAAGCTGGCTCCTAAGCGTCTTTTTTCTACACCTCAGATTGCGTCGAGATGGCTGGGAAGGGTAATGCCATGGAGCGCGCTGAGGTGAACGAGGTTTAAATATGGCGAGAGACTTAGCGGTACTTTGGCTGATTAACTCTCAGTTTTGGTGATGGGTCACTATAAGGCTCAATTGTTTTCCTTCCGTCGAGCGGATCGGCCTTTTGGTCATGCTATTAGCCCCCCAAGCCCTTACTTGTGTCAACAGCACACGCTCAGCTCGAGCATTCATATGCCTCGGTGGAAGTCTGGAGGTGGGTGAAGGGCCGCAGTACTTTTACGATCCTCAATAAGCACGAACATAAAATACGGATTATCAATTAAATCCTTCACAAAGGACCAAATTAGCACTTTGGAAGTTCATATAAAGTGGAACGTAATGGAAACGATAGTAAAGTTAAGAGGCCAGACGGTCTAGATTCCTTCACTCGATCTGTGGGAAGGTCACAATTATGCTTCGAGGGGTAAACTCACAGCTGGCATTTGTAAACACAAAGAATTCAAAAAAAGCAAAATCAAAATCAACATTCATTCTGGTGCCTCTTATCTTTAATTAACTTAAATTAATCCCATCTGTTTTGCCTACATGAGAATTGATTTATTGATGGATTATTGTAATTTAATTGCTCACCTGTCTATTTTTCGGGGTTAATCGATTAAGACTAATTAAATTTTTGTCTTCCGACCATCTTGGAAAATCACTGCCCGTTCACCAGAAAGCAAAAGAAGCTGAAACCCTACATACAGCCGCTGACGCTTGACTTCGGTTGGCTTGATTCAATTTAGTGGCTAAATTCGACTCAACAGTATAAATACTGATAACAAAAAATTTCAACTCAACGTGATAGCACTTTAGCTAAGGTGTTTTCACAAAAGACTTTAGCCTTAAACCAACCCGGACGAAAAGAAAATGCACTCTTCGCTCCCTCCACATTTTATTCAATTATTTCAGATGGCTGGGAAAAATTAAAGTCATTTCAAACATGTTTTTGAATGAATGTGGGAGAAATTTGCCAAAACAGAAAGAAGGGTGGCAATCAACTAAGATGGTCATGGTTACTCAGATTAGGCCTCATTACGTAAGTGCTATGACCACAGTTCAAAAAATTCCGTCTCACCTACCGCACGCAGTGCACTGTGTGCAAGTGGTGGAGAGGAGAGAAGGGGTAGGATGGTTAAAAGAGCTGTAGGATTGATCGATTTACACGTGGGTAGCTAAAATCAATATGTGGAGTTTTGATCAAGTGGACCCTAGACGATTTTTTCATAATTTGGACTGCTAGTACAATACACATGGCGTTTTGAAGTAAGAGGCAGACTTCAGATGTAGTACAAATGGCATTCAGCGCGAGCGAGAAATGACATCGAGTGCATTATTTCAAATAAACAGGGATGTTTATTGCCTGGATTTGCAAAATTCCACTCCAATGGCCATAGATTGGCACCACTGTTGCTGCCATTGATGTTGGCCGATTGCGTCAGGATGAATTTTGATGATTCCGTAAAAATAAATCACCTCTTTTTAATAAGGTCATTTCTGATTTGGTAAGGAAGACTTTGACAAGCAACTCTCAGTTTTCCGTTGGAAAATACCAGTTTCATTTACTTGGCAATTTTCAGGAAGGAATTCTAAAGCAGTGTTTGAAAATATTCCTTTCTGCGCTACCTGCACTTCACCTATTTCTACTTATTCAAAGTAAAATAAGTGCTGTTCCTTTTTATTGCAGAGCGAGACTTCAAGTTACTAATTCCATTGCAGAAAGCAAATTAGGCCAGATTCCAGAAATTATTATGGGAAAGGACCGCTAACACCCTAGTGCATTGCCATTTTCTGCAAGGGAATAGCTCCTTGCCGTTTTCAAAGAACTCAAGGCTACTGAAAGCATCTTGGTTTTGAACAAAAATTTCGGTTTGCTATTGATTTTCTTTCCAGCATCGTACGCATATTACTTTGATCGGGCTCAGCTATGAAGGTCAATGCTAATGCCCCTGTATATAAGTTTTTACAAACACAAAATCTTTTAAACAGTACAATTTTGGCCACTGCTTAATGAAAACTGCGACATGATTCGTCGTTCGGTGGTTTAGGCAGACGAACTAACTTCCTTATTGAGGATTTGGGAAAAAAAGAATTGCTTGGAGGCGTGCACGCGCTCTCCACTGATTGGCCAGTGAAGTGCATGCGTGCGTACTTCCTTTAACCAACTGCGTCACGCCACTAGCCGCTCCCTGATTGGTGTCATTCGTTTTCTCCCAATCGATCACTGCGCAGCCATTGACAACTGAGGCGCGTTTTGCGAATCTCAACACTCAGTCCTTCTTGACGCCGCTTCGAGGCTGTTCCTGCTCTCCTGCGCACATCCTCCACAAGTCCTCCTCCTCCCTTTTTTGCATCCTAGCGCCGTACTCAAGTCTTTCCTCATCACTCATGGTGAGCAGTCCCCACTCGCAGGACACGTTTATGCTTTCAGAATCAATTCTTTGGTCGTTTCGTTGCATCGCTAATTCACTAAATTGTTCATGTATCCCTACTTAAATGCGGTTTCTTAACTAGAAGAGTAAATCCTTGCACAGTTCGAAAGTCAGATATTCGTTTTTTTGTCTGAATTCACTAAGTGTCAAATGTTTCACTCGTAAAAATGGAAGTTGTCTCATTTTTTACCAGCCGAGACTTCACAGAATAACACCTCAACCTTCTAAACATTGAATGCGCTGTGTGCTTTATTTAACATTGTTTGGATCAGAACAAATCTAACTTACGACAAGTTTTCCTATTACCTTTTCGACTTGAGGATCCTGTTTTCCCCTTGTTATCGCGAGAGGGATGAAAAATGTTTCACCTGTATTTATTAGACGATTAGGCCATTCCATAAAAGCTTCAAACGCTGGATTTTATTTTAAATGGTCAAGATTTTCGTGCAACATCATGCGGTAATTTTATTATCAAAAATTTGGCATTTTGTCTCTATGCATGCGGTTGAAAAGCTACGTCTCAGGTCCGCATTGGCTTTTTGGGTTCTAGTTTTCCTATCCCCAGCCCCCCTTTCATTTGGTTTATTACTAAGATCTCGAAAAGTAGCCCCTAACCACTTCGTTAAAGCAGCGTAGTGGAATGAAGTCAAAGAATCTCTAATAGTTTAAGCCCAATTGGTCGCCATAGGCATCTACCTTTACACGTTGGTTAAGCGTTTCTATTTGCCTCAACTCCATAGAGGGTATTTAAAAACACTCTTTTCAACGTGGTGGAATAGACATACAATTTTTAGGTTTTTTGTGTCTAGCCGACTCCTCAAAAGTGCTTTTGATTTCACTTTTATGTTCTACTGTCTCCATTGTAAAGCTCCGTTTCATATTTAAAGGCGTCGATTCCCTCGTGCCTTGCTTTTTACTTCAAAGGAAAATAATTAGAGACAAATTCATTCAAAAGCTGCTAGAACTACTTACCCAAGATTACTCAACTCGATGTGCCAATGGTTATTTTTTTTGTTATCCGTCTAGCTCTCCTTCGTACGATGTGTAATGAAATTCTTAATGCACTGATTTGTTTTTAATTCGAGCTTTCCCAGCTCTTATTTACGTAGTGTTTCGAATAAGTCAAACAGACTTAAGATTTTACGTTGGTCATAATTATTGATCTGTACAGACGCGCGGCGCTAGTGAATTTTGTACTTATGGGGCCTTTGTTCCAGTACTATAGGATTTATAGGCACTTCTCGCACTGTTTCGCGGATGCGCCTCGTTCTTCGTTAGAGTGCTAGTGACCATAAACGTCTTCCTCGTGTTCTATAATAAGCGGGTTTTCAGTTGCTTAAATCACATTGAGCTTTGTTAACTTTCTCGACGACGAAATCCTTTTGAACTCCATTTACGCGTTTGACCAAACAGACAAGCGTGAATGTGCAAGCTTCGGAGTTTGCTGCACGCTACGTGGACCCCGAGGGCGTGCCGATTGCAAACGCGGGGCAAGCACTGCTCGGTGCAGGATCTGCGTCCGCTTCCTCCTCCAACGCGCCTAAATTCGGCACTCTAATCCCCAATCGCATCTTCGTGGGCGGCATCCCCTCAAATGCAAGTGTTGCGCTTTCCTATCATGTTTTTCTGCATGGCTTCATGATCTCGGCACTCTACAGACTGTCTCGTTCTGCATCCTTATATCTCGCTACAAAGTCCCTTCTTCATGCTCCATTAAAAATAAGACTTTTTTCGATTTCTGATACGAATATTAGTTTGGAAACCCTTGACCATCTGGTTTTTTATAGCCTTGATCTACTTCGTTTTTCAAAACGAATTTTTAATGACCAGCATCTAAAGAGCAGCTTCTTCTGCATTCTTGACAGGTCACAAACGCCCATGATAGTTTTTTAATGCAATTTTATCCTTCCCATTAACCGTAACTTCAGTTTGTCTGATCCCTAGGGGTGAAAAATTACATTAGGGGTTAGACAGTTTTTTTCGCATTTGATTTTCTCCATCAGTGTGTGACTTGTTTCCCCACACCGTCTCAAGTCTTGTATTTAGGGATTCGTCGTCAATTAGGAGTTACTTACAGTCTTCTGTAATGATTCATATGCTTCGGTGGGATTGTAATATAGTGGAGTAAGCAAACCATATATTGTTTCACTATTTAAGCTCTGTGGCTCAGCGTCGGACTCAATGCAAGTCGACTTTTGCCACTATCACCACTATTAGTAACTTGACAAATTTATTGACTTCGTCATCTTTCTTTGCTTCATCCACGGTTTCTGCGTCGGCAAACTATTACCAGTTTTTTTTCTTTCCAAGTAGGGAAACGTTTTAAGTTGTTTTAACATTTTAAAGGTGACTCTTACGCCTGGTTTACGAACGATTAATTCTTCTGTTTGGATGAAATGATCAAAAGCAGCCTTCTCCAGGTATTTTAATCTAATTTTCAACCTTTCAGACTACTGAACAGGAACTTAAGACGTACTTCTCCAGCTTTGGTCAGGTGAAGGACGTGAAGATCATTAACGACCGACTCGGCGTCTCGAAGGGGTAAGAAAAATGTGTCCATGCTGTGGTCGTTAGCTTGCGCTTCCTTTTTTACGCTTTCCTCTTCTCCATGGCCGCTTAGGAGCTACGGATTTGTCACATTCGAAAGTCAGGAGGTGGCCGAAAAGATAATCAAAAACGAGTCGGAGACACTCATCTTCAAGGATCGCAAGTTAAACATAGGCCATGCCATTCGCAAACAGGTGAGCCGCGCTTAACTTGTACTTTTGTGTGTGTGTTGTCTTGGTGCGTCCTGCATGCCTACAAAGTGCGCTCCTCTTCTTCCTCAAAAATCATCTCCCATTTCGTCTCACCGTTTTGAATGCATCGTTCCGTCTTTGTGTTTTGGTTTGCAGCAGCTCTTCCCACGTCCAGGTATGTTGGTCGAGCCCGACTGTGCGGCATGTGTGCGTGCGTGAAAGTCCCAATTCGTTTTTATGGTGCTGCGCATGGCTTCGCGCTTCGCCCACTTTTCCACATGCACCTCCATCTCTTAATCGTCATTTCTTGTTGTTTCTTTGCTCAGTCGTTACGTCATTGTATTTTTGTTCCTTTGCTTTTCTGCATGTCTTGTTTGCCAAAAATGAATCGAATTACCATTTTTGCCCACTTCTTCCCACTTCGATCCTCGGCTATTTGCCTATATTCTCGGTTTTAGCTGACGTCCCACCAACGCTATTTTTCCCCGGTGGGGCTGCAATTCCCTGCAGTTTTCAAAGCGGGATGCCGATCTTCCCGTTGACTGGACAGGACTACTCGGTGCTTACGCAGGCGAGTCTGCTTAACTCTTCGAGCGATTTGCTCTAAAACCCTACAGAAAGGCCAAAAAGTAGTTCCTTTGTTATGTTTGATCTTAACTAAAAGCCATTTTGACACATTGACAAGCTTTGCTCTCGAACATTACGCATCAGTTTTCTAATGCTGGAGTTTTTCGAGTTATTCAAGGATCATTAACGTTTCTCTACTTGACGTTAGTTATGTTCAAAGCCACTCATTTCCATCGCAGGGACAATATGATGCTTGTGGTTTTTATGTTCGCGTAGAAGTTTGGAAGCGTCATGATATCAAATACTTACTAACTTAGTACGATCCGACGGAACTAAATTGCTTCCTTTTACCGAGCCGGTATTCATCGGTTTTAATGCGAAATCTGTGGCTTCAAGCTCTCCATTTCGCTCATTTCTGTTTTCACATTCCATCTCGAAAGAATCTCTGATAAAGGTCATGCTTCTGTTTTTGAAAAGTTGTATTTCAACAGGCAAAACCTCATTTCAAATTTAATGAATGGTAGATTAAGCTGATCTCAGCGCAAATAAATTACTCGGAGTTCCTCTTAATGCTGGTACAAGGCGTGCATTTTACCTCAATTTTACTGGCAGTATGGTAAATTTTGTTTTATAAGTAGGTATCTGTAACATAGACATATGCACAAACTTTAAATACTAGTTGCGTGCCCTCAAGACATCCCTGTAACTCTCCAAAGGAATTCAAAATTAGCGGTGTTTTAGTCCGTACGCTCTAAAAATAATGTGCGGGTGATACGCTGAGCCTGTGGTAGCTTAATGCGAATATGAGAGTGAGAAGTAGTGATTTGGTAGCCTTTTTAGTTTTATTTTTATCTCCCTTTAGAATGACCTAAATTGACGCGTTTTAAGGATTACCGAACTCTTAATTATTTGAGTGCATCACATCGCTTTGTATCTTAGCTTCCAATCTACTATCTTGCCTGCCCCTACGGACTGAAATATTTATACCTTCAATCGTTTCTTAAAATCCGCTTCCTTTTGCAGCCGGGCTCGGCGTACCAGCAGATGCTCCTGCAGCAGGCAAACGGCGCAATGTATCTCTCAGCACAGCCAAACCAACAGGCAGCAGCGGCGGCTGCAGCAACGGCAGCTGCGGTGCAGTACTCAGCGCTTCAGTCGCATCTTGCTGCCCACCAAAATGCCGCAGCTGCCACTTTCGCTACACTCCAGCACCATCAGCAGTACCAACAGGCCTCTCTCACTGGTACGCCATCTCCCCTGCCCTCCATACCCTTTTCCCCACTCATATGGAATTGTGCCTTTCTCACTTGAAATGATGATATTTGTGAAAGGTGACCTCTTCTCATTAAAACGTGGGATTGTAATTTGAGTAGGCAGTTGGTGATGAACCAGGTTTTGGGATCAGCCATATTCGTTGACATCTGCTCTTGGCGGCCATGACTAAGTGATGGTGTAAGCAGGGGCTTTTCTACTGCCGGAAGCATAAATGCAGAATAAGCGAGGCTGTGAAACGTCTTTTCGAATCATCAAGTGTTTTTTTAGTGGGAACTTATTTTTTTTAACCTGGAGCTTCCTTCCCCCCAAATTTCTCGTACAATTTGTTCGGATTAGACGAATTTGACTGCCAGAAAATGCATAAAACTCTGCTTCAAAAATTGCATAACGGATTTAACACAATCAGGATGTTTCGGAGCAAATGTATTCCCTTGGTTTAAATTCCTTGAGGAAAATGGTTCTACCGACGTTAGATCCGTAGTTTGAGTCTGAGACGAGATTTATACTTTCCCGCATTTATGTTGGCTAGTCGCTTGAAACAATGCTAAAAAAATTGTAACGGGTGCATACGTCAAAAGCCATGGTCACATTCCTTAAAAGTTGAAGCGTCCATGCCAGCACGAGACCCCTTAATTGCGCCCATTTTCCCTCTCTCCTGAAGCTCCACTGGCAACTGGGGGGCAGACTTCGCAAGCGGCGATGATGGCAGCGGCAGCAGCAGCAGTGGCGGCAGCATCGCAGTGGTCGAATGCTGCCAACTCTACAGCAAATGGTCACAACTCATCGGGCGCTGCTGCAGCAGGCCTGCCACCTCCACCGCAGTTGACGCCAGCACCATCAGTATCAGTAGGACAGCATGCCCAAGCGACACTGGGTGGTGCTGTAAGCGGTAGCTGTGGCAGCGTCCTTGACGCCGCTCAGTCACCCCAAGTGGCCGCGCTGGCGGCTGCTGTGGCCGCTCAACAACAGCTCGCTGCTGCTGCTGCCGCAGCTGCGGCTTGGAGGTGGTCCTCACCGTCCGCTGCTGCTGCTGCTGCCGCCGCCTCGCAACACAGCAGTGGTGGTGGTGCTCTCCTTGCACCCTCTCCCTCGGCTCTTGCCAACGGATCTGCTGCAACGCCGACAGGACAGTCCGTGGCTCAGGCTGCATCTCAACAGGTGAGTGGGGGTCTTTACGAGAACCTCTTCTCGCGGTTTCTATACCAACAACACCAACCGGCTTTTGGATTGAATGATGCTGCTTTGATGGCTTCTACGGCGATCGCCGCTACTGCTGCTGGAGATTCTAATGGGGAGGAGACGCGCTCTGCCAAACGACCCCGTCTCAAATCCGATGACTAGAACCAGAGCATTTCCCCTTCCAGTTTCCTGTGTATTTCTATGCCCTGTTCTCCTTACCGCTGAAGTTTCCGTCCCCACTTTTATCCCCGTTAAAATTTGCGTACTTGTGCGCTAAAAATGAGTGAAAAAGAAAGAGGAGTATATCGTCATTGGTGTTGCTATTATCGCTGTGTCAGTGTGCAAATCATCTGATCGCGCATTTCTGTGTTTGGTTGATATAGATCCACTCTCACGATTTGCCACTACCATCACAACCACATCATCAACAGCAGCTGGTTTTCCTGCCGAACACCACCACGACAAGCGACTATAGCACTGACCACAGTGCCCATTCCTCGGGCCTCATGGAGTCGGTAGAGGTATGATAGTTGATCAAAACCTGTCGTCCACACCACCAAGTATTTAAGTTTTAGTGTTTCTGCTGATGCTGCTGCTGATTATGCTGTAGCCCAGTTCAGTTTCTAGTTATTTTCCCTAAAATTGCATTGCTTGTGGTACGAACAGCGTTCGCTAGTTTACTTCCGGTTTCCGCTTTCCACTTTCCTCTTTCGTCGTCCTCATCGTCAAGTTGGCGTTATTTCACCTTACGTGGTAACATTTCTGCTCTCCGTTCTTTCTACCTTCACTCTCTTATTGTCACTGTATCTGTCTATGCCTCTCTCTCGTCCTTATAGCCAGGTATTTTTCATTGTGACGGCCTAATGAGTCCACCACAGCAGCTGCAGCCGACCCTCTTGCCAACTGCGGTGTTCGCGCCAGCGATCTTCGAGGGTGGTATAGCGGCCACCTCGAGTCCCCTGCTAACTTCCCACAGACACCTCGTTTCACCGTCTACCAATAATAACCATAACATCACCAACACCACCATAACCGTCACGCCTACTGCCACCTCCACCAACAGCAACGGCAGCAGTAG
Source organism: Taenia pisiformis (assembly GCA_023968675.1). NCBI lineage: Eukaryota > Metazoa > Platyhelminthes > Cestoda > Cyclophyllidea > Taeniidae > Taenia > Taenia pisiformis. The sequence goes on along the minus strand of CM043739.1, from coordinate 4,008,067 downwards.
CTGCACCAGCAATTGCGCAGGTCAGACCTCCTCCCAACAGGGTCCCCAAACTCCTCATCTTTATGGCACCCCCACTCCTCAGGTAATTGTCCTCACTCGCCTTTTACACCAATTTTACATGGAAATCGAAAAGTTATAACAGAAATAGTGTTAAGTTTAGTAGGAAGATGAAAATCGGGGTGCCGTAAGGACTGAGATGAGAGGGGGTGCCCATAACCTTGTTGGGAGTTGTCTGGCCATTGAGATGCATTTATTTTGTGTCTATCTCACTTTTGTGTCGCTCCTAAAAGGCTTCGTAAAACATCCTTAATATTTCACCCCTTGCATTCCTCCCTTTTAGCCCATCATTCTTGACGTTTACTCAGGCGCCGGTGGTGGAGGTATACCGCTGGCTCCACTGAAACAGACGCCTCTCTTGTCCGCAGAGAGCCTTATGATGGTGGAACACGCTAGCGGCGCCTCAGGGTTAAAGCAGAATGGTGGTAGTGGTGGTGGTGGCTGCGGTGCGGGAGGCCGTGGGGGCGCGGGATCCAGTCCAAAGAAGCTGACTGCTGCAAATGGTACTGCTACGAGCACTCGCACCGCAATCTAGGTAGACTCGCAAGCGAGCGGGGGTGCGCGTGTGCACATACACACTTGAACATACTTTTTACATTCCACAGCTGCTCACCCTACTCGCGTACAATTTTACCTCCTCTTCACTCCAGCTCACTCATACACACATGTATGCATACACTTCCATCAACACACGCACATGCATACATGCAAGAAGTGCCGAATGTTTCCTACTACAGCACAAATGTGGAAATGATGGAAATCTTGGGCATATTTATACACTTACGCATACTTGCCAGCGGTGCATTCTTCCATCATCCTCTTTTCGTAATGTCCTTGTCACTAGCGCTTTTTACTACTACTACTACAACTGCTATTTCCCTTATTATACTCTCTCTACCTCTGCCTAGGCTTCACCTTCTGTCCTTCGTCTGTTGGTCTGACCGCCTCTTTGTATTGTGTGATTCGGTGCCGAGACGCGATTGCTAAAGTTTCCCCGCGTGTACATGAGTGAACGAGAGCGCGATATTGATTTTTGCCGTCGCTATAACTGTGTAGGAAGCGTTTCAGCTGTGCTCTCGTTGTGAGTCATTGTCTGTTATCCAATGGGCAGACGTGTGTGGCAGTCGCGCTGATGACGGCTTACAGCATTTTGCACTTTCTGGCCTGGCATTGTCGAAGTAATCACTATCCCTTGGAAAGTGTACCTTTTTGGTCTCTCACTGGTCTTTGTGTTCTATAGTCATCAGTAATAGTCGGTTTGTTTAAAACGCCGGTCTTTTTTAGTCTGAGCTGTTGTCCTATCAAGCAGGTTATTTTTTACCGTTTCTGCGTCTTCCAACAGGGGGATGGCTGAGTAGCGCACCTATCGACTGTTAACCACATCATTTCCAGAAACTTGCAATTCCGAGAGGAGGACCGGTTCATTGGACTCTTGGCAAGGTTTCGAAATGTTGCTTCCACTTAGTTTCTGAGACCTCTTCGGCATTGTAGTTGAACTGTAGGTTTTGTATTTGCTCGGATGACATCTGGGATGGAAGTCGAGATACATGCCAGGAATTGAAAACACCAGAGCGAAGTGACATGCGGTAGGGACTGTTTTTGCGTATTCACAGTTACTATTGCTCTTTAGGAGACAGGAATTCATCGAGGTCTTGTCGAGCTAAATGCGCTGAAAGGAGTAAATTGGTTCTTCGGAGCCTTCGCAGTGACTACGAAAAAGACCGTGTAATCTTAAAGCTCCCTTTTTTCGATGTGGGAATTCGCGATCCATGAGTCGACAGATATATCACCGAATTGTTCAAGTGTATTTCCCTCTCCTGTGTTAGGTACTTGCTGGGAACTCTGCTTTCCCTAAAAAGTGCTCACCGATTTGCCTTTTGCAAAGTCATCTGTGAATTCGCGCTCGTGTGCGTCATGCAAACACCGGATTATCAGCAGCAGTAACTGCGTTTCAGTTGCTAAGTCTTGAGCCTCCCACGAGAACAGGAAATTAAGCACTTCAAATATTACCAGCTGTCGGACGCCTTGTCTGGGGGCAAAGTGCATCGCAGTTAAAGTGAGCCGCTTCTTCTGTGTGGTCACGTCTAGTCAAATCAAACCAAAGATTTTACGGCAGTGCTTTGGCAACTTTTTTTACCTGGATGACCTTTTGGGAAGACTCGGGATTTTGCCGTTTACCCTATTTGTTCTAGCCAATATCCTCCGGTAAAAAAATCCACCCCTGCCAGTAGGCATAATTCCCCAACCATCACTTTCTGTCGCAAGGCGATAAAACCGACAATACGACAGCGCTTGTGCTGGAAGAATTAGACTGTTACGAAGATGTCACGGTAACGTTGGCCCTGGGGAGGCAGTCAGGCTGGTCGTCTGCAGTTCTGCATTCGACGAGATTCGTTTCTAATTTCCCGAAAGCCTAACCTCTCAAAGTCACAGATGGACTGAGACCCTGTAGAATGTGGCATTTTTTTGCCCAGGATGACCTTTAGCCCATCTTTCAGCATACTTAGATGGGGTGCATTAGTAAACTGATTAAATTCGTCTTTCATGGGCCCGTATCCAGGTCTCATTCATGAAAAATACTCGAACGTCACCGTTGAGCATGCGCGGCCTTTCAAGTGGGTATGCCTGAGCTGTAGTCATCTTAAGCATCGGTGGCAGAAGTGGATCGTTAATATCCCTGAGGTATCTACGTGCAACCTCGTGCATCGGACCTCATCACCGGAAAAAGTCGATTCTCCTATCGTCCACGGTGCAAGTTGTAGGGGTTTGTTTTTGTCTGGCTTTCTGCTGCTATTGCCGTTATCGCTTCCGCTACGGTTGTTTGCCTTGATTATGTGCGGTTCACAGGTATGACTAAACCCCCACATGCACACACTCGCCTTCGCTTTGACCAATCAGGGCTGCAGCGAGGCTTGGGTTTTGCGTGCACGTGAGAGTGTGTAGCTGTGCTCTGAAATGGGGACGTCTCTACTTTCCGTACTAGCTGCAGCCTTGCCTAAATGTAATTCAGTTCGCATCCCACCTAGGTGTAACTACTCGCCTCCTCTATCGATTTTGAAAAGGTTGGCTGGGTTGCAGTGCATCGCCTCCATCATGGGTCTGGGCTTAACGCGACCCCTCTCTCCCCCTCAATGGCCCAACGAAGTATCAAGCATCTTTTCGATTTTTGCTAAATTTTAAACGAATGATTCTAGAGGAGTGCCCGCCCCTTCTGTTCACCAACCAACGCACTCCTCCGCGCAGCAATGGGTACCTTAGTCCACCCTACTAGAGACTTGGCAATGACGAAGGCGTTCGATGCTAAAAAAATGATTTCTGGGCACCAAAATCAGATGCTCAGAAGGTGGAGCTGTTTTTAATTTCTACTGCTTTCCAATGCGTAGCATGGTTGCATGTTTGAGTCTTCGCTTCGGTAAAGCCACTGCGGCTCCTCCCCGTTCTGCCATCGCCTTATAAGCTGGTCTCTAGGGCATGACAGTGACCATAGGGCTAAATGATCCGTGAAAAGCTAGCAAATGTAATCTTTTACAAGTCTTGGTGGAACCCAAGATAAATAATTATCTTGGGTTCCATTTCTTTAACTTAAATTAAGCCATTTTTGGATTATTCAAGGTGATAGGTTACCCGATTTACTTATATCCGACTGTAGTGCATGGTTTGTTTGGGCTACAGGATGACTCTGGGCGCTTAGGAGTACGATTTAACCTAGCTATGTGGGTTGGCTTCCAGGCCACGCCAGAAACCCTATTCTTCATCTTCATAAATTCTGCATGTGTCCTACCATTTTTGCTTCATTCGCTTTCAGGAGATACACCGTCGCCACATCGACCAGCGGAGAAATGGAACAGTACCTAAATGTTTTCATCTTAGATGTTCAACTTTTTCCGTATTATGTTCAGGTGATAGCAAGATAACAATTTTAAAAAAGCAGATTTAGTTAGGTTGTTTGTTATATTTTGGGGATAAATATTAAAATAAATGAATGGCCAACCAAACACCAATTAAGCAGCATTTGTGGCTAAGCCTAAGACAATTACACCTCTAGTATAAACACATGTGATAAATAAAATAATTGCAATCAAGTCTAAGTTGGATTTGCAAATTTTTCATTGAGGACAATTTGTTTTAATCGATCGTTTAAAATTGCTCTAACAGAACATTCTTTCTGTCGCACGTGTGTAATGGTGGGTTGTGTGATGTGGCTTATTCCCGTCATTGCAGGCCTCCAAAGCCTTCAAACGATTTTTGCCTCTCTTCGATCGCATTCTCGTGCAGCGTTTTGAGGCGACTTCCACCACAAAGGGAGGAATTATGCTTCCCGACAAGTCTAAGGGAAAGGTTCTGGAAGCTACTGTTGTTGCCGCTGGTCCGGGTCGTATTACCGAGGTTTGCCCAGGATTATTGGTCTTTATAGCTCATTCATTTTGCCTGTAGCATGGTACAACTGTACCCCTCTGTGTCAAAGTCGGTGACAATGTTTTTCTTCCCGAATACGGAGGCACCAAAGTTGTCTTGGAGGAGGAGGTAGTTATTGGTTCTCTTAATATTTCTCCAATTATATAGGAGTATTACCTCTTCCGTGAGTCGGACATCTTGGCAAAAATACAAGACTAGTTTGTGTACAAACAATTGCCAATACGAGTCTTAGTATTCCCTGTTGTAAATCCGCATTTTTAGTACTATGCTTCCGTACAATCCACATTATGTGTTTTTATCGGTTCAGGTTTTTGTCGCAGAGGGTCATTCCTTGTCGGATTTTGGTTTACTGGTAGCCTTGTGCAGTCGGGTCTTTTCTTGTGACCTGTGTTGGGTAGTGTTCAGTCATGCTGGTCAACGTTCTTCGGTTTGGTTTTCCAAGCTCTCTTGGTGGGTTCTATTCTCACTAAAACTTCGTAATGGTTTGCTCGTAAGACGGAAATTTTGTTCAGTCTCGATGGTAAGTTGGGCTAGTCTGGCGACGATTGGCTTCGTTAATTGCTTTGTTCCGGTTGCATGTGATCTGTTTGTCGGTGACTTGCGGTCTTTTGAGTCGACTAGTTCGCGGCGTTGTCTATGGGGGTAGCCCAAAATTGGGCGCAACCACAGCAGCTCCGGATAATGTCTGGGGGGTTAGTGTGTTGGTAATGTCTCCAGTTGCGTTATTTGCCCCCTCTCCCGAGGCCTTTGTTCCTTATGCCACGCGGCAATTTACCCACTAGTTCGGTCGCGTGAACAGGTTGTGCTTAGAGTCGTTTACTAGGCTTTAACCTCTGACTGAAGGCGTTGGTGATGTCCTGCACTGGACGCGTCATTCAGTCAACCACTTGGGGTGTGAGTTCACTCTAGGATAAGTTCCCGGGACTGTTTATCGTATGACCTGACAAAATTTAGCTAAGAATTTCCAAAAGGGGTGGGTTTTCACAGATGCGTTTCCAAAGGTGGCATCGGAGAGAGGTGGAGGTACCAAAAGGAGCTCTTGTTAAAAAAAATATGTTGGGATGGCTGGCACCGTTCGAGCTGAAAGTAGTGGGATGCGTGAATGCGCTATGCCATCGCCCTGGTTTGGATAATTCCTCTAGATGTTAGCATTGTATCTGCGTCTAGTCTGCTACAATTTGTCTTCAACATCAATCCAAACGGCGGGGTGGACCACTTAGATTGGAGAATTCGCTCGGCGCAGCGTTTGCCTTTTTGTGGTGAAAGGAGAGGGTGAGCATGGCTAATAACGCGCATTTTAAGGCCTGCATGCGTCTACGTCGTCCTGGACTACGGTAGGGTTATGCGCGACAACTCACGCTGGCTGTATCCGGTGGCAGAAATGTAAAAAATCAATTCAAGGACATTGCAGGCGTGGTTACCGCACCTGTTCAAGTAGATGCAAAGATACTTACCCGTCTACAACTGGGTAGCCCATTTCGTCGTGGTGATGCGAACACTGGGTGGGTGCTTCGAATTAATTTTCGTCAGCCTGAGGATATTCCACGTTGCCTCGGTAATGGCGGTCATCTGGTAGGCAGCAAAGCTGACGGCTAAGGGGGCGGATGGACGGAAATAAAGTCTAGAACTACCTCAAATTGTAATGCAGAAGAAACCTCGGAGTTCACTGTGCTGAAAAGTTTGCTTTGTCTAGAATTTAAGAAATTTTACTAAAGTAACATACGATGGGGTAGAACTAAGCTTCGCACTACCCCGGGTAATGTTTATTAATCCAGGGAAAATGGAAGTGTGGGATTTTCATCTAATTTCAATCACTTATCCAGGTGGTTGTTGTAACCCGCTACTTAAATGGTTATTAGTAGTTGTAGAGTTACACACTCGATAGGCAAAAACGGTTGAAATTCCAATATTCATCGCCATTGAATAACTTTTAGCAGTTATAATGTTAATTTCTGACCTTATGTCGCATTGACCGTATCAATTAGGCGGGTTATTGCATCCTGGTATGAAATGCCTTCCTGCCTTCAAGCAGGAAAATGTGTCTAACGCACATTAATTTTTTGTGTTGATAATGGAAGTTGCCACTTCAGACAACCGTCAAATAAAATCAAATGGGTAAGCAGAAGCAGACAAATGGGTTTGATGAACCAATAGTAAAAATAGCAGGCAGGCACAACGGTGGTATGTGTACTGCAGATAAATAGATTTAAAATGAACAAAAATAACTCATTGAAAATTAAGTTGACCACTAGAAAAGTGAGGCGACCTAGGCCAGATGAACAACCCGGAAGATGTTTATAAGTCGGCAGTGGAAGGCAAGTAAGTAGTCGAATCTTTGACAATGGGGTTAATCAAGAGGTGAAGTTAAGATGTCAATAAAAGGTAGAATAGCTCTAGATTCTGTTAATTCAAACAAAGCATAAATTACTTTCTTGAATGAGCTATAGGTCCATACTGGTAGGCAAGTATGTACACATGTAGTTTTTCTCAGTGTCAAATGTCTTACTGTGACAGTAAGAACACTGCAATCTCCGGCTGCATAACTTTTATTATTTTATTTATTTAACAGGATCATGTTTTTTATTGCATCTGCGTACAGAAAACTACGAGCATGCAATTACCAATAGGAACTCTACTTTAATATCAATTTCAGTTGCAATTGGTTGTAAGACCCACCAATTAAAGAGTTCCACAAGCTCACATTAGCCAATGCGATAGTTGGCACTCGTAGATAAAAATTACGGTAAATTCGTTATTAACTAAAATATTTCCTCAATGGAAATTCAAGGGCATATTATTTAAATGCGTAAAACAAATTCCAAAAGCGTAACGAAGTCTTCACAAAGGCGCTTAGGCAGAATATAAAATAAATCAGGAAACAGAAAGGGTTAGAATCTACTAACATAACCCGGAGGCCAGGCCATCTGGCTGGACCATTAGGACCACCCAAGCGAGCATAAATGGAAGTAGGAGACAAAAAAACACCATGACGTCAAACTTACTTAGAAATTATGACACCTAAAAAAGATGGGATTAAATGAGCAGAGTACATTTTATCATTAAGTGAGAGGAGGAAACTAGATAAACTTAATTAAAATTAAAGTTTTTAACACCACGCAAAATGATCCTCAACATCGACCCAGCACGCATGGCGTTTTAATACACACATGAAATGTGTCAATAAAACGAGACATAAAAAAGGGAGGACCTTTAAAAGCAGTTGTCCGATTCCTTACAATCAACGTACTCATCTAGAAGCGTCTAGACGTAACCAGGTCTATCCTGAACCGTCGTATCATCCTGCAGCAGCAATGTGTCACGCTGTCAGCTCATTCCGCTAAGTCAACTGCGCTTGTAGCCGAGTTGAAGGTGAGTACGAGGTGATGTCAAGGAAAGGAAAGCCGCCTTATGAGACAAGCTGAGTGCAGCAGTCAGGAAAGCACACAGGTTGGCATTGCTGTCACCTCGTCGTGACAATCACATTCCTTCCCTCAACCACCCACTTCCCTCCTTCCACTCCTGCTCCAATTGCCTCCGTCTCCTCATTCGCATTCCACTTCGTGTGACACGCAGGCGAGCATCTCCCCTTCCGTCGACCAATCCACTCATCACAACAGGGAGTACAACACACACCGTGATTGCCTCCTCTTCGTCGTACATCGCAAACAATGGAATACACTCCTCATACTCCACTTCACCAATGAACTCCACCACGAGTGCATCCACCGTCCCACATCAAACAATGCGGAACAATGCGGACCCACTGCGCACGCACTAATGAGTGAATGCACAGAGCCTCACCACTGACACATAACGAGCTTGTGTGGATGAGACGGTGGAGCGAAGCGAGGACGCAACATCGAAGTGTGGCAGTGCACAACAAACATGGTCAATGTAGAGCTCCCTCTTACAGGCACACACACACACACATGTGACCTCCACCAGAGCCCTCATTCCCACCCACTGTAGCCGCTTCTTCCACCCATCCCCCACCTTCACCACTACCCTCCACTACGCCTCCGCCTTCTCCCCACTGCTTCTCCCCACACCTCCTTAACTTCAATCTCCTTTCCTCTGCTCTATCCCATCCACTCAACTTCCCTCACCTCACCTCACCTCACCTCACTTCACCTCACCCTGCCCTAGCCTGCCCTCCACTCCCATCCCCTCCAAACGCCTCGCCTCGCCTCGCCTCGCCTCGCCTCGCCTCGACTCGCCTCGCCTCTCCTCTCCTCTCCTCACCCTCATCGCATCACCCCCTTTGTACCACACCCATCCACTCACTGCACCTTCCACTCCTCCATCCTTCCCGCCTCCTCATCAGTGACAGTCCTCACTACGCGACAAAACACTGACCTCAAAATCGCCGCATTCTTTCAGCGCACCACTGCATCATGCCGTGGTCCACGCTCATCAATGCGTGCTTAACAATAACACACGAGGCGGGCACACAAACGAGTGGAGTGGAGCGTGTCCGAGTGCCTTAATCTAGTCAATTTGGAAGCAAATTCCTCCTCCGACCCACACACTATTGCATCCAATGCTCCCATTGCCTCAGTGTCCCAACTGCACGTCCACACGATCGCATGCAGCAAAGGGAGATCTGCTCATTCCACCGTCTTCCTTGCATTTACCAACCAGTGAAAATGCGGTGCTTGACCCACAGTCAGCCACGAAAACGAGAAGAGGCACCTCACTTCCCACCCCAACCCAAACCCCAGTTGCCAACCCTGTCAATCTCCACCCTTCCAACCGTCGTCACCAATGCAGTTAGCACTCCACTTAACTCGTGTCAAGAGTGTACGAAGGCATCCTCCTCTGCATTGCCTCCCAACTGCTCTTCCCCAAATCAACAGTCAATTCTTCGGTAGCACAATCCTTCACATCTGCCTTCCACCTCACCTCGCTCATCCTCCATCCGTCCGTCCCTCTCCACGTACCGATCAATCGAGGCATTCGCCACCTCGTCTCCACTCCCCGCACTCCCACCCAACCCACTCAGCACACCTCACCTCACCTCACCTCACCTCACCTCACCTCACCTCACCTCTTGCACTACCACACCCACTCTCCACTCGCCACCTTCACCGCCACCGCCACCGCCACCACCACCGCCACCACCACCACCACCACCACCGCCATTGCCACCGCTATCGCCATCGCCATAGCCATTGCCATTCACTGCCTTTTGCGTTTCACGTGCCGACGCCACACTTTGATGGGCTTTCGCACAGAAAAAAACTTGCCGCTACCAACGGGAAGCTCTACGGAAGGAAGTGCTCACATTCCACCTCCTACCCTCCCTCACTCAAGGCACCACTGCCTTTGCCACTTTTCCGCCAATCACACTCCTCGCCTCCATGCACCCCTTCATCATGCTTGTCCTGCACCCAAACAGCATCCAGCTCATCCCCGGTGCGATAGCACTCTGCACCACTCTGCACAACCTTCACCTCTCCACACCACCACCACCACCACCACCATCACCATCACCAGCACCAGCACCAGCACCAGCACCATCGCCAGCACCACTTGTCCTCTTTCACATCGCATGCCTATCAGTAGAGTCACCTCCTCAGTCACTCCGCTGCTTCTCGCTTCCACGACTCACACACTCACCCACCACCTCGCTGACCACTGGTGCAACGTTCCCTTTCTCCTTGCAGATGGCTTCTTCCCCACCTCAACACCAAATCCTCCACGTTTGTTCAGACGAGTGCATTGCTTCTCCACTTCAACCCGCTGCCGTTGGCCCAGCCTCCCTCAAGGCTTTACACTCACACCTCGTCGAAATAAACACGTCATTTGGCGAAGTCGTTCAGCGTTCACCCGATCCTCCTCCACAAGGCATTTGCAGCCATCCCCAGAAGTGGACAGGCAATAGGCCTGTAGCCGCTAGCAGCGTCTTTTACACAACCTGCCTCCACTTTATCTCGCTGCACCAGCATCAGCATCGGCGTCAGCACCAACGCAGTCAAGTGTTGACGCATATTGGCCTGCTTCACATACTCGCCACTTTGCTCTCAACCACAGAGATGTCAGTCGCACTCATCCGCTCATCCGCACGATGGCTGGCGGGGCGCCTGTGTGTGTGTGTCAGTTTGCGCTCCATCCGCCAAATTCAACTGTGCTCGACCACATGCACAACAACTCTCCGCCAAACACCTTTAAAGACGTTTAGCAAATTCGTTACACAACAACTGCCAACTGCGACTTCACACCTCCAATGAACCTCACATCAAACTACGCGACTTCTAATCCAGGCATAAGAACGTGCCCACTCATGCCAAGTCATGCCCACTGGTAATCTCGTCAACCGACCAATTTCACCTGCATCCAAATGACGCAACCAGTCCATCACACCCATCTACTTCCACTACACGCATTATACTCGGCCTCGGCACATTTCCAACCTAATTCCAATGCCTGCCTTCTCTGCATGCGTTTACAGCATTCCAGCCAATCACCGAGTCTTGTCCATGTGAATAGCTGCACTTCGAGTCAGACAACAGTCAGGTGAACCCACGTAATCCCAAAGGACAAAGTGCTCGCCACCACGTCCTTACATGCACCTCCCACTCGTTCGCCACGCAGCGGTCACAGCGAAACCCACCATCCAAGACGTCAACCCACCTGCCGCCTCCGCACGGCCCGCCACGCCACTCACAACAATCCACACCCTCACCTCCACCTCCACCTCCACCACCACCAACACCACCACACCCACCACCAATGCTACTGACTACCTTCAGTACCTTCCAATTAGCAGTGTCTGCACCACCTCCGCCAATGCTCACCATACAGAACCAGCGGACACACTACGCTCCCGCCAAGCATCTCCACATCACCACGTCACCGCATCACCACATCGTCTCCACCCACATCAGACCCACCACCCATTCATTTTGGCAGCGCGTGGCAATGCAACAGTCCTACACACCACCTCGCGTTTGGACTCACGCTCACTGCTGAGGCAGTCCCTTCCACACCCACATCCACATCCACATCCACATCCACATCCACATCGTCATCTACATCGACTTCGAATGCATCGCCCTACCGCCTGCCGATTGCCAATTACCCGACTTCATACAATCAATCAAACTTACCTCATGCTGCCAGTCTCGAGCCTCTGGTCCTCCCACCCAACCCCACCCTCTCCTCTCCTCTCCTCATCTCTGCCGCCTGCCCCCACCCAATCCATTCAACGACAACCTTCGTTGAATGCCACTCGTCCTCCTGCCACCTCGCATCCCATGGCGCCTTCCACTGCCCGTAGCTGATTCCACGCTTTGTTTGTTCTGCGGAGGCTATGTGTTTACTTTGCATAGGCGGTATTTTTAGCACAAAGAAAAAGCACACCGACACACGCAGAGAACAGATTCGCGCGCTTGTGTGTGCGTGTGTCCATGTTTGGATTGAGTTGTGTAAACACCCCGATGGAGGTGAGAGGAACCAATGCCAACACACACGCACGCGCACAAACATACACAGATGAAGGGGAGAGCAACAGTCAAGTCATCCAATAGCCAGTGTTGCTCTGCTATTACGTTGGAAATAGTTTTGCCAAACAACTCATCCATATTTTGTCCAGGGATGTAAAATTGAAGAAATCCAATCTACAAGATGTATGTCGAAAAACATTCTGAAATATAAATGATGAGTTGCAGATAATCTCGCTTGACGACATCGCGAAATCGAACCACTTCTGCTTGCAGAAAGACCACACGCTCCTCTAAAATAAGACAACAGCATTCACTCATCTTCCACTCACACCACAATCACACACACACACACACACACACACGCCTGTCGCACGAGTTCTCTATCTGTCTCCACCTACTGTCGGTTGCGCCATCCCCTCAGCAACACACACAACTCGTCGATCGTGATCGTCGCATTCGGCGACACTCATCTCACATCGCACCAACCTCACCACGCACTCACACACACAAACACATACACACACACACACACACACGGCCTCAGTCAACAGCTGTTGCGCACACTGACGATGAGGCCAACCACCTCTGCATCAACGCAGACGATGATGGTGTTCAACCCAACCCTCCACAACCATCAGCGCCACCTTCGACTCAGTGATGCCAAACATCTCCTCCTCAACCGCCAATCGTCAATTCCCCACACCTCCCAAACCGCCCACAACCTCACAGATTCAACAGCTGCACACGCGTCCCATCAACGCTCTCACTATGCCACGTTACAGCATCGTGTTTACCCACCACCAATCAGCTTGCCAACCAGGGCAGTCGAACACCAACAACACAGGGAACAAACAACTTCACCCAGCATCCGTGATATCAACGCCGACACCAACACCAACAGCAGCATCGATTACCCACTAACCACCCATCATCGCCACCGATCTCTTCACCTACCACCATCACCACCACCAACACCACACCACCACCTACAACACTAGCACTACCACCGCAATGAAGGAGGAGAAGGAGGAGGAGGAGGAGGAGGAAAAGTTGAACGATCACGTGGATCTTGGGTGTGCTTCTCTTTCACGCACTCACACACTGTCTCCCTCCTCCCGTGTGTGTTTGCGTGAGTGAGTGAGTGAATGAGTGCCGACCTTGCTGCAAATCAATGCCAACCACGCAACCTCGTGCTCATCCGCCTGTCTGCCCACCCACTCACCTCCCCGTCGGCTCATACGCCTTCAGTGTTCACCACCACCAAGCCACCCACCTACTCACCTACCCATCTATCCACCTATCCACCTACCGAGCCATCGATCTCTGCCAATCGCAGCCACAACAACCACAACAATCACTCCACCACCACACTGATGTCACCGTCAATTAACAAGCACACCCTCTTATGTGAATTGTCAAACCAACGCGTACACGTCACATGCTCCACGCCTCCACATCATCGCCACTGCGCCAACTCTACCCCTCTCATCAATCCTATGTCAGAGCACCCACACCCACTCCTCTCCCCTCCCCTCCCCTCCCCCTCCCCCCTACCTTCACCACATCTCCGCCTAACGACAACAACAGCAACAACAACTACTACTACAAATGCAACATACAGACGTCCGCCTCACCTTCGAGAATGAACCAAGCATCACTCAGGAGCCCTCGCTTGCGCTCTCATCAACTAACCTCCCACCTCACTCCCACCCGCCTTCCCATCAACAACACCAACAACATCAACAACAACAACAACCACACACTCTACACTGCCCTGCCACCACTTGTCCCACCTTGTGCGCTCCCTCACCACACCGTGTCAACTTCTTCGTCTACAGTGCGGCGCAACCATTCTCCACCAACTGTTCACAACACAACACTCCATTACAACTCATCTCAACTTAACTTAATCGCCCCCAAACACCACGTCCACTTGCAACGCAGTTGACCAGTGAGTGCCAAAGCCTCCTACCTATTCCACATGTCTACCCGTCTCCCCACTTCACCCCACCCCACCCCACCCCACCCCACCTCCCTCTGCATCCACCTCAAACACACACCTCACATTCACCAAGCCGCCAACACTGCCTTCCACCTCCAGCACCAAGTGCTCACTGCCCACTGCTCAATCATCAAACATCTCAGCCTTTGACCAACTGCCATCTACCTCCATCCGCATTGACACCAATTCGCTGGATGAACAGACTTCAAAGGATTACATTGACATTTGCACAAAGAGGGAATTTTCACCAGTAACCAGCGCTAACTGCACTAGCACCAGCGATCTCCCTCCTCGCCTCCTCTTCCTCCTCCTCCTCCTCCTCCTCCTCCTCCTCCTCCTCTTCCTCCTCTTCCTCTTCCTTCTCCACCACCTCCCTTTTCACCCTCACCACGTCTCCCCTCCACTTCTCCCTCCCTCCCTTTCATTGCACGACCATTGCGCATTTACACTGCGATATCATCCGCAGCGGCAGCAGCAGCAACTGCACGCACAGCACCACCAACAAAAGACGAATTTGCGCATTTGACGGGTGTGACTGATACGCAAAAACAGGACTGACAACTTTCAGTCCACACCCAATAATCATGTCGATCTTGCCTGTCTTCTCGCCTTCCTTGTTGGGCTATGATTTGGCTACTTTTATCACGACTCCTCATCTTATATGCTAGAAACTGATTCTTTGCCTTTATAGCGTTTCGTTATTTTAATCTAGCCCAGCTTCGCCCGTTCAAGTCGAAATTTAAAATTTTCCGTTTTCCACTAGACGCTGAATTTTGTTTAAGTAGCGATATTAGTGTCAATGCAGCTGCGTCAATTCCGTGGTTGGAACTCCATTGCTGATTGCTTTAAAAACCTTTTAGATATCACTGTCTTGAATCAATGTAGAAGAAGTCCTCCTCCGCTGCGCCACTGAAACAGTCTTTGAGAGCTACTTTAGAGCAGTCAGATGTGCGACAATGGTTTTTCTCCAGCAGGTTAAAATTGCATTCGCACACAGTACTTTCAACCGGGGTTTATTTAAAAATAAAGGACATGTTTTAAGAGGCGAGGCTGAAACATAGGCAGCTACTTATTTATGGATTTCTTTAAAGCATAAGTGTAGAATTTCTCTGATTTCCCCGCCGTTGTAATGATTATTTACCCAAACACTTTGTGCGATTGCTTGATTGAGTGTCATTAGTTTGCCAAATATTCTAGATATTTCTATGAATCTTTTAGAAGAATTGACGGCCTCCAATCGGAGCCTGGGCGCTGTGTTGCCAGCCAAAATTACCATGAGGGCGATTCCAATTACCATGTGACCAAAAAGGGAGTACAACAAACAGGCAGAGCAGTGCTGTACAATCGTAGCTACGTGTAAACGTTCGCGAATTTTTGGTTTAGTTCATTTCTCGATGAAACTGATTTTGCTGTCCTTCGCGTGGATTCTCACTCACTGTGCATTCTCTTCGACATCGGAGTTTTGCATTTAGTCATAAACATTGAATCTCAATGACCTTGAGAGGTGACAAGTGGGCCCCCGTCTGATTAATTGGAAGCGCATCTTTTCCTTAAAGAGAGAGAGAGAGAGAGAGAGAGAAGGTGAAAGCACATGCGACTGCAGCGTTTTGAATGGCAATCAGAGGTGTAAGCCACAAAGTATTAAAAAGTCGCGAAAATGCGTGATGGAACACGAGAATGCCAATGCACCTGTGCTACTCTGTGTGAAAGGAACTTTTGTTGCCTTATTTGCGCACTGGCAGATGAAATTAATTTGTGGTAATGGAGGTTTCAATAAGCAATCACTTCTAACAGCTCTCATTCCATTTTATTATGCTCCCATCCCTTTATTTTGGATAGAGACGATCATCACTCCTGGGACTACCACACATCGTGACTTTGAGCAGATGCAACATCAGCTACACAATCAAATGATCCTTGGGAAAAACACGACTTTCTGGAAGTCAACAACTATTTGCCATTGTTGATGAAAGGATTGGGAGTGGCGCGCTCGTTTGATGTTTATTTATTGTCATCCCTTCCCTTATTAACTACACAGTCCAGATCGGCAATCGTGCCATGAAGAGTCGGCAACTCATCACAGACACCGATTTTGAGTAGAACAAAAACCAATGCCGTGCCTTTAAAAAATCCACTTTTTGGAGTGTACTCCCGACGCTCAGGATAAGAACTATCATTTTTTATGACAGTCAAACAGAAAACATTTTTAACTCAAGACGACGAAAAACTGAAAGGCTGACAGATTTAGACGCAGAAAATTTCACCAACTCGTGCGAATTAATAGGATGTCAACATTTATGCAATATTTTGAATTATTTAGTCAAAACTAAAATGTTGAATAAAACGTCTATTGCTTGATTAATGGTTGAACGCGAAACCGTTTTCGATGGAAAGAAAATGCAGAATTCAAACTCGCGGAATCAATCGATTGTCGTCGGGCGCGAGCTTCAAGCATCGGAGGACGACCAATGAAATTCGTCTCTCACAAGCATAGTTCAATTTTATAACAAATCCTTCAAAATACTCGAAATGATTTGGAGCAATTGCTTCAATTGGCCTGTGCAGACTTAAAAAGCCTACTTCGTGATGCCCTCAGCAAATCCCTATAAATATGGTGCTTGTGTAGGATAATTACGACAACCTGAAATATTGCAAACCTTCATTTTTACTCACAAAGTGCAATCTGTGGCCATTCCATACAGGCGAAAATCGGAAGCAGCTTTAAGTGGTCTACTTTGGTGAAGCTTACAGATTTATCAGCCGCGCAGGCAATCTCCAGTTCTACGTTTTAAATAGACCGACTTGTAAACAAACCAACCCGTCCGCCAAAAGCACAAATTCTTCTTTGCCTCCCTCTTTGACGCTCTCTCTCCCCATTTCTCGCCCACTCTCTCTCTCTGTCTCTGCCACATGCGTATCAACCATGGTCCGACAAACGGCCAGAATAGAACTGAAACCTGATTGGTGGAGGGGCATTGAAAATTCCACAATAAAATCACAATCTGTTGACAATGTTTGTCATCGCTACACTCACGCACAAACACCCGCACAGGCGGTTAATGCCGTTGAGCATGAGAGCTTTTTTTGGAGGAAAGCCGTTCCACCCCATTTTTTAAACGCTCCGTAGGGTGTTAACCACGCAACCAGGCGGCAAATTGACCAGTCTGGCCGGGTTCCCTTTGCCTAAGAAGGTAGTGCAGAACAGTCTCGCGTTTAGCTCAACTGTCAAGTGGGGAAAATTAATTACAAGCAAGCAACTTTTTCGTGCAGAAGTTTGCCATGGACTTGCGGCTTCGTCAAACCACCGAGTGGTAAATATTCAAGAGCAAAAATCAAAGCCTTAAAAAGAGTTGATGTGGCTCCCTCTTGTAAAGCATGTACTTAAGCTTTTTGACAGTTTCATTTCCTTATTCATGACTGTCTAAGTGGAGGTAGGGAACGATTGGGGTGGAAGGCAGCCGCTAACAGGTGATTTACCTGAAGGAAGTTTTGTAAAGTCCGATTCTACGCTAAGGTAAAGTGGCAAGGAGAGTTAGGTAAACAGGATGTCTCATGTACCGCGGCTATAGGCTTCTGCCTCATTAGCCGCCGATCCACACGTCGACCTTTTATGCGAGGGGATGAGGGCGAACACTGCAAGATTAGTCACCTGGGTGTCTCCTTGACTCGCAAACACTCCCTCCTAGTCCACTTGGACAGTCTAGACCACTTCCATTCCCTTTGAAGTCGTCTTTGCTGCATGCCGTCTCGGTGGCTCAATATGAAATTCAATTCTCGAGTCGGTGAGGCGCAGCAAGTGCAAAGCATTCGAGTGGATGCAACACCCATCACCTTGGATGAGAATGGGCAGTGACGCGTTTAAACAAGACACAGCCAAACACCAACACTGGCAGGGGCATGGACTCACATACACACACACACGCACACACAGGCGCCCCGCCAGCCATCGTGCGGATGAGCGGATGAGTGCGACTGACATCTCTGTGGTTGAGAGCAAAGTGGCGAGTATGTGAAGCAGGCCAATATGCGTCAACACTTGACTGCGTTGGTGCTGACGCCGATGCTGATGCTGGTGCAGCGAGATAAAGTGGAGGCAGGTTGTGTAAAAGACGCTGCTAGCGGCTACAGGCCTATTGCCTGTCCACTTCTGGGGATGGCTGCAAATGCCTTGTGGAGGAGGATCGGGTGAACGCTGAACGACTTCGCCAAATGACGTGTTTATTTCGACGAGGTGTGAGTGTAAAGCCTTGAGGGAGGCTGGGCCAACGGCAGCGGGTTGAAGTGGAGAAGCAATGCACTCGTCTGAACAAACGTGGAGGATTTGGTGTTGAGGTGGGGAAGAAGCCATCTGCAAGGAGAAAGGGAACGTTGCACCAGTGGTCAGCGAGGTGGTGGGTGAGTGTGTGAGTCGTGGAAGCGAGAAGCAGCGGAGTGACTGAGGAGGTGACTCTACTGATAGGCATGCGATGTGAAAGAGGACAAGTGGTGCTGGCGATGGTGCTGGTGCTGGTGCTGGTGCTGGTGATGGTGATGGTGGTGGTGGTGGTGGTGGTGTGGAGAGGTGAAGGTTGTGCAGAGTGGTGCAGAGTGCTATCGCACCGGGGATGAGCTGGATGCTGTTTGGGTGCAGGACAAGCATGATGAAGGGGTGCATGGAGGCGAGGAGTGTGATTGGCGGAAAAGTGGCAAAGGCAGTGGTGCCTTGAGTGAGGGAGGGTAGGAGGTGGAATGTGAGCACTTCCTTCCGTAGAGCTTCCCGTTGGTAGCGGCAAGTTTTTTTCTGTGCGAAAGCCCATCAAAGTGTGGCGTCGGCACGTGAAACGCAAAAGGCAGTGAATGGCAATGGCTATGGCGATGGCGATAGCGGTGGCAATGGCGGTGGTGGTGGTGGTGGTGGTGGCGGTGGTGGTGGCGGTGGCGGTGGCGGTGAAGGTGGCGAGTGGAGAGTGGGTGTGGTAGTGCAAGAGGTGAGGTGAGGTGAGGTGAGGTGAGGTGAGGTGAGGTGAGGTGTGCTGAGTGGGTTGGGTGGGAGTGCGGGGAGTGGAGACGAGGTGGCGAATGCCTCGATTGATCGGTACGTGGAGAGGGACGGACGGATGGAGGATGAGCGAGGTGAGGTGGAAGGCAGATGTGAAGGATTGTGCTACCGAAGAATTGACTGTTGATTTGGGGAAGAGCAGTTGGGAGGCAATGCAGAGGAGGATGCCTTCGTACACTCTTGACACGAGTTAAGTGGAGTGCTAACTGCATTGGTGACGACGGTTGGAAGGGTGGAGATTGACAGGGTTGGCAACTGGGGTTTGGGTTGGGGTGGGAAGTGAGGTGCCTCTTCTCGTTTTCGTGGCTGACTGTGGGTCAAGCACCGCATTTTCACTGGTTGGTAAATGCAAGGAAGACGGTGGAATGAGCAGATCTCCCTTTGCTGCATGCGATCGTGTGGACGTGCAGTTGGGACACTGAGGCAATGGGAGCATTGGATGCAATAGTGTGTGGGTCGGAGGAGGAATTTGCTTCCAAATTGACTAGATTAAGGCACTCGGACACGCTCCACTCCACTCGTTTGTGTGCCCGCCTCGTGTGTTATTGTTAAGCACGCATTGATGAGCGTGGACCACGGCATGATGCAGTGGTGCGCTGAAAGAATGCGGCGATTTTGAGGTCAGTGTTTTGTCGCGTAGTGAGGACTGTCACTGATGAGGAGGCGGGAAGGATGGAGGAGTGGAAGGTGCAGTGAGTGGATGGGTGTGGTACAAAGGGGGTGATGCGATGAGGGTGAGGAGAGGAGAGGAGAGGCGAGGCGAGTCGAGGCGAGGCGAGGCGAGGCGAGGCGAGGCGTTTGGAGGGGATGGGAGTGGAGGGCAGGCTAGGGCAGGGTGAGGTGAAGTGAGGTGAGGTGAGGTGAGGTGAGGGAAGTTGAGTGGATGGGATAGAGCAGAGGAAAGGAGATTGAAGTTAAGGAGGTGTGGGGAGAAGCAGTGGGGAGAAGGCGGAGGCGTAGTGGAGGGTAGTGGTGAAGGTGGGGGATGGGTGGAAGAAGCGGCTACAGTGGGTGGGAATGAGGGCTCTGGTGGAGGTCACATGTGTGTGTGTGTGTGCCTGTAAGAGGGAGCTCTACATTGACCATGTTTGTTGTGCACTGCCACACTTCGATGTTGCGTCCTCGCTTCGCTCCACCGTCTCATCCACACAAGCTCGTTATGTGTCAGTGGTGAGGTTCTGTGCATTCACTCATTAGTGCGTGCGCAGTGGGTCCGCATTGTTCCGCATTGTTTGATGTGGGACGGTGGATGCACTCGTGGTGGAGTTCATTGGTGAAGTGGAGTATGAGGAGTGTATTCCATTGTTTGCGATGTACGACGAAGAGGAGGCAATCACGGTGTGTGTTGTACTCCCTGTTGTGATGAGTGGATTGGTCGACGGAAGGGGAGATGCTCGCCTGCGTGTCACACGAAGTGGAATGCGAATGAGGAGACGGAGGCAATTGGAGCAGGAGTGGAAGGAGGGAAGTGGGTGGTTGAGGGAAGGAATGTGATTGTCACGACGAGGTGACAGCAATGCCAACCTGTGTGCTTTCCTGACTGCTGCACTCAGCTTGTCTCATAAGGCGGCTTTCCTTTCCTTGACATCACCTCGTACTCACCTTCAACTCGGCTACAAGCGCAGTTGACTTAGCGGAATGAGCTGACAGCGTGACACATTGCTGCTGCAGGATGATAGGAAGCAGGAGGTTGTACGACGGTGCAGTATAGGCTTGGGGACTTCCAGACACTTTCAGGTATTCATGCTTCAAATGTTTACCTTTGAATTCTTCTCTGCTCTTTCCATTGTCGCGTACGTCCCCGCTAGTCGAGAGAACAGCAGTTCCATCAGAATTAAGGGATGTTTTTGTCTGCTATTTTAAAATAGCTCTTATTTTTCCTTGAAGTCATCAGCCTATTCTGCTTAGTTTATTTATGCGCGTCTGCTCCGGCTACTAATTCCAGGTCCATTTACTGATTTTTATAAGTAGTATCCTCCCGCTTCACTCACCTTTCTGTCCAAACTTGAGTCGCGTGTTCTGGCTTGTCTTCCTCTGTATCATAAATCCTTTTTTCCTTCTTGTTTTGCTTATCCTAGATGGTTTAATTACTTTGTGGTGGAGAGAAGCTAAATCATTGGCGGAGCCATCCTTCATGGGCTGTTTATTTGGCAACAAACTCTAAATATTTTTTAACAAATGGAAACCCTCTTTATGCGCTTTGATTTGAAGTTACAAGCAGAGCCAGTATTTACCATTAATCCAGCGATTAGCTTAAACACTCTTTGTTTTATAACTACTTTTCTTCAATTGCAAACGTATCATCCACCCAGAAGCACGACGCTGAGTGTTTTCGGTGAATGGTGCAGTAAACACCCACCAATTGATTTGAATGTGTCAGAGGAATCGAGTCATATGATGCTCAGATAAAAGTCACAATTATTTTTGAGTGTAATAAAGTGCTAATGATGGTTCTGGAGCTCGAGGTAGAATAGCTGGTGAAGGTGGCGGTGAATGGGTTGACAAAATGGATGGTCGCAATAAACGTATCCGCAATTGATGGACAGGTGGACTTGAAATCCATTGAGGGACATGAATGATGTAGGATGTAGTAATGGTGAGATTCGTTCAGGGAAATGCTCATTGCAACACAATTTGGTGGCAGATTGTTTGGGTGTGTTCATGACATGACCTTGAGTCGATTCATCACACTTGCAATTGGGTAGTTGTTTTGCGAAAAAAAAAACAAGTTTTCACACACGCGCACACCCTTCACACACAGAATACTTGTACTTTAGACTAGCAACAATCAGAGCGCCGTAACTCCACAAACTTCTCTCGCCTTCCATCCACCGGGTCAACCAGCTCCCTCCCCCGACTCCCTCCACAGGCCCGCAGTGAAAGGAGGAGGTCCGCCTGAACCTCACCAATCGACTATTCTTCTTTCTTGATAGATTTCACTACTATAATCACTTCTGCCCCTTCAGGTGGAAGCAGCGGCCGCATAAATCACTGGCCAATGCAAAAAATGTGTGAGAATTGCTTTGTTTTTCCACATAGAGGCGCTTGGCCGGCAAATCATGCGAAAAACATGGCATCTTAGATAGCCTGGGCGGTTGCCATGGTTTTGGGGAGATGCACATACTCGGCCGGTCTGGACACATTGCGTAACGGCCATAAACCAATTTTCTCCTTTTCTTCTTCTCCGAGGTCATCAAATTCCCCTCCAAAGTGCTCTGTGGAGCCGCCAATTGGTTCACACGTAAGGGACCCAAATTAACTGCCTTGGCAATGTCTAACAGGTGTCAAAGCTCCCATGTTTATGTTTATTCTAAAAGTAAAAGACAAGGCAATGGAAGTCTAATAATGGGGATTGGGATTGACCTTGTGAAAGTATTTCTCAATCGCACCTCTGCGATTAATCAAATCACATTTAAAGATACCGTCAATTTACCCTAACAAGCACATGACTACTTACCGCAGAAAAAAACGCATAAAAAGAGGGCTTAACATCAAGGCGATTGCTGTTGTGTTGCCATTGACAGTGATAAATGTCGCGGTCTTGACGTCAATAGGCAATATGAAGTGGCAACGGTGAGTGAGAGCACCATGACACAAGCCTACCTCTGGCTGCCTGACTAATTGTATGTCCTTCTGTTGGTTGGTTTGTCCGTTTTTTTGCCAATAGGGATAAGTCCTACCGGCCATCACATCCCAATTACCCTCTTTTTTTCCGGGTTTGGAAATAATTCATTTTTTTCTGCTTGATTAGCTATTTGTTTGTTTAAAAAAGAAATAAACTTTGTAAACGTATTAAAAATAGTAAAACAGTGTGTAAATGGCAAAGCTTTTGCTTAAGACTTCCTCACAATCAGTTAAAACTGATGATTGCCATTGTTGGGTACATACTACTTAAATAGCCTTTCAGGCAACAATTTTGTGAATGACTTATTATTGAGCATTCATGTTTTCGGCATTCGAATTACAAGATGGTCTAATTAAATTAAGGGTGCAATTTGAAAAAAAAACACTTGCAATCATAGGTAGAAAGATGGGTACAATGCGTGTGAGTGTGTGTTTACTGCCAAAAGGGAGCAAAATTTTGGCATTTAAAAAGCCATTACTGTAGAATCCCCGGCATTGCGAGCCAATGAGTAAAACTACTATTTACTCTGATGTTTGCTTTGCGTGAGGAAGTCAAAGCGATTTCAAAAGTTTTCTTAATAATCGAATTGGCGAATTAAAAGTTGCTCTGTTGAGCCAACCATTTGTCTACGCGTTTTCTGTGAGAAGGGAAAAAAGGTTGCTAGGATGCCGGTGATTTGTTTCATCCTATTAGGGTCAGGTGGATATCCACCCTTTGCGAGTAAGTTTGGCTGCGGTCTGACTCGGATTTCGACAAAGTTGGTGGATTGGTGGGTTAACTGGCAGACAGGAATGACGGTATGTAAGTTGGTAGGTATGCGGCCGGACAGACAGGCAGACAGACAGACAAACTTTGCCACTTATGTGATGGCGACAACATTCATCTTCCCTAGAGAAGCCGAAATGTTGCCCCATAATTGCACAACTGTCGCGAAATCGGATGGGAGTTTTGGTCCCCCCATTAATTCCCCCCTCCCTTTTCTTCACTTATTTCAATACAGATAAAGCATACAACACTAAGACTTTTATCCTCAATTCATGGGAACACCCGCATGACCTTGAAATGCTTCATCTAACTTGTAGGGTAATGCTTGTTGTTTATCCACAAAAAAGCAAGAAATGGGATTCTCTCTCCCCACCCCAAGCCACCACCATCACTGCCATTCCCACGAAACAATTGCGGTGTTCGTAAACAATCAACATCAGCGCCCCTCGATTATTAATGATTTGTTGATAATAGGAAAATTTACAAATGGAACAGCTAAGCAGATTTGTCTTTTAGGTAATTTGGCCCTTTCTGAGGAAAACAAAGTGGGAAAGGCCTCGGTAAGAACTGTGCAAGCTTCTTGTAGCCTCCTTAACGTACTAAAAAATGTTGAAATTTAACTTTAAGCTTCGATAAGAGCCTTTTAATCACCCGCCTCGGCGAGTCCTTCAATCTCAGCAAATGATTGGCTACTCAAATTTATCGATCTGCGTTGTGATTGGCACGTTCGATCGAAGGTTAATTTAGGTAAATTTTTTTGTTTGAGTGCTAAAATTTTCATAAAATTAGTCTCAGTACATTTATATCCTTGTGCTTTAGCTTTGCAAGTTCCAAATTAGGCGAAATCGTTTTGAGCTTTTAAGGAGTTGAAGAATGAAGGTGTGCTTTAATGTCAGCCAGAGTTTTGAGTGGGAAGTCACATTGTTGGAGGGTGTGAAGCCTGTTTTGAACAGGCAGGCGAAAATCACAAGCTAGGCCTCGCTGAGACCATGTCCTAAGCTAAAAGAGGCTGCTTGGTGGAAGCGATCAATTCCGATTCGAGTGTGTGATTGCTTAAATAACCATGAGAGCCTTATGGACAAAGAATGGTTTTACTTCTTTTTTATCCACTACCCAAGTGTTTTTTAACTGGAAATCCCATTGAATAAGCCTCGTCTTGGCTCAGGCCTGTCGCCAAAATGACTGGCACCTTATGTGACCTGTGGGAAAATTAAGGGGACGCACTAATTAGTGCTTGGGGGAGCCGGATTTACTTCTTAAAATGTGACAATTTCCCTTTCCGTTCCATCTCAACATAATAATGTATCTTTCATTTGTCTATGTGGTTGTCTTAATGAACATTACTCCTTATCCTCCTCATCTTCGTAACAACTATGGCAATAATTAAAATTGTTTTGAATGGATTCAACGAGCGGTATCAATTTTACAACTTATAAACACACACACACATATACAATGTGAAGCCACACGTGTTGATCATTTCTACCCATCTCGATAGGCAATAAAACCTGTCAATTATTCATTCCCCCATGGTGCAACAACCGGCATGTTTACGAAAACACCACATCCAACCAAACCACACACACACACACCTACACTCAGACACATATTCACTCATGTTGATGTGTGTATGTGGGTGTACCAACACATCGACGATCGGTTGCGTCAGGTCCAGTCAATACTGTAACATCACTCTTCCCAATATTACATTCGAGCTCTATCAAGGGTTCTAAACACAATGTCTCTCAGTATGGAATGGTAGATTGCAAGAAAATGAGGGTTTCGTGGCGTTGGACGTCCCCACATTCAGTGCCTCCTCCCCTCCGCCAATCAAGCATTAATAAATGGTAATCACTTGCCTAACCGGCCAATCAGAACACAGGATTTTTTGGTTGACCTTTTTTTACCTTCATTTAGTACTATCATCCATACATCAAACAAAAGATTTCCATAACCGCTTAATTTTTATCCCTACTTTGGATTTCAAGCTTTGGAGTATTTTAGCGTGAACCTAACTGATCATCCCAGCGGGGAGGTGGTTGCCATGGTGGCTGAACCAATAGGGACTCAGCCTACAAAGGCCAAAGAAGTATCCACCTTTAGTATGATCTCTTCTCTGCAGAAAAAGGAGTAATCCAGAGTAGATGAATTGGGAAGGGAAGCTGTCAATACACCTCTTTTAGGAGCTAATCATCTAGTACGTGACACTCGTATTTACATTGTTGCATCTAGCGAAGTGTCACTCCTAAAGGCTGATGCGAATTGGCTTAACTACTGCCCTCTGCAACGTCTCTGAAGCGTACCTGCGAAGACGGATCTTTTGATTAATCCATTAAATTACCTTCAAATAGCCTTTATCAGTCTCCATTTATCATGTATGTTTAGATCTCCCCCTACTCAGTGGGACTTACACGCCACTAATTCTGTCCTAATTGTGGCTCCTCCCTAGGGGAAATTTTATTAACCAATAGAAGCCAGCTCAGGGGAATAGTTGGTAGATTCTCCCCTGTTGATTGTTTCCTCACCGAGACGCCAATAAACACAGATGTAAAAGCCTCTATTGTTGTTCTCTTGGCAACAATAGGCACTTTTGTTTGGCGACTACCCACTATCACCGACAACAGTATCAACAACCAAACGACAGCGGCAATAAGGGGTGAAAAAAGAGGGAGAGGGGGGAGAGAGAGGGAGAGAAGGACTTCAGCTCCATTTCCCTTCTCCCAAGTGGTAAAAACGGCTGCGCTACTGACACAAGCCAGCCCTTATCACTGAACGCAAGTGCACAGGTGGTAGCGATGACGTCAGCCCATGCAGTGCCGCTCCCTTCCATTGGTCAACACCCCCAGTTGCTATAGGCTTATTCAAGGTCAGACGTGCGTGCGTGATTAGTGCGTTGTATGTACGCGCTCAAATAATAAACAAGCCGCACGAACGGCACATACGGCACAAGCAGAGAGTGAGAGAGCGAGAGAACAAGACCTGCGACATCACATACACATCCTTCATTCACATACTTCGAGTGTAGCACAGACGTGGAAATAGTCTTTCCTTCTTTTGACCTCTCTCCGTATGCATGGAGGCATCAAAATTTGACCCACCTACGGATTATCTAGCTCAACTTGATCCCATGCTATTGGATCAACAGTTGAGGGATTTGAGTCGCATCTTACAAATTTTTCATCCCCTCCTTGCACCGGCTAATTCGACCTCCTCTTCCGCTTCACCCCAATGGTCATCGAACTGTGCGTCCGCCGATCTAAATGTCAGTACTCGGAGGGAGGGTGACATTAAGGGTGAGTGTTTTTTTTGCCGTTTTTCCATGCATCTATTTGAGACATAACTTTAAAAATGTAATTTTAGCTTATTGAGCGGCATCGATTTAGTCGCTAGATGACTATCGATCTGTCTGGAAACCATTAATCAATAGTATGGAGGTCGAACCCTCTGTGTTAGCTAGGTTGACCACGCCGTTCTTTTGCTGGCTATTTTTTTCGTAAATCTTTTCCTACTTTTGTTAGGGCATGGCTAGGGCTGCGAGGCTGGACAAATGCACAGTTTAATGTTTTTACAAAGGCGACATCTATCGATTTCCTTGTCTTGCCATGGTTGAAAAGTGTGGGTGTTTTGAAACGGTATAAAAATGCTTATAACTTAGTGCACCATAGCCAAACGACCGCCTGGCACCAGTTTAATAGGGCTCCTTTGTTGTGTTAATGGTAATCTACTGACTAGAGGGAAGGACGATCTTTTCCCCGCCTCATACACTACCTAAAGAAGCGTGAGACATCAAGGGAGTACTGTGCTATCCCTCCTTCACTCTGTGCGACACAATCTGTCCCCTGTTGATGGCCGTGTGTTGGTTCGGCCTAAGATGTCTGAATTTGAAACAGCAATTAGTGGAAGATGTATGGAACCCATTAGTTCTCATGTAGCACCGATGAAACAGCCACTTCTACGGTGCACAAGAGACAAGGACGAGGAGCAGGAGGAGTAGTGTGAGGAGGATGGGCGACTCCACCAACCTCTAACAACACTAAATGTGGTGTGTGTGTGTGTGTGTGTGTATGCATGCATGCATGCATGTATAGGCAAGCAAGCAGAAGGGTGGTAATGTGCACACACTTGCATGAACTGACAAACAGGTAAACAGACAAACAAACACACTGGTAACCACGACCAACTGACGCTATCATTAACGTGTGACAGCCATTCCTGTCCCTCACCATTCACCAAGTAAGCAAAGACAGTGGCTTCAGTCCGGTGTTTGTGTGAATTGTCAGTAGTTGTTGGTCTATGACATTTCCGCCTCATCTGTCAGCATATCACGTCAAGTCGAACATTGTGTACAGAGTTGTGTTTATTCACCCAATGACTTTTTAGGCGATCGGTAATTGCGTGATCCTTCATTCACAGTAAACTTTCGGATGGTGTGGAAACTGTGAAGGCACGGAGAAAGGTATACCTCACCCACCGTGAATGAGCGGTAGATAGATCGAACTACCAGTTTCCAAGTTTTCCATCGTGATTTAATCGAATTTGGGTATGCAATGTCGGTAGGAATGTCGATTACATTCTGTTTATTGGCCCACGATTAACTAATGAAAAATACACGTTCAAATTCTACCATCAATCGGGTCAAAGTGAAGCCCAGATGAATTAGACGGTGACGTGTGCCAGCAGATGCTAACGGTTTTGTGTGACAGAATATGCAAGATTTCAGTGACACTGACATTAATGATCTCTGTCTGTCAGTCTGCATTTTGAGACTCATTTTCCCACACGCTACGCATAAGGGAGTTCGTCTGTGCTGTCTTCATTCATGAATAATTCAGCCCCACTGTCACGGTCTGGAGGGCCTGATTCTGGCTGTTCATTTGTATCATTAATTCTACTAGGCTTCCCTTATCGAAATTATCTTTTGATGGCCAACTGTAGCATTGTTTAAGGTAAGAAGAGTCGATGGCACTTGTAAGAGCGGAAGTTGAGAAATGTAGCAGGCAAGTGATGTGGATCCTACAATTTTACAATAGCAGATGGAAGGTGTAGTAATACACGCCCCCTCTTTTGCCACAAAACAAAGTACAGGAAATGGGGTGATTGGATTGCCGGGCTAGTGGCACAGCAACACTCGCTATTGGATGACTTGGCTGCTGCTCTCCCTTTCATCTGTGTATGTTTGTGCGCTGTGCCTGTGTGTTGGCATTGGTTCCTCTCACCTCCATCGGGGTGTTTACACAACTCAATCCAAACATGGACACACGCACACACAAGCGCGCGAATCTGTTCTCTGCGTGTGTCGGTGTGCTTTTTCTTTGTGCTAAAAATACCGCCTATGCAAAGTAAACACATAGCCTCCGCAGAACAAACAAAGCGTGGAATCAGCTACGGGCAGTGGAAGGCGCCATGGGATGCGAGGTGGCAGGAGGACGAGTGGCATTCAACGAAGGTTGTCGTTGAATGGATTGGGTGGGGGCAGGCGGCAGAGATGAGGAGAGGAGAGGAGAGGGTGGGGTGGGGTGGGGTGGGGTGGGGTGGGGTGGGGTGGGGTGGGAGGACCAGAGGCTCGAGACTGGCAGCATGAGGTAAGTTTGATTGATTGTATGAAGTCGGGTAATTGGCAATCGGCAGGCGGTAGGGCGATGCATTCGAAGTCGATGTAGATGACGATGTGGATGTGGATGTGGGTGTGGAAGGGACTGCCTCAGCAGTGAGCGTGAGTCCAAACGCGAGGTGGTGTGTAGGACTGTTGCATTGCCACGCGCTGCCAAAATGAATGGGTGGTGGGTCTGATGTGGGTGGAGACGATGTGGTGATGCGGTGACGTGGTGATGTGGAGATGCTTGGCGGGAGCGTAGTGTGTCCGCTGGTTCTGTATGGTGAGCATTGGCGGAGGTGGTGCAGACACTGCTAATTGGAAGGTACTGAAGGTAGTCAGTAGCATTGGTGGTGGGTGTGGTGGTGTTGGTGGTGGTGGAGGTGGAGGTGGAGGTGAGGGTGTGGATTGTTGTGAGTGGCGTGGCGGGCCGTGCGGAGGCGGCAGGTGGGTTGACGTCTTGGATGGTGGGTTTCGCTGTGACCGCTGCGTGGCGAACGAGTGGGAGGTGCATGTAAGGACGTGGTGGCGAGCACTTTGTCCTTTGGGATTACGTGGGTTCACCTGACTGTTGTCTGACTCGAAGTGCAGCTATTCACATGGACAAGACTCGGTGATTGGCTGGAATGCTGTAAACGCATGCAGAGAAGGCAGGCATTGGAATTAGGTTGGAAATGTGCCGAGGCCGAGTATAATGCGTGTAGTGGAAGTAGATGGGTGTGATGGACTGGTTGCGTCATTTGGATGCAGGTGAAATTGGTCGGTTGACGAGATTACCAGTGGGCATGACTTGGCATGAGTGGGCACGTTCTTATGCCTGGATTAGAAGTCGCGTAGTTTGATGTGAGGTTCATTGGAGGTGTGAAGTCGCAGTTGGCAGTTGTTGTGTAACGAATTTGCTAAACGTCTTTAAAGGTGTTTGGCAGAGAGTTGTTGTGCATGTAGTCGAACACATCAAGTTTTGCGGACGGAGCGTTGAATTGGTTCACCTCTGTCAGCTGTGGACAGTGAAGACAGGTCTTGAACGTAATTTGAAAGAAAAAAAGGGAATTGATGGCTGGCTTTTCTGGCATCTGCTGGCATTCCTGATCCGTTGGTTAAAGATGTACCCTCGGGAGTGGTTGATGTGGGCCTATTGTGATGGGTATCGGTAAGCGTCGGCACAAAAGTTGGGCTGGAGACCAGAGAGGTGGTGTAGTGTAGTATGCATCCAAAGGCCTACCTGTTTGCTGTGTAGTCGTCCTCCTCTTTGTTCACGAGTCGTCCAGCGAGTTGTAGAGAAGCGTAAGAGGGGGACAACGACGGCGCGATGAATTTACACGGTGGAGAGAAGGTCACCTATCGGTAGTAGTGCACGTTGTAGACCTGTCCTCCTCTCCAAGGCGAGGCGTATTAAAAATAAGCCGTTTGTAAAACGTGTTTCATGAATGCGGACCCTCGTTTGAGGATTGCGACTACCTTAAGCAAAATTAGTGGCAACTTATTGAACCCTTGCCTGATGATAAGTGGGAAATTGGGGGAGGAGGGAGGTATCCAACCCATGTTTGCACATGTTGATCATTTTGACTGGCCTTTGCCAGATGAGGTGACCGTGCTGGCAAGTGTAGGACGTGCTGACACGCTGCTAATGAAAGGTTTATAGATAAGAGCATGAGATGGGCCACGGGCCGTTTAACTGTGGCACATCGTTCCCGTTAGTTTTTGATTATCAACACCGCCACCACCACCACCACCACTCTACCGCGGCAGTGTTTTTCGGGAATCCATCACATCGGCGCGGTGTTCCTGCCTGAATAGAGGACATGCGTACACACATACAAACAGTCACATAGGTCTGTAAATCACACACGCACACACACACGCAAGGGAGGCGGAGGCACACAATCCGGCCTTCCCAGTTTTGTGTACAAATGAGAAACATACACACACACAAACACACGCACCCGGAATGTAAACGATGATTCAGCAGCAGCGCAGGAGAGTGAGAGAGAAGGCCGACGTCGCTGTATCGCAGCGGGACAGGTCCGATGAGGTGACTCACAAATAATAAACAAAGACACATACACACCTTCGTCCCCAATTTTTCCGGCGACTGAAATTGGGAAGAGATTAGGGTTGGACGTGGTCCCTTGTTACAATTATCTGTACTAGTGAATTTCTAACTTGTCGAAGGGTAAGACTGTCTTCTGTCGTCTCACATATGATCAAAATCATCTTCGTGATATGCGCGGGTGTCGGGGTACTATGACGATTTTCCTAATGGTTGTGCAGGTGATTCCAAGATGATGTCTAGATAGACTTCATAAAACATACTATTCATTGCTAAACTCAGTGTGCGCCCGAAAGGTAGGTAACCAAACGCGTCATGGCCATGGTAAACATGATTGGTGGTTGTGGACTGAAAGTTGTCAGTCCTGTTTTTGCGTATCAGTCACACCCGTCAAATGCGCAAATTCGTCTTTTGTTGGTGGTGCTGTGCGTGCAGTTGCTGCTGCTGCCGCTGCGGATGATATCGCAGTGTAAATGCGCAATGGTCGTGCAATGAAAGGGAGGGAGGGAGAAGTGGAGGGGAGACGTGGTGAGGGTGAAAAGGGAGGTGGTGGAGAAGGAAGAGGAAGAGGAGGAAGAGGAGGAGGAGGAGGAGGAGGAGGAGGAGGAAGAGGAGGCGAGGAGGGAGATCGCTGGTGCTAGTGCAGTTAGCGCTGGTTACTGGTGAAAATTCCCTCTTTGTGCAAATGTCAATGTAATCCTTTGAAGTCTGTTCATCCAGCGAATTGGTGTCAATGTGATGGAGGTAGATGGCAGTTGGTCAAAGGCTGAGATGTTTGATGATTGAGCAGTGGGCAGTGAGCACTTGGTGCTGGAGGTGGAAGGCAGTGTTGGCGGCTTGGTGAATGTGAGGTGTGTGTTTGAGGTGGATGCGGAGGGAGGTGGGGTGGGGTGGGGTGGGGTGGGGTGAAGTGGGGAGACGGGTAGACATGTGGAATAGGTAGGAGGCTTTGGCACTCACTGGTCAACTGCGTTGCAAGTGGACGTGGTGTTTGGGGGCGATTAAGTTAAGTTGAGTTGAGCTGTAATGCAGTGTTGTGTTGTGAACAGTTGGTGGAGAATGGTTGCGCCGCACTGTAGACGAAGAAGTTGACACGGTGTGGTGAGGGAGCGCACAAGGTGGGACAAGTGGTGGCAGGGCAGTGTAGAGTGTGTGGTTGTTGTTGTTGTTGATGTTGTTGGTGTTGTTGATGGGAAGGCGGGTGGGAGTGAGGTGGGAGGTAAGTTGATGAGAGCGCAAGCGAGGGCTCCTGAGTGATGCTTGGTTCATTCTCGAAGGTGAGGCGGACGTCTGTATGTTGTATTTGTAGTAGTAGTTGTTGTTGCTGTTGTTGTCGTTAGGCGGAGATGTGGTGAAGGTAGGGGGGAGGGGGAGGGGGAGGGGAGGGGAGAGGAGTGGGTGTGGGTGCTCTGGCATAGGATTGATGAGAGGGGTAGAGTTGGCGCAGTGGCGATGATGTGGAGGCGTGGAGCATGTGACGTGTACGCGTTGGTTTGACAATTCACATAAGAGGGTGTGCTTGTTAATTGACGGTGACATCAGTGTGGTGGTGGAGTGATTGTTGTGGTTGTTGTGGCTGCGATTGGCAGAGATCGATGGCTCGGTAGGTGGATAGGTGGATAGATGGGTAGGTGAGTAGGTGGGTGGCTTGGTGGTGGTGAACACTGAAGGCGTATGAGCCGACGGGGAGGTGAGTGGGTGGGCAGACAGGCGGATGAGCACGAGGTTGCGTGGTTGGCATTGATTTGCAGCAAGGTCGGCACTCATTCACTCACTCACTCACACCAAACACACACGGGAGGAGGGAGACAGTGTGTGAGTGCGTGAAAGAGAAGCACACCCAAGATCCACGTGATCGTTCAACTTTTCCTCCTCCTCCTCCTCCTCCTTCTCCTCCTTCATTGCGGTGGTAGTGCTAGTGTTGTAGGTGGTGGTGTGGTGTTGGTGGTGGTGATGGTGGTAGGTGAAGAGATCGGTGGCGATGATGGGTGGTTAGTGGGTAATCGATGCTGCTGTTGGTGTTGGTGTCGGCGTTGATATCACGGATGCTGG
Source organism: Taenia pisiformis (assembly GCA_023968675.1). Lineage (NCBI taxonomy): Eukaryota > Metazoa > Platyhelminthes > Cestoda > Cyclophyllidea > Taeniidae > Taenia > Taenia pisiformis. The sequence goes on along the minus strand of CM043739.1, from coordinate 3,975,024 downwards.
GTGAAGTTGTTTGTTCCCTGTGTTGTTGGTGTTCGACTGCCCTGGTTGGCAAGCTGATTGGTGGTGGGTAAACACGATGCTGTAACGTGGCATAGTGAGAGCGTTGATGGGACGCGTGTGCAGCTGTTGAATCTGTGAGGTTGTGGGCGGTTTGGGAGGTGTGGGGAATTGACGATTGGCGGTTGAGGAGGAGATGTTTTGCATCACTGAGTCGAAGGTGGCGCTGATGGTTGTGGAGGGTTGGGTTGAACACCATCATCGTCTGCGTTGATGCAGAGGTGGTTGGCCTCATCGTCAGTGTGCACAACAGCTGTTGACTGAGGCCGTGTGTGTGTGTGTGTGTATGTGTTTGTGTGTGTGAGTGCGTGGTGAGGTTGGTGCGATGTGAGATGAGTGTCGCCGAATGCGACGATCACGATCGACGAGTTGTGTGTGTTGCTGAGGGGATGGCGCAACCGACAGTAGGTGGAGACAGGTAGAGAACTCGTGCGACAGGCGTGTGTGTGTGTGTGTGTGTGTGTGTGTGTGTGATTGTGGTGTGAGTGGAAGATGAGTGAATGCTGTTGTCTTATTTTAGAGGAGCGTGTGGCCTTTCTGCAAGCAGAAGTGGTTCGATTACGTGATGCAGTTGAGCGAAAGGGTCTGCTTTCGATGCATTCGTCGGAGTCTCCGCCGCCGCCCCCTCCGATTGTAGGGATACAACCACAGCGGAGTGGTTCAAACCACGCCAACTGCCCTCTTCCCTTGCAAAATTCTCCCTCTTCTGAAATCAACGACGCAGGTGGTGGGCATTGCTACTGGCCGAACTGCTGCCACGTTGCTACCTCGCCTACTAGTCTCAATGCGTGAGTCAGAGTTTTATTGGTAGCAACAGAGATGTTGGGTTAGGAATAGGGACAAAGTGGTGAATGGAATAAGGGCTTTAAAGGTTGGGTGTGGTTTGCTTTTATCTTCTCTGTTCCGGATCCGCTTATTTAATCGTTTATCTGAATAAGGCTGAGCGTTTCCACGAGCTTATAGTAAATGTAGGATCACGCAATTACCGATCGCCTAAAAAGTCATTGGGTGAATAAACACAACTCTGTACACAATGTTCGACTTGACGTGATATGCTGACAGATGAGGCGGAAATGTCATAGACCAACAACTACTGACAATTCACACAAACACCGGACTGAAGCCACTGTCTTTGCTTACTTGGTGAATGGTGAGGGACAGGAATGGCTGTCACACGTTAATGATAGCGTCAGTTGGTCGTGGTTACCAGTGTGTTTGTTTGTCTGTTTACCTGTTTGTCAGTTCATGCAAGTGTGTGCACATTACCACCCTTCTGCTTGCTTGCCTATACATGCATGCATGCATGCATACACACACACACACACACACACCACATTTAGTGTTGTTAGAGGTTGGTGGAGTCGCCCATCCTCCTCACACTACTCCTCCTGCTCCTCGTCCTTGTCTCTTGTGCACCGTAGAAGTGGCTGTTTCATCGGTGCTACATGAGAACTAATGGGTTCCATACATCTTCCACTAATTGCTGTTTCAAATTCAGACATCTTGGTGTCCATAGGAGTGTCGGGTTTTTAGTTTGGCCGGTGACTTCTTCACCCATTAGTTGCGCATGAGCAAGTAGCTTAAAACTAGCACACAATTTTAATTTTACCTGTATTAAGCACCACCTATTGACATTTGCCGTCTACATTGGAAGAGCTTTTAAGAACTAGCTCACTGATTGTTTTAGTGCAAGCTTCCATACTTCTTAATTTAAAAATGTTAAACTGCACTTTGGAGAAAAACAGGACTCAACAACGAAAATAGCCGAAGACTGTGTCTGAGATGGTCGTGGTGCTATTGACGCTCTGACCCATGCATTATTGATTGGTGCGTTCCAGACGGACTGATAGCCACCACGTGATTTCGCATCCCTTACCGCGTGCACCTACTGTAAGGCTTGCGTCCACTGCGCAGTCCGGATGGCATGTTTTCCTGGCGAAATCACGTTGACGGAGCACCTTAGTGTCATCATTACCAAAAACGAGAAATAGACAAGCATTTAGGGTGCTACTTTGCCCCCCTCTCCCCCGTAGGGCGTAATTATTAGCGCCTCTCATCCATATGGTCAGTCTCCTTCATCGGGCATTGTGATTTAATCAGTGCTGTATGAATATTATTCACGAACCACCCGCGTCAGTCTCAGACTTTGCATGCAACTAAGGGCATTGGTTTCTCGCCGCAACTCTCTCGGATCCGTGATTTCGGCCTGTATTGGGACTATGTCGATGGTACAGTTAGTGTTGCCCAAAGACAGAGTCCCCCAATCAAGGACAGGATTTTGCTTCTTTTCCTTCCGGCCACGTTGCAATCACCTCAGATCCACTTGTCCACATATATCAGGATTCTCTTCAATTATTGAATTATGGGAAGTTTCTCCGATTCACACATCTGATTTTCTTTATACAAGTATTGTTTACAGCTCCACAACGAACGCTTCCAAACAGTTTACCATTGGTATCGCTCCCGTTATTAATAGCTTTCCTGCAGTTGTCGGAAGTTTACATCATTTTCGGACCCTCTGGTGAAGGTCGTCACCGATTTTCCCATTCTTCGCACATGCACTTCGTCCGCCTCGCTAAAGCCTCTCCCCTCGGCAGCAGAATTCGGACTTGATGTACTTTGCTATCGGATTCGCTTTCTGCTACCACCAATGTAGTATCCCACGTCATTTCTGTAGGTGAAAGAAGACCAATTTCTCAAGCAGGCGATGTATTGGCACGGGATGGAGGTCAGCCAACACGAAGAAGGCACGACGGCAGAGATCCCAAATGATTCCTTTATCAAAATCGAGATTTATGCAAACAACCAACACTGTATTGTTGGAGTAAATACAGCTTGTTTTAATGGCATACGATGTCTCCAGGTCCATTCAAGGTAGAGTTAAATTATGAAGCAACCAGTCAATCATCACCCTCGTTCCAAATTTTTTTGCGAACCGACAGTTGAAGAGCGGTTTTTGCAAATCCTCTTTTCATTTTTTTAAAAAGGCGCGTACTTTCCTGGATTACAACTTGCCAACATGTGGAGAGTAGTGTTAATCAACTTGTAATCGATTTACCTTAAATAGATTATCGATCGGCTTTTTGAGAAGAAAAATCAATACTCCTCAGCTGTTCACTAAGCCGAATCGGTGCCGATTAATGCGCGATCAGTTGGTCATCAGCTGATTGCAAGTGGACCTTACCCGCTTATTCCTCTTGCAAGAATTAGGAGTTCTGCATAAATAGGTCTTTTTTGTGCAGAGGTAACAAAAGAGGGGCTGCGGACGGGCCAGCATGCTCCATTGGCGCACCCTCATGCCAGTGATAATAATGGACAACAAATGGTGGTAGTACAAGGGGGGGGGAAGAGAGGGAAGAAAAAAATGCGCTGCTGAGCCTGCCTTGAAGGGAGAAGGGTATGGGGGAATGGGCAAAAGCGCGTTTACCATCCTACCGCTTGTTTACCACCGCTTTGGTTAGACCTTTTTTTGCTCTTCAAGGTCGTTTGAAAACGTCTCAAGGTCATTTCTTCTCCACTCTCTCTCTCTCTTCCATTCCCCATCTGTTTGCACCACCATGCATTTGGACGGATTTTTTTTTCACCGACTGCAGTCTGTTTACTCCCCAAGGTTTATCCATCACTCCGTCCATTCGCTTGCCTGCCTGCCCGTCTGCCTTCCTGTTTGTTTGCTTGCCTCTTTCTGTCTGTTGGGGTGACTTTTTGAGCTATTCCAAGGCCAAATGAGTCACTTGGACAGCTTTTTGCATTGCCATTTTAGCATGTTAAACGAGCTAGTAAACAACCTTCTGAGAAGAGATGTTGTTCAATGTCCAACTGGGCAAGGGGTTCAAGTATGGGAAGGGATTGTATTTTCGGAAGGAGGACGAAGTGGGGATCTAGCTGTATCCCCGTCGGGTCCTTCAACCTGCCCTGACTGCATTTGTGTCCATTAATCAATCCTTAGCCTGAAATTGCCTTTATTTTATGTTTTGTTTTTACTCATATCTATCTCTTTCCCGATTTAATGAGGTGAAATTGGCAAACGCTTCCTTTCATCCGTCTTCGAAGTTCTATTTTATCTTAATAGGGGTGAATAACATTGCTGATCCCATTTGAATGCCCGAACTAAGCGTTCTCTGGGTGTTTCTCCTTTAGACATGCTGATGAAGCTCATGATCTGACCCCCGAGACTTTGGCTCAACTGGAAATGCGGATTTTTGAGCTTGAGATGGCTTACAAAAAGGTAGTTTAAAACTGGAAGCATGTCAACTAATGTAGCTTGGGTGGAACTTACTTTTTGCAACTTCCGCTTAGTACACAGTCGAATCGCATCTCGTGCGCAGCATGATGGATCACCTCGCCCGAAGATCAAAATATTTGGATCACCAAAGACAGAAAGTTGCCTCACAACCCATTTCTCATCCTCCTCCGCCTCCCCCTCCACCTCCTGTGCTCCATCCCTCCACCGGCGGAACAGCATTTCAGCCGGCAACCATAAAGGGTTTGCTTCTTCATTCGATTTAATGAAATATCGTCTCTTGGGGTGACAACTCAGGCAGATTTTTTCCCTACAGTTCGGCCAAGTCACCAAGAGGAACTGTGTGATCCAATGTTGCGAACGCTGGCCTTTTTGCAGTACATAAATGAGAACGGTGGACCAATAATGATGCAGCCGAGCAGTAGGGATCAGGCCCTCCTGCTGAACAATCTCCTTCTCTCTCGCGAAAATGGATCCGAGGTGACGGAGACGATGGACAATGGAGCCCCTCGAAAAATGTCCCCACCCGTGGGTAGTGGAATCAAGGAAGGTATATTGACAGGGCACAAACGGTGTTAATTTGTTTTCAGCATTTTTCACGGAGAAATATTTGTCAGACTAGCTGAACTGTTCCGCCATGGGCCAGTGTAATTCACGCCATTTATACGCCCTAACCGAGGCAGTTTGTTTTCCTTCGCGCACCTTTGAACCGTTTTTGAATTAATCGAGGGATGACTTCTCAAGGTTTAGAGTGGTCGCGCCCCATTCAACTCCTAGTGGTGTCGCAGTTGTCCCTTTTAAACCGAAACTTTCATGTATAATTAATTGCTGCAGACGCATTTTATCCATTTTGTCCCACGACTTGGTTGAACCTACGAATCTAAATCACGCCTTCATAACTCCGCATGCTGGTACGAAAATTGGGACGTCACGGATGCCTACCATCGGCTATTAGTTTGCTTGGACGTCACTGGAACAAAACTTTTAATAGGTTACACATTCGCGAGATTTGCATTCCTTCCCATTTTCTCGTCACAGATCATTTCAGCAATAACAGCAACGCTGACAACAGTATTGGTGCCGGTTCACCACTCGTCAAGATAGAGGATTCAGCCTCTGTTAACAACTCAACTCCACCACCTCCACCGCAATCGCAGCCCTCATCGACAACTTCTGCTGCGCCTACACCTACGCAAACGAAACGGGAGTCTCAGAGTCTCACGGAGGAATGTTCTCTGAGCCAACGACATTTTTATCGCACTCAGTGTATCCGTCCTCGTTTTACGTATGCCTCGCTCATTCGACAGGCCATCTGCGAGTCACCAAATAAATGCCTTTCACTGAGTGAAATCTACGCTTGGTTGCAGAAGGAATTTCTCTACTTCCGACAAAACGAAGCCACGTGGAAGGTGAGCGGAGGTGTTTAGCCTACCTGCCTCCTACTAATAAGCAATTCAGTAGACCTGATTTTGATGCCTGCAAGGGTAAGGGATCCAACCCAGCGTCAGCCCATCTAATCCCCTTGCGGTAGAGTCGGGGAGGCGTGTGAAGGGCGGGGGGGGGGAAACGCCTAGTGGACTCAACCTACCATTGGTTGTCTCCACAAGACTACGTCCATATCGTGTGTTTGTGCGAAGTGAAGGAAGCGGCTGAAAAGGGGCGTGCTGCCTTGATCAGTGGTGTCTGAACTGGAATGGAACTTCTAGCCTTTGCAAACCAACTGTTACGACTCGTAAAGAGATGAAGATGCCCCCTACCTGTTGCTGTTTAAAGTGCTACCGCTTTTCGCCCACGAGTTGTCCATTCAGCTCACAAATTCCACTTCATTGCACTTCAGAATGCCATCCGACACAATCTCTCATTGCACAAGTGCTTTCGCCGTGTTGAGACTGCGGGAGGATCAGTGTGGGTCTTCGACGAGCATGAGTGTCTCCAGCGCAAGGATGGCAAACCGCCCTTGTAAGTGAATATTAACCATTCACTCACCCATCCGATGGCAACGATCCTTCTTATTATCGAGCCCCATCTGCTTCAACACACGAATTTGTAGGTTAACCAATTCCTTTTGTAGTGGAGGTCGTGTTTTGGGTCGCAATTATTCGAATCGCTTAAAATCTACAGCAAACACTTCTCCCCTCTCTACCTCCTCGGTCTCATCATCATCAGCAGCTCGCAATCGACGTCTTTCAGCGGTCGAAAATCAACAATTTCACAACCTTCTACATCCACAGCCACCAGCACCACCACCACCGTCAATAGGTCCAAGCGCGACTTCAGCCACGGCACCATTCAACGAGTGCGCCCTCTCAGCTCGCAGCTCGGCTTCCACGCCCGTGATGATGATGCCTCTCGTCAATCCCTCATCCACCAACTCAATCAGCGTTGCCACAGTGACAAACAGTATGGGAGCATCACCTCCAACTGTGATGTGTGAAGAGGAGGTCGATGTGGAAAGTCATTCGTGAGTTGCCTGAAAGAGTGTTGCCATTACGGGGTGATGAAACACAAGAGATAAAGCCTTTTTATCTGGCCTTGACCAGCATTCAGATGGACACCGGTGAACTCTATGCTGCAGGCAGCTCGTCATCGCCAAACCTGACCGGTGGTGTACCAACCCTCCTGCCGCCCAAAAATATGGCGGCCTAGTTGGGGATAAGGCAGAAGGCCAGTTTGGGCTTTGTAAATTCTCTTAGCGCCATTATACGCGGACAGACCAAAGTGAAGCAAACCAAATTTTAGTCCTTTCCTAAATCTAACTCTTCTATTGTAATAAAAGGGTTGAGAAATGTGTATGTATGTGTTGATGGTGTATTTTCACAATAAACAGCTCTTTTTTGTATGCATCCTGATTAGTGCGTTCCGATTTCCCCTATTTCATAAAATTTGGTGGGGGAGTCTTCGGGGAGATTGCGAAAGGGTGGGGCAGTGAAGCTGAATCCGCACGTAGGATACTTGACAAGAGCCACCCTGATAAGCGGCACAGTGTCAACGGGGATGATTGTAGCATTCCAAGTATCCCCAAAAGAGGAAAGAAGGCTAAGCGTAGGGCAGAATATATGGATTCAAGAGAGGCAAGGAAGGAGCCACTGGCGTGGCCGGCAGGCCCGCCCGAGCAGCTAGGCCCGAATCCCGAAAGACCAACCAGCAGCCCAAACAAACAAAGTACTACAAAGACGGCTGTACTTGTTGGGCAATAGGGTACCCCCACCCACTGTCATGCTACTACATTCGGTCGGGTAGATATTCTTGCAGAATAGGTACCAATGTCCGTTAACCTTCCCACGGACTACGCAGCGACGTAGGCAATCCAAGCTGGTTATAAGCTGATAGCCTTCTGAGAAAGGTTTGCGTATGATAGTCCCATCACATCGGCACAAAATTAATCAGACAACACGCTCGATAATGCCAACAACATGCGTGTACTGGTAAAAAATTAGTAAATATTATCACATTTTAATTTTTTAGAGGTAAAACTTTATAGAGAAATGCACGTGCTTGCTATTTAATTCAAATTTCTGATTTTGAAATAACAGAACGTGTAGAAATGTGCAGGCTTGCTGACAAATTAGGCACAGCGTATTTATCAGTTATATATCTTGCGTTATTACCACATACACAAAATTATCACTTCTTGCTTGGATGTAAGCCATTAATTGTTTTATAAATTCGTTTTCCCTGCAACAATTTGAAGTCCAGCACTCAAGCCAATCGTTTCTCGAGGCAGCTTCTACCATGGAATGCGATGAAACGTTTGTCGCTGAGGATATTCCAGTGTATGTCACAGCTGTATCATTCATTGGCCTCGGGAAAACGAACCTTGATTTTCTCAAAAAGCAGGTGTGATAGGATATCTTCTTTTATTCTCTTTTAGCTCCATCCTCTGGTTAAATCCAGAAACATGCGTGAGTTGCTGGAAAACTCAAGTGACCTCAAATCCTTGCTGTTGGGCTTGCAAATTTTTAAGTTTTGTGAAATTTCGATTGATACGGAGAAACAGGCTGCTCGTTCAGATGCTTACAAGGTATCTTTTGCCCCGTCGTTGCATGTTGCCAACTAGGTAAATATTTTTGTTGAAGAAAAAAAGCCTCAAAACTTGAAAGCCCAATGGACAGTTAATAGTGATGGTTCGATGCGAATGGGCGGATATTACGCGTTGAACAACATTTTTATGAAAGGCGAACGCTTCGAGGTTGAGGGAAGCTTAGGTAGTGATTCGTCGAAAATGAGGTGGGTGGGTTTTGAAAAGAATGAAACATTTGTGCTTTTTAGATTGGCTACCTTTACAAAGCCATTTGAGAGGAATCCTAATGTTAAGTTGAGCTTTGGGGGCTCAGACTGCAGCTATGATCACTGGTGGTCAAAGATGTTGCGTAAAGAAAGCTCCATTTTTGCGGAACTGGGTGTTCTCTCTCGATGGGGAGTTCAAAGGCTTCACTGGGGTAACGTCTGGAGGGAAATTGAGGCGGCAAGTAAGTTTCGTTTTACAAATTAAAAAATAATCGAATGCTCTGCCATTGTGTTTGCTTGTGCTTTTGAGAGTACGGCTGTTGTTGTTAGCTACTGGATGCCCTGTCTTTAATCGAACCATTATAAGCAGTCTGTCTTTCTTCGTGAAAAATCACAGGTCTGTCAACACCGTTCAACCTAAGGTTAGAAAGCGGCGTCAGCCTGAAAACCAATTTCCGTCACAGTTTGGAAATCGACACTCGAGACGACAGTATACTCCCACAGAGCGGTATTTTATTCCGTCTGAGCGAAGAGCTAGCTTTTCTAACTCCTCCACCACCACGAACTGCCGTGGGTCTTGAGACGTCAGCTCCGTACGTACACAATATTTTGGGTACTAATTACTCCTTATTCCATTGTTCTGTTTTTACTCCTGAAAGCATTTTATTCGCTGGTCGCTAAGGTGGTCTCTTGGGTAGCTTTTTGCTCACATCTCAAAGTACCAAATCAGGCGCTAGTAGAAGGGCTGGTGGGACATTTACCGAACCGTAGTACAGCGGTCTCATAGGGCCACTCTAAGCAAGACATCGTCCAAAAACATTCACGTCCGCGTATCTTTTGCTTCCACTTAGGTCCGATGAGAAGAGGTCGATGCAACTGCGTTTGGAGGGCGTTCTGCAAAAGCCTTTCCTTCTAACCGATTGGTTAGTCGCTGAAGCAACCTTATCCACAGGATTGGTGCACTCCATCAGTGGCCATCCGGTGAGTGAAGTCTTATTAAAGACTAGAAACACCTCTTCTTCAGAATGTTAACAACCCATGGTTATGCCCCCATGAATGCATGTTCAATTTTCTCATCCGTATGCGGGCTTATTGGCGCGTAAAATGAGATCGCGAGTTTTACAAAATCGTGCAGGGAAGGAATCGTATCAATCAGCGGCTACTAATAGGATGTGGACTGTGGCTGATGATTGGTGGCCGGTATCGTTCCTGAAAGAATGCGGGGTCGAGAGCACCGGTTTGGTATTTTGTGTACCACGAGCTCGTCGGCAGTTTGACCTCGCGATGCAAATGCCATGGCACACGCCATGACCGAAGCACTGCTAGTTTGTTGTTCGCAACGACATCGAGTCATCCCACCGTCCGAAGAAGCATTATTTTGGATTTAGAATTCAGAAGTGGAGCGATGACATCGGGACCATGGGTCAGTGGATTGAAATGGGTGGAATGACGTGGTTTTTGCATCTTCCCACCTTTTTCCACCGTTGAAATAGCTACTTTCGGCTCATCATCCGCATTGTCCTCCATTATTACCATCACCTCGGTGCCAGTTTATTTTGGTGGCTTCGGTTTATCTCACCTTACCGTAGCTTGGTACAGTACACATCGGGCGTTCAGAGCAGTTGAACTGGAAGTGCCACTCAGTGGTCGTGCGATTGTTTGTGACTGCCGGGCTCGTAGGACTGCCGTCACTCAGCCGGCTTTTAGTACGCCCAATCGGGCCACAATTTGCAGCCGTGGAATGACGCGTGAGACGGCACAGGGCGTGACTGTTGACGAGCTAATTTCGCCCCTGACAAGTTGGCTCCCAAATCGATTGAAAGGTATGCGGTGATTGAACCGAACGGGCTCTCCTGGCAGTGCATTAACAAGGCGAACCAGGTTGCCCTATGATGGAAGACCTCTGCTGTTGGGGCAGACAGTTTTCTGCCGTATCTGCTCTCAACTTGTCAAAAATTTGTTGGCATTCCCAGGAATTTTTCTAATTGCAGCGATAGCTTTGAAATATTTGTTCTTGTGCATGCTCAGGTTTCAACTGTCGATCGGTTTTTCCTCGGCGGTCCGATGGAATTACGGGGCTACAAATTTTACAGTGTAGGCCCCAGCGAGCCCCAGTTGGTGCCATTAACTCTAAACCGTGGCAGTGTGGATGAATCGAGTGTGCCCACTGAGATCCCTTCCTGTCCCACTGGTGGACTGGCCTCTTGTTTTGCTGGACTCCACCTCTACACCCCCCTACCCTTCATCGCTTCAAGTACTGCCTCTTCTTTCGCCAAACTGCATGCATTCGCTTTGACAGGTGAGCCGGAGATGAATCCCAGGTTGCACTCTGTTTTGCTATTAGAATTACTTGGAGTTGGAGATGGGTTCTGTGGTTTGGTAGGACTGATACGAAGCTGTTGAACGGTATTTAAAGCGAGCAGTGGAGGGAGTCTTTTGAATGTCTCCCTCAGCCTTGCCCACTCTCCTACCCTGGAATCAACAGGTTCAGAGAAGCCGGTACCTCGAAATAGTAATAATAATGGGTTTCCACTGGGGCTTCGTTTCTCACAGGCTTGCTGGATGGTCTGTGGTGAATTGACATGATCAGTATTTGGTGATGAACATATGGATGGGACCGATGAGCGCATGAGCAGACGTATGACTGGTCGCCCGAGGCCACTCAAATGGTGGATTGGAGTGTCCGATAAGTAAATATATACCCCAACCCCTGGGAGTGTTACTAACCATGATTGAGTGGATGTTGTTCTGGTGCTTTTTTGCCTAAAATGAACTTATTTTTCCCCTATTCCCACTCCAAACTCAAGGCTGTCTCCTAGTCGATCCAGTACGGGAATGGCGACTGGCGCGAGCCTCTGGTAACCGATTTTCCTCCATTTGCCAAGCAACCGCGACGTCGGCGGTGGGGGCGGGGCTGGTCCTGCGGTTTGCTGGTGCTCTTCGCCTCGAGATCAACTACTGCATGCCCCTTGCTGGTTCCCCCTTTTTCCCCGGCGCCGTCTGTCTGGCGCATCTGCCCAAGCCTGGTTTTCAAATGGGATTTGGAGTGAACTACTCCTAGTCGATCTCTCTTAGTCCTCCCGACCAGTCAAATTTAGCAAATTTAAAATAAATTATAAAATCTACCAGTAGCTGGTGACTAAAGTGTGTTCCCCTTTTGGAGTATTTGCTCTTGTGTAGGACACGGAGATTACAAATTGCAGCTTTCACATGCATCCAAATGTTTAGCTTAAACTAAGGAGGTGAGGAGGCGTCCGTTGCATAAAGTAGTGATCGACCGTTGCCTTATGCAGTACAAAAGGAGAGGTGGGAAGGTCTCAGCTGGTCTATCTACAACCTGTGCTAATTACCTCGGGGACGGATGTATGCGCGGCCTTAAAGTCGGCGAAAAGATGGCCGATACATGCGTATTTTACCCGGTGCGCTTGTTACTAGCGGGCATGGTGTGCGGGTTCTAGCGTTTTCGAGGCTAGTGGCATGTACTGCAGTTTTTGGGCGGAGATAGCAATGCAAAGGCGGAAATCTGCAAGAAGCGATTGCCACCTTAAAGTAAAGGGCTATGGCTCAGGTTCCCATGTCGCGGGGATGTAGTTGCCGGGGTCGCTAACCGCAGTGGTTTCAAATTCATCCGCTAAAACAAATTTTGCTAGCCTAACATTTTAAATAAGCTCGCAAGAAAAATCGCGCCAAGGATATTTCGTCAACAAAGTTATTGTCAATGTAGCAAACGGTAGTTAGTCGCCGGTCATAGGAATGTGTGTTGGGTAATTCTATTAAACATGAAAATAAATCCGTCAAGCAGACAAAGCGATGGCGTGGTTCGTCTTGCTTTTCGCTACCTTTTTATGCTATTCTGATTTGGTTACTTGAAAGTTGAATGTTTCCAGACGCCTTTGGGTATACCGAGGGCTGATATAGAATGATTGTAGTACCTATTGTAGTGCTTTGTTTGTTTGGACTGCGTGGACTAACATCCTTTCCTCCCCATCTTAAATGCGTGAATTCTGATCTATGCCTATTTTACTTTTCGTCCTCTAGGGGTTCTCTGAGAGCTACACCTGCGTTTTCTAAATGCTCTTTGTAGGGCAAAAAAGGATTACAATTTAAATGTGTTTTTGTAATAGAGCGGTATTATCCAGATCTTGGTGCAACTCCATCTCAGACTCCTAAGTATGTTTACACTGAATCCGCCTTCCGTCTGTATTGCAGATATTATGGAAGGCATATCCATTTAATGGTAGATGAGGAAGAAGGGAAGTCGAGGACAGCAAAGAATCCTTTGCAATGACAGTGTTAGAGCAAATTCCATATGCATCGTCCCAAGTACCCCTTGAAGACGAAAGGCGACAACACAACAAAGAAAATATACATATGCATGAAGTGGAAAATGTACATGCGGCTTTTGGCATAGCTGCTACGTCGACCAGACCGCCTAAGCTCTCGAAGGCCAATTAACAGCTTCAATGAACAACAAACTACAGGGGAGTGCAAAAATTGTGCGCCAATTCCTTGGTAGCATTTGAGCTGCCGTTTGGAACTGAGGCTACGAAGTACCCATCAAAAACAACTATTGTTGATGTAGCACTGAGGTGGTGCCCCTAATTCTAACGCTTTGTGGTTTAAGAAGTTAATTGGTTTCCAATCACTTTGGTAACAATATCTGTGGCTTTGCGAGCATCCCTAGAAGACGGAGAGAAGGCTAAGCGTAAATCGGAGTACGTGTATTCAAGACAGGAAGGGAAGAAACTGCTGGCATGGCCAGGAGACCAGTCCACGCCGCTGATTTCAAGATGGCCGCCACCAATGTGGAGAGCTAGATAACATTCCAACCAAACAAAACACTACAATATCAACCTAGTCGCTTTGACTGGCCTCCAGGACATGCCAGTAGCTACATTCCCCCTCGTCTGTATTTCACCTGCTTCTGTATTCAAAGGATGTTAAGGCTACTGCGTTCAATAAAAAGAAGTCATGCTTGTAAGCATCAAATTCTTGGCGTTAGATAATCATCTCAAAAGAGCAGGTCTTGTGCAGAATAACTACGGTCGGCATAAAGATAGTCTGATCACCCAATAAAAGTAACCTGATTGCAACTTCAATGTACGAGTGAATGCCTAATACTTCCCTTGTAGCATGCCAGGTCTCTCTTAAGGATAGTTAAGCAAAATGCATATATTAGAATTCAAAAGACAGAGGATTTGTAATTGCTGCCATGACTCGGGGTCTGGTCCAAGCAGCTTAGTCAACGTGGCCACTTAATTGACTAAAAGCCAACCAGCAGCTGAAATGGCAAAGCACTATATAGCCTTTCCCTTTTCGAGCTTCGTCCCTGGTGGTGTTTCTGCTAGACCTCTCGCATCAGCCATCACAACGCAACCAGTGCTGTAAAAAGCACCCGTGAGATAATCGTTCCCAGTGCCAACATTTGACGCAAATGAGAAGAGTCCTGACACCTACTCAGTGATCCCTTCTAACAGTACAACTCAACTTAGAGGTCCGTTTGGCGTTGAAATCAACTTTGGAGTAAAACGTTCTGCCTCTACGTTAAGGAACGTTAGTTCGCCTATCTCCTTTCCAGCTAGTCCACTATCAGTGTCACTTTGGTTGTCAATGTCTTTCCTGTGGAACACAAGGGTAAAGTCGATGCCGAAGAAAGGTCCCGTCAGAGAATCTGCCACCTAAAACACATGTGCGTAATTCGCAACACTGTAATCTGTTTCGAGTGACATATGTAGTGCTTTGTTTGTTTGTACTGTTGATTGGTCTGACATATTGGTGGCGGCCATCCTGAACCTAGCAGCGTGTACTGTCCTCTCGGCCATGCCAGCAGCACCTTTCCTTCTTAAATACACGTATTCCCATCTACGCCTAGCCTTCTCACCGTCTTCTAGAGGTACTCGGGACGCTACAGTATAGACTGCGATACAAAGCCTTTAGAGTCGGTTTCTTCCTTGGCATCGCCGCTGAAGCGTCTTAAGCTGTTACTGAAGGCGACTGAAAGCAAAATATGGACAGAATGCATAGATGAAACCATATGTAAGCCTATGTCTATCCTCCACGGAAGGAGAGTGAAACTCTTGTTGTAACTTGAGGGTCGCTTTAAGCGGCCCGGTTAACAACCAGCAATCCAAACAAAAGAAACATTGCACTGATAAATCGTGTCGCTGCGTTTGACCATAAGACCATTGACTCTCCGCGAGCCCCACTTAATTTACTAAATCTTTGTTTCTATTCTGTTATAGTGCTCTTTTAAAAGTCGTGCTACTTATTCAATTTAACTAAAATCACTAAAAATGCAGCAATAAATTGAAACAATTAGACGGAAATTAAGCCCCAAATTCAACTGCGTTGCGAAGTATGTCATAAGCTTAGTTAAGATGAATTCAAGGCTATTGTTGGCCTGATTATTAGTTTAAAGAGCAATCCATTACTATTATAATTTGATAATACCGGTGCTATTGCACTCGTCTAAACTTTGGCGCGCATTTGAGGTCGTGGATACTTTTGCGCAACGTGTTCTTTGGTCTGCCGTCGTCATCGTTTTGCATTTCCGCCCAATTTCAGAGAACCTTGGTTTGTTGTGTGAACTATAGTATTGCTACTCTGTACATACAAAATTTCCCATTGCCCTTCAGCGATTGCACTTCTTCGATATTCCCATTTCCTTGGTTATTTTAACCAATTACGTTTGATCGATGCATACTTCTCCCGCTGTTTTTGGCTCTTTTTGCTGTATATATGGTGCTTAAACACAGCTTGATAGTGATTTGTCTTTTTGCATATTTTAAATCCAACTAGATGAGAGATGGTTTGTCTTCCGCGCTCAGTGAAAATAGTTGGTAAGTACTCACCTATAAGTTCTTTTGGCCTTTATACAACACTTTACAATTTGATTTTTCATCTTATTCGCAGTTCATGACGGGAGGAATTTGGACTATCGTGTGGCCGGAAGCAAAAAGTGTAGGCGTTTCATTCCCCCTTTTTTAATCCTTATTTCCTTATAGCTCCACAGACTCGTAGGTGGCGCGTAATTTTTATCGGAGGGGAAAAGAAGCAAGCTACCGGAATCGTTGATGAACAGGATGGCTTTCCACGATGGGATTGTGAAGTGTTAATGTGAGTGATAGGGTGTGGGAAAATCCATCGCGTGATGTCATGTGACTCTGTTATGTGTAGGCGTGTTGCAGGGTCGCGGAGTAGGCTAATTTATATTTTGTACCAGGCAATGCTATTGCGTCAGATGAGTGCTTTTCTTCACCTTGCACCTGTGCGCACCTGCCAATGATTCACACACTTTCCTCCAGTCATTAATCAACTTGAGCGGTTAGACCTCAAATTCTTTTTTCCACGAGTAACTTAATTCCCGCCTGCAACACCCGTTCACAAATTATTTCAATGATTCGTCGGTCCATCTACCCATATATTTGTCCTCACACCCACCTATTTATTGCTACATTTCACTGCCTCATCGCCGACAGACCCGTCTACTCGATTTCTTTCCATGCATTGTAAAGCGTCACACCTAAGCCTGTGGACAGTGTGCGAATGCTAGTAGTGGACGGGAAGGAGCGCGAAGTGGGCCAAGTGGTCATTCCGCTGTCTGATTTGCCCTGGCCGCCGGCACCGCCGCCAGCCCTTGTGACTTCGCAGCTGCACGTTCGCGAACTTCAACCTACCAAACACAACCCCATCCCATGTGGTCAGCTTTCCTTTTGGATATGGGTCCTCGACTATTGGCCAGAGGGTACGGTTCCGATTGCCGCTTCGGGGTCATCGCACTCCAAGCATGGCACACTTCGTGGATCACTATCTCACCTCGGAGCTGCCCTCAAATCACAGCAACAGTAAGGAGAAATGTACTACCTACTTATAACCCTTCCAAACAGAATTCTCAATGGTGGGGGAGCAGTGTGTCACCAATTCAGATACACTTTGAGTAGCATTGGTAGCCATTTGGTCTTTGTATGCTCTATGTTCTCCCCCTTCTGATCTTTATTTCATTGAAGTTTTCTGCAGTTTTTGATTTTCACCTCCCCCACTTTAACCGTCTAACTTCCGCATAAGTTATCGCAGGATAGTTGACTGATTAGGCCACTCATGAGTCCATAGGGAAGGCTTGTTTTGTATCACTCGGAGCATAAGGATGCTTAATGAAAAACGCATTTCAGTCAAGTTTAGCATTGGTTTATGGATTAAGTCCCTCACTGCCTAAGAAAAGGTTGGATGTGGCTTAAACATTTCTTCCAATTCTGAACCTCATTGAACCACCTTCATTCTGCAATGCCCTCGACGGAATCGCGTTGGGTGCTCACCTATGTTGCACCTCGAATCCTCCTTGAAGGTCTTAATGGTGGTTTTTTTATTAAGAATGCTATAATTGCCATGCAATTAATTTAAACGATGGCAGAATAGTCATCTATATCATTGGCTTGAGTAACATATTCAACCAACACATTTATTAGCGGTTCCACTATGGCAACTCCTAATGGCGACAGTCATTCACGTTTGGGAGCCAAGCTCCGCGACATGAAGAATCGCGTCCACGGTCGTGGTGATAATGGTAGCTACGTCTCCTCCTCTACACGCCAATCTCGGTTAACGGAACAGCAACAGCAACCGGAAGAAGGTTCCGTGATTATGGGAGCTTCGATAATCTCATCCCATCCGGGTCTTGGACCTATGGGTTGGACAACTGGAGCGTCAGATTTGACCGGAGGCGTTCTAGGCGGTGGTGAAGGTGGCGAATCGACTATGCTTTCAAATGGAGTGGGCAATAGAGGGATTGGAACCGGGACCAAGTCTTACAATCCACTTGCGTCACAGGATGAAGATGACAGCGGTCGGACGGGGAGTAAACTAGGACGGCCGCCCTCGTTGTTCTTGGGTGAGACTTCAGCAACACCAGCTGTTAATAGAGGGTCGGGTGAGGGATGGAACTCCGTATCGCCCCATGGTGAAGGTGAGCGTCCAGTTTGCGCCATGGGTGCTGATATTATTGAAAGATCCAAATCTCTGTGTGAAAGTGCTTTCACCCATCGTCTACAAGGTTTAAATTTTATGCCATCCCATCTCACTGCGGGAGGTTTTACGTCTACTAGATGGTCAGAATTGGGTTTTTCTTTCACCCACTGCTCAACTGTTCACACGAGTATTCGACGGCTTTGCCATACACACAGCATGGGTAGACATACGTTCACAGCAGCTAATCTATTGTTTCGTTGCTCCGTGGCTAGGTGACTGAGTAGCACAATGTTCTGCTCTACCCAAACCCTTTTGTAAATACGAATTAGTATCCATGGTGTCGAAGTTTACGCCTTTTTTCACAAAAGCACGTCGTCAGCATTCTACGCCTATTCTATACACGTGTCAATGTACACACGTACGCATGTGCTCTCTCCCGTCACCCACCCACTTACTCATTACCACTGTTGCGTGCTGCCTTGATTAGCTACGGTATCTTGGTCGGACCACACTATTGACCCCTGTTATGCGCGTTGCATGTCGCTCACTGCGGCTGGTAGCCGTAGTCTCACTGGTGCGGTGACATTATCTCGACCCGACTTGAGCGTTCAGTGTTCACATTTTGGCTTCTACCTGTGGTACCGGCGAGTCAACGCCAAGGGCACCTCCTGACGCAAGCGGCCTGCAACGCCTTTGGCGAACAACTCTGGCACCACCTTGTTGATAATACAGTAGTGTACACATTACACTACTTTCTCGCCAGTGGCTTAAGTGATTGTGGGAGTTTTCAATCACGTGTTATTGAATAACGCAGGCTGCGCACATTGGATCAACTCACACTAACTAAACTTAGCCCTCCTCAGCGCCAGGTAGCGGTGCTGAACTAGACTGATGGGTAGGCAACATAGCATAAAGACGTGGCGGTGGATAAATGGTGTCATCATCGCAGACACCGTGCCAAATTGATGTCGTTTACACTTCATTCACCCCATGCGGGTCACTACAAACTCCTTGCACTCCTACTGGTTAGTTTAAGGTTGCTCTGACCGGACAATTCTCTAGCTTGTTGAAGTCTCCTACACACTTTTCCATGCCTATTAGACAAAACAAAAGCCAAAGATATCAGAGTGGTAGGATAAGGCCATTTTTTTGGTCAAATTCTCGGCAAATCTGCAGCAATTTCGTTTATGGGAGGAGCAACTAGGGCAATGCAAATATTGCCATAAGATACATCAACTGTCAATAACAGTCAGCCAATCTGTGCTCGTTGTGTGTTTGTTCGGTGTACCCTTCCACTGTCATCTGCTTAATTGGGTAAATAGTTAATTACTCCACGAGATCAACTGTGTGCTTGTTCACCTGGATTGCTCGCCATGCGGATGGGTGTTACAGGAAAGTTCTATCGCATTTGTAAGGCAGTGTTGCTTGTGGTTGAGTATCAAGCTTCATCTTCCCCCCATTTGCATAATCACAGCACCAACACGAGCAGTGTGTAAGTGTACAACGCACAAGAAGCGTGAATTATGCCGAGACAATGCGTTGTGAGGCTGGTTGGAATTTGATTAATGGTTGCAAGGTTTGGAGTGCCAAATTTGGCGACCAGAAGTGATTAGATTAAGGATGGCGGAAACAGGGGTGCTGTGGCGGAGGTATGGTTTAGCAGTTGGATTGGAAGAAGTAAGAATGGTAGGGGTGGGTCATTTTCCAACACGCCACTATATCAGATCCACAAAATAACCGGCATCATGTTTTAGTTATGAATCCAATTCCATTTAAGTCCTCTTGAAAAGGATGCGTTGTCTCATCTAGGAAAAGGATGGTAAAGTAAATGATTTTTACATAAAATCAACATTGTTTACCAGGTGGATTAAGTTTCTCTCCCCTCCCCTTCTCGAAAGCACCGCTCACTTCGCGTTCCACTTCATTTCTTTCCTGCCACCGTACTCCCTCTGTTTAGCCGGTTTCTCGTGCGACGCGCTCCGCCCAGTCATTGTAGTGCTCCTTTGGCCATGCAGGCTGCCCTGTTTTGGCCAAGTACCACCACATCGTAGCTGATCTTAGAGGGCGATGCAACACCCACATTTGGCTTCACTGCCTCTCCACCCATTGCCAATGCGCTTTTCCCCTCCTAATCAGACACCGACTTGACCAGCCACTCACAAGTGGTCGCGGGTGTGGCTGGTGGAGGTGTGCGGGAGGTGAAGAGGTTAGAAGCGCTCCACAACTATCGTCGATGGTGTTGGGGTCAGTGCAGCTAGGGTGGACGGATGCATGGGAGTTGGACATGTGTGGCGACACAGGCGATACAGGCGAGACAGAAGGGCCAAGTGGCTTGGAGGTGGATAGACGACGTGGACAGAAAGAGGTAGATGTGCATGACGGGGTGGGTAGAGTGGGTCGGTAGATCTCTGCAGACAACGAAGTGTTGTGGAGAGAAACGTTGTTGGTGGCTTGACATCGTCGGTGTGGCTTGAAGGCAGGGGTGGATGGGTTGAGGAGATATTTTGTTGGGTGTGATGGATATGGTGGAGGTGGAGATGGAGGCGGAGACGGAGGAGGATGATGATGATGAGGCTGAGGAGAGGCGAGTGAATGCGTAGTTGAGAGATGCTCCCACCCCCTGACTGCTAAACGGCATCTCTCCCTCCCTTTCAAGTGTTGCTGCCGAGGCGGATGCAAGTGCCAAATGCGAGTCGATACGGTTAGTTCATTGGCCAGTCATCATTCATCGCCGTTTCTGTTGATTTGCTGTTTGGCATTCTGCTGGCTGGAAGTTGCTGACTGATTGTCCATCACCCTTTCCACTTCCTCTTCCGTTAATTGACCGATTGGTCGACCGATATTGTCTTGCATCTTCTCACTTCACCCACGTGTCCGGCGTCCCACCTAACCGCATCGCTGTGTTGTTGCTCTTCAAGCTGTCCTGTCATGGCAACGCACACACCTGTGCACACTCACCCCCACACTCACAGCCGCACACACGCAAACACACACTCTGTGTGGTGTTTGCGCTGACTTCCTTGATTCTCTTTCGCTCTCTCGCATCACCAGTGGATGAATTGTGGCCTTGCTACACCTTCCTGTCTGCATGCTCTTTTCTTTCCACTGTCATTGCAGGAAAGAGTCGTCGGAAGGCGGTGGTGGAGCATTTGCGCAACAAGATGTCCCGCAGCTCAGCTAACCTCAGTGAGTTGGGTCACAAGATCCGCTCTCGACGCTCCAGGTGTGTTGTCACAAGAAATAGGGTCGTCTACTGAAGTGCCTCTTGAGTAGCACTGACCACTTAACTTGTTTGTGTTTGTTTGTTTGTTTGTGTAGCCCCGATGGCGGTCGGTGCGAGCAGGAGTGTAAAGGTGAGTGGTGCTGTCTTTTCTGTCCGTGTTTGATTTTCTTGCTGTGTGGTTTGATAGGAAGGAGGGATGGGGGAGGGGGGGGGTGGAGGGGTGTAAAATTGTCGATTGTTTGGTCACAGCCTGGTTCACTGTCGGTGTACCTCGAGTCCCGGCTTTGAGGAGTGCTTCTGTGTTGTTGGTGCACGGAAGGGTTGGAAGGTTGCAGAGTGGGATGGGAGGTTCATGTTGCTTAAATGCCAACGAAAGAGTGCAAAATGAAGAGGATGTTATGCCGTTGTCCTACCACCATCTTGTCCCTGCTGCTGGTGGGCTGACAACCTTTTTGTGGGGCGACTGTAGGTGTTGGCGTGAGTGGTGGTGTAGCTTCCTCCACAGCTTGTCGTGTTTGTCATTTCCATCGCTCCTGGTGGGTACTCTTCCACTGCAGCTGCCATAGCACTTTCTTTTGAATGGATTCAAATTGAAGTAGCTGCGGACTGTAGAGCCTCTTCCTTGATTAGCATCCAAATGCTGTTTTTACGTTGTTCGTATTGTAGATTTTGCTGTGGGTGCGTTTTAAAATCCGAACACAGGGAATGCATAGTGTTTTATATGGTTTTCGGCATTCTACCTTCGCGTAGGGCAGTGTATCAGATCTCTTGTTCCGCCTTATTTAAGACGCAATTTCAAGATTGTTCTTCTCGAGTATGTGGTTTGTTCTCAGTCGTTTTTGGTACCCCCACGCTCTTATTCACCCAATTGAGTTGAGCTGTGGACCAGCAGCGGACAATTTGTTCTCTGCGCCTGATCGTGGTATGAATTGCGGACGTGCAGAGGTGTCCTAAACTCCGATGAACCCTGGTGGAGGTCAGAACTGTTCATGTTGAACCTCTATTACACCACTGTGTTGGTAGTGTTGCTTCTATCGCCTCTAGTAATGGCCACTGTTGTCAACAGCCGTTGCGCATGACGAAGGCCATTGACATTACCTAGGCTCTGTACCATTGTCAATCGAGATGGCAGACAATGCCGGCAGCGAGTAGGTGGATGCGCAGTGCTGAAGACGTACCTGAGCGAGCAAAGGCGTCGACTCGGGTACCATGGGGAACCGGCTCGCATTTACGCGGTGTTTTGTGTGCAACAGATTGCAGAGCAATTGGCCGCTAAACAGCAAGATAGTAGATTTTTTTGATGTAGCCGTCTCCGTCACAATTGTGTGTACGGCATCACTGTATTTTGTGGTAACGATTCCGTTCTCGGTGCTCATCACAGCAGTTGCGCCCTCCTGTGAACAAGTAGCCTAGTTCTGGATGTCTGGTGAGTGCGGAATCTCTCCTGGCGCTGACTATGCGAGGAGGCGAGAAATGCATCCCGCTGCTTGTGAGTCTTGTACCTCAGTCCTATCGTCTAGCATTGGGGAAGTCGCGATCGTTCTGGTCGTTCCATGGGGTGTAGGGACGGCGATTGAGAAATCGTTGTCGTCTCCCATTTCAGACAGTTTCAGGTCTCCAAAGCCGAGGGGCGTTCGACGAAAATTGTTGTCTGCTTTCTCCAGACTTCGTGGCCGAAGTCGGGGGGATTGCCACGCCGCCTTTCAGAGTTGTATCGATTTGCGTAGTTCTAGTAAGCCTAGCACCTACACACTCTCGTTCAATGTCCTTGCACCTTCTCGTTTGTTAGTTTGTGTTTGTGGTTGCACACCTCACTTCACCCGCGTTAACTTAATGTGATGCTTGAATTGCAGTGCCTCTGGACGCGCCAAAGCTCTCACACAGCTCCTCGAATCTCCCTCTTATGCGGCCAGAAACCCGACCTACAGTCAAGCCGTCTGAGTCTAGATTGGAGTCTAATCCTCGTTGTGAGTTGGAGAGGTTATGTTTTCTTCCTTCCAGGATGGCTTGTCTATGGCATTGAACTATCTATGCTAACAGATGCGGAGGCAATGGTTAAGGAGGAGTGGGGTCTTCCTGCTACGCAGACCTCCACTATGCCAGGGCAACCAATGTCGAAGAACCTATCCGCAGGGACCACTTATGGTTTGCATCCAGAAGAAGGCCCTGGGAAGTCAAAAGATGGTGAGTCGGTGACGTTCGCGCCCCTATTTTTAGCAGTAGTAGAGGCGAGGCGATTGGGGCGTTGTGCATGCGTGACTCTGGTAGCTAGCACATTTAGTCTGAATTGTCCTGTTCTCTGTCTTAATTTGTTCATCCTATTTATCTCATCTACTGCTTTCTTCTCTTACTAGACATGTCGAAACGGGAACTAATCGATCTGGCGAACCTGTTGGAGGAACGATTAATAAGTAAGTGTGCAGGCAAGCCTTATAGGGGAGAATTTCTCCTGAGCATCTTTGAGAGCGTAGTTGGACTGCCTGTCTACTAATAGCCAAGCAAGTAGCAAGGGTAGGGATGTTCTACCTTAGGCTCTGTTGCTGCATTATGGAAGAGCTCCACAGGGCTCCATGCCAACAGCGTTTCATTGAATTGTTGTCTCAAAACTGTTGGAGGAATTTCGTGCCAGTGAGATCCGCCTAGGTCAATTGACAGGAAGGTTTGTCCAATGTTAATCGAATGGAGCGAGCGCTGTGCCATCAGACCGGTAGGGAATCAATCCATTCGTTCAGAGCACTGTCGTGAGCGCACCTCCAAGATTCGTTTCGGCCCTTGCTGAGATGAAAAATGTTTTTTCGTCAACCTTCCATTAGCATTGAAGTCCTTGCATCCATTAAGTGGGTCGGGTTTTGGTCCATTTGAAGTGGACCGTCATTGGGAATGGCTACTTGAATGGCGGAGGAGGTTTGACTTGGCGTAGTTGTGGTAGATGGATTAACTCGGTATTTCTTGTGCACCCGTGTAGATACTCGCACAGAGGTGGTTCGTCTGAACATGGAGCAGAACCAGTTGAATGCTCAACTCGAGGAGCTCAATTCTGAACTCTCCCAAACGCGTACCAATTTGTCGAATCTACGAAATCGCCTGCTTGAGGACAATATGACGCAGTACCTTGAGGTGACGGGAAGTTCACCCACCCGAAACACGCGTTCTGAACGGCTAACAACCTTCGAGACTGCAGCAGCAGCCAGTCCTGGTGTTGCGATGCGTAACTCTGGTGGCAGTTTTTTGAGTCGGGCCAGAGCTCTTGCCTCCAAGTCGTTTGGCAGCGTAATAGGCAGTTCGACATCCCAACCGAACCTCACCAACCCTGTTATGATGAGTCCGCATCACTCAATTTCCCCTCCCTCACCAGCGACGACACGACCAGGAGGTGTAGACTATGGCAGTGTTTGGTAGATCTTCCGTTCTTCACTCTTAGTTCTACTACTTCTGCCAGTGGTTCTGAATTCTGGCTGTGATATCCGAATTCGCGTGCAGGCTTACGTTTTGGTCTTTCTACCGAATCAGTTGAACTTATTTGTTTTTTGGTTGGGTGACTAGTTTCTTCATTTTATTTGGAATGAATATCCACAGATTTTTTCTCCCTCTATTGACTTGCCTTTCAGCTGGTTGGGTCTTGGGACGCTCCTTGGCTCTGTCAATGGTGTTGGTGTAATGCTTTGTTTGTTTGAGCTTACGCCTGATCGTCGGCGCCTTAGGTGGTCCGGCTGATCTGGATGCGTGGGCTGGCTTCCAGGTCGCGTCATAATCCCTATTACCGCCCTTTATGGAATCCATGCATACGTGTTCTGTCCTTTGTTTTCCTTTTGTTTGTAAGGGATACTCGGGAGGCCACAGTTGGTTTTGACGTTGATACTTTGGTTCCATGGGAGTGCTTGCCTTGATATACGGGCCGGGTGGGAGGTCTTTGTGTATCCCCACTTTGAGTATAGGTGATGCGAGCAGTGAAGTTATGTTATTGCGCAACCACTGACCACTGTAGTGCTTTGTTTGTACTGCCGGTTGGCCTTCATGAGCCAGATGGCCATTTTGAATATATCGCATGGGCTGGACCCTGGGCCATGCCATCAGTACCCTTCTCTCCTCTTTTGAATATATACTGCAGCGTTTTGTTTGGACTGTTGACTGATCCCACACATTAGTGGCGGCGGTCTTGAAGCTGGCTTCGTGAGCTGGTCCGTCGGCCATGTCAGCAGTTCCCTTCCTTTCTGTCTAGAATACAAGTGTTCTGACCTACACCTAGCCTTCTCTCCGTCTTCTAGGGATGCTCGGGCACTACATATCCATTCTGTTCTGTGCTTAGACTCCTTACGTCTTTAATGTATGCATGGGAATGATTCCAGTGTATATGATAAAACTCAGCTTTTACTAATTGATTGCTAGTAAAAATGAACTAAACACCAAAGGCTTTTTTATCTCCGTAAGTAAGCATAAAACAATTTTCCATAAAGTCATTGCTGGTTAACAGTTAAGCATCATCCCTTTTACTTATATAAACCATTAAATTTTAGAATTTTTATGAATTTTTTTATTTTATGTATTGGATTAAAATGGGCTTCGATGATTACCTCAATTAATGAGACAGTTGGTCTGGGGCCTCGAATGTATCTGTTCACCAGAGGTGAGTCGCCTCCTCGATATGCCGTCCAACTTTCGGTAGAATGTGATAATGTGTGCTCTGATTTGCTTTTACTCATAGTGGGTGCGTATTACATACTTGGGGTACTGATGAAACCCCCTGGTAGCGGTGTCTTAACCAACTGTCGTACACCGCTCCTCGCCGTGGAGCCCGCGGAGTTCATGCCAATCCCGAGGGATCTAACAGTGAACCAGATTGATGCTCTTTTAGCCTAAGTAGATCAGACATTCGAATAACTCAGGCACTGGAGTTGCGTCGGAGGAATATCAATATTTCCAGGTGAGTTGAAACTAAGGCGGTTCGTTAATTTGTTCCCTGATTAATCTAGGTTCGTGTGCACATATAGCGCGGTTTCCAGCTTACATTGTCATTATTCTCTACTTTGTGCGAAAGTCCATTTGTCTATTTGTTGATTGGTCTACCCACCTGGGTCACCAAGCTACCATCCTGGCCCCTATTCATTGACTACGCTTTCTTCATCTGCGCCATTTGTAATCGGCTCCCATCTTATGGTATCCACATTGAATCCAAATTAACACCCCATCAGACCTTTAAGTGTCGCTTTCGTGCGTACTTTTCGTGGTCCGTTGCACGCGTGTAGGTTTGGGAGCGTTTTGGCAACGCGGCAACGGGGGATAGCGAATTGTATTATAGGTTGATTGAGTTAGCAAGGGGCCAGTTCTTCAATGTGTTGAAAAATCGTGCACGCGATTGAAGAAGTGGATATGAGAGCCATAAATTTCCTTCCTTAACATTTGACCTCCATTTACTGCGTTTGAGCAACACTAGGCGCAAGACATGCACATTCATGATGGCAACTGTGGTCGCCTTCCTACCCATGTTCTTCTCTTGGTACTCATTCAATTCCTGCAGTGTGGATGCGCCCCTTGCTCTACCGAATCTGCAAGTTCGTTTTCCTGTAGGCTGCAGGATAGTTACCTATTATGCATACGTAGCGGGGTAGTCTCTCCATATATCAAAAGATTTGGAGGTTTTACTGATCCTGTCCTAGTGATGCCATTTTTGCCGGCTTAAAAGTGACCGATGGGTGGATAGATAGGTTGTACTCTGAATAGACAAGATACTGGGGTAGTTTTATCCCTTGTTCCGATGTTTTTATTCAAAGCGTAGGAGCCGTTGGTCTTGCAATGTCTGTGGTCATTGGGTGGAATGGTAATCATCAATTTGAGTTAAATCCTTTCAAATGAGTATTCATTGTGGTTAGGATTTTTCATGCAAGAGGTGTTGTGCTGGAGCCGTGTACTTGTTGGTGTTCTCTTTGCTGTCTTTACTGTTTAGCATATGTGGTCTAGTTGAGGTAGCCTGACCTCAGAATGAACAAATCGAATCTATTCACCCCTTGCAGGTGTTCGATAATGAGGGTTTGGTGGAGGAAGTCGATATGGATTCACAGTCGCCTTGGGACGAGGTGCGTGGTACCGACGAAACTACGTTGGTTGAACCTTTTGCTAGCCTCATCGCTTGCTACGTGGCCTTCGACTTTGGTCAGTGGATTATCACGATTCGCTGTGGACGGTCCCTGCCCATCGATTTGGCGCGCTGCCTTCTTCGTCCGCTGCACGTGCGTCCGAAATCTTCTTTGAAGGTAGGTGGTGGCATTTCAAAGGAGGTTGGACGGCTTACCAGCAGGGTTAGCTGTATTAATTCACTTATCCAGGCTTGATTTGGTGCGCCGAGCTTCAGAAGTAGTTACTGTCAGGACTCTCTTAAGGTATTGGTACAGAGTGCTTTCAGCTTGAATCTACATGGGAGCGGAAAAGGAAGGTAGGAGCAGTTGCTAGCATCGTGCCACCCCACCAATGTATCATCTCTAGCCATGTTTGTGATCATATCGCCGTAAGGAAATGGTTTATTATTAGTGAATCGTCCCAACGTCGACGTAGTAATTGTCTTCCTGGCGGTCACACCGAGGTGTGCCTTCTCCACTACAGGCTCCATCCGTAAAGCAAAAGTTGCCTTCTTCCTCACTAGGAGGCTGTGCTGGGCGTATTAAATGAGCTTTCAGGTGTACATGTGAAGCCTGTGGACGTGGAAGTCCCTGTAGTCTCTCCGAGAATAGTCTTCATGGTCTTCCATCAGTTTAAAATGCAGATGCGCCGTCGATGGGGATGGTCGTGGTTTATTGAAAATTCCTGACCAGTGCCATCCCCTGAGACCTTGCGTTATTTCGATGTCCTCTTCACTTTGTTCAACTGCAAACATTGAGGTACTTTGCAAGTCATTGCGACCTGGCAAGTGCTTCCACTATGGACTTGGTCGGGCAGTCTCCTGCCGGGTTCCATGTGTGACGTGGGGACAAAGTGGTGGGATCAAATCTGAGGCCAAAGGTAGACGTGGGGGGGGGAGGTTCACAACATGTACTGCAAATTGGCAGCGGTTGGAGTGGCACTGTTGGGGGTGCCATCTGCCTACAAAGTCATCAAATGCAAAGGATTCTTGCTTCGCCTGACGGCCATTTCACCTCATCTGTGGGTGAGCTTTTGACCTTATTGCCTCACCGCCTGCATAATCATAGCGTCAATGCCAGCAGTATGCGGTTTCGCAGTTCGACGAAACACTACCTTAAGAGATGAAAATGTGTTGTGGGGTGGGTGGAATGTGCGACATACATGATAGGCAGCAGTGGGTCGAGCGATTGTTGGATCGGATTTGAAAAGGTGACGTTTAAATGCAAGGGAGCAAATTGCAATAGAAATGGACAAACATTAAAGTTTTGGCGCTCTTCTTTATGCTTTGCTTGCTCTGCAGGAATAGCTGCAAGTGAGATGCATGGTTAAATACTCTTATTACCACGCCTCGCGACGAGTGACTCCGCATTATCCTCCTGGAAGGAGGGTCATTCCATTGAATTGTTGTTGTGGTTCATGGGTTTGTTCGTCCTCCTGCAGTTGTCCCGCTGCCGCTCCGAGGTAGCCCGATGCCTTCAACAGACGGTCGCATTTCGCATTTTTCGGCAGAAGTGGGAGGGTGGGGTGATGGACTGAGGCATTATGAAGAGGTTCTATCCATTGAGAAATTTCGCACAACTAGGAACATATTCTTTTTTGATACATTTATAATCCTGGGAAGGCTTCTCGGAGAAGGAAGGGCCAATGTTCGGGTAAACAGCATGCTATCGAAATGCGCTAGGACCCGTGGTTGCTGGCGTAGATTAATGGGGTCAGACTACCTTGTCGGAACACAACAGCGGGGCGTCAAATCGATCTTTGCCTAGCATTGAAGCTAAGATGATGGGAATGGGATGAATGCGCCAGGCAACATCGATCTGATTCTTCGTATGGAGGGCGTGTTAAGTTTGTTTAACCTCTCGGTATTCCAACTAGTACGTTAACTGATAGGTAGAGAGTCTGGTCTTTGTCGGGCAAACTCCTGGCAGACTGCACTTGAGGTGCGAGGTAATGGGCTTCAAGCTGGAACCAAAAGTGGACTGGAAGAGGTTACGAAACGCGTTTCCTTTGATGGTCGTCTGTTTGACCTCATCTGTGAGTAAATGTTACTGTAGTAGTGTCATGCCCTATTGCCATTCCGCGCAATCATAAATTGCGTGACAGACGGTAGTCGATTGGGAAATCGTTGAACCAGAGGTAGGTAAGAGGCACTTAAATTCAAGGAAGTGTTTCGGGACAGAGGACAGGCGTAGCCAAAGAGGAGCTTCTTGTCGTACTTCGCATGCCTTGCGGGAATGGCAGCAGTTGGGAAAGGTGCGGTGAGCCACTCTCGTCCCCATGTTCTGCGGCAAGAGGCTTGAGGGTGTTATTTTAAGTGAGGGGTCGTTCGATGAGGTTGTTGTTGTGGTTTGGGCGTGTTTCCTGCGTTTGTCCGCTTAGACGCCGTCTATAACCCTCGGAGTCGGTGGTGCATTACGCACGCCTGGGTGCGCCATGATTGGCACCGTTAAGGTCGTCAATCGAGTGATGTCGTGCTGGGATGCTTTGAGGGCGAAGAGGCCCCTCTGGATGTAGGCAGGCATGCCACGTGGGGGTGTCCCGGTGACTGGTGGCACATTCGTTCGCTCTATCTGAGTTAGCACTGGAGAATGGGTGATGCGTAGCAGATTCAGTGACATCGGCAGTGTTTGCCGGCGGTGGAAACATCATCACTTGTTCTCATGGTGCAGCAACTTTAAATTAAAGAAAAACGCGCTGCGAGTGCGTGTTAACGTCCCTACTTTCGGCCTTGGTAGCATGTTTTAACTTATCCTGATGCGTAACAAGGTGAACTTGAGGAAGTTGGTGCGGGGCCTCAATTGCTTCTGCTCTCACACGGTGCCTCCCTCCCTTGTAGTCTGGCTTCCGACACGAGGTAGGAGCTTTGTTGAACTGTCGGCACCCAGCTTGCACTGTTTCATTTTGTTGGCCCTTATGATTTCGCCCTTTGATTGCCAATAGCGATTACGCGATTTGTGATTTTGACGAAGGTCTTGATGATTTCTGGCTATCTTATTTCCTTACCTTGCGTTGAATAGACGAGGAAATCCATGGCGGTACAGGGTAATCCCACGGTGCAATACCTAGACGGTCTCTCGGCCCAAATCGAGAAGTTTTTCCAAGAGCATCGGCAGACGCCTGAAAGATATGCGGAGGTGGAACTTAGGGATCGGATTTACTCAATTATTTCGCGGAGCTTTCCAAGTGAGTTTGATCCGTGTTATTCCATTAACCGCCCGTATCCACGCTTTAAGTCCACGCATATGATGATGAAATCCATCCATTTTGTGATAGTCGTCACTGCACGCTTTGGCGCACGATAACTATCCAACGTTAGTCTCTCCATGGGTGTTGAGTTCGGCGCATTTTGTCCGAATGAGGATCTCATATTTTCACAAATTCAACTTTATGCCATCCCCACACACCTATCCATCCCTTGCCTATTCGTCCATCTCTTCATTCCTATGCATCTCACAATTTCCTCTTTCATAGACTCGAGGCCTGAAATTGTGGGCTCCACAGTAAGCGGCTTCGGGTTTAATCAAAGCGACCTGGATGTGTGCTTTGTAGCCAATTTACGGAATTTGCCGGTCCTTAGCGCCTACCATTTTGCGGGGGCATACCTATTGCCCCTCCTCACGAGTAGTGAGTCTTTTTCGCTGTTATTGTTTTTTCCAAAACTCGGGTGAGTATGAAACGATGGGTTACACTCTAAGTTCGCTGTGTAGCACAACTCACAGAACCTACTTTAGTCTAGCTAAGGTATATGTGGAACGAGAATTGCAGTTTTCACTCCCCGGCACGTGGCGTTTTGTGGCGAGGATAGACCTAAATTCATTCTTGGTGTGTTGCATTTAGAGCTGAAGAGTAGTAATGGAAGTGGATGCTTTGGGATTATACTATGGAACCTATCCAATTTGGTTACGATGGTGATCGGTGCACAGGATGGTTGTATGAACGAAAGGGCACAGGAATAGCTGGAAGCGGAATCGCTTCTGTGTTCCTTGCACGAATTTGCCCACATCCCGCCGCCGTGCCACTGGAGTGCCCCGTAGGGTGCAGTGAGGTGTACCAGGTCTGCTGCTGATAGTAGGCTTAGTATTAACAGCAGTGTGCTGCTGCCTTGGAAGTTGGATCGCTGTTGGTTGTAGGGACGTTTCCATCTACTTTGCTTGTTTCAATTTTTAGAATTTACAGGAACTTGTGTGCTGATTCCCGCAACAATGCCAATCATTAGACTGCAGGATGAAATGTCTGGCATTCAGTGTGATTTAGGCGTAAACGGTTTGTCGGCTATTCACAACACCTATCTTCTTGCCATGTACACTCGAGGTGAGCTTGTTTGTGACTTTCATTACCTATTTGCTATCCCCCTTTGTCACCATTTCTTGTGATTGGCTCCCCATTGGCTGTCCGGCGAAGCCCTTTGCCAAAAAAATGCGTACTCTGAGGAGGCGTTGTTGGCTTGCGTTTGCCAAACTGATTTATTGTTTGGACGCGATGCCATCAGTTAGAATCAGTGACTTTCTGTGACGAACGCTTTCGAAGCCCCAAGTTGCTCTCCGATGCCGGAGCTATTTAGCTAGTGCTAAAGTGTTGCATGGGTGATGAATCTCTTTTCCCTTAAGCTGAGCAAAATGACGATGAGTAGTTTGTGAAATGCTTTGTACAAGTATTAATTTCCTCCTTAACAGTCGACCCTCGGTTGGCTCCACTCGGTTTGTTCGTGAAGGACTGGGCTCAAAAGATGAACCTCCACGGCGCCAGTCACGGCCGCCTTTCTACATTTGCTCTATATCAGATGGTCATCCAATACCTCCAGCATGGGTGTGAGCCCCCTGTACTGCCGAGTCTGCAAGCTCTTTTCCCTGTAAATTCTTGGATCATTGCTTACTGCAATAGAGAGGGAGAGGAAGTGTTCCAACTCTACGAGTTTAATAATTTTGGCTGCCCTCAAAGTGATCGGACTTAGAATTTGAGAAGTGCTGCATCATTTCTTGTGGTACTGCAATGGTTTTATTCAAGCCGTAGTAGCCATTACCGTCGGAAAGTCCGCAACCATTTATCAAGGAAGGATTGTTACCAAAAGTTTGATGGAATGGTAGTAAAAGAAGAGGATTTATCATCCCTCACCTTCGATGAAATTCCCCCGAATGTGTGTGTGGGGTCCGCACAATCTCACCGTGTCTGTGGCCATATTTCCTATCACGCCCTTCTTCGGATGACTGCTAACCTCCAACCTTTTCGTGTCTTGCAGAAGCTCTTCGATTCTACGCGTCCAGTGAAAGACGTGGACATGAACTTACAGCTACCGTGGGATCAGATTCGTAGTACTAACAGGTCTACTCTGGGTGAGCTCTTTGCTGGCTTCATGGCCTACTACTCGAAATTCGATTTTGACCTTTGGGGAATCTCAGTTCGCCTTGGCCAGCCGTTCTCATTGTTGGAGAAGATGAAGCAACTTCCTAGCGAGTGTTTGTTGAATTTTGCGTGTTCCTACGTGCTCTTTGTTGAAGGTGAGTGAGGGTTTTGCGTGGGAGTCGTTGTTTTTATCCACCCAACTGCCGCTTATTTGATGCTTTGCTTTGAATGCATCGCAATGTTTAGGTCACCTCTCAGAGAAAGGTGATTTCATCTCGAGCGTGCAAGGAGAGTGGAGAGGGCGAGACAATGCCACGCAAGTCATCTGCGTATGGCTTTATCTCGTCAATCACTGGCATCGGTTTTGGTGTGCAGGGAAGAGGTCGCAGACTGGTGTTGTAGGGAGAATTCCGTGCCGCTGTGGTCTTATTCTTAATGTGA
The DNA here is from genome assembly GCA_023968675.1 of Taenia pisiformis. Taxonomy (NCBI): domain Eukaryota; kingdom Metazoa; phylum Platyhelminthes; class Cestoda; order Cyclophyllidea; family Taeniidae; genus Taenia; species Taenia pisiformis. Next base: position 3,942,424 of record CM043739.1, on the reverse strand, counting down.
CTCGCTGTTCCTCACTTTCCTTTTTCAGTGGGTTGTTATGACCGGCGAGGCAGAAGCAGCGCTATTCCGAAGGCACATCTGTCCACTGTCAGAGGCAGTGCATGTCAGTGCGCTTTTGTCAAATGTGACGTTCCCTGCTCGGAGACATTTGTGGTCACAGCTTTACTCTGGGGTGGATGGCGTTTAGGCCTGCTTGACACATTTGTCGTTATTGCTATAGGAAGTTAATATGCAGAGGTCAAGGTTCTCGACTGCCCTGTGAATGGTAACGTTGATGAGGCGTTCCTGAGGGCGGATCCCGTTTGGTCCACCGGTGGCCTGGTTTCACCATTAGTAACCACGCTGGACGGACTGGGCCACTGGCAACAGGTGACTTATTGAGTGAAGTTTACCGACGTTGGCGTGGATCTGGCGTCCGTGAAGATTGAATGCCAATCAAGTATTGCTCTGGTAGATGTGTTTTCCCACTGCAGATCCCTCCACCCAAGCCAACGCCGCTTTGTCCGTCGATCGTCGCCGAGGGATTGAAATCTTTGAACAAGCTTTCAGGCGTACGGATGAAGCTCTGCGGGCCCAAATGCCCCTTGAGGTCCTCTGTAAGTGGTATTCGGCATACGCCACCTTTCATTCACCAAAGCTTCATTCTTTAAGGTGTGAATGTTATTTTTTTATTAGACGAGAAGGCGCGTAAAGATGACGGTCAGAAAGCGGGGCCCTTTCCCTTTTTCAACTTTTCTCGGTTGAGTCGGCGTTTGTCCCGTGTTCCGCCCTTCTCGGATTTAGCTGCCCTTATAAATCGTTAAAATTTATTGCCTTATTCTAAACAAAGAAGGTGACTGCTTTTTTGCTCCCTTTTCGATGACTTGTCCTTTACTTTCTCAGTTTACTTTTCCCTTGACAAATAAAGAGGAGTGAATGTTCTTCTCACACGTCAGCGGTCGTTGGCAGTGGCCAAATTGCAGACGTTAGCATGATGCATTCGAACTGTGGAGAGCAGTTCGTCCGCCTTCTTGTTCGACCTACGTTTGGTTACGTTTCTGGTTCGCCTGTCGTCGTTTGCCGAATGGCATTAATTCAGCAGTTTGGCCAGTATTAGTCCATCGTTGTCACTTGCGCTGGCTGTTGATGGCTAATTTGTGCAGTCGGTTGCGCACAGAAGCACCTTGACGGTCCCTTAATTCAAGCGGGGCAGTTTGCGCCAACAAAGCGGTAAAGGCCTGGCCGAGGGTTGCGATGCAGAGCAGGGGCCTGCGTTGAGAAGTTGAATTGATTCGCTCTCGCCTTTTCTTTCGGTGTAGCATCTCCAGCCTGGGTTGCGGTGGCACTGGCAGCGAGCACTAAAGCGAATGTGTTAATACGCCTCGAGATGGGAAAAAACAGCAAAGCATCAACTCGTATTCTACACTCCTTCGCAATCGCCATGTGGTCTTTTCATCCATAAAGGGCCTGGCGAGGTACAAATGGAGGAAGCGGGAGGGAGGGCGATGAAGCCTTCTTTGGAATCGCGCAACCATCTCCCGCTTATTCCATCATCAAAACCGGGCGGGAATTGCCAAAAGCGATGACAGATGGAGGGGAGGCGACAGTGGTGGGTGTACGCTCCCTTGTCAGTAGTGGCTACTGGATCTCGTTGCTAGTGTCAGTCGTCGGTCGTCAGCTGAGTCCACACGGGAAGGCGGTAAAGATGAAGGCACCGAAAGGAGGTCGTAGCAACTGATCGAGGAAGTGGTGTTTGCATGAATCCGAGTGGCTACTTGCTGCACAAATCAATCACTGCAGTCGAGGCGGTGGTGGAGATGCGGATGTGGACGGAGTGGAATGGAGGCGTGAAAGGCGGTACGGCATGCGGATGAGGATAAATTAAAGAGAGTAAGGCCCAGTACCGACACGAATGTTCCCCAACGAAAGGAGGCGTATAGACATTCGAGACCGTTGCCCATCCGTCGCCTGGACGGACAGAGGCGACAGAAAGTGGAAATTTGTAGGTTTTGGTTGGATAAGTTCGTGGATGGATGTGGAGGAGACAGTGATTGGTGAGTGGAATAGTTTGACGCACGCAATGTTGACAGCGCGCGACTCCGGATGGGGCCAGGCGGCTGTCCGTGCGACTCAACAGAAGACGTCAGCAGTTGCAAGCCACAGCACAGATGTGATTGTCGCGAGATCAACGCACGGTTCAACCGGTCGGTCACGGGGGAGACGAATGTGTGGAAGAGACAAAGGAGGCAACTCAGGGCGCAGATCGAAGACGAGGTCCGAGTATGCCACTGTGGCATTTACAAAGAGAACAAACGGGCGCATAAACGCGATCGCAAAGTCACTCTCAATGGATGCCTCCACAGCAAGAAATCTGCAGAAGAGAAGTGAAATGCTCAGTCTTTAAGCGCGAGCACTAAATCATGGAATTTCGTCATCGCCACGCAAACTCCTCCAATTCGACTCGTTCCAGCCAAAAGGTGTTGCACGGTTTTGAAGGAAGGGCATCAGTCTACAACCAACAAAGCATGGTTGATGGAGTAGGTGATTTCACTTTCCCACCTCGATAGCCCTTCCAACATTTTCGCATCGCGTTGGTGGCAGCAAATGACTAATCTACTGTAAACACGTCGGCGGTAGAAGTGACAGGTGGTGACGCTCTTCAGATTACCACTAATTGCTCACCCTTAGCCCCAGCCTCACTGCACGCAAGTAGCTGGTGGTTCAGCAGCCTTCCAACGACAACACGAACTGTCAAGGCTTTCAATGAGGTCGACGGCGTTGGGATGCCTCACTAGTGGTGCCCGTCGGACTGTTCAGCGGCAATGCTGCAGTGAGGGGCAGGACAATAGTCGGGACGTGATGGAACGGCGGAGAGGCGGGCAAGTGGCCAAATGACTGTTCTCTTGTTTGGCAAGGAAGGTACATTCGAGGCCTCTGCAATCGCCTTGATGATGAACGACCAACGAGGGCACATTACAAGTGACGTTGTCAGATAGATGGCGAGTGTTGCAAATGTGGATCGTGAAATGATTGTGTGGCTCTGAAGCAGCTAATCAAACCGCTGCCAGATCAGTTTCCTCCTTTGCATGTTAGATATTTTGAATTGCCAGTCACAATGCGGACGCTGACTTGCATGTGGGCGTGGAATGGAAAGGAGTGTAACCGTTCGCAAAAGTCAGGAGGGCTAGCACAGCTCCAGCAGATTCTCCGCGGCCTGTTCAGAAACTCGTAGCGCGCAAAATTGGCCAAGGCCCCAGTCACGCAGGGAGGGAGCGGCTTCGGGAGAAAAATCTCCGCACTGATTCGTGAATGAGCTGTAAGTAGACGAGAGACATGGAGGATGAGATGGGAAGTTCATTTTGAAGCAGGCAGGTCTCTAGTCCTTCTTCAGCTCCAAATAGTAGAGTGGATCAAATGTCACCTAGAAGGAACGCTTGCGGAAAGGCCTCGTTTCAAAATAGTGACCGAGCATGCCTGCTTTCAGCTGGGGAGTGTCCGCATAGGAACCGCGAAAGCTCCACCATTGCCCTGCAATGACTTCCGCTTCCACGGGTGGTGGAAAGAATACGATTGTGAGAATGTTTCAGTAGAAAAGGGAAAAAGATGAGGAGAACAAAAACGCATTGATAACAAATGACAATGAAATTCGGAGTAACCGCCAAGGTGCGTGCGCGTATGTAAGTGCGCATGTAAATGTGCGGATTTGCATGATAAATTGTTGACAGCAAGACAATGGGAGGGTGTGAGAGGCTACTAGATTGATTAATAATCTGAGATGCAAGACAAGACTAGTCAATCAAGCCTACGAGTAACAAGGGAAAGATCTAGAGTCTGTGGCTACTTCAATTTGAATCCATTCAAAAGAAAGTGCTATGGCAGCTGCAGTGGAAGAGTACCCACCAGGAGCGATGGAAATGACAAACACGACAAGCTGTGGAGGAAGCTACACCACCACTCACGCCAACACCTACAGTCGCCCCACAAAAAGGTTGTCAGCCCACCAGCAGCAGGGACAAGATGGTGGTAGGACAACGGCATAACATCCTCTTCATTTTGCACTCTTTCGTTGGCATTTAAGCAACATGAACCTCCCATCCCACTCTGCAACCTTCCAACCCTTCCGTGCACCAACAACACAGAAGCACTCCTCAAAGCCGGGACTCGAGGTACACCGACAGTGAACCAGGCTGTGACCAAACAATCGACAATTTTACACCCCTCCAACCCCCTCCCCTCCCCCATCCCTCCTTCCTATCAAACCACACAGCAAGAAAATCAAACACGGACAGAAAAGACAGCACCACTCACCTTTACACTCCTGCTCGCACCGACCGCCATCGGGGCTACACAAACAAACAAACAAACACAAACAAGTTAAGTGGTCAGTGCTACTCAAGAGGCACTTCAGTAGACGACCCTATTTCTTGTGACAACACACCTGGAGCGTCGAGAGCGGATCTTGTGACCCAACTCACTGAGGTTAGCTGAGCTGCGGGACATCTTGTTGCGCAAATGCTCCACCACCGCCTTCCGACGACTCTTTCCTGCAATGACAGTGGAAAGAAAAGAGCATGTAGACAGGAAGGTGCAGCGAGGCCACAATTCATCCACTGGTGATGCGAGAGAGCGAAAGAGAATCAAGGAAGTCAGCGCAAACACCACACAGAGTGTGTGTTTGCGTGTGTGCGGCTGTGAGTGTGAGGGTGAGTGTGCACAGGTGTGTGCGTTGCCATGACAGGACAGCTTGAAGAGCAACAACACAGCGATGCGGTTAGGTGGGACGCCGGACACGTGGGTGAAGTGAGAAGATGCAAGACAATATCGGTCGACCAATCGGTCAATTAACGGAAGAGGAAGTGGAAAGGGTGATGGACAATCAGTCAGCAACTTCCAGCCAGCAGAATGCCAAACAGCAAATCAACAGAAACGGCGATGAATGATGACTGGCCAATGAACTAACCGTATCGACTCGCATTTGGCACTTGCATCCGCCTCGGCAGCAACACTTGAAAGGGAGGGAGAGATGCCGTTTAGCAGTCAGGGGGTGGGAGCATCTCTCAACTACGCATTCACTCGCCCCTCCTCAGCCTCATCATCATCATCCTCCTCCGTCTCCGCCTCCATCTCCACCTCCACCATATCCATCACACCCAACAAAATATCTCCTCAACCCATCCACCCCTGCCTTCAAGCCACACCGACGATGTCGAGCCACCAACAACGTTTCTCTCCACAACACTTCGTTGTCTGCAGAGATCTACCGACCCACTCTACCCACCCCGTCATGCACATCTACCTCTTTCTGTCCACGTCGTCTATCCACCTCCAAGCCACTTGGCCCTTCTGTCTCGCCTGTATCGCCTGTGTCGCCACACATGTCCAACTCCCATGCATCCGTCCACCCTAGCTGCACTGACCCCAACACCATCGACGATAGTTGTGGAGCGCTTCTAACCTCTTCACCTCCCGCACACCTCCACCAGCCACACCCGCGACCACTTGTGAGTGGCTGGTCAAGTCGGTGTCTGATTAGGAGGGGAAAAGCGCATTGGCGATGGGTGGAGAGGCAGTGAAGCCAAATGTGGGTGTTGCATCGCCCTCTAAGATCAGCTACGATGTGGTGGTACTTGGCCAAAACAGGGCAGCCTGCATGGCCAAAGGAGCACTACAATGACTGGGCGGAGCGCGTAGCACGAGAAACCGGATAAACAGTGGGAGTACGGTGGAAGATCGCGAAATGGGGAATGTTTTGGGGGGACGAACCTAAGCTACACAGTTAAGAATGTTGCAGCCGATGCCATAATCACCCGTTCCCAAAATCGTGAGGCAGAGGACGAGGCATCGCCTTCACATCACATCAGCTGAAAGGGAGGGAGATTTGCTCTTTATCAGTCAGGAGGAAGTAGCAGTAGACGGCTGGCCCGGAAACATAATGCTTAGCCTAAGCGCCTGACACCACAGTCATTCGGTTACCTCAATTCCAAACCTCCCTAGATTCATTTTTTCCCATAGTTCTCAATTCCCCTACAAAATACCGACATCTGCGCACCACTACACACGCGCCGCCTAAGCACGCAGCTCTCGACACACCAATCCGAGAAATGCTCCACTTCCAGATCCGCTATTACCCACTTTGCCTCACCATGCAGCGTCTGTGCGCACATTTCCAGCCGCAAAGTTCGTTGCGATTACCGACCCCATGACACCCACCAATGGCCCGCACTACTCGTCCAGGCCTTCAGCGACCCGGTTGGACAGCCACATGGTGATTTCATGAAGTAATCACCCAACCAATCGAACAATAATGATTGAGCAACACCACCAATCAAACATGCAAAAAATCATCACAGGGAGCCCAAGTATGCTCACCTGCTCACCTACCTGACGCCTACAGCTGCAGCCCCAGCTCCAAGCTGCTCATCTGCGACAACAACCGCTGAGTGGCTAAAAATTGAATGAAAGAGAGCACTCACTACGTCCTTTTTTGGCCTTTTCTTTTCACCTAATGAAAAAGTACACCAGAGCATAAAATGACAAGTCGACAAGAAGGCGGGAAAGAGGAGAGTGTGGAGCCACATCGGGGGGCAAGCACCGCTCTAGTTCCTCTTGGCTCAAATGTCTTTCGAAGCAGTGGATGACGGTGGAGGCCTTATCCAGAGAGAATGCAGAGGCTTACGATCACGCAGAACTTGAGCTGTACGCCTGAAGGCCAGTTTAATTTCTTCAACAGCTTTTCCACTGCAGACGGACCGCGCAACATTGTCTTTACGGAAAGGATCTATGTTGGAGTAAAAATCTGCAGTAAAAATTGAGTCGGTTAACGCTTAAATGCAGCGACACTTCAACGTGACATCCTCAGACCCCGCCACCACCGCCACGACGCAAGGATACTTACAGTGGAACAGTGAGAGGCTCCAGTCGGAATGTTGCATCAGTGACAGCCACAATGAACCACCTCAAAGCAGGCAATCGCCTCTGCCCTTACACCAACCTCCAGACACGGAGGGAGGACATCCGCCGCGTAGGGATCGCCCCAATAAGAGTAGTTCCCCAGTCAACTAAGCAAAATCCACCTTTAGGAACGACTCATCGTGCGTTTCCCAAAGCCGTTGTCAAAGCAAATTCCTCATTCCCCCAACATCGCCTTTGCATCAATGGTATAACACATAAGTAACCCTAGGGGCCATCTCCCGACCAACAAAGAGCGTTATATGCAGAAAACCGAAGGAAAGAGCTGGCAAACACCATTACAATTGCCACACTCAACATGAATACTCCATACCAAGGCGAGGAGCAAGCAATGAGGCGTGTGCAGGAGAAGTGGAGATATATGAGGTCAAAAGCATGACCGCGTAGTGAAACAACCTTGAATTAGAGCTTAACGCTACATCAACGTGTCACCTCTTCCACGTACGACAGAAGCGCTACACTATTGAAGCTCAACAGCGCCTAGTCGGCCTGGCCTCCGTTCTAATTCTTCCCACAGCATCCCTACTCACCCTCTACAAAGATTCTGTATTTGCCTCGACCTCTTCTTCCTCGAAATGTCGCAAACCAAGAGGGCACGTCATCCATGGGAAAGGGTCGGCCACAGCGAACCGAGATGGCCCGCTGATCGAACTCGAAGTCCGCGTAGTAGGTGATGAATCCAGTGAACAGCTCACCCAACGTAGACTTATTTAAGCTGCGTATCTCATCCCACGGCAGCTGCAAATCCATATCCAATTCTTCTACCGGACATTCATTATCGAAAGTTGACTGTAAAAAGATGGAGTTACACGGTCGGTACGGCGCCCGAAAGGACTTCACAAAAGGTTTAAAAAAATCAAGAGTGGCATGACCACAGCACAAGATGCATTCCACAAAGTGCAATCGCAATCACAATGGGACCCTAAGAAACTCATACACTCATTTAAGCAAGCTGGTAGACAACCCTTTCGCATTCTTAAACACCATCCCATTGGCTTCGCTTTCCCGTGCTATTCGTCAATGAATGTTCACAGGCATTCAAACGTCATTGACTTCCACGACCTGACTAAAGTTTCGCCAATCTCGCCAGTAACCACTAAGTATTTGCCAATTGAAAATCCGACACACCTTTACACCGACAAGAACACCAAAACAGATAAGAGCTGCTCATAAGTAAGCACTGGGATGCATAATCTATGGATCTCAACAAACCATTTCTACCTACTTATGCGCAACAAGCAGTGAAGTGCAATCAGCAAATAGGGAGCCTACTGGAAAGAGAGATTGGAGATTTGGGAGAACAGAGGGCGAGCATCCACACTGCAGGTACTGGATGACCATCAGGAGCAGGGCGCATGTGTTGAGTCTGCCAAGATTGGCACCATGGATGCGCATCCTAAGCGCCCAATGTTTCACGAACGCACCGAGTGGAGGCAACCGAGAGTCGACTGTGAACGAGGAAGTTTATGCGTCCTAAGTGGCTTTCGGTGGTTAAGTGCAGGGCTTCTAACACACTAAGCAGGCGACTGGTCCTCTCCAACCGTCCACTTGCATGCTATTGTAATACTCGCTACTTGCTAGTGAACAATCAGGCGGGAAAACCGAACCTATAACCGGCGTTTCTACATCTGATAGATGCCTACGCTCAGTTCAATGTGGCGAGCGTAAAACGACAGTCAAGAGCTTTCTGCAATAGCAAAGAGTGGCAGGCAGATAGCTAGATGGCTCAAAAGCATTCCCTACAGAAAGCAACAAGTGTTAATTGATAGCACTATATAATGTGAGGCAAACTTAACAAAACAACACCTTTTCCCATCCAGCCGTGAAATACGTACACCGCCAATGGGTTCCACGACCTAGTCAGTAAACAATTGACCTCCCAATGGGGGTGGATAAATGGCCCTACTATTATTGTCCCAACACTGATTCAGGGTAGTAATTATGCAGCAAGACAAATGAATAATCTTACCACGGGCGTACATGGCAAGAAGATGGGTGTTATAAATACCCGACACATTGTTGACACCCATATCGCACGCGATGCCCGAGTGTCTATCACGAAATCGAAGAATTGGAACCCTCGCTGGAATCAATCTGCAGTTCTTAATTGAACCTGGAAAAAGAATGCGCATCGCACAATGAAACGGACGCATTCGAGGTGTCTATTGATTCAGCCTATGTTCACAGGGTCATGTTCGAGTCGATAATGCCACCAATTTCTCATCGCCTCTGCTTACCCTCCCAACTTGTTGGCAGTATGCCATAACCACACTATTATAGATTGTGCAAATACAACTCACAATATTCGAGCAAAAGGGGTTCAACTTCGCTCAGCACCGTGCAGGCATACGTCTTGAGTTCCAACTCCTGTTCCTCAACCACAAGACACAAGTCGAGGTCGCCTCGATCCCATCCAAAGCCGCTGATTGACGAGCCCACGATGAAGAGCTTAGAGTCTACACAATGCAGAGTTCACTTAGAAGCAAGCAAAGGAAAACAGGAGGAAACAAAAAACTGATGAGATGTACTGGATCCAAGGAGGTGAAGGGATGGACGGAGAGATACGAAACGGAGCAATATGCACGGCAGGAATGAATGGATAGAGGGTGAAAGGAAGGATGGAGGGGTGGATGAAGAAAATAGAAAAGGGACGAAGAAACAGAAGACAGCAGGCTGATTCAAAAATTAAGGCATGAAGCAAATGGATTCATGATCCACAAATGAATCGTCGAAAATGGCGGCATACGACAATGTTCAGCTGGTCAAGCGACTAGTGACATGGATGGATTTGAAGGTAATAAATAACAAACACTGGAATAAGTGAAATTTTGGTGAACGGACGCAATGCACTTTGAGAGAATGGCAAAAGCAGGGAAGTCGTAAATATTTGGTGGTAAACGAGACAGTGTAGGATGGCATAACTGAATCCAAGGTCTCTAATCTTGTACACAGTCCTGATGTGCGCGAAGAAGAAACTGCTAAAAAATACTGCTGCAAACTCACTTGGGAAATCTATCGAAATAGCTGACCGGAGGCTATCACAAAGCTCCATCTTTTTCTCGAGCGTTTCCGATGTCTGACAAGAGTTTTGAAAGAACTGCTCAATTTGAACAGAGAGATTACTGAGGTAGTCCCCTGTAGAACTAACACGCGACATCATAATTTCCTTCGACACTAAAACGAGGAGTGGCGCATTAGTGTGCCGACAAAATTAGGTGTAGTGATTTTATGTTATGGGCAAGGAAAGCAAGGTCAATTGTTCCGTTCCCTCATCGAGTTAAAATCATTCATCATTTCATAAATTGTGCACTCACCAAAGGAAGTCGCTTACAACTGTACAAGGATTTTAACCTGTATGGCAGCAAGGACAACCGCACACGCTTGATCGTCTCAGTACTTGAACCGTTAGGACCGCATTTCGAGTGGCACCCCACCAACTCCCTTAATATATTGCAAATATTAGCAGTAAGTAAAACAAAATTTAACCACTTATAAGAACTAAAGTCTGCTTAAAATATTTATAAAGAAAATTGTTTTGCTGTTTAAAGACATAAGTTTTATAAAAAATTAGATTGAAATAATTTAATTATGATAAACTTTAAGCGATTCATTTTACCGCAATAAAAGAAGCAATGCATTGACTGCCTGTGCAATTCTTACCGCCAGAGAAAACAACCCTACTCTTGCATTGTTATTGTGCAGTTTGCCATCCGTGTGCATACATTATTTCCAAGCCTGTCTCTCGAGAGCGGCCATTATGGCCGAGCATTCTGCCGGACTGCATATAGTCAGTCTTCATCTGCGCGATGTGCCTATGCGGCTGGGATTCCCTCAAATAAGCCACTTAAAAGTGCAAGTCACGCTACCAAAGGTCACGATGGCAGGTAGATGGGAGAACCGCCTCCCCAGGAAGACATCTCCTTGCCTCGTCATTGAACGATTTGGCACTACATTGCCCTATTTCCACAAGGCATACGAGGTGTAGCCGAACCCACCTCCGTGTAGTTGCTCTTCTCGCCTCCTTCCTACCTCTGATTTAACATTCACGAAGTCCGCTAACACCCGACTATTTTTTTCCATTCCCCATCTTAGCTACCACTGCCTCAGGAATGATACCTTGATACTGCATTCTCCAGATTGTCAAGCGAGTCGCCATGAATCCTCAGATCTTACAGAGGGGCATCACTGAGACCGCTACTAACTGAATACATGTTGCAATATCTTAAATCTCATTTCCAATTCTAACTCAAACTACATCACAACTCGTCTCCTCACTTCCACATCATCCATGCAACATAGTAGAAGTCAGCATAGACAAAAACACTCGCATAAAAGGAAAGAATCATTCTAATACCCAACAATCAATGTAATGCATTGGAACACAGAAGGACAGAGAAGCCCCGCTTTTATAAGCCTTCCATATGCATCCACATGCATATGCACAGCTAGTTCGCCTCGCATGAACAACAAAACTGTGTGCGACAAAGGTCAGAAACCAGTGACGGTAGAAGCTCTCCCGTCCATAATGCTTCGTCTGTACGAATTAAGGCATTTTGAACGTCTCTAAAAATCGTCGCATATGGGACAGGACGTGCAACGTTGTAATAACCAATGGGTCCTCCATCGGGGAAAAACAAATGCGATGAAATGTTACCTCACTTCGCAACCCTGCAGACTAATGAGAAATTCTAGCCCCCGTCCCTAGAACTACATTTGGCTACAACTCTTCACTTGCAGGAAATGTTATATCCAGAAGCCAAACGAAGGCGTTGCCGAATCCAACCACCATCAAGGTGTAGAGTGGTACCCCTTAAAAGAAAATCTGTTACTATCGAAGGGATGGGGGATAACAGCCATGACGAGCAGCGACTAACACGACCAAATATGAGACCCTGCAGTAAAACTGTGCCCGCCGTGCACGTAAACATCAACACCAAGTCGAGTCGACCTGCATGAAATCGCCAACTTCGTTCAACCTTCACCAACAGCTCATCTTGCACCCTCATATGCACCCCAGGTCAAAAATACTTTGAGTAGCAGGCTAGACACAGCTCCACTTCAGCAGCATAGTAGTAGAAAACCATTTTCATGTGAATACTCTTAACGAATTTTGGCTAAGGACGAAAGAAGCTGAGGTACCATTCAATCTCTTCCTCAACCCTCACACCCACATCCAACGCAGAAACCAGTGGGTTGCGCTCCAGCTGCTACTGTTTGTGAATCCCTACTCATGTATCGTCAGTAGCAAAGCATAATCAGCAAATCGAAAGCTGAGAAACGACCTTGCAGATTCGGCGCGACGGAAGGTGAGTATCAACATCGCCAAAAGTGTAAGACCAAGACCAGGGGCTTTGTAAAAAGGTGACTTAGTTTGACACTGCGAATGTCCATTTCGTTAATTAGCAAACCACGCTGCTTACGCCAAATACAGAGAACCTCACCTTATTGGCCTAGCCTTCTGATTAATGCTATGCTTGGAGATAGTTACAAAATCATACAATCCTAGACACCATCCCACCACATCATCAACGAATCAAAGGAAGGCAAGGCAAGAAGACTACTGATGATAGCCGCACTAACCAGATAATCGATTAGTCAAGTCACCTTTGAAAAAGATCATGGACTTCTCTGTGCTGCTCCAATGATCACAAAATCATGTGCACTCTCCTACCCAACCCACCAACACCTTCGAAAGCAGCTTTGGCACAGCTCTATCCCCAAAGCCCACCAGTGAATGAACACCGCCCACGTCGAGTGGCCTAACAAGCCTCAGTGAAAGAATGGCAAAGGCAGTCCACAGTTCTACTCTCATCTCCAATGCCCATACTCATCGTCGACCACAATCCTGAAGGGGGACGCTATACTTTCGAGGTGTGGAGGACAGCAGACCTGTCTACCAATGCGTGAGAGTTGGCTACGAGGATTGGGATGAGCCGATAGGCAGAATCGAAGTCCGCGGCAAAGAGCTCACCTAACGTAAACTCGTCAGCAATCTATGCTTTCCCGTGGGGCAGGTCCAACTTTCTATGCGCTTCTTCCACTAAAAACCCAGTGCACAAGAACTGCAGCAGGACGTGGAGAAGCCACATTTCTGACACTTCTGTTATCAACCACTATTGACTAAAAAACACGATAAGTTTTTTAGAAATCATCAACTAAGAGCACATCTGGTCGAAGTTGGCCAGGAAACCACACAGATGTAGCATAGCGTCTCTTCCAGGAGGCGCGGTTACAATCCAGTAGGATTCTAGTCGGTCAGCGGACAATTGGGCTAGTGACTGCGCAAAGAAAAATGCGAAACAATAATCCTGCCCTGGCAGTACAGAGCGATAAGATTGGTGTTGTAAATGCCCCACCATTTGGTGACATTCTAGTAGCACACAATAACCGACTCCTGATTACGAAGCTTAGGAATTGGTGCTTCGGTGTTAGTCTACAGCCCCGCATGAAATCCAAGAACATGCGAAACGAAACAGGGGAGCAACTCTGCTGTAAGCGGCAGGCGGTCATTCAAGCTAGTGGCATACAGTCTAGCCCATACCACCGCTGCTAACCGTCTCTCCGCTCCTCGCCACCCCAGCATAATAAACCGCAAGTTTGATGTCTCGTTATGGCCTGTCAGACGCCCTATCATCACTCCAACTTTCTACAGTTCTCGCAGCAATAACGCCCATAGCTGGCAACAAACCACTCACAATCGCGGAACAATTGATTCAATGCTGCTTCGTACAGCGTTGGCACCTCCCCTTCTCCGCAACTCTCTTCCAAACCACAAGACACATATCAAACTCGCCTTGGTTCAGAACACAATTAGGAGTTTGAGGAGAAGCAAGGGGAAGGAGAGGGAAAAGAAGTTGCAAATGATAGCATCCTCAATGAGCGATGAGACATAGGAGTTATGGATGTGTGCAATGGATGGACAGGTGATGTGTGAATGGGTGGATGAACAAATGAATGAGTACGGGGTGGACGGAGAAGCTAATATGTGGAAGTCCTTAGTAAAACAAGTAGCATCAAGGATGAAGAATGAACTGGCATGGGATGCCGCGCTGCAAAGTAGACTCTACTAAATGGAAGCGCAATTAAATGCCACTATGGGTGAGCCGTTTGGTGAGCCATCACATAAGCCGCTTAGCTGACGACTCAATCGCCTGATAGCTACGATGCATAAAAGTGAGTAAAAGCCAAGTGGGCAAATGCTTTCCAAAAAAAAAAAAAAAAGAAAAACAAACCAACTAACTAGCGCGTGCCTCCACGATGGCTGAGAACTGGATGAGACAAGCTGGTGTTGCAAACACAAACCAACTTTTGCACTGCTGATCATAAAATGGAGAGAGCACACCATTAATGCACACGAGCTTACCAGGAAAGGCAAGCGCGATGTCTCAGTGAGGGTTTTCGAGTTTCACCTACTAATCACACCATCCGAGTGCTCGATGGTACCTCATTCGGACAGCGAGTGTGTGGAGATGTTTTGCCTCAAGGACGTTCAATCACCACGTAATCACCCCCACATTTGAAACGGGGGCGCCACATCCAAATGACCATCGAAATGCCATCAGCAGGGCGTCAGCTGGAGGCAGATCGAGTGCAGCCGCCCTAACCAAACCGCAATGAATTAACAGCATTCCACATGCGCTAATTCTTCAGCTCCAACAAAACCAGATACAACTGCATGCATGCGCACGCACCAGGTGTTGCAGAAGACTCTCCGCGGCTCCTCACCAGCTCTTCGCAAATGAAACACTCCTCCTTAGGTTAATTAACACTCAAATGCCTTATTGCAAGGAAATTGTATTTGCCCACAATGCCATGATAGGTTGATTCATTTGAGGGCTATAATGAAAACATAACACAACCAACAGCTAACATTTCAATTTAAGCCCACTCTACCTTTTCGCCGCTACCCACAAATGACTTGAAGCCCGAAGAACGCCTAACGCCTTGACAGAACATGCAAATTCGAATGAAGAAAAAAAATTAGGAAAGCAATGCCTACTAAGTGGAAGAACGCTGAACTGTTCAGAGTGTTAGGCGAGAGACAAGAGGCATCATTTCTCTGCGAGGCGGAGAGGTCTTAGCAACGAAAAGCGACACCACTCGTGGACCACACAACATGCCAACCTGTAAACGAACGCTCCTCAAAAGAGACACTAAACACTAGCAGAACTTTCGGCTCCGAAGTTGGATTAAGAGCCGGACACTGTCAAAAGAGGAATTGCTGACATGGTGTCAGGCATCGCCCCACGTGGTTTCAATTACAGCGCTTCTTGCAGCGTTGATAAGGTTGTGCTGGCCAACGACGAAGGTCTGGCGTCAGGGAAGACGATCCAAAGAAGAGCAAGCTCTGTTGTCTTTTGTTTGCTCAGACTTCCAGTTGGCCTTCAGGCACTTAAGTGACCGTCATGAATGGTCATGCAAACCACGTCCTCCAACAATCACATAGTCGCGTCACAGCGCAGGTGAAGGTGCACCCGGAGCGGGTTGCAACCTCGTAGCACACCATCAGGTGCACGCGCCTTCCACGTGGTGATACGCACACGTCCCCATCCACCGCAAAACCAACACCCAAACCGGACGCGGGTGAATGCGACTTGGGATCACTCCGCACCACGCAAAGATTAATTCCACCAGTTACCCCACACATACACACACGCCCGCCCATTCACCAACTCCTCCTCCATCCGCCAAACATCAACAGGAATGCCAACCAACAATAACGCCAACACCAACACACTAACCCTCCTCGACAACCCTTACACCTCATCCCATTGCTACTCCGCCCATCTGCCCAAACAACCGCACGCTCGCACAAAATGCCAGAAAAGGAGAACTGCTTCCTCCATTCGCTCACAGCGTCTTCTTTTCCTATTGTCTGCCTGGTAAAGAAGAAAGTTGGCAAAGGCGCACGTTGAGTCACAAGCGCAATAATGAAAAGCGAACCAGGTTTACATCAGCAAGCAGCCGTCATCGCTGTTCTCGGTGGAGGCACCGCTCCATGAGGTAGACACCAACGGTGGTTTCCTGCACAAAGACTGCAGAGGTGTCTCCGTTTGCAGAGCCTCATTCGTACGGCTGAAAGCTCGACGAATATCCTCAAAAACTGCGTCATCACGAACAGCGTGCGCGACGTTGTGTCTACCACAGGGCTCTGTTGTAGGGAAAAGAAACGCACAGCAGTAACTCATAATCCCCTCATTACCACAACCAACCTCACAGAGCAGACACCTGCTGACCACACACCTGTCACCCCACCTGTCCACTACCACTGCAACGCCAGCCACCCTATCCTCCCCTCCTGCCTTCCCACCTACTACACCTCACAATAACACAACATGCCACTCGCCTGACAACAGGGGTGAGCAGTGGTCAAGGGAAGCAACGACTGCTACTCTTCCGACGTCTCACTCACTCACTCACTCCACTCACTCACTCACTCACTCACTCACTCACTCACTCACTCACTCACTCACTCACTCACTCACTCACTCCCATCTGCACCTGCCCTTGCACATCCTGCACCTGCCCTTGCACATCCCAACAACATCAACATCAACATCAACATCAACAGCCGATGCACCAACTGTGCTACAGGCTACGCCCTGTTACCTTGCGTCAGGCTATCCAGTCAACCGACTCCCCATCCCCCCATCCCAGTACTCATGCACAATCACGTCACACCCACGCCACCCTTCAACGCTTCGCCTCCACACCCTGACACTACTCCCTCCCCTACTCAGAGTATCCCATCACCAACCATTAGGCGAATGGACTCAACAAATACTAATTCAAACAAAAAGAAGGCGGTACACCACAGACACAACCTCCTCCACAACACTCACACCCACCTTCAATGAAGATCTTATCAGCACGCTCCGCAAAAGGCCCCTCAATCTCCTCGATGTCGATGGGACAGCCACTTTTGATCGAGACAGCTTGATGGGCAAAGTCGAAGCTCGCGTAGTAGGCGACGAAGCCTGCAAATAGCTCTCCAACACTTGACCCATTGGCACTACGCAACCGCTTCCACGGTAGCTGCGAATCCATGTCCAACTCCTCCACTGGACGACTGCACCCGAATAACTTCTGCAGTCGCATACAACGATTTACTCTAATGTCATTCAAATGGCACCTAATCAGACTACGTCACAATAGGATAGACACAACACAAACTTCATACGCAGCAACTAGTGGGGCTCAGTCAGTAAATGCAAAGCTCACAGGATAAAGGGCCTGCAGATTGGGCAGAACGGGAGGTGAGCAGCCACATTGCAGGTATTGGATGACCATCAGGCGTAGGGCGTACGAATTGAGCCTGCCCTGCTTGGCATCATGGATATCCATCTCCCGTGCCCAGTGCTTCACAAACACGCCCAGTGTAGGCAACCGAGGGTCGACTGTGTGAAAAAAATGCCCTCTTCTCAAATGACACCTCATTAATTGTGTGCACAGTGTGCAACACATCAAGCGCTCCTCCACCACCCACCCGCACGCCACTCTAACTAGTCTGCATTTGCAAGTGAAGAGACGAACAAGAGGAATGACAACTGCACGAGCAACACTTCTAGCATTCGGTCCCATGAAGCGCACACAAAAGCACAGTCAAGGCGCAAGCAGCACAAGCCTCTAACCAAGAGAAGAAACAGTGGGCTCCCAGCAAATAACACATGCCAAGGGCATTCATTCTATTAGTGAGGCCACAATGCAATCAAGTTCCAAAAACACGCCTTTCGGATAGCAATCATGCGACGCAACACCACGCCTCCCATCCCTAACCAATGGAAGGCAAATTGAGCACGTGAAAATTTTTCTATCTTGCCTTCTACGTGGAGATTCTACGCACATTTCACCTCACCTCGAGCATACGCGGAAAGAAGACAAGTGTTGCGCCGTCCCTCCACATTATTCACATTCAAATCGCAATCAATGCCCGACGATACATCATGAAGTTGAAGAATTGGCACCGTGGCGGGTACAAGACAACTTCTGTAACCTAAAAACGAATACAAGCAAAATGGATAAAAACACGCCTCGGAACTACAGCAACTCAAAGCCAAGCCATAAACATGCGCTCCCTTTATGCCACAACTACCACCGGCCTGTCCTGCCTTCCGCTCTATCACCCACATCGCATCACATCACATCACACCCAGCACACCTCATCATTTCCTTCTGGGCGAAGGTAATATGGCAGAGGGGAAGGAAAGATCGCCATTTGTAAATCTAACGCCGCACAACAAACACAAACCCATGAGCACGAGCTTAACTCCCCTCGCCACACAGTCCTCCGCTTGCTTCGTTAGGCATCTACTTCACCATTCAACTCAACCAAGACAACTTCTACTTGGCCATGCGCCCTAGCCAACCATCTTACCCCTTCCGCCTACACACCTACAGCGTTTATCGTCACATTCTACTGCTAATTAGGACAAGTGGTAAATCTGAGACCCACCGTAATCACGCAGAGGATTGATAAGTTGTTTCAGCACATCAATGGGAACTCGCCGCCACATTGCCCCACGTGGCCCTATCACAAGGCACAAGTCCAAGTCGCTCTCTTCCGTCCCAAAGCCACTGGCTGACGAACCCACAATGAAAAGCTCCGAAACTGGGCAATAGAAAGGGGGAACAATGTGAGATGGCATTGCGAATACGACAACCGGTGATAAACGACACACTGGCAAAAACCAAGCGACGACATTAAAACAAAACAATTCCAGCTAGAGCTCAGGCACGCAAGCCAAGTGCATCGGAGGGTACGAATGCACACGCAGCATTTTGGAGGGCAAGCAAACCGTCGAACGAAGGCCAGCGCTAAACACCTTCATGCGCAACTTTGGACACACTTCAACATCGACACGGCCAAATCATTGCATTCGCCACTACGCGGACATTGCAGCAGTCAATTGGCTCTCGGTTGGGAACGGACGTTGCCTACCTATTGACGGAAGATGGATCAGCACACGAATACAGGTCAGACTGACCGACACAAAGCCACAAAGGCCTACTAGTCCAGGCAACCATGAACACTAGCAGTCTTACATCAAGGTGCATATCGAAGATCAGCATCCAAGTAAGCAGACGTCACAATCCTGTGCACAGACCCAGAGCGAATGTTCTCACCTGGATAGATCCGCCTGATAACTGAGTGAAGGGCGTCTTTTATTTGCACCTTTTTGTTATAAGTGGCATCAGTTTGACGATGCTCTCGGTAGAAATCATCCATCTCCTCTGACAGAGCACTAATATAGCTTGATGAGGATTTGTTGCACGAAAGGTTCGCTAGAGCAAAAGCCCCTCCAACAAGCGCCGCCGCCCCACCGGCAACGACAGCGGCAGTCCAAAAGGGCGAGTAGTCAGGCTCGTTATTCCGTCGTCTATTGGGCTGTCCGTCGCCCTCTGCATTGCCATTATCCCTCCGATTAGCCATTGCTAAAATACTGAAAAAAAGAAAAAACTAATCCATCGGCATTTCGAGGCATCAGACCTACATTAATGCAGCACACCTAACTGTAAGGCCATTCACCGCTCGAGGTGTGGTCTACCAATAAAACACCTCAAATCAAACATTGCGCATGCACTAAGAACAAAAGCTATCCATCATCGTCACTTTAAATCACTCAAGCAGCCACATTGCAGCACAGAGAGCCAGTCGCCTCTACTTCCCCAATCGCCATCATATGCACTACAACACACGCACTGTTCACTCGAACACGCACACCACACGACTTGTCAGCAACTCACCGAGCAAGATGTATGTTTGGCCCTCTGCTTGCTGCAACCACTTGCGCTCTCGTCCCCTTGGCCAACCATTGACATAAGCGACTGCAGTTATACTGACAGTGAAAACCTATGGATAGCTTTAGCTTGGTTTCAAGGTAATGCAATTTGATGGTGGGTCTGGATTGTTGTTACGATTGTGCAGCGTCAACCCAGCCTATACCTCAGTCACCTGCACAAGCGTTAGAGTGAACGGCACAACGTGAGGAGGGGGGAGAGGTCAGTGGGCTACGCCGACTTCGTTGTCAGTCAGTGACGGCTATGGAAGGGCAATGAATAACGTGCAGTTGTGCTGCATAGGTTAGTCCATCGAGAGTGAATGGGTGGGTTGGTTAAACTCCATTTCCACAAATAAGCTGCTCCCATGCTTCTCCAGTAGACGGCCACTGGATGTCGATGCTTGGGGTGGGTGTGGGAGTTTCTCACCGATTGCAGAAATGGTTTGGAGTTGTTTTCTTGATGGTTGAGAGGCGGCTACTGGCCATTTTCAGTGTGCAATTGTTGGGAAACGTGTAAATGGTTGCAACTTGGCCACGGTAATTGGCTACCGCCTGGTTATCTGGTCTATTCAGTGGATGGGCGGGGTTTGCGCTATTGGATGTGAATGACGCTGCAGATAAAGTGGTGCTGCGTCGTAGGGCCTCAAGGACACAATAGCCTTGTATAACGAGCATTAAACCTGTGCATTGGTGGACAGTAGCTCCAGCGTTTGCACCAGCATTCATGTAGCCATAGTTCACCGTGTGAATGTATTTCAAGCCGTGTGTGTGCATTTTGCGCACAAAGGAAATTAAACCAAATTTGATGTCAGAGGCATTGGTGGGAGGTGGGTGCAGAGCCGATTACTTGCCGACTGCTAGACGGTGAGTTGCTTTTTTCTTTGTGGCGCCCAACTTCTGGCCCAAGCACGTACATGCGCTTGCTGGTGACATGATCGAGGCGTAAAACTTGGCGCAATGAATGGCGGTTTGAGTGAGAAGGTTGTGCCTTTTTGGTTTGGGTGATGGGTATTAACCGTAGACTGCCTTTGCTTTCAGTGCTCGCGAAATATACGGCTCGGAGGCCAATGGCACCGGTTGAGGGGTGAGGGGCGAGGTATTGCGGGCAGTCATCACGAGGCCAAAGCAATCGCAGTGAGGGAGGCGGTGGAACACCGGAATGGCCCCTCTTCTACTCTCAGTCAACTTTCGACAGCAGCGGCGGTTGTAGTAGGCGGGTGGCAGTGTTAGCAAAGTACATGCGGTCGAGTAACGCCTAGCTTGCTATCCTCTCAACCCAGGTGGAACGGCTCCTCAAAAAGCACCATCAAACCATTGGCACGCGTGAGAGAGGACAAACCGAAAAACGACATCCCCTCCGTCACCAAGGAGGTCTTTCCAAGTGAGTTTGAGTCCTTGTTACTCAGCAATGTGTTTGCTGGTTCACTGTGCATCATTAGAGTGCTTGTCCCTTTATGTGCTCGTATTGGAATGCTATCCTACGTCTGTTCGCCCACAACAAAACCTCTCCACCACTGTGTGCTTTTTGGTCCGGTTTCCGTGCCTGCCTGTATCCGCCGTCCATTTTCAATCCACATCATCCGTTTCCGTGTCCACGATCCAATGCTTGCCCACATTCATCCTCCCCTTGTCAGAGTCTTTATCCCCATTCGCTGGTTTTCACGGTTGTAATGTCATCGCACCTTCCTTCTCCCTTTCATTGCATAAGCGCAAAGCTGTTCATTGTGGGTTCCACTGCCAACGGCTCTGAATTGGAAAACAGCGACATAAATTTGTGTCAAACGATTTCGTCACAGCAGTTGCAGTGCTATAGAAATGCCAATGAGGTGCTGATTCACTTTAGACCTATTCCCGAATGCAGGGAGTCCTAGTTTCATTGTATCGTTCATCTATACGACGAAGTATAAGCGCTAGATTACACCTTATGTGCGTTGGGAACCATAGCTGATGGAGAAGTGGAACAGCCTGTCCTACGATGCTCGAGGCACGTAGGCGAGTGGAGTTACGTCGTTGAAATAGACAGTGCACAAATGAAACGGAGGAGGGTGTGGGGAAGGAATCGCACTTCACCTGCTAAAAGTCATGTAAGAGCGGTGGTGGGGTTACTCCGTGCTGCATTGTCACCGCAGTGACGAGTGGGTGCGGCGAAGAACGCGGTGGGGCTCACCAATCGGGCTGGTATGTGGGCCAGGTGGTATGAACGGGACTCTGTGCTAGCAGCTCGAATTCCGAGTTCGTGTTTCTTGTGTTTTAGCTATCACCAAGAAATGTACACCCATGTCAGCGAAAATGCGAATTTTTAGCCTTCGTGACAAACGTGGATAGTGTGGTGGGCGTTGGGAACGCTCGTCTTCTGGCCATGAACGCGCGAGGTGACAGATGTTGCTCAGAATGCATGGATCTGGGTCTATTCGAATTGTTCTGGTTTGGCTGCGTGTCGGCGCGGTTGTGTTGCATTTGGCTTTCTATGCCTCATTTGCTTGCATTGTGCTTACCTGTGCGGGGATGTTACGGTAGCATGTAGGTGGAAGTCAAAGTAGATAATCAAGGTCGTGTGGAAATGGAGGCGGGCCAGTGGCATAACGTGGGTGTTGGGAGCTGTGTGCACAGCTGATACAGAGTATTTTAAGAGTCTGTACATTTCCTGTGGTGCTTTGTTTGGTTGGACTGTTGGTTGGTCCGACACATTAGTGGCGGCCACCTTGAATCGTGCTGCGTGGGCTAATCTGTCGGCTATGCCAGCAGTTCCCTTCCTTTCCGTCTAGAATACAAGTATTCTGACCTACATCCAGCCTTCTCTCCGTCTTTTAGGGATGCTCGGGGAGCTACATTTCTCTCAACACCAAACTCTCGGTTGCCTCAACCGGTTGTTTGTGAGACGGTAGGCGCAGAAGACGGGCATCCATGGTGGCAACCGTTGGAGGCCATCGACACATACCCCACTCCCAGGAGCAATCCCACACCTGCAGTGTGGCTACTCGCCTTCTCTTCCACCAAAGCTGCAAGCCCGTTTTCTGGTTACCTCTCCATTTACTGATAGTGCCTTGCTAGCATTGCGAGAAGCGATCTGATGTGCCGCAGCAATGATTACAACCTGATTAATTTTGCATTGACCGCTTATAACTAACTTCTACCGTCCACTTTTGTGCTTTTTTGCAGGATTTTTCGGGCAGATTACACTTCCCCTTAATAAAAACTGTACAATTGATTCTCAAAGTAGAAAAGATTTATTCAATTCGCCGAATTTGGCAGCAGTTGAAAGCCTGTGAACGTGTTAAAATAACAGCAAACGGTCAAGGCTGGATGTAGTAAAATTTTTATATCCTTGCTCAAGTAAATCTTGCTGCAATAAGCCTGTGTAATCCTTAGAACGTCATTGCATCATAGCTGCGCATTTTGGGGAGAGACGCATTGATCTGGTAAGCCTTTGTTTGACTTCGTGGCCAAGGAGGGGCACGGGAGGCAGCGTGATCTGCGGCTTACGTAGGCTAGATGGACTCGCAGCACACTGGGGTGGCGCCTCTCAATAAAAGGACCTTCTGCAACGTATTCCCTCCATCAATCCGTCATTTGTGCTCGAATGCTCCTCTCAGGTGAGCGCGGTCCTATCGTTCTGCTAGTTACATCACCACAGTGGCAGTACCACCGGTGTGTTGTCGCCTTGTGCTGTGACGATGTGGCAGGTGGAATGCGAGTGTCAATTGTAAGGCAGGAGAGTCGAAGAGAGGATTGAGTGTGGGCTGAAAGGCTTCTCATTCAGTTTTGTGTGCCTTGTGAGGCTAGACGAAAGTGGTGGGCACGTCGGCAAAAGGCATGGCATTAGCCTCCTTGGAGGGGAGTTAATGCCTCTAGCCGCCGCTGTGACTTAACTGTTCGTTCGTTCCCTCTCCGATGCTTGTTCTGAAACTTAAATTCCCATGGCAGTGTGGCGCATTGCCACCTCAGACATGAAGGTAAGCATGGTGACGTGCCAATGTATTGAAGGAGACGCCAATGAGCGCACAAGAGGAGCACCGGAGTCGACGGTTAAAAGGAGTCACGGGCTGCTGAATGTCGTGGTCATTTCATATTGCCCGCATCGGTTGGCCTCTGGACCGTTTTAGTGAACACCAGGCACTTCTCTCCTCAGAAAAGCCTTGGAGCTGGAAGCTGACCTGGTTATTATAACTGCCGACACCTGCGACTTTATTTATGTGGCGAAAGACGTGTGCATGGCATAGATAAAAGTGCTATCAACAGCTTCAAACCCGAGGGTGCGGAAAGGCGTGCATCGGCTACAATCGCTCCAGTTTCGTGATTTCTGTGCGACGGATGCTATTAGCCAAGGTGGCCAGGAACGATAAGTGCACGGAGCCATCACTAACGTTAGCTTGCGACGCATCCACCTCGCTACTAGCTAACTGCAGCCAGGACAGGCATGAGTGGGCAAACCTCAATTGCCAACACAGTGGCGAGGAGGGAAAGTCGCAAATCTCAAATCCGCAGAGTTGTGCTACATCATTCCCTGCAATGTTTGTGTTCTTTAAGGTGTACTTTGTACTTTCCGCAACAACGACAAACCCAGTTTTTGGTTGTTTCGTGGAGCAATGGTGGCAGGCTGACTTCTCTACTTTGGCCATGAAGAGTGGCATTAACGCGGTGCATTTTACCTGTGTTGGAAGACGTGACAGTGGTCCCAGTTGCGACACCGGAATTGCCTCAAGAAGACGACCAAGTTTAACACTGGCACGTCTAGAAACTGCGATATCAACAAATAATAACGCATCGTGAGATTTGTGCGTGCAACGCTCTTGGATGTGCAAGGGAATGCTGCGTGTCTAAGTGACACACAAAGCAATGATATCGTTCCGTCGTCGCACCTGGAATGCTCGCAGGTAGTCACCACGTTGTTTGTGTGTCAAACTGCAAAGCAAATAATCGGCGGAAGCGTAGTCAGTGAGTGGAAGGACGTCATAACCCAGATATATGCACAAAACAGCGGATGGCATTCGTGGCCTGACTCAAAGGCGAGTGGAGCAGTTGCGGAAGTTGGTGTGGGGCCACAGAAGCAAAGTTGACGTGGAAAGGTGAGTTGCTGACAAGTCGTGTGGTGTGCGTGTTCGAGTGAACAGTGCGTGTGTTGTAGTGCATATGATGGCGATTGGGGAAGTAGAGGCGACTGGCTCTCTGTGCTGCAATGTGGCTGCTTGAGTGATTTAAAGTGACGATGATGGATAGCTTTTGTTCTTAGTGCATGCGCAATGTTTGATTTGAGGTGTTTTATTGGTAGACCACACCTCGAGCGGTGAATGGCCTTACAGTTAGGTGTGCTGCATTAATGTAGGTCTGATGCCTCGAAATGCCGATGGATTAGTTTTTTCTTTTTTTCAGTATTTTAGCAATGGCTAATCGGAGGGATAATGGCAATGCGGAGGGCGACGGACAGCCCAATAGACGACGGAATAACGAGCCTGACTACTCGCCCTTTTGGACTGCCGCTGTCGTTGCCGGTGGGGCGGCGGCGCTTGTTGGAGGGGCTTTTGCTCTAGCGAACCTTTCGTGCAACAAATCCTCATCAAGCTATATTAGTGCTCTGTCAAAGGAGATGGATGATTTCTACCGAGAGCATCGTCAAACTGATGCCACTTATAACAAAAAGGTGCAAATAAAAGACGCCCTTCACTCAGTTATCAGGCGGATCTATCCAGGTGAGAACATTCGCTCTGGGTCTGTGCACAGGATTGTGACGTCTGCTTACTTGGATGCTGATCTTCGATATGCACCTTGATGTAAGACTGCTAGTGTTCATGGTTGCCTGGACTAGTAGGCCTTTGTGGCTTTGTGTCGGTCAGTCTGACCTGTATTCGTGTGCTGATCCATCTTCCGTCAATAGGTAGGCAACGTCCGTTCCCAACCGAGAGCCAATTGACTGCTGCAATGTCCGCGTAGTGGCGAATGCAATGATTTGGCCGTGTCGATGTTGAAGTGTGTCCAAAGTTGCGCATGAAGGTGTTTAGCGCTGGCCTTCGTTCGACGGTTTGCTTGCCCTCCAAAATGCTGCGTGTGCATTCGTACCCTCCGATGCACTTGGCTTGCGTGCCTGAGCTCTAGCTGGAATTGTTTTGTTTTAATGTCGTCGCTTGGTTTTTGCCAGTGTGTCGTTTATCACCGGTTGTCGTATTCGCAATGCCATCTCACATTGTTCCCCCTTTCTATTGCCCAGTTTCGGAGCTTTTCATTGTGGGTTCGTCAGCCAGTGGCTTTGGGACGGAAGAGAGCGACTTGGACTTGTGCCTTGTGATAGGGCCACGTGGGGCAATGTGGCGGCCAGGATGCATTAATGTGCTGAACCAACTTATCAATCCTCTGCGTGATTACGGTGGGTCTCAGATTTACCACTTGTCCTAATTAGCAGTAGAATGTGACGATAAACGCTGTAGGTGTGTAGGCGGAAGGGGTAAGATGGTTGGCTAGGGCGCATGGCCAAGTAGAAGTTGTCTTGGTTGAGTTGAATGGTGAAGTAGATGCCTAACGAAGCAAGCGGAGGACTGTGTGGCGAGGGGAGTTAAGCTCGTGCTCATGGGTTTGTGTTTGTTGTGCGGCGTTAGATTTACAAATGGCGATCTTTCCTTCCCCTCTGCCATATTACCTTCGCCCAGAAGGAAATGATGAGGTGTGCTGGGTGTGATGTGATGTGATGCGATGTGGGTGATAGAGCGGAAGGCAGGACAGGCCGGTGGTAGTTGTGGCATAAAGGGAGCGCATGTTTATGGCTTGGCTTTGAGTTGCTGTAGTTCCGAGGCGTGTTTTTATCCATTTTGCTTGTATTCGTTTTTAGGTTACAGAAGTTGTCTTGTACCCGCCACGGTGCCAATTCTTCAACTTCATGATGTATCGTCGGGCATTGATTGCGATTTGAATGTGAATAATGTGGAGGGACGGCGCAACACTTGTCTTCTTTCCGCGTATGCTCGAGGTGAGGTGAAATGTGCGTAGAATCTCCACGTAGAAGGCAAGATAGAAAAATTTTCACGTGCTCAATTTGCCTTCCATTGGTTAGGGATGGGAGGCGTGGTGTTGCGTCGCATGATTGCTATCCGAAAGGCGTGTTTTTGGAACTTGATTGCATTGTGGCCTCACTAATAGAATGAATGCCCTTGGCATGTGTTATTTGCTGGGAGCCCACTGTTTCTTCTCTTGGTTAGAGGCTTGTGCTGCTTGCGCCTTGACTGTGCTTTTGTGTGCGCTTCATGGGACCGAATGCTAGAAGTGTTGCTCGTGCAGTTGTCATTCCTCTTGTTCGTCTCTTCACTTGCAAATGCAGACTAGTTAGAGTGGCGTGCGGGTGGGTGGTGGAGGAGCGCTTGATGTGTTGCACACTGTGCACACAATTAATGAGGTGTCATTTGAGAAGAGGGCATTTTTTTCACACAGTCGACCCTCGGTTGCCTACACTGGGCGTGTTTGTGAAGCACTGGGCACGGGAGATGGATATCCATGATGCCAAGCAGGGCAGGCTCAATTCGTACGCCCTACGCCTGATGGTCATCCAATACCTGCAATGTGGCTGCTCACCTCCCGTTCTGCCCAATCTGCAGGCCCTTTATCCTGTGAGCTTTGCATTTACTGACTGAGCCCCACTAGTTGCTGCGTATGAAGTTTGTGTTGTGTCTATCCTATTGTGACGTAGTCTGATTAGGTGCCATTTGAATGACATTAGAGTAAATCGTTGTATGCGACTGCAGAAGTTATTCGGGTGCAGTCGTCCAGTGGAGGAGTTGGACATGGATTCGCAGCTACCGTGGAAGCGGTTGCGTAGTGCCAATGGGTCAAGTGTTGGAGAGCTATTTGCAGGCTTCGTCGCCTACTACGCGAGCTTCGACTTTGCCCATCAAGCTGTCTCGATCAAAAGTGGCTGTCCCATCGACATCGAGGAGATTGAGGGGCCTTTTGCGGAGCGTGCTGCTAAGATCTTCATTGAAGGTGGGTGTGAGTGTTGTGGAGGAGGTTGTGTCTGTGGTGTACCGCCTTCTTTTTGTTTGAATTAGTATTTGTTGAGTCCATTCGCCTAATGGTTGGTGATGGGATACTCTGAGTAGGGGAGGGAGTAGTGTCAGGGTGTGGAGGCGAAGCGTTGAAGGGTGGCGTGGGTGTGACGTGATTGTGCATGAGTACTGGGATGGGGGGATGGGGAGTCGGTTGACTGGATAGCCTGACGCAAGGTAACAGGGCGTAGCCTGTAGCACAGTTGGTGCATCGGCTGTTGATGTTGATGTTGATGTTGATGTTGTTGGGATGTGCAAGGGCAGGTGCAGATGGGAGTGAGTGAGTGAGTGAGTGAGTGAGTGAGTGAGTGAGTGAGTGAGTGAGTGAGTGAGTGAGTGAGTGAGTGAGTGAGTGAGTGAGTGAGTGAGTGAGTGAGTGAGTGAGTGAGTGAGTGAGTGAGTGAGTGAGTGAGTGAGTGAGTGAGTGAGTGAGTGAGTGAGTGAGTGAGTGAGTGAGTGAGTGAGTGAGTGAGTGAGTGAGTGAGTGAGTGAGTGAGTGAGTGAGTGAGTGAGTGAGTGAGTGAGTGAGTGAGTGAGTGAGTGAGTGAGTGAGTGAGTGAGTGAGTGAGTGAGTGAGTGAGTGAGTGAGTGAGTGAGACGTCGGAAGAGTAGCAGTCGTTGCTTCCCTTGACCACTGCTCACCCCTGTTGTCAGGCGAGTGGCATGTTGTGTTATTGTGAGGTGTAGTAGGTGGGAAGGCAGGAGGGGAGGATAGGGTGGCTGGCGTTGCAGTGGTAGTGGACAGGTGGGGTGACAGGTGTGTGGTCAGCAGGTGTCTGCTCTGTGAGGTGTTGCCTTCACATTCCGTCGGTTGGTTGTGGTAATGAGGGGATTATGAGTTACTGCTGTGCGTTTCTTTTCCCTACAACAGAGCCCTGTGGTAGACACAACGTCGCGCACGCTGTTCGTGATGACGCAGTTTTTGAGGATATTCGTCGAGCTTTCAGCCGTACGAATGAGGCTCTGCAAACGGAGACACCTCTGCAGTCTTTGTGCAGGAAACCACCGTTGGTGTCTACCTCATGGAGCGGTGCCTCCACCGAGAA
The DNA here is from genome assembly GCA_023968675.1 of Taenia pisiformis. Lineage (NCBI taxonomy): Eukaryota > Metazoa > Platyhelminthes > Cestoda > Cyclophyllidea > Taeniidae > Taenia > Taenia pisiformis. The sequence continues at coordinate 3,913,627 of CM043739.1, read as the reverse complement.
CAGCGATGACGGCTGCTTGCTGATGTAAACCTGGTTCGCTTTTCATTATTGCGCTTGTGACTCAACGTGCGCCTTTGCCAACTTTCTTCTTTACCAGGCAGACAATAGGAAAAGAAGACGCTGTGAGCGAATGGAGGAAGCAGTTCTCCTTTTCTGGCATTTTGTGCGAGCGTGCGGTTGTTTGGGCAGATGGGCGGAGTAGCAATGGGATGAGGTGTAAGGGTTGTCGAGGAGGGTTAGTGTGTTGGTGTTGGCGTTATTGTTGGTTGGCATTCCTGTTGATGTTTGGCGGATGGAGGAGGAGTTGGTGAATGGGCGGGCGTGTGTGTATGTGTGGGGTAACTGGTGGAATTAATCTTTGCGTGGTGCGGAGTGATCCCAAGTCGCATTCACCCGCGTCCGGTTTGGGTGTTGGTTTTGCGGTGGATGGGGACGTGTGCGTATCACCACGTGGAAGGCGCGTGCACCTGATGGTGTGCTACGAGGTTGCAACCCGCTCCGGGTGCACCTTCACCTGCGCTGTGACGCGACTATGTGATTGTTGGAGGACGTGGTTTGCATGACCATTCATGACGGTCACTTAAGTGCCTGAAGGCCAACTGGAAGTCTGAGCAAACAAAAGACAACAGAGCTTGCTCTTCTTTGGATCGTCTTCCCTGACGCCAGACCTTCAGTCGTTGGCCAGCACAACCTTATCAACGCTGCAAGAAGCGCTGTAATTGAAACCACGTGGGGCGATGCCTGACACCATGTCAGCAATTCCTCTTTTGACAGTGTCCGGCTCTTAATCCAACTTCGGAGCCGAAAGTTCTGCTAGTGTTTAGTGTCTCTTTTGAGGAGCGTTCGTTTACAGGTTGGCATGTTGTGTGGTCCACGAGTGGTGTCGCTTTTCGTTGCTAAGACCTCTCCGCCTCGCAGAGAAATGATGCCTCTTGTCTCTCGCCTAACACTCTGAACAGTTCAGCGTTCTTCCACTTAGTAGGCATTGCTTTCCTAATTTTTTTTCTTCATTCGAATTTGCATGTTCTGTCAAGGCGTTAGGCGTTCTTCGGGCTTCAAGTCATTTGTGGGTAGCGGCGAAAAGGTAGAGTGGGCTTAAATTGAAATGTTAGCTGTTGGTTGTGTTATGTTTTCATTATAGCCCTCAAATGAATCAACCTATCATGGCATTGTGGGCAAATACAATTTCCTTGCAATAAGGCATTTGAGTGTTAATTAACCTAAGGAGGAGTGTTTCATTTGCGAAGAGCTGGTGAGGAGCCGCGGAGAGTCTTCTGCAACACCTGGTGCGTGCGCATGCATGCAGTTGTATCTGGTTTTGTTGGAGCTGAAGAATTAGCGCATGTGGAATGCTGTTAATTCATTGCGGTTTGGTTAGGGCGGCTGCACTCGATCTGCCTCCAGCTGACGCCCTGCTGATGGCATTTCGATGGTCATTTGGATGTGGCGCCCCCGTTTCAAATGTGGGGGTGATTACGTGGTGATTGAACGTCCTTGAGGCAAAACATCTCCACACACTCGCTGTCCGAATGAGGTACCATCGAGCACTCGGATGGTGTGATTAGTAGGTGAAACTCGAAAACCCTCACTGAGACATCGCGCTTGCCTTTCCTGGTAAGCTCGTGTGCATTAATGGTGTGCTCTCTCCATTTTATGATCAGCAGTGCAAAAGTTGGTTTGTGTTTGCAACACCAGCTTGTCTCATCCAGTTCTCAGCCATCGTGGAGGCACGCGCTAGTTAGTTGGTTTGTTTTTCTTTTTTTTTTTTTTTTGGAAAGCATTTGCCCACTTGGCTTTTACTCACTTTTATGCATCGTAGCTATCAGGCGATTGAGTCGTCAGCTAAGCGGCTTATGTGATGGCTCACCAAACGGCTCACCCATAGTGGCATTTAATTGCGCTTCCATTTAGTAGAGTCTACTTTGCAGCGCGGCATCCCATGCCAGTTCATTCTTCATCCTTGATGCTACTTGTTTTACTAAGGACTTCCACATATTAGCTTCTCCGTCCACCCCGTACTCATTCATTTGTTCATCCACCCATTCACACATCACCTGTCCATCCATTGCACACATCCATAACTCCTATGTCTCATCGCTCATTGAGGATGCTATCATTTGCAACTTCTTTTCCCTCTCCTTCCCCTTGCTTCTCCTCAAACTCCTAATTGTGTTCTGAACCAAGGCGAGTTTGACATGTGTCTTGTGGTTTGGAAGAGAGTTGCGGAGAAGGGGAGGTGCCAACGCTGTACGAAGCAGCATTGAATCAATTGTTCCGCGATTGTGAGTGGTTTGTTGCCAGCTATGGGCGTTATTGCTGCGAGAACTGTAGAAAGTTGGAGTGATGATAGGGCGTCTGACAGGCCATAACGAGACATCAAACTTGCCGTTTATTATGCTGGGGTGGCGAGGAGCGGAGAGACGGTTAGCAGCGGTGGTATGGGCTAGACTGTATGCCACTAGCTTGAATGACCGCCTGCCGCTTACAGCAAAGTTGCTCCCCTGTTTCGTTTCGCATGTTCTTGGATTTCATGCGGGGCTGTAGACTAACACCGAAGCACCAATTCCTAAGCTTCGTAATCAGGAGTCGGTTATTGTGTGCTACTAGAATGTCACCAAATGGTGGGGCATTTACAACACCAATCTTATCGCTCTGTACTGCCAGGGCAGGATTATTGTTTCGCATTTTTCTTTGCGCAGTCACTAGCCCAATTGTCCGCTGACCGACTAGACTGCGAAGCCCTGTCACCTTTTGGACTGGTTATGTATGCGCCGAAGAAGACTGGAAGTGGGAAGGGTGTGGTTTCTTTGTGCTCCTCTTGCTTTACCTTAATGTCCTCCTCCTTCTGAACAGACACTGGTGGTCTTCAATGAATAATGCCTTTAAATCTCCATTTTGACCTTTGAACTTGCTGGTTAGGTGAAATTGAGGATTTTCGCCCTTAAGTGAATGCCACTGCGTTTGCAATTTCATGCAATCGTTGTTGCTGTTGTTCATGTGGCGGCATCACCTTGCATATGGTGAGGCAGCACTTAGGAATGGAGAGTGGGCTAGGATGTAACCAGCACTTTGAAGCTGCGAAAAGGGTTGGAAGGCCAGTTACACAGCTGGCTGTAAATATGGCATTGCACTTGGGATCGATGCTGCAGTGTTTTGTTTGTTTGGCCTTTTGGTTGGTCTGGCACGCTAGTGGCCGCCACCTTGAACGGTGCTGCGTGGACTGGCTTGGCGGCCATGCCAGCAGTTCCTTTCCTTTCCCTCTAGAATACATGTATTCTGACCTACACCTAGCCTTCTCTCCGTCTTCTAGGGGTGTTCGTGGTGCTATAGACGCATTTATGCAGGGGGTCATATCTTCACTTTGATACGTCTTCAAGCAGATGAAGTAGGATTCTTTGCCACGGCCGCGGGGTAGCATAAACGTATGCAGCTTATTTGCACATTGGAAACGTCTATTCTTCCATATCAATCATAGGTATTAAGACCCAAGTAGTCAAAGCGTACTCAGCTCACTACCTGTACATAAAATTAAACATTCACTAGCAAACATTATAATTTACAGTCAGTTTGATTCATGGTTTTTATCGGAAGCTAAAGCAGTATTCGATGCCACTACTGTAAAATTTGGTTGAGCCGCATCAATGCAAACAAATCCGTTTATTCAAATTTTGATATTAAAACATGAATTTGTGTGGTTTATCTAATTTTCAGAAGTGTAGCAGATTTAAGGTGGATTTAATGTTAACTTCACGTGTTAGGAATAACTAATCCGTTAATGATAGTGTTGGTGTGGGGCCGCGCTGTACGCTCATTCTCACAGCAATGTGTTGTTGCTTCGCAATATAATTTTTAGTATACATTTATGTGTGCGGTCTTACGTACTCATTTGCAGACTAAAACTAACATATAATTAAGGGCAATTAGCTAGGGACGCTTTATTTTGTCTTAATCTGGTACTGCATATTAACATCTGCTCATTTTTGTTTGCAGTAAATACACAACGTCTAATTCGAAGAATAATCGTAGAAGTTTGGAGGCAGGGTTCGAGCAGCCCTGCACCTCTCGGCGACAGCAGAATCATCGCCGTCAGGCGTCCAGCCGCTCTCACCAACCGTATCGCCTTTACCAACCACATTATAACCAGCGTCGCAACACGCCACCTGTCGCGGTGTCCTCTCATTTTATGAGCGACTACCTCGTTCACGGCTCACCCAATCCACGCTACAATCACTCTTTTAAGGTACTGTGTACCTAAGTTGGGCGTTGTGCCGGTCATTCAATTTTCGTTACTTATCTAATGATTCCCGATTTTAGCATCGACGAGGAGGCGGAACCTGTAGCAGTAACAGTTCCAACTATATACCAATTCATCAGCCCGCTACGGCCTCTGTGATACCAATCTGTCACCATCCCCTCGCGTCTAGAGTGATTTCATCTTCGTCGAGGCCTTTCAGCATTTGCAACTTTAATTGTTCCGTTCCCATGGTGTCTGTGGCATCTTCCATTCCCACTCAACAACACCAGCAGAGGGCAACAAATAAACAGGATGAAGATGTCGTAGATCGCAGTAGCACTCCCCGAACTCCGCCTAACACCACTTCAATTTCCACACAAACTCCTGCCTTTATTCCAACAACTTCAGTGGCGACGGCTGCTGTGCCTGCGAAAAGTGTGACCGGTCAAAACTATTCTGGATTGAACTACCTCGACGCTCTTTCATTTCAGATATGGCATTTTTTTCTGGAAAATAGACAAACTCCTGGTACTTATGGAAAAAAAGTGCACTTTAGGAATGCTCTTTACCTAATCATTTCGTCAGTCTTTCAAAGTGAGTTCGTGCTAAAGGGCTTTATTTATCCCTCTTTCACATCGGCTTGTCTATATATTTTTTATCATACATGCTTTTCTTTCCTCTTCCTTTATTTTCCTCAGTTTCTGATTGACCTTCTCTCGTTGCGTAGACTCAAAACTCTTCATTGTGGGGTCTTCAATCAATGGCTTTGGATCAGATCAAAGTGACACTGATTTGTGCCTCGTGGTCACATCACAGGAATTGCAGGGCAAGCGGGACGCCTCAACAGTTTTGTATCAACTCATGACGCCTTTGCGCAAGTGCAGTAAGGCCTAGTTTCTCTACCTCCACCCAAGAATATGGTTGACATTGAACGTCGGTTTATGATTTTAGTGTACTGTCTTCTTTAATCATCGTAGCTCAAGCGAAACAACTTGATCTGTTAAATGTGTCCTCCGGGAGTTAAACGCCGAACTAGGCTCCCTTTGAATATGGCCGAAGAATGCGTGGGAACATGTTCATTTTATTTCCTACGGATGCTAAATCTAGTTTAATGTTTTCCGTCAAGTTATTTGATAGGGTTATTGCGTTTATGCTACATAGTTTCCGTAATGTAGACATTTGGGTAAATGTGTGGTCGACCTGGCGCCTGTAGAATCCGAGACTTGAGCATTTAAAAGAATAGCTTTTGTATGCAGCCACTTATGAGTGGCATTATTGCCAGGCCTGCAAAATGAATCTGACAATGCTGTTGCTGCCCTGCTGATAGGACATGAAAAGGCTGAGAAGCTGATAGAAGAAGTGGTATGGGTCGGGTTCTATGCCACTAGCATAAATGTTGAATTCCTACAGATCGTGAATACGCGGCTTTCATTTGGTATTCTACGCCTTCTTTTAGGTTTCATCAGGAACTGTAATCTGATTCGTGCAAAGGTGCCAATTCTTAAGTTTCGCGACCAGCTGTCGGGTATTGAGTGCGACTTGAACGTCAATAACGTAGTGGGCATTTACAACACCCATCTTCTTGCTATGTACACTCGAGGTGAGATTATTTACGTTCTTTTCTGTTTGTCGGGACAACATTGGATTCCCCCTTGCCCTCCGTCTTAGTGATTAGTTGCTCTCTGGCTAGGTCGCGGAGCCCACTGGTCTATTTTTGGACTAACCACGTGTGCGCTGATGTAGGTATGCGCCTTTGCATATTTAACCGGAAAAGGGCGTCTTTGTGTTGCATTTCTACCACTGCTTCGCTGTACTACTGCGGCGCTATCAGTCTGCATTAGCCGTCTTCCATGATAATGGTTTTGAAGCTTCACTATGACGTTTTGGGTAGAGGCCTTTTATGCCCCATCCTTTACAAAAATTATTGGCGTATCATTGAAAAGTTCATCCCGCTTTCCCTAACCGTTCCCTTGGCTATCGACCGCTGTTTTACGCTCCGTTCAGTAAGCAAAATACAGCTCCTCCTTACCCCCCCCCCCCCCACCCTAATCCTGTAAATGCCGGCTGTGAGCTTGTCTTTTTTAGTCTAGTCGTACATCTGCAAAAAGAGCTCTGAACAATGGCGAGCTGCATTGCTTTTATGTTAAGTTATAAGATGACTACTCGCCTACGTAGTGTGCTAAGAGGTGTGCGCAACCGGTTAATTGGGCTTTAAAAACTTGAATTTCCTCCTTACTAGTCGACTCGCGTTTGCGTCCACTCGGTGTGTTTGTGAAGCACTGGGCGCAAAAGATGGACGTCCATGATGGCAGTCGTGGCCGACTGTCTACATATCCCCTACTTTTGATGCTCATCCAATTCCTGCAGTGTGGATGTTCTCCGCCTGTTCTGCCGAATTTGCAAGCTCGTTTCCCTGTAAGTTCACCTACTGTTTACTTGTGAGTAAGGCCTATCGCCTTCTAGGGAGTAATTTTCGCCAATTTAAAAGCAATCGGGTATAGAATTTGCCAAATGCGTAGGGGCTTCTCATAGGACTTGAATCATTTTATTTGAGTTTTGGAAGTCATTAGCATAGGAAGGATCATGGGCATTCGCTATAGAATTTTACTGGAGAATGACCTGGTTGGTATAATGAAAGCTGTCTAGTGGTTTCCCTCAGCGGAAGTGAAACGTTTTTGAATGCGAGTATGGGATTAGCGAAATTCCCTTTTTTGTAACTACGATTCGTGCAGGAGAAATTGTGTTACAATGGTGTACTTCTTTGTCTCCGCTGTTGCGGCCTCCTCCCAGAAAATGTGGCTTGAGTGGGTATGGTTTGAAAGACCAATGTTTTTAGTTTTGACCGCTAAGCGAAAATATCTGGCATCTGGTTGCGCTTCCCTTTGTAGAAGATCTTCGACTACGAGCGTCCGGTAAAGGAATTAGACATGCGTTTGCAGTTGCCGTGGGACGAAATGTGTAGTGCTAACACGTCCACGTTGAGTGAGCTCTTCGCTGGTTTTATCGCTTATTACGCAACCTTCGATTTTGCACGATGGGCCATCTCGATTCGGTGTGGTCAGCCCCTGCCCATCGATGTGGCGATTCGGTGTCTTCCACCTCATGAACAAGCTCACACTGCGGCCTCCTTCAAGATCTTCGTTGAAGGTGGGTGAAGGCTTTATAGCATCGGTTAGAATAGCGATCAAACTCCTCCCCTAACTGAGACCTTGTTTATTTCCTGTACTTTGATGGGCTAATTTTGATGCTCTGCCTTGGAAATGGAGCAGTACTAAAGCTACTTGTTAAGTTATTGGAGGATAGAGTGCTTTGGCGTTGCTGCATATGAGGCTTGGTTTTGTCATGCAAGGCGTCAAGACATGGATTTGCTGATATTTCTTTTTGGCTCATGCGGAGGAGGTGCAGATTGATGTAATGTACGGACGTCTGTCGCCGTGGTTATCACCAATGTGCGCAATGCTAAGTGGTCTCCTTTCTGTCATTGTTGCCTCCGTCCCCCTTGGTCATGCTTCAGTCTCCATTTCGCACTCTTCTTTAATAGTGACCGGTAATCGATAACGAGGCGGCAGTGAAGATGCTATGAGAGGCCTTGATTGTGCTTTTCAGCACTTTTCTTTGCACGCCTGGACGTGTTACCTAATGACTTTATCTCAAGTCACATCATTGTTTCGATAGTAGAAAATTGACGTAAATGCGTGGTAGAGAGGTTGAGGAATGCAATGCGGTAGCGATATTTGTGTTGATGAGGATGTACAATGGCAGCTTCAATAAATTTGTTAGTAGTCCTGCTCTATTGCTTGTTGTTATGGCGGAGTTGGAAAGTTTTTTTTAAAATTCGATGCATTTTTAACGGTATTTAATCTTTTGCACCAAGATTTTGATGTTCGTAGAATCAAATATGGGTAATTGCCCACTTTTCTGGAGTCCCTTTATCGCCCTCTAGTGTAGCTTCTTACAGCATGCTTATCACCCCATCGACATGGGAGAGTTGTTGCTTTTTAACTGGACACCTTGACGCCGAAATGGTGCTGGAGACGGCTTAAGTCCTTCACGAAGGGGATGCGCTTGACTGACGAAGCTTTGTTTTACTGCTCGTGTTTTCTTTACTGCAGAGCCCTTCTGCAAGGCGAACGCTGCACGCTCCCTCTACGATGAGACAGTTTTGGGACAAATTCAACGGGCGTTCAGTCGTACCGATGGAGTTCTGCGAGCGCAGAAGCCCTTGGAGTCTCTTTGGAAGCAGCCTTCTCCGTCATCCACCACTTCGTCAACATAGACTTCAATGGCGGTTGCGTCAGTGACGATAAAGCCGGTGGTTCCTTTCAATTTCAGTTCCCACTCACTTTTCTTCACTAACGATTCATTGATTGATTGGGCGAATAAGCCAGCAAGGCAGTCGGATATGTGGCTAAATAACTTAATGTGGTCTCATTTATTTTTTGTGTGTGCGCGTTAACCCCGTGTCCTTTTCTCCCTTTGGCTCAAAAAAAACGAATGAGTAAAGTTACAGATTTTAGATACAAAACTGTGCAGACGGCACCATGTGGCGGGGAATTGATGTGGCAGTTTGTGAAGACAACCTTTGAATGTTAAATCAGCATTTGATTTCTCTGCAACATCTTTTAATTAAGGATTAATTTAAGACAGTGTGCAACTCTAGTGGAGATAATGATGTCAGTCGAGTCGGGCATATTCGCTGCTAGTGCAACAAGGGTGTGATCTGCATCCCTCATTGAGCCGTTGTCCAAACGGTGGATAGCGTAGTCGATGCGCAAGTCATGGCACTATCGGGACAATGCAACTCCGACGTCTGGTTGGTTTTGATGGTAAACTCGCTAACGTACATCGACTTAGTTCTGAAGTCAGCGGTTGCATGCTGCGTGCAAACACGGTTAGCCTATGAAGAGGGCATTGCAGTCCAGATGTTGACAAGTGTTAAAACGGGTGTAACTCCAACATGGAGGCCATGTCGCTATGGTTTTGTTGGCGATCGTGGTGATCGAGCAAAGTAAATGTTGATTTAATGTTTACTATTGGACCTAACGGGCATTGCAGAAAAAAATAAACCTGGCAGCTGGTGTGGCAAAATGTCACAAATCAGTCACCTGATCGTTGAGTCAGTCAGCTGTTTAGCCCATCAGCTGGTCAGTTAGTCAGCTGAGCTGAACGAGGACTTGTTTAAGCGCGTCGAATAATCAATATTTACCATGGCGGAATTTACGCAGTTAATCAGCTGATTTAGCTTGCGAGGAGAACAAATCGATAGCAATTTGAGTCTGCCGCGCTGCTTATTGATTGCTCGGAAAAGTCAATAGTCTAGCTATTACCTTGCGGGTTCCGCGAATTCCCACGGGTCGAAACGCGGGGAAACCCATTTTTGCATTGAATGTACGTGAAACGTCTACAATCACATTCTTCCCACAATTGAGAGTCCAACCCATCATTTAAGCGACCAATTTATGTGACTTTTGTTTATTTTAAAGACAATTTTCACTGCATGCAATGTGCTCTTTGGTGCATGGATTTCGCATTCTAATCGAGCCCTATGTGCGCTGTTAATTGAGTGCAATTGCCATCCTTGCTTTACTGAATCAGCTTCTTCAGAAAGTTTGATTTGGTGTCTTTCTCCGGTGCCTCACCCTGTCTTGGCGTTACTGAAGGAGTTTTCGGTTCTTTGGGTCTTGACGAAGCCGGTCCGTCATCGTTCAACTCGGTTCTCGACGCCTTTCTTCGCGGTGATTCTGTCTCGATGGAGAGTGGAGGCACTGTTACTGGCGTGATCGAGGTACGAGGTGCTTGCGTTAGACTTGTGACATCTCCCTCACCGGTTGCATCGGCTTGAATGAAGTTTCGGGCCATATTAATCGGCCAAAAGATGTACTGAAAGGATAACAGAGTCTTTGCGTTGCGAATAATTAGGAAGTATGTCTCCTCTATGCAACTCACAAGCATGTACACGTGAGCTGCGAGGTCAGCCGTGCTTGCTATCGACCGATGCAGCGCCTGACGGCGCCAGAGGGCGATGTAGTCACCATTGATGATAAGAATTATTGGCAGAACCCAAAACCTAAACACAAGTTGAGGCCATTGTTGGAATGAAGAGGAGGAAACTTACCAAGCGGAGTAGAAGCAGATCAGTTGTAAATAGAAGAGGCGTTTCGAAGGCCAATGAGTGTTCGTGTACATTGCAACCAACAGAAAATCCAGCCATGCGACTACATTCAGGGCTACTAAAGTGTAGCCCGTAGGCGATTGGAAGAGATATTTGGCTCGGCCCGAGTCAAAAGCCTTACATCAATGCGGGGGAACGATCAAGTAAATCCCATAACCTCCGATCGTATAAAGCATTACTTGGATTGTCTCACAAAAAATGGGCTATTTTTTCACGGATAAAGTGATACTCCGCCACACGTCAGCCCTTCCACTAGCGTTTATTTAAATCCACTTCAATGGCCCATCCATACTACTCAATTTTAGTGAGTAACAGCCGATATTCAAGTGGCTAGTTAAAAGGCAGAATTAGGAAAGGGCATTGCAATAAGAGCATGCATTTTGACCAGTTAAATCTTGCTATTCGAAAATTGGTCGATAATGCAAATAAGAAATCAAGTGGGGTTAACAAATTACGATAAAAGGCAAAGACAATGAATCTAAGCGGGCTTCGCTACTCAAAACAGGCTTTGTCTCCTAGCTTAGCCAATCTAAGCAAGCAATTTAAAACGACCTGGGCATCTTGCACGCTTCTGACAAACTGATTGTTTGTTACAATGACTGAGATCTTATTAGAGTAGCAAAGACTGCACTTTTACCTGGGAGAAATCGTTTGGAGTGTAAATGAATAAATAAATAGGCATTTATCTCTAATGCGCCGTCGTTAAGATACCAATTGCAAATATATTCACCGGCTTGGATACATAAGCTACAATACCACATGTTCCATTAACACTGTGGACCCTGGCTTCGTTGTTATGTGATCGGCTCAAACAAACACACTTGTCAACAATTAGTCAGAGATCTCTACCTTTCAAGTTGTCAAGGCCTTTACAGGCCACTCCTCGTGCTAACTTTTAATGTGGAGCCATTTTGTGTCCCGTGTGCTCTTTGGTGGAGCTCCTAAGCAGGTACCTCTCAATAAATGCGTTCGTGAGTAGATTGAGGATGGATTGATGGATTGATGCAGAAGGTGAAGGGAGAAGAGGGCACACTGACAGTTTGGGGTTACAACTGTTAGATATGCAAATTGGTGGAAAGGTGGGCATGCACACTAACCGAATGAAATCGGGGTAGATGACTGTGAAGAAAGGCACAAAATCGCAGAAGTGACACAAAAAAGGAAGGTTACCAAGACAGAGGCGTTCAGTGTTGCGGGCGAAGCGATCCAGCAATTGTAAGAGTACTTTTGCAACCTACCAACGTGGTCGCGATCCCACAGGCCAGCTGAACCAGTCCATAAATTGCTACTGTCGCTATAAGGGTAATTGTCAGACGCTTGCCAGGATCTCTATGGACAACGCGGTAGCCAGAAGCAAGGAGCAGCAATAAAGCCACCAAAGCGCAATTGGCGGCACCGCCCATAATGTCGCCTACAATTCACAAATTTGCAAGTGATAAAAGCAGCCCCGACTACTTATATTTGCAATTAAGTAGCAGGCATTATGCAATAAAGTAAATAACGGATTGGAAACTCAAGACCTATCGAAATTTACCTGTCAAAAGGTTATCTGAGCACATTTAGGGTGTTCTGACACAAGTGGAACCTCGAGTGGAAATCTCTGGTGATCGGTAAGGGAGCAGTCTTGAGTGCATTCCACCTCACGCACATGCACACACGCATGCGAAGACCATATGGGCTAGACAATGGAGTTTCTTCCGGTCTCTTGTGATGGAACTTTCATGCCACTGACTTTGAGTTTATCTATCAGTCTCTACCATGAGCCTGAGTATAGGGTGACTGGATTTGATTTGCTGCACAACTAATAGTTGTCAGGACGATTAATCCCACTTTTTATTTGACTTTATCCCAATAAGCACAATTAGTTTTCTCACTCTTACGATTTCTTAAGAGGTTGAAAAACAACTTAAACTCACTGATAATCTCCAACCACAGGGGTCGCCGTCCAGCATTGGAGAGATGCCCCATGCACATGAGTGCAAAGAGCCACTTCAAAAAGGCGAACAGGAATACCCCGAAGAAGAGAAGGAGTGGATATCGCAGGTGGCTCTTATCTTTGGACATTACTACAAGGAGAGGTCACTGATGTTCGCGGCTACTCAAATTCTGTTTCAGTAGGCGTGCTTTCCTGACAGTAGCGATGAGGAAATGTGAATATCACTGGTCAGAATGTGCCCCCCAAGTGAAGTTTTAGTTCATTTGCCTAAAAATGTCTCACAAAAGTTGGTCAGTTTTGAGTGAATCATATCAGCCCATTCCCCTAGCGTTGGGTGCTGCAACTTCTCCAATCTTTTCCCGCTTCCTTGATCCAACTGTTCATAATGTTATCTACTCAGTCACTGGTGCTACATTCGTCTTGGTCTTAATTTATTCTAATTTAAGTCATCATTCCATAGACATATTCACTGATCCGCCCGTTCTTTCATCTGCTTGGGAAATAAATAAAAATAATCAAGTAGCATTGTGCTTGTCCAAACTGATTTTATAGCAGCCAGCCTTATCTACAAGCCATCACTAGCATCAACAAGCCTTGGGAGGAATACTTATCTTTACCAATAAAAAAAGCATTTAAAAATTCGCCCCGCTTCGAATAACCGAAAAGACTTCATTAGAGCGTTTGTGAAATCATAAAATTCAGCAAAATAATTGCAATGTGTTATTAAGACTTAAGTCGCCTTACTTAGTATCCAACCACTGATGAAAAGTGTTCCAATCGAAGCCACCCAAAAAATTAAAACTGTCTCCAAACTACCTATAAGTGAGATGCATTGTTTAAGAAAAGGTAAAACGAATGCTAGAGTGAGGTGGAAAATAGCAAGTTTAAAATACCAAAATCATCGAGAGAAAAGTGTCTTCGAAACAAATTCCCACCGCCTTTCCCATTTTGCATTTCAAGACGGTAATATACCGGTCGGTAATCTTCTTTCCCATTCTCTGTAAACGGTTCCTAAAGCCAATAAGCATGAGAGGTAACAAGCAACACTTGCGTTTGTTTTGCAAGAATCCAATGCAAAGAAGAACCAGGAGATTTTTCCTGGCGTAAAAGTAATATCAGGCGATTTGCAGTAAATCCAATTGGGAGTTACACTAGAGTCAGAACGATAGAGTGAAAAGACGGATTGAAGAACGCTTGAGTGGTGACTTTCTAATGGAAATGTATAGAGTTGACGAGGAAATTCATGACGGGAGTGGTTTCGATAGTGAGGGCTAATTTCCGCCATCCGCTCCACCATGCCACTTTCGGCCTCGCGAAAATCAGGCAACTCAAAAGGATGGGCAAAATTCCTCAAGTCGACGTGCTCGCACCAGCTATTCTCCTCAGCGGAGAGGAAAAATTTTTGGCTAGGAGAAAAATTTTGCAGAAGTATGAGTTTTTCTTCGCATGCCTAAAGTTCAGTCATGTGAGTGAACTCTTAGTCTGTCACACCATTCGTGAAGAGTATGCAACGTCCCATATCTCCGGTGCGTTCCAATATGCATTAAGAAATACCGAGCCTATAATCTATTTATCACATTAATGTATGCATTATTTTATAACTTCTGGGTAGGCAATTTCAAACCGAAGGAGGCTTTCATGTTTATGATAACAAAATCGCGATAGGTAACTTAATTCCTAGAAAGTATGGCAAGATTACAGAGATTACTTTTCCGTGATAAAGACTACTTTCGTATATAATAGCTGAATGTTCCTTTACTAATAACAATATTAACGTTGTTATCACTCCAATTGACCGCATTATCACCCCTTTGACATATCACCTGCGGGTTGAGGTCGACCTCAGCGTCTCTTAGATAGTTTAAACAATCCAAGAAAGAATAAGATCTCAGAAATTTTGTAACAACTTATATTAAATCAACAAGCTTTTGATTTTGGGCCGCTAATGTGCTGAAAAACCTTTAGCTGCTTGCCAGTAATTATATATCAGCTTTTGCCATTGTTGGAAAGCCTTTAGCGTGTAGGGCTAATTTAATTCACATCTGATTTAATAACATGTCCTTCCATATAATTTATAAACATTTACTGATCGTTCCTCTTCATGGGAACAGGCGGAGAAGATTTACGAAGACAGTGTTTAACGGACCTCAGACTCCCCACACACTAAAGTGGCGCCTTCCCAAGTATAATCCGTGTAAACACACGAAGCTAAAACCAACTAGAGCATCAGGACACGGCCCCTCACCGCCACTTGACCAAACCCCCTCTCACCTCCACCATACGACCCCTCCCCCCCGGAAACGCCTGAATATCTTGAGACTGGCGCTGATCCGCCAGAAGCCCTGTCAACGGCCGCTCACCCCACCGGCTGTGCCGCAACCCATGAACAAGTAGATGACGTGTGTAGTACTTCTTTTCTACTAAATGTGAATAGTTTGGCGGGATAACTGCTCTTATTGTAGGTAAGGTAAATAGGTAGTTCAGTGGGTATGCATCTTTGCTATCCCCTCATAATGGGGCAAAATATAGAATTAGAAATGGAGCGAGGGCTCGCGGTAGCAGAAAACGGAGTGTAAGGATAATACGGGATGAAGAAGAAAAAGTCGAAGAAGAGAAGAGTGGAGAGGTCAATCGGTGAGTGCAATGGAATGGAAGCGAAGGTGGACAGCGTGAACACACACGCACACGCACACGCACATACACACACGCGAGAACACGGTAACTACTACTACTGCTACTACTAAACTGGTCTGCTTCATCTACGTGGCGAAGGGAGGAGGAAAGGGAGCAGGGAGGAAAAGAAGGGAAATGGGGAGATCTAGGAAAGAATGAGCGTACACAGAGGAATGGAGGCAGTTTCTTTTGTCAGCCAACAATCGATTGGGCAAAGGGACAAGCACACCATCCACACTGACTCCTACAGTGCACGAGTAAACAATCGATTGAGCACGGAAATGAGAGGAGATTGGTTTGATGATGACTGGGTGGTTGGTTAGTTGAATGGTGGTGATTTATCGGTAGGACAGATATGGCCATCTACTGTGCACCCGAATTTCGTCGTGAAGCCGATGGTGAGGTGTGATGAGACGGTGGATTAATCTTTATCTCCGGTGTAGGCAGATGAGCAGTAGTGGTGAGAGGTGTATTTGTTACTGCTGGTGGATTTGCTCCACCTCCTGCCGAATCCGTCTCGTTGGCATGGAAGAGAACGGCAATATCACGTCCAATAGCACCATCAAAATCGCTGCTAAAGAGGCGCAGAGCACGGAACCGACCTCCACCACCACCGCTACCCCGGTGTGAATCGCTAGTCTCGTTGCCACTGCTGTAGCCACCGCCACCTCCACTGCGATGGTGACGACGCTTCTCCTTCTTCTTGCGGTCACGTCGGCTGCTGAGATAAAAAAAAAAGGCAGAACAATCACTGGTACACTGCCAAACAAGATGCTATAACGCTTGCACTCAGCTGTTTGCAAAATCTAGACCTCACTGGATGGAGAAGACTCAGTTTCTGGGGGAAGAGGAAGGAGGACCACGACAAAATTATCCAAACGAAACGGTAGGTTTAAGATTTGAAAGTGCTCAACATTACAGAAATGAAAAAGCTCACGTCTTCCCATCCCCATCGTCACCGCCTTGATTAACCAATCCGATGCCCGAAAGTTGTCGCCAAATCAGCGTCTTGGAGACCTCATCACTAACACTGAAGGGCTACAAATCGCCAAACGAGACAAAAAAGCAGTTATTTTTGTTGAGGGACAGGAACTACACACACACACACACGCAAGGTGAAACGCAACACAAACGGGCCAACTACCTGATAGGTCTGAAAAAAATGAGTGAAGTTGCAACAAAGTTTACTCATCGTCACAGACGTAGTGATAAAGAAGAATTTACTCTCCCCGTGTCAGTACAAAAAGAAGGAAAACTAACCTTCTCCTCGGTGTTAAGCAATATGGGCTGCGAGAGGGGTAGAGAATCCTACAAATTGCCAAAAAAGAAGCCTCACTCACTCCACGCTCACGTGTCGAAGAGGATGGAGAAATGGCACTAACCTTGCTACTGAAATCATTGGCGGAGGGGTATCGACGACCCGGACCAGTGGAGGTGGATTTGCGTTTGCGAGAACACGAACTGTCCGGAAGGATGTCGTCAAGCCAGTATAATTCTTCTTGTGTGAAGACAAAGTCTAGCGCACGACGCACAAAACACATTGCGAGCACCTATGGATACACCCAACAGCAAGGATAAAGGTGAAGGGAGAAGGGGGGGGACGGGGAGGCGAGAGAGGAACGCACCATGAGGGGAAAGAGGATGGAGATTTGAGGAACCGATTTGATGACATAGAGGAGAATAAGGCACAACACCTGGATGACCGTGAATAGGTGAACCCGACCCAAACGTACATGGCTGAATGGAGAGAGAGGAAAAAGGGAAATTAACAATTGTGATGCCCAGAGAGGTCACATTTGAGAGGTCTGACGCACCGCAGATAGGTGTAGTCAGGTTGGTACTTGGCTGGTGTGAAGAAGAGTCCAACGCGTTCCATCAGTTGAAGACCGTTCAGTGAGGTGATACCCATGAGGAGGAAGACTCCGTACAGCACTGCCATGGGGATGCGCTGTTGGGGAATAAGAGAGGTGGTGGATTGTTGAAGAGAGTGCTGTGTAGGTAGAGAGGTGTCAAAGGAAAGCGAGATGACATCACACTTACGCGCAGGATGGAGGACATGAAGACGGAGAGGCCAATGAAGAGGAAGATGAAGAAACCTGTGACACGTTGTTCACGACAGCCCAAAAAGATGGGTCGCTCACCCGGTGCTGCCGATTCGGACTCTTTTTTCAAAGAAATTACGTGGTTGATAGACAGCACTGTGGCTGCCACGAACCAGGGGATGCCCAGTACCGAGTTGACAGCAATGGTGATTGTCACTATCAAGAGGTCGAGGTGATAACCGGCTCCTTTCTACAGACAAAGGGAGGTGAAAGTGTTAAAAATGGGCATTACATGTGCCACCTCTTGGCTGTCCTCACCTTCAATTTATTCTCACGTCGATTCACAATGACAGCGGTGATTTGTTGATCCATGAAGATCAAAATTACCGCCAGAAGAGCTGGACCAGCAGCAACCAGTGAGGACCACCAGGGATTTCCGTTGAAGGGTGGAATTATCCAACCACGTTTCTACAATTCAATACTCTCGGTAATTACACATTCTCGAAGGAAATTGGGCATAGTGAAATTATTGTTGGTGATTCAACAAAGCGACCTCTGGAGATGCCAGAGTAGTTCTTCTAAGGCCAACTAGAATTGTTGAGAGACTGACACCAGACACCTATGCCATCAGCGGGGCGACAGGACCACGGAAGGGTTTATCTCGGCGCTCCTGCCGATCACGCTTCTGCTTCAGCAACACCACAAATTCGGATGCTCCGACAGGGAGACGTGCGTCAGAGAAGGGAGAATTTCACCCGGAATCCAGTGTCAAAGAATGGATGATGTTCTCCGGAGAGCACATTTTTAATGCTAATCCTGCCTCCCGGGTAGCCGTAAGGCTCTCACACTATCCAAGTGCTCGTTTTTTGGTCCGTCTGAAGTGAATTGGATCTGGTAGCTATTCACCGCCTCCTCCGACAGCGATAACCATCCTTACTTCGAACCAATTTCACGAATGAGGTTGGTGAGCATACAGAGAGTGTTAAACTCGATTTCCTAGACCGGTACCAGGGGAGAGATTGGGGGAAGAGGCGCAGGGTCACGATGGCACATAAAAAAATAGTTGCTTACGTTGTAACCGAGGGTGGGTTCAAAGGATATGGGCACAAGGAGCTTCGGCGTGTGGAGACCGCTGAAGTAGTCGATAAGACTGCAAATGACGATGGCGATGAGCACCGCAAAGTCCGAAATCAACGAGCGGATCTGGAAGTAAAAGAGATTGGATCATTGAAGGCATCATGTCAATTAATAGTGGAGTACAAATCCTTCAAAACAATTGAGCTGGTGACTTGACGGGGAAAGAGCTAGGCGCCAAGACTGATAAATCCGCGGCAACACTTGATTCACACCAAAGAGCTCGGTTACAGCAATTCCGTTCCACACCACGACGAGAGTTATACCTGAACTTACACGAGATGGGAAGAAACGCGAATTACGTAGGCTTCGCAGACCGTAGGCAAGAAAGAAGCAGAAAGCAGTCAGAAGGATGCAGAAGAAGAAGATGTCAGGAGCGTAGAACCCTTTGCATGCATCATTATTCCACTTTCCGCGAAGGATCTCGCATTGTCTTTGTGCCTCCATTGACTCCCAACTGTAGTAATTTTGATTCAATTTGTCCCAGTCGATTGTCTAGGCGAAAAATGCAAGATTTTTCTACTAGCTATTGACACGAGATGGGATAAAGGCTTCGCATCTCTACTCACTCCATTCTCGTTGAGGTGATGATGAGCGTCCGTGTCATTGGTCCCGACGAAGGGCAGGTCGAGGATTGGATACTCCTCACGTGCGTATTCCAGCAGTTCTGAATCCGTGTAGTTGCCCGTTCTCGTGCACTTGCAATCCCCCGGGGGTGCAAGGAAGGGTTTCCATGTCCTTGATAAATAAATCAACACTTACTACTCGATCCCATTTATTTAAATAAGGACTTATTTTCAGCCTCTCCAACTCACAGATTGACTGGATATTTCTCAGCAATCGAGTAGGACTTCTTGATGGCCTCGAAGATGAAAATTAACGCGATGAGGAGAGCAAATGACTCCTCTGTGAAGCGGGTGATAAATCGAACCAGAGCGGAGAGATCGAAGGCTACCATGACAAAGAGGACTAGGGCAACCCACATTCCAATCCAAAAACGGAAGGAGAGATAGAACCAACGATTTGATCTGTGCAAAAAGAACAACGCGTGGAGAGTACTTCAGGGAAGGCAGGTTCAGATAGACCCGAAGATCACAACTCGAAGTCCGAAAATCCTCCTGACAACCTTAAATCGGCTTCAATAGTAGGGAAAGGAGGGGAAGGGTGAAGCTCCTTTAACAGTCTCGCGGTAACAACGATCCTTCCAGGATGGTATACTGAGGTGTATCCTCATGAACGAATCGAGTCGGGCGGGTGTGCTGATGACAACGAAAAGCAACCCCATTTAGCCGTTTGGATGTTGGGAATGTTTGCAAGCCTTGGACGACGCTTGGCATAGCATTCTGCGAAGCATCGCAGTTTCCGGATTGTCGGCAGCCTTTATATCCCCCACGGGAACGCGATAGTGTCCGTACTCTCCCTCTCTCTTACGCACACACAAAGCGGTCCTTTAGGCCTCCATGAAGGAATGAATCTGCTGAACCCAGGAAGATTTATGACGGAGGATGATTGAGTTTTGGTAAGGATCTACATTGCAAGAAGCTAAATGACTGTTTTGATGCTACTTTGACAGCTATTTAAGTAGGCGGAGACCTGGACTCACCGTGGCAGCATGAAACATAAGGTTATGCCAATTCCGAGTAACTATGAGTGAACACGCCAAAAGCACACAACATAAAGCATAAAAGAAAAGTCAAAGCAATTTTTGCAGAAGGTCAATGTGAAGAACTCACTCGCACAGGCGATAGATGATGCTTTCAAAGATGAGAACAGGTCCAGTACTGCCCATGATCGTTAGCGGTTGGCCAGCAAAGAGGGCGTAGAGGATACCCACAACGGCGCCCGAAACAATCGACTCCATCGTGCCCTGCGAGGGGGTGAAAAGTGAGAACTTCAAAATGTGCGACGGATGAGGAATGAGAACTTTTAAGAAGCAGAAGTGCAGAAAAAAGGGAACACAGAAGAGGTAGAACTTGTTAGTCGGATGAAGAAGTTTCCTAACTAAGTTATGTACGTAAGAATTGTTATCAGGCAAATGACGCTTTACCAAAAAACTACATGATACGCAAGTTCAATAGAAAGTTACTCCTGATGACAAAAGCTCCATCCGTTGGTGGGGTTAGGGGAAGGCAGTAAAAGAACAAGTGAGTGTTTAAAATTTATTGCAATATTCTGAATAGCAGAGCAAATGTAAGCTTTTTAAAACAAGAGTTAGCTAAATGGTCTTACCTTTGACTCCTACCAGAGCTACAGCAATAAATGGGATAGTGTCAAGCAAAGTTTCTACTGATATTGCATATAAGTAGGAGGGGAGTTAGTAATAGCTTAGCAAATATCATTACTGAATAGCATCTGCACTACCATCGGGTAATACTAAGCAATGTGAAGATTTTTGAGCTTGAAACCCTAAATTTGCGACTAAGAGTGTGCCAAAGACTGAGTTCTGTGTGTGACAGATTTGTGAATGAGGCGCCGAGCAGTGGGACAAATCGGTCAAGGGATCGGCAAATAAAGGCTAAAGGTGAACACCACTGAGTCCGCAGTGGATCTGAAGGTGAAATCCCAACGGAGGGAAAATAAAGAAGGGTCGACTCTTGCATCCACGCCTTAAAAGAGAGGTTTAAAATGTTAGACACATCTTCACCACCGCCACTGCTGTTCCCGCTGCTGTTGCTGCTTTTATGACCGGTTGTCTTGCTGGATCACGCCATACCACGCCATTCTCAACTCTGTTATGAGCAGGAAAAGGGAATAATTCCCTCACTCATCTATTGATTCTGCTTTTTTATGCTAGCTCTGCTCTTGTCATCGTTGATAGTACTGATGATACGTTCGCGACTCTGTCCTCACCCCATCTGTCAACCCAAGGGCCTCAGAGGAAGATGGAGAAATGGTCGGCTGCCTCTCGACCCTTCCCTCTCCACTCCTTGACCAAAAACGTGCGTTTGTGCGTGACCTTCAAAACACCTTCGACTCATGAGTTGAGAGCATATGGATAAAGATAAAGCTGACGAACGCTGCCCATCCATATCACTCCTTTCGCCACTTTTAGCCGTTTCACCTTTTGGCTTATAAGGTAGAGGAAAAAACTTCAATTTTGAAATGCCAAATGGATATATCGATGGCTCGGAGATGTGAAAGCCCCTCGAAGTTGTGCGGGACACAGTGCACAACGAGTTCAAATGAGGCGGACTGAGGAGCCACTGGCCGGTGGATTCTGGACCTAACGGTGCCTTTTAATACATGAAATCACTTCACAGGAGAATGAGAATGACACTGACTACTCGAAGGCATCTAAACAGTGGTTTTGTGTGGCTCCAACACAAGAGTTGCAACCAGTTTTCACTGCTGAGGAGTTATTGCTTCGTCCCAGTTAAGGGCGATATTCCCACTGGACCTTGTTGAATTATTATTCCTCAGGTGAAAGGTGTAAAGTAACCCAAGATACCACCTAGAACGTGTGATAGCAAGAATTCTATCAGCAGTTGATTGAAGAGCAGGCCCAAGGCCGAATAACCCTCATTCATGGCTCAGCTACGCTGGTATTTGGTTTGATATTTGGTTGGAGGGATGGACTTGCGTCCGGAGAGGTATCCAGACTACTGAAGTGGTCGGTGAATTGACAAATGTGTAATTAACTGAACAGTCTAAGGGTGAAATGAATTCACTCCTAATTAAGGATGCATATGACGGGAGAAAAAACTGAGGAGTAGATGCGCAGGTGAGTATGTGGATGGAAATTTTACTGCTTAGTTAAAAAACGCCAAGTTTTGGAGTGGCATTGTCAGGCACTAGAAAGGAAACTTGAATTCATTCACTAAATCAGGAATGTAAATTGGACTGGGAGTTGGTTTGGGTATACGATACATAGACTAAGGTGCGATGAATGAATGGAATTAAGGCTGGACACATTAATCAGGATCCATTATTAACAAGAGCACGGAAGGGGAAAAAGTTTGCCGCACCTTTAGGCTGACTGTAGAGGGAGAATTCATTACGAATTCAATTATGAATACAAAAAGCGCACCAGATAGCCACCAGTGACGTTAGAGAGCAGACCTCCAAAGGTGATGATGGGAGTGAGACAGGCGAAGTAGAGGAAGAAGAAGCTAGCGAAACACTGGATGTGCAACGCGTCCGTGAAGTCGGACAGGTATGAAGGGGCCCGACGCTTGATATCTCGAAATAGGCCACCGAAGAGGCTGCAAAAAGACGGCAAAGAAGTACATTCACGACTACAATAGATACCAAAATCTCAAAAATCTTCGAAGGTAAATGATCATGGCGAGACTTAAAGGTGAATAGACATGAAGAAATGCTTGAACGGGGAGAGGTAATGGCGAATAAATGTACCCCAAGGAAATAAAGCAGATGGATGGACAAGGTAACCGATACATTGATACATAGATGGGAATGTGAATGGAAGAATGGATGCGTAAACCAGTGGTTCTAAAACAGGCTTGTTGGGTGAGTGAGCTGGCGGATGGATAACAAATGGATGGATGAGTCCCGATCGAACATATCAGTGAGTGGATCCGTCGATGACCTAGGTTGAATAGATTGATAAGCCGATAGATGCACCCAAACTGGATGAGTGCATAGTGATGTGGGCTTTGGATGAAATAATTTTTAAGATGACTACAGTAATAATTTTTGAATTGACCCAATAATTACAAAGAATCTCACCATCTCACCCTCTATAGGCCTATGTACACCAAATCCAACTCACTGTCCTGTCCTCATCAAGGCAGGATCGTTGGTTCGATCAAACACTTCCACTCCCCCGCCTCCTCCACCCGTCTCCCCGCTCTCCATGGAGACAGCGTCCTTCGATGGTGAGGCGGAGGAAGATGAGTCTTTTCCACCACCTCTGTCACCACCGTCGGCCCCAGACGCTATGGCAGTCGCTACTGTAGCTGCCGATGCCGTGAGGCTAGGCGACTCCGAACGAGCATTCTTGTGGTGGTGATGGTGGTGGTGGAGTTTGGGCAAGATAGAATGGCGCGACGTATCGGGTTGTTGTTGAACCGGTGTTGAGGGAGTAGCATTCGCAGCAGCAGCGGCTGCAGCCGCTTTACGATTCTCCTGTATTAAAAAAGCGACAACTAATTCAAGTACAACTACTTAGATTGTTTATCAGTAGTAGAGTAGCTCCCAGTAGTCAACCGTCAGCACGTTGGCCCACATTACCTGGGAAAGAGATCCGGCAATTAAACAAACGAATGGACGAATGACTGCTCAAGTGCATAAAGGTATCCACGTGAATACTTACTAAAAACTGGGAAAAAAGGGGTTGATAGTTTCGTGCGTAGGTGAACTGAACAAAGTGCTTACTAAATGAGGGGATACACAATGGGTGAGGGCACGAACAGATATACAATCGCCCCTCATATTTCGAAGGATGGTGACTTATGTCGGAAAAATACCATTGCATGCTACTTATTTGGTATAACAATAAACTAGGGGTTCTTGGAGAGATAATTAATCTTCTCAAGTGGTTTCCGACCCTCAGACACAGTTAAAACTCTTGTCGAAGATTGCGTTTCATAATTAAAAACAATACACTACCTTAAGAGCTTTTGTCAAAAGTACTAGTATACTTGGGAGCAGCGTGACATTAACAAATGTCACATACTCAGGGTCCTAAGTGGTTGCCACTGCCAGCAATGCCATACCTCTTCATTAGATTACAGAGGAAAAGGGCTAACCTCTACAAAGTGACCGCGTGCAAATTCTCTGCATGCATACTTCAATTGCTCGAAAGAAAGGGAAGGCGAAGCAAGTCTACTTAAATAGATTTGTAAGTAGACTACATCCTGATTAGGTCGAATGCAGTGAGCCAAGATTTTTTTCAACGTATATTTAAAGTCGCATAAATTTGCATTCAAAAAAGTGAAATTCACCACAGTGGTGAACAGATGAATAAACATGCATAATCAGTGTATGCAAACGACACTTAATTAGCTATACAAATTAATGGGGGGTGGGGTGGGTCAACATTAACAACCAGGTGGTACGATGACAACCTTTTTAGTGGATGTATTTGCCTACGAATCGCAGCGTGAAGTACTCAGTGCATCGAGGAGGAAACATGGTCCAAGGAGAATGAAGCAAAAGGAAGAATATGGAAAATCTGGCTCTTGAGCCTGCCGCCTCCTAGGTCCTCGGTGTGCTAACAACGACCGGGGAGGAGACAAAGGAGGGCTTTCAAAATTTCCTGCATTGCTGCACGCACAAATGGCAGTGAGTGTGTGTGATCGAAGTTCACTGCTATTACGCAGGCACTCACGTTCTTCAACTTCAGTAGCACCAAACGGCACTTCGAAATGTCCGCTCCTGGGCGTTTGCACTCATTCTCGCACACATGAAGACTTAAAAGGATACCTTTCTGGGAGGTGTGTTGCATCCTTACTCCGATAAAAGTTGGAAACTTTTAGCCAAACATCCGGGCACGCATAATTTCGGATGGCGAAAGTTCTGCAAAATGGCTTTTTGAGAGTCCAAGGCGACCGACAGCTGACGTTTCCCGTGCTATGGCTGAAAAGGCCATTTTGGGTGTAGAAACCGACCTCGAGTTGAAAAATGGCAATACTAGGGATGGTGAGCTGCAACGACATCCATAGCTATGCAATACTACCGAATGGGATGGAGGAAAGAGCATAAAATAGGTTTAATTTGGGTTCAGCTGAGGAGCACCAAAGGCCAGACAGGGGCAGCGACGATTTTGCCAAAAAACAACAAACACGGAACTACACATCTGAGGGTGTAGGAAAATAATTAATACTGTTTAGAGAGCAGATATTACGTAAGAGAGCACAATGCCCCGTAATGTTGTACGCTATTAACAGCGCTGCACCAGCAAAATTTGACTGACACCTTGTCTTCAATCCACTGAAATAAATAGGCACTCAACGCTGATCTACCATTACTGGAAGGCTGCAGACGCTGAACTGCCTGCACCCCTCAAATCAGCCAGTTGATTCCTGTACTACAATTAAAACTAGACCGTTAGGTTACAACGTGAGTAAATCCATGCTGAATGAAGCAGCTGAGAACGAAATCTTAACAAAACGAAGGTGCGCTTTCGGGGGTAAACGGAGAGAGACACAATTCAAGCCCCGAATGCGTTAAAGACGGTACATGCTAATTATAAGGCTGTAGGTTAGGGTGTCATTTGTGGGGACTAAGTGAGAGTTACGAGAGTAGGATTGGACAGGAATGGCAATTACAACTTAGCCAGCACTGATTTGAGTCGTTATCTTATGGTACGAGTGACTTTTTCCAGTTTTAGCCAGTCAAAACGGACCTGGGATGGCGGTTCTGGTGGCGGTTCAATACGCGAGGTGTGTTCCCATTGGGCTGGCGGTAGGAGGGAGGAGGCGCTTAGAAACTCGTCGATTCCCGCCAACAGGTCGTTACGAGATGTGCTGCGAGTCGCAAAATCGAGGAAAATCTAAAAAAAAAAGTTTCGGGAAAAGGGGAAACGGTTCAATTCATCTTTTGGTGTCAATCACCTTCAATGCTAGAGTGCACCCTCCTTTAACGGAGGCAATTAAACAAAGAGTTCACGTGTACTTTGACCCTAGTGACCTTTTCAATGGGTTGCACTTTTAGCATTTGGCTGACAGAAAAACAATAAGTGCATTCAATCATGAGATGAAGGGCCAAATGGGAGACTTCGTAGCATTTTGAAAAAGTTTAGCAACCAGAAACCGATGCAATTCGTTTGTAAACTAAAGCGATTTAAAATGAGGACAAAACCGTGAAATTTATGTAATAATTGCATAATCAGGCAGTTAGCCCCGACTTCCTTAATTGCTACCTTGATGGTCAAATTAGGGGAGCATTGACAGGCAACGCTGAGCAGAGTACTCATTACAATGAGAGAGCGATTTATCAATGTAACGATTATTTCATTTTGGTATAATAAGGCACGAGTCCTTTTGAATGCTACCCTCAAACCCTGACTCTCCTGCCCTAAAATCCAGTCAGAGAGGAGTCAGGTCCCATGAACTGGCAGGTAGGCTAGAAACAGCCAGTCAAAGCCTAAAGTCCCACGGATAAATGGAGACGTTAATAATGGGCTGATGGATTTTAAACTATTTAGTAGACGATGCGGATGGCATGATAGGTTTGGACTGACGGAGTAGAGAAATTAATTGAATACACTGATACTTAAATAGTATATAAGTAGCTCCCAAAACAAACCGTCATACCTCATCGGAGAAAAGAGTGCCCATGGCCCGCCCAATTTGCTGGTACTTTGCCCCATTGCCTGCAGTGCCGAGGAGAATGAACATGAAGCGTGTAGGGACTGGAACCTCAGTCATCTCGCCCAGGCGACAG
The DNA here is from genome assembly GCA_023968675.1 of Taenia pisiformis. NCBI lineage: Eukaryota > Metazoa > Platyhelminthes > Cestoda > Cyclophyllidea > Taeniidae > Taenia > Taenia pisiformis. Next base: position 3,887,090 of record CM043739.1, on the reverse strand, counting down.
GCCTCGCGCAGACGCACAAAAGCCGCCACTGGGTGGCGCAGAAAGTACGTCTCTCCTACCAAAATATTCACCGCTTCTGCACCGTGTGGCACTTTCTTGAAGAAGTGGTGGTCATACTGAAGCACAGCAAATGTAAGTAAAAGAATAAGCCTTTTGAGATGGAAGCGCTTCAAAGCAATTCAAGGGTGGTGGTAGAACTGCAAGGCAGTCCAAAACTGCATCGAGAAGGTCTAGGTGAAAGTATGAGGATCTCTATGACATTGGAGGGAAATGACTAATAAATGACCTATTTAGCGAACAGACGAAAGAATTCAGGAAAGATGACGTTTTGACACCTGTTTACTGGTTCCATTATGTCAATATTTTCAATGCGAGGCTGAGAAGGGCATAACAACGCACCTCTTTGCAATATGGCGGATCGTCCTTGAACTGTGTAAAAAGAGGAGGGGTAAAGGAAAGACAATAATGTGGAGTGAGTCGATTTTAGTGAGAAAACAAAGCAGAGGGGTAAGGTGTGGGAAAAACACAATAAAGCCCAAAAAACATTTGCGGGCATGGAAAGAGGGAAAACGGAACGAACGGATCGCAAACACAGAGCAGGATAATGAGTTGTACAACAGACGACAGGAGAGGGAGATTTTGGATCACTGTTTGGGTAATTAGGGATTTGGGGCCTTCAGATTGTGAAAAAAAATCCAAATTGGAGAGCAAATTCATTGCAGTAAAAGTTGTTTTAGCACACCTTACTACCATTCCTAGGGTGGGTACTGGTATCAACTAGGACCACGGAGAAAGGTCCTCAGGATAAAAAGCATCGACGTCACCAAGCCGCATTCAAGTTTGGGCATGAATCTGCTGGAACAGTCGAGCACGGGGACGTAGGGCAACGGCTGATTCAGACCGTGGCAGGTGACCAGTCTGTTGTTAGTGTGCCTCTCTCGAGCGTGGCATTAACCAGCCTCTGCCACAAACCTACTTTCTTTAAGCCTTTTGCGCTCTAAAAGTAAACCCACTCTCAGAAAGTGGACGGCACGGCATTCTTGATGGTGGAGAAAGAAAGGTTTTATTCTGTGGAAAGCAACAGCTGGAGATGGCCAAGCGGACATAGGAGTAACAAACCACCGCTCGTGTTAACGAAGCTGCATGTTGCCAATGATATGGCACCGAAATTCAAGTTAAAATGTTACACAAACCGCTTTCACGAAAAGGCAGTTGGTGTGAGGAGGGCAGGGAGTTGTTAAAATGGAGGAAGTACCTATAGCATGAATTCCTACGCTCCGATTCGCAGAGGAGCTGCAAAATGTAGGTCCACCCGCACATCTACGAGGTGCACACAATTAATTTCCCGTTTGAAAATATTTTTGCTTTGATGGGTGAAAAACACATGATTTCCATATGCCTACCTCACAAGTGGTTTCCATTCATACTCATATTACTGTTTTGATGGCCAAAGCAAAAAAGCAACCACGGGAAGCATCGACGTTGACGGCCAAAACACGACGTGTGTATTGCAACAGAGTCATGCGTAGTTTAACTCCGCTACTGTCCGCCTAGCCATTTTTACGACGTTAATAAAGCTACTTCCAGAAACCTGATTACGATTGTAAAACAGATTTTTCGCAGGGCGGGCAACTCATTGGAAGCGCTCAAAAGAAGTTACGCGAGATAAAGCGTATGGGATCAGGGGCAGGGAAGAAACACAAACTCCTGCATGCAAGCACAGAGTTGGTCAGTAAACAATCAGTACCTTTTTTATGGCTGGGTTAGTAAGTTCCGTCTCCAAATTGACAAGAACCAAAATGAAACGAAAAAGAACATAAATGATCTATGAATCAGAAGGCAAAGACGACAGGTAGGCATGCGTCAACATCGAAAGCGATCGGATGGTAATTCATATTGGCGCATATTTCAGGGACATTCTGTAGCAGACATTCACAAAGAAGCATTTAAAAGGAGAAATGAAGAGGAAATGGTAGGGTGTTGAGAAACCCACATCTTCCTTGAGCTATAAAAAAAGGTTTGGGTGGAGAAAGAAAAGTAAGTGATAATAGTGTTTGTAGGAACTGAAAGTATTATTCTACTTCTGGTTTCTTAAGCAACCAAACTGGTAACTCGCAAAATCGTTACCAAAATCAAGTTTGGACAGGTGTTTGGGAGGCGGAGAAGTAGGTCTGACAGATGATTGGTCAATCGACCACTGCCAATAGCCCTCGACCATTGGCTACTAGCCTGTGGGGCTCAAGGTCATTGCGACATTCTACAAAAGTCATTGGCTAGCGCAGTGGGAAAATTTAGAGACGGGGGGAAGGTGGTGAGAGCTTACTTTCTTCTACTAGAAGCTAGAACAAAAAATTTCCAGTGTAAAATGCACTCAACGTATTTGAGGCTAATACGGTAATTTTGCAATGGTACTTCTATTCCTGATTAGAACACCCAGAGCGCAAATTCGTCCATTTGGCCCTTTTCTAGCGAAATAGGGGGACGCTTAAAGCAGGTCCTTCGTAATTTTGCTTTTGATGTTCAGAAATGACCTCTGAGCATTGCTGTAGTGTGGAATCTTCGGAAAAAGGAAGAACCAAACCACCGGCCAACCAGCAGCAACTCACTTCCACACATCCGAGCGCGTCAGCGAGAGGAGAGACTTAAAGTGACCTCAATTTGACAGTTACCATTCTAAATAAGAACATGAGAAAGTGGGGATGAACCCAAAGTTCGAAATGGTTGATTTCCCTTCATAATGGCCCTAAGTCCGCAATAAAGAAATCGGCGACTGGGTACACGTGCTGCGTTGACTCCGGGAAGATCGACCAAAAAGGGGACTCGAAGATCCCTTGGGTTAGTCCTCGAGGAATTGAAAAGTCAAGGGCCAGTGGTGCTGCTAAGTGACAACTTTTGCTCCCTCTCCCTCTAGACGGTAAGAGGGCGTCGGCTTAACGGGGAGATTGAGAGTGGCAGAGAAGTGCCCTTGTCAATCAAATCTTTCCGTTGCATCAAATTGATGATGACGGCTTACATCGGTTTTTGCCATAGATATGAGGAACTAGAAACGCGCTCGCTCAAATCGCTCCTTATTTCAGCTCTTACGTAAAGTTGGAAAGACAATCATTGCTAAGGAAGGCTACAGATTTTTTTAATTACCCAAAGAGTCTCGGTGCTTTCATCAGGTCTCAACCTCCCCTATACCATCGTCTTGGAAGTCGATGGAAATCCATCCAGGCCTATCAACTGATGAAATGGCTCTTCTATTCATTTGTTAAATCAACGAGAGGGCAAAATGGAGAGTCCCTTTAAAGAAAGATTTCGATAAGGAAAAACATGTAGAACTGCAATTATCTCTAGTAGATCTCTCCACCTCCTCTACTTTTGTGTAAAAAGAGGGAAGGAGAAGTGGCGTCCCTTCTACCATGCTTTAATCGGAGCCAATGGGACTAATAGAAAAAAACTCCAAATAAGACCGCTAAAGCTCAATCTCCCAATGAATTGACTCTCCATCACATAGGTATCGGTGTGTAGGGATGGTGCCCAAGGTGACAATGCAGCCTTCAAACAAATTCCACTGAGATTTTGAGAGGCAGTTCCAAGGACTAGACCTGCCATTCTCAATCACTCTAGAGGGTGCGCTTGACTGCGCCACTTGCCAAGCGCCCCACGCGTCAAAGGCATACCGCTTTCTTCTTACTCTCCTTCCGCCTCCCGAACTACGAGGGTGACAGAAAAAAAAAAACCACCCCAAATTTACTGACCAACGACCTCTCGACTGCTGGGCAAGGGAATAACCACACTACGACTTTTACTGTCCATTAAAAGTGGAGCTAAAAAGCTCGTAAACTGGGGAGGAATTGCCTGACGAGGAAAGTGCAAATGCCTCGCTCCATTTTTTTTCTGGCGATGCCTCTAGCAGGAATTGGGAGAAGTCTTATCAAGGGGTCGATCTTTTGATTAATGAAACCAATTTGGATGCTGCCCTGGATCACTCTAAACGCATTTTCTGTTGATTAAAGGGCAAAGCGTGTACTACAACTTTTGATTTTAAAGATCTCCAACCGTTTTTGTGCGCCACCTCACCAAGAGTTGCCACTACGTTGACGAAAAGGGATGAAAGGGATGAAATCATCACCAACCTGAACAGGACTGGTAGGCTCCAGGTTGTCTGGAGTGTGTGAAGCTCCACCGAGTTGATCATTGGACGGGGGTGAGGTGACCACCTGGGGATCCATCCTATCCACGCCCAGATTTGTGGCCGACTTGACGATGGAGTGGGATGGTATGTGGGATACTAAAAGGACAAATTGGATGCATAGAGGTTACGCACTCATGTAAAAAAAGGAATGCGCGGAAGGCCGATTAACAAACACATTTGATGTCTGAAAATCTACGATGAACGCAATCTGAGTGCATGGACGGACGACCTTGAGGTGGACAAAAACCACATTGCAATTCTGCCCGGCCAAGTTCACTTGCCACCTCAGTTGCAACGCACTGTGACTAAACAGATTGCATGTGCCATTGGTAAGCAAAGACGTAAGAGCAAAATGGGGTAAAAAGTTGTTCAAAAGTAAAAAACAAACACATTGGAATGCCATCAAGAGGGGTTGGAGATGCATTAAGTTGTGAGTTACTAAAAATTCCATTAAAATAACTAACCAGATCTTCCATGGGCAAAATTTGTGTCCTATCTTTCATCACGTAGAATAAAGGTTTGCCGAAAAAGGAAAAAAAGTAGCCAGATAAATTTGTTACGACAGAGTCAACCAAAACAGTTATGCACAGGTGGGTCTATTTTTAGTCTCCCATTTCCTCGTTAAGTGCATTTTGCCAAAAGGGATGGGGCAGTCACGAAGGCTACACTACATTCACCCAGCAGCACCTACAGCACAAACCGTGGCGGCTAAACACAGATCAAGCGTGCACACGAAAACACACTTCGTCGGAGATGATCATAACGTTGTCATTGAGATGAGCAGGCTCATAACAGGCTCCCCCATAACGCACGCACATTCAACCGCCCTGCCGCACCTTCAACTGACTCGTCTCCATCCTGCAGCATTTAGTCGATTCCACTGTTCATCACTCAATTCCAACCCCTCTGCGTAGTCGAGATTGTGGCTAATTAAACCACCGTCGCACTTCACACGCTTTCCGCATTCAGTATTCAGTGCGTCTAACACATCGGCTCACAAATCCTTCAGCCTACCAGTGGGCAACGATGACGACCACCATGGCAGAATTACTCCGCCTTCACAATGACCACGAAGATGAGTCCGTGCAGACACACTTTTGGAACACACGATTTAGAATGCCATTCTCTCCTCCTCCCTGCTGTCTACTCTCAACTGTCGTGGTTACTTCCACTCTTACAACTAAACGCACTTCTTCACATCAAGCTACACAAGAAGTTCACTTGTCACAAAGGCGATATCTAGTGGTCGGGTGTCAACCAACAGGCATCACTCATCCTCCACCTCCCTCCCCACCACCTCACATCCTCCTCCTCCTCCTTCTCCTCCCCCACCTCCTCTCCCCATTCCTCCCGCCATCCTCACTTCTGCCATCAGAAACAGGACAACGAGAAGGAGCTGCAGTCATGACCATAGGTAACGCACTGCCACCGGTCGCTCGCTACTCTCTTCCGCAATACTACCACCACGTGACACGTATCACCAAACTAACCGGTGGACTGCACGCATTCTAGGCGTCACCATTGCTATTCACAATACCAGTAGCATCGCTCCAAGGCCAGTGCTGGAACTGCTGTCAGAACAAGCCACTTCCCGACCTACTTCATGCCACTTCGTGTTTCTTCTGCATGCCATTCACCACCGAATAAGGGGCCCAATTCCGGCCAAGGTGACCCACTCTGATAGCTTTCACTTTCACACTGTCACCAAGGCATCGCATGCAATTGCGAACAAGAGGTGAGTGCGCGGACCGTGGTAAAATATGCGTGCATCAGTGCAACAGCACGACCCCAAACCCTAAAGGTCAGCCTGCGTCCACACGCAAGCGAGACGAAGGCAAAGTGCAACGACAGCTTGACATGAAATGCCATGATGAGTGGACGAAGGACAGAGGACGAAGGACGAAGTGAATCTGACCGCAAACCAAGTGCAACGCAAATGGGTAATTCCACCTTGCAACTAAGCTGCGTGCCAAAGCCGAACACAATTGCACACACACACACACGCACACACACACCCACAGGTTGGTTGCCACATCATTTCCTGTGATCGCGCCCTCTCCTACGCCATCCACTGTAACTCACTCCTTTTTCCTCCCTCACTGCCTCCCTATCTGCCATGTCATCAGGGTCGCACCGTACTCTCCCGCCTCCCCTTACCCGTCCCCTTACCCTTCCCCTTTCCGTGTCGCCTCCACCACCCACCCCAGCCCCACATACACTTCCTCTTCTTCGCCGGTCTCTCTCTCTCTCTCTCTCTCTCCCTCTGTGCGTGTGAATGTGTACATGTGACCATGAACGTAGTCAATCGACCGCTCGGTAGAAGGAATGCCGACGTAATGGCTGGCAATAGCAAATGCCTATATTCAAACACAAATCTAAGCCATCCACCCACCCACTTACCCACCCACCCACTTACCCACCCACCCACCCACCCACCCACCCACCCATCCATTCATCCATCCATCCATCCCTCCTACCAGCACTACCACACGTGCCCATGTGCATGCACGAACTGGCACAGAAGAAAACAGTTGTCTGCGCCTTACTGTCCTCCTCCTTCCCTCGATCTCCCTCCGTCTACGCCTATCCACCTGTGCCTCCATTTCTACTCCTGTTGCGTCTGTTCATACTCGTCCTCGTGCTAACGCCAACACCTTCTTCCCCTTCTTTCGCATCTTCTCCTTCTTGTTCTTCTTACCCCACCCCCCCATCTTCACCACCATCCTCCACCGTGCCCACTGCAGCCACGATGACTCCAATGCCTTTGTTGCCTCTCGTGAGCGTTGCTGTTGGTGAGAGCGTCGTCGGTGTCGTTGCCACAGACATCGCCATTGGCTTCCAGTTAACCAATCCATTCTTCTATTGATCTCCATTAATCCGTCCTCCACAAACACGTCAACGACGCTTTCGTCAACCTATCTGCCTAACAAGTGATCCCATTGCACGAACAGGACGCAAACATGCCAATCGCTGTTGCAAACTCCAACACAACAAATGCATTTCCACTCCTCGTCCCCTCCACTCCCTCCGTCAGACGTGGACAAGTCGCACATAATCAATCCAGCGACTTGTCGCTTACTGTTGACACTGGCATCAGCGGCAGCATCCACACTTCCTCGTCCTTTTGCCCACATCTTCCACGCTCAGCTCTTCATTCCCCCACTCCTCCCCTCTCCTTCCCTCCCTTCTCCTTTACCCAACACACGCCAACTCCGCATCTCATTACTTCCCTTGCCATAAGTCGCACGTCCATCCATGCATCGCGCATTGCCCTGTCCCATTCGTGCATTCGACACTGTCATGGTGATGTCTGCCATCCGATCTGAGAAGACAAACCATGTTGACAACACGCAATCTTCCATCGCTCCCCTCCACTTGTGTTTCGACTGGATATGACCCTCTTCGGTGAATGCGCTTGACCGAACAAGACTTTGATGAAGTAGTCCACTAACCCGTTCCAAAAGCAACCAGTCGTCTCGGTTGACTGTCAGGCATTGCAAACCACCACTCTTGTCCATAAGCTGCATTGTTTCAGCCTCTGGCCGCGCCTTTCATGTTCGCACCGCTTGTGTCACCACCGACTGGGCAGCAAGATATCAGCAGTAGGGAGCACGAGGATTCGGCTATACCCATGCTTCCATTCCACTGTTTCATCCACCCACGTGAGTTGGCACTCATTGCGGGTGTGTGAGCAAGTGTGCATCTGATCATCAACACTTCTCCAAAATCTGCCTGACTGACCAACTGTCTGCCTGCCTGCCTGCCTTCCACCTAGCCAGCCAGCCAGCCAGCCAGCCAGCCAGCCAGCTAGTCTGTCATCCACAGTCCTTCATTCATTCCCTCACTCATTTGGTCATTACTTAGCCACTTTTGTTTAATTTTGTGGCACAACCACCTAGCGGATCGCCTTCTCTCCGACACTCACGTGCAGCTCCACCTTCGCCCTCACTTTCCAGCCATTCGAAGAAGTTCTCTTCTCCTCTAAGCCATTGTGCTGCATCGCAAACCTCCATTTCATCACTCTACATTTCCTTTCATGAAAAGTGTTATGTACGAATGCAATCAACGGGACTAGCATCTCCTCTTTCTGCCACTTTCCTCTCCTCCCCCTCCCCCTCCCCCTCCCCCTCGTTGTCCTCCTTTTCGTTCTTTTTATCATCTGCTGCTTCCCTTACCACCTCACATGCCTTGCGTATCGCGCTGGGATCTAGACGCACTCTCGTCTTTTCTCCGTCCCCACGCTTTCCCATACCAAATCGCTCTACCTTCGTCGTCCACATAAGCCCGCCTAATTGATGATAGCACTGACACTAAGACTGAAGACTGACAACAGCCTCTACCCACGCAAGTCCTCGTCACAGCTGTCAACGAATTATTAGGTTGCAGAATCTCGTCTCATTGAAAGACGTCAATCTCTCCCACCAAACTTTCACCTCCTCTTCCTCCTCCTCCTCCTCCTCCTCCTCCTCATCCTCCTTCGCCCTCCTCGCTTTCACCTACCTCTGTGTCAGTGTTGCCACATTAATGCATCGATTCCATCTCACTTCGCTCGAACTGCCTCCCAATGACTCCACTCATCCATTTCTTCATTCACATCTCTCTTTTCACCTCTTCCTCCCGTCCCCACTCTCATCCCTTACTCATTCCGGTAAACATTACTGTGTCATCGACAGCTTCTCTAACATCGAGTTGCCAAGCGCTTCGACTTCGGTAACTGGTCTCAGTCCACTCTACCGCTTGTCGCACCTACCATCGAGGTCTGTGGCATGGTGCCCCCCGCCACCTTTCCTTCGTCTTCTGCTCTGCCAAACGGTCACACAGATAGATAGATAGATGCATAGATACAGAGATAGACAGACGGACAGACGGACAGACAGACAGACATCAGTCTGTAGAAAGCAATGTTATCATGAGCGACAACCGCCACTGCATTGGCACAAAAACCACCCAAAACGGGCCACAGACAAGCGAATGGACAACCACACAGTCGCCGCTTTTGCCAAAACCATTGCTTCCACTGCTCTCGCCCCCATCCCACACCAATGATGCTAATGCAAAGTCTACTTTGGGCGGTTTTTTGGTGGTCAAGTGCGAGGAGAGACAGGGAGGGACGAAGAGGCGACACGGAAGGTAGCAATCGACCTCCTACTGCTACAATAGCGCAATCCAAGGTGGGCACATACAGACGGACGGACAGACAGACAGACACACAGACAGACAGACAGACAGACAGACAGGCAGACAGGCTCACATTGACGAATGATGGAACTAATGGGCTGATAAGTAGAGATCAAAGCGAACAAATGCATACGGGAGTGAACGGACAGATGGACGGTCGGTCGGACGGACGGACGGACGGACGGACGGACGGACGGACGGACGGACGGACGGACGGACGGATTAATGAATGAAAGAAAGCATGAATGAAAGAATGGATGAACCGAGTGATGAGTGAGGAGAGAGTAGCGAATTGAGACAACCAGAGTGTGGCACAACTATTTCCCTTCCTCCTTCGCCATCGTCGCGTCGTTACCATTGCTGATAATGGCAGACAAAATTGACTATGCAGATTGCGACGTGCTACGGTAATCGACATTGCACTTGACGTCATCACCAAAGAAGAGGTCGAGTTGGCTGGTCAGGGGTCATGTACAGGAGAACCCACGGGCGTGTCATCCTCTCCCCACCTCCCTCTCCCTCTCCCTCCGTGTGGGTGCGTGTGTGCGTTTGTAACGATGCAACCAATGCAGGCACATAAATGCGTGCTCCCTCACAGCAGTTGCGCGGAGCAGCAAAACGGGAGGCGAATGACTGTCATCTATTAACCGTCATGTCACGATGATAAATGAACAACGACAATGGGCAAATCAGCTGTGGCAGGTGGCTAGTACACAAACCACTCACAACGCTGCAGTGTCGCCACTAAGCACCCCATCCCTCACACCACCCAAACACCTCTCCAAGGTAAATGGGTGAAGTCGACCAACATTCTGGTCTGATGTCTCCGCTCAAAGCACAATTCATGCACGACCACCATCTCCGTCTGCTAGACATGAGGTCTCCAGTCCCCACCCTTCACCCTCCAGTGAGGACGTCAACACGCTCATGTCGTGGTCGTGAGAGCATGTGCCTCAACCAGTTCCGTCGATTGCCAATGCACATTCTGTGTTAGCACAATGAAGCTGTGGAGAGAGCAGACTTCGTCGATGCGATAAGACTTGCGTTTTCCTGCGCCACCCTTCCCTTCATCGCCTTTCTCCTCCTCCTCCTCCTCCTCCTCCTTTTCCTCCTCCTTTTCCTCCCTTTGCTGTCGGGACCAGGCTAATGAATGAGTTGGGACGACCACAGTGCTGTGTAGCAAACACACTCACACTCACGTCATTGTTGACAAGACCACTAGGAGTAGGCAAGAGGACTGTCGGTTCGCACGCTAATCAGGCGCCCATCCAATGTTCCCACGACCACAGCCTCCTTTGCAGCTGATGTGATGGCATCCACTGTACTCCCTTCTGACAGAATGGACTTCCGCTGTGCAATACGATGTCCCTCCCCACAGTCCACAAGGCTTCCACACACCGCTGGTGAGGTTAGAGTGAGAAGGCGAAGGTGAGAATGCGTGGGTGGATGTGAGTTGCGATAAAGCGACAGATAGAAATGCGCTGACGGCTGATGAGTGGTCCAATGTGAGAACAAGTCCGAACGAGAGTGTGTGTGAGTTGGAGACAAGGGACGTTGCCTTTAATGTGGCCATCGAGACCACCACGGACCAGTGGGCTGTCAATGCAATGTTGATCCGTGGTGGTGCAGCGGCTTTGTGTTGGCGTATTTGGTTCGCCCGTCCAGCCTCTCGTCGCCTCTCCCCACGCCTTGACTAAGAATCAGCTACTGCTTATTACCCCCCACCTTGCTGACCATCAAGAGCAATGGCGGGGATGGGTGGACGGATGGATGGAGGGAGGGAGGGAGGGAGGGAGGGAGGGGAGAGAGTGGCGAGGATTGGCGCACACGCACATACACGCAATGGTGGACAATGAATAAGTCTAGGCACAAGCACACGCCTTAACTACTGAGCCTGAAAAAGTGATGGAGACGGAGGGTCAAGTAGATAAATTCCCGCCCCTACGTCCCTTTTATTTGGCCCTTTGTTGGTAGCGGAACTGGCGACAGCGAGGCAGGAGACCAAGGAGGCCGAGGTGGAGGGGACTGAGTTTAATGTGAATCATTTGATTTAATTAGTTGAAGTATGGCGCATAAAGTTGATTCAAATTGTCTCTTGAAGAAGTATAGAATTGCAGATGAGATCAGGTTCATTGGCGCTACACACTTTCGTTCTTGCTTGATCATCTTACAACAGTTGGCACAATTTTTGCAAACAACTTGCTTAACTGGATAATAGCTTATGCTTCTCAAAACCGATTTATAATCTCATGGACATCGTCCTTACGACTTTAAAATGAAGAGGCTTTCAGATTCAAGAGGCCCACTGGTTGGGAGTAACTGGAGTCACATGGAGGTAGATTGACTGCGAACATGGCTGTTGTGCCAGGCGTCACCAAACTTGAATGCTCCCAAGCGTAGAAGTAATGATTTAAGAAGCGGATGAAACACACCAAAACCCTAATCGACTACGAGCGTGTTACGTTAGCCAAAGACATGCGAGTTTATAAAAGAGGACAAATACAAAGTGAATGCATTTAAGCTTAGTTATCCGCCGCAGAAATACGCCTTCCAGTGTCTAAACAACTATCAATTGCATCTATTCAAACTACTACGGGCATTCCTGCTCTACATCGCCTTGCGTCCCCAACTTCGTGGCAGATTATGCGTCGGTCGGGATTGTGCACTTCAATGGCGGGTGTCCTGCAACGGTTGAGCTGCTCGTCGATTCACCCGCTTACATTTGCAGCCTTCTGCTGAGATGGGTAAATCTCCACAAGTTTTACCATTATGTCTTTATTTACAAGGTCTTTCGTTCATCACTAAGCGCTGTTCTACACACATGCTTATTCCTGATTTAATGACCGGACGCTTGCTGGATTAACAGTCGAGCAGTGACAGATGTCATGCGCTATTCCCATCAAAATGAAGTAGATGCGTCGAGTCTGGGATACCGACTGAATGAATTTCTGAACAAGTAAGCGAAGGGACTGAATGCTCATACCGTTTGAATTTCCAACACCTACGAATGCGAATTGTTTCACTCGTGAATGAACGAACTTACGTTTGTTGACGTCTTTAGCAGAGTGGCGCTTGCCGATTTCGGCCAGGGAGCGGATGATGTGCAACTGTTGGCCAGATTTGGCACGTCGTTTCTGGCGAGTGTAGAGGGTACTGTGGTGAAGCAAAAGCAACTCCCGAGTTTGTTCTCGAAAAGCCGGTTCTAGCATCTTCTTCTTCACCATCCGCTGAACCACCTCATCTGGGGAAAAAAGTAAATAAGCTTCTCATCAGCTTATCATGAGTTCACTGATCTCCTGGCCGACTTGCTACCTGACCGGTCAAACTATCCACTCCTTCTCCAGTCCATTGGACTTGAGATATTCATTCGGTTCTGATCCACCTAGTCACCCATACACCGACCTATCCGTGATCCATACACCCATCCCTTGATCACACATCCCCCTTCATCCACTCGTCCACCCATCACTCAGACCACACCCGCTTGTTATTTTATTCATGCAGAGTCGTCGTTCTCCCATTCACCAAGTTACTCAGCCGTAAAGTCACTTCATAAACTATCATAATGGCAATCCACTCGTCTACTTTAGCACTCCTTCATCCCACTACCAATTCAACAATTCATTTACCTAGTTACCTAAACATCCACCGATCAACAAAAGTGTCCTCATTTAAACAACCAATGTAAACAGATTAAACGTAGGGGACCTGCCAGATGAAACACGTTCGCTTTAAAGTGCAAAAAGATCAGATCTAATTTAATACAGTCCAAGGTATTAAAGTCATTGTCAACCCTTGAACATTACGAGGAATACGTACTATTCTACCGGCTAGGCGCATAGTTGAGTGCTACCCCCTCGTATTTGATGTGTGATAAAACAAAACAGTGTCGTGCGGTTATTCAAGCTATGCTACTCATAAGCACGTTTAAGTAGCACTGAGGCATTGAATTGGCAATGGTTGGAGGCGGTTGGGCTTGTGGAAGTCCTAGGGTTTAAAGTGAATGCCGAACGTTAATGATGCATAGCCTAGAATCACTTCCTTGGATGGATTGTTTAAGTGACACAAAGAGCACAAAACAGGTTCAACTCTCAATGAGCAAAGGTGGCTGTTTTTATGGGATACGAAAAAAAACACGCATCAGGCTGTTTCCTTTAAAGGGTAGGCAAGTCGGTTTGCTCTACCTATCTTCGACGAGCTAATAACACCAATTCGTTACTTGCAAATTATCTTATTCTTCGACAATCCACGCACATTTAAATGCGCCACAAGGAAAAAAGGTGGGACGACTGAACCGCCGAAGAATGTGGTGGCATGCGTGTGTGAATAGAAACGTTCCCACCACATCCTCTCCCTGTATTCATTCAATTAACTGCTTCTTAATCAGCAGAAGGGTCAAATAGCTCCGGCTCAGAAGGATAAGATGTTTTGAAAGGCACGTACTATAGAACTTGATCGAAAATGCCTTAGAACAAGAAATAAAAAAGGAAGGGTGGAGAGGAGTTATGGTCCACAAATCCTCCTCCTTCCTTTCCATCTGCCGTTTCTTAGGTTGACTAATGGGATGAGGTCAAAGTCACAATCGCCACCAACAATAGTAACCGAGGCAGCAACTATAGGAGAAAGGGTAGACGGAAAACAAGTAAACAAATAAGTGAATCCCTCCTTTCTCCCACCCATAACAGAGTTGGGAACGGCGCGGTGCGGTACGGCATGACCCAGCAAAGACAACCGGTCGTAAAAGAAGCAACGACAGCAGAGGCGGAGGTGGCGGTGGTGGAGGTATGTCTAACCACCCGCTCTCGCTCTCTCTCTCACCAAACCCATGCAGGCCGCGATCCCGCCTTTTCACTCACGCCGACATTCACGCCCTTGGCTCTGCCCCCCCCCAAACCCTCACTCCTCATTCCGGTGCGACAGCGCACGCAAGAGACACAGACGGGAGGCCTTTTTCAACTTCCCTCCCTCCCGATTCTGCTTCAAACAAAGTTACTTCCTTTTCTTCCTGCCCTCCTACCTTCGGCCTCCTTTTAAAACGCCACGTTCCAACTCACTGGAGCAAAAGGAGTTGAAGTTCCATTCCTTGACTGCCTGATTCAAAATCTTATTAATTCCGAAAGCAAATTTCTTTTTGCTGTTTCAAGGCTGAATCGACGTCACATAAAACGGGTGGTTCTGTTGAGGCATAACTTATCCTATTCACCACCAGGGCCCCATGAATAAATCAAGCGGTTCTGCCGTTCTACTACCACTTGATCTATCAACCTGACCAGTGCAGCAGCAACAGCAGTTTGTGCTGTTTTATGGTTTAAGGAATGCACAAAGCCTATTCCACGTCTGTTTTATTTCTTCGAACTCCAGCGGCACCAGCAGCTGGTCTTCCACGCTGGTAAAGACCACGTGATGTGGTTGTGACGTCTAGCTGAGGACTGATAGGGGACGCGTATCACTGGCAGTGAGAGTACTGAGCAAAAAAAATTATAAAAATATGGAAGAAATGCTTTTTACCCAATTCGAATGTGATTTCAAAAGTTAAGGAATTAATCGCTAAGTAGAATCGAGTGTGTAGTCATGATGGCGAGACGGCACTCGAGCACAGTTGAATAGCCAGGGAGAATAGGTTTCGCCTTCCCTCCTCGCCTCCCCAAAAATGGCTCAAAATAGTGGGAAAAGGATTGAGATCGCGATTTCGCCTTCACTTCAGCAATGTGTATCGAAAGGGTCAGCATCCCGAGACAAAGCAGATAACGGAGACACTATTAAACACAACGAAATTTTGAAAGGTGATTTGGTTGGAGCAGTGCTTACCACCAGCCTTACCTGCTGTCATGGGCGGGCCGCAAACGCTAACCAATCCCCACAACACCCACCGACGACAACTAACTAGGGGGCACACAACGGACAGAATCGTTGGGCTAGAAGGTAGTCAGTTGGTAAGGTCGTCCAACAATACGCAACACATGTGACTCATACCGAATTGTGGGTGCTCCAAATCGTATGGCGGAGGTAAGCTAGTTTTCGAAACAATAAAAAGAACAACAGATGGTCAACAAGTGATAACGATTGGTGCCTCATCCGACCAAACCTCGAGTTGTTGAAGTGCAGGGGTTTTTCTACGATTCAAGGGGGGTTAGAAGGAGATGGATGCAAAGGCGACCTGCTTATGATCAAGTTTTAGCTGAGCTATGGAAGAGGACCTGTTTTCACGGCTCGATCGGAATCCGCTTGCCTTACACTTCTGTAAATAAGACCTTGTAGTCCCAGAAGGCAGGAAGATGTATTTTTAATGATTCGTGAATAATTGCTTACACAGGGAAAAAGAATTCACTCCAGTAGATGTACTTCTGCGCACAAAAGATGCGTTCGACTTCAGTAACGGCGAAAATACGACCCAGCACGAATAGTGGCGCGAATAGTTGACTTAGAGGTGAACTCAGAAGTAGTCGTTCTAGCAGACGCGTTGGGTATGGTCTGATTACACAGATGAGCTGACTCGCCACGCACCTGGGCTAGGCTAAAACCATAGTGGAGGAGGGGATGGTAGCCCAAGATCAGTCACTCATCCGTTCACTCACTCACTCGTCCTCCTGTCTACCCAATCGTCAATGAAACCGTTTCTCCATCCGTCTGGTTCCTCCAACCATTCATCCTCTCATTCTCCTGTTTGTCCATCCATTCGTCCTCTCCATGCGTGAGTGCGTCTATTCATTAATCGCAAACTGTGCATTATCACTAACACGGCTCAGTGACACATTTTAAGCATGCATTCATTTAAAATGAGTTGACAAGTTGGGCAAGGATGGTGACCGGCTGAATAAATTATAACAGGGATAGAGAATAGTAATGCATGTCTATTTTAGTGTGCCTTTTGGCCAAGAAGTGGATAGTAAATACGAACTTCGTGGCAGGCTGGGCGCTAGCATCACTTTCGAGGGGGTAACGTACCCTAACTCTCTCGTCCGACTCGCCTACTCCATATACTCCGGCAATACTCAAACGCCGAAATTACCAACGTAAAAGCGCTCCCGTTTTGCATTCTTCCAGACGCCTTACGGAGTGTACAAATCCTTTTTCAACTCCCTTTTGTAAAGCTAAACCAACTACTACTAGCGAGGGGGGAAAAAGGTACTCAACACAGTTTACCCCTTTGAGATTAGCTTTTGGGCGGATTCGGAGGAGAGGGTACTACTACTTGTGTCCAAAAAGCCGACCCTCGACAAGCCTTTACCGCAAATGTAACACACACTCGGGGTTGAAACCCAATCAAATTTTAGGGGAAAAGAAGTCTAGGCTGGTTACAGAGACACGAAAAAAGGCAAAAAAAAGATATCTACCCAACGCTAAATGATAAGAGCTTAGAGGTGAGACATGCGACGACGAAACTGGTGACGGATCGGACTCCAATCAACCCCCAGTGCTGAGGGGAAGGAAATGCATGTTGTGGCACCATTCCGAGGGCACGAAGGCAGAAGTGGAGGGAGAAACACTGCTGAATCTGTTACAGCCAATTCTTTGGGAGTTAATTGATATATTCATGGCAGCAGCAACATCACCAAGACTCCTGCCACGAAGCAAAGCGTTCGCAATTCGATAAGCCAAATTAACTGACACGCGTGCACTTTTAGTGTATAAAGTCTTGGGCCAAATTTTAACGTTTTGCTTTGTGTACTACTGAACAAGCAATTCTGGGGTAAGAGAAAGGACATGGCTCAAGAGGGGAGGCTGCAATCGGCAAGCAAGGAAGGTGTACCCTCACAACGAAGTAATAACAAGGGACGGGAAGGGTGCATCGCCGTCTCATGCACACACTTGGCAGAAGGATCTGAACTGGGGTGAAGACACGGAAGGAGGAGATAGCCATCCAATCATTTATTCATTAAATTTCTGGAATGAATATTTCATTCGGGAGCTCAGCGTGCATTTATCTGAGGTAAAGTAGTGGCGTGGAAGAGGTTCTTTGGGACGGAAAGGCGAACCACTTTGGCCACTTTCAAAGACCAACACCCAAATCTGTTTTCTTCCATCTACTTGAACCGAAACGGTATCGCAGACGCCCTCCTAATGGCTGATATGAGCACACAAATAAGTACTTTGAGAAGCGAAGATTTTTCAGAGTGGTATGACAACTTCCAAATAAATAATACCGTGACTGGCGGTTGGAAGCATGGCTATGTACTAAACCATCGAAAAAGGTCCCTTACACAAAGTACCTTGTATTTGTACTTTTAGGAACACACTGGATGAGAAGGAATCTGATACTATGACAAACTGTCAGTGGAAAATAAGGTCATCCTAAGTGGTCCCTATCCATGCACAGTTAATTGGTAAAATTCATTGAAATGAAAGTTTCGCTATCAGTAAGGAAGCTCCACCAATCCAACCTAGGCTTGATAATTCACTTTCTAGTTTACTATCGGCTTGTCGACCGCGAGTTAATAAATTGAATTATTTGCGGTGATAGTGATAATCCTTGTCGCAAAGCAGACACCGTTCATCAGCTTGGTGATTTAAGGTGTTTACGTTAAAGCACTTGAACAATGCGTACACAAAGTGACACAATCACATGGACTTCCGCTTGCATCGACGAATTTGCCGACCGTCGGGTTCGCGATGGGACAGAAGACTCGTTTCAAAGAAGCGCCTAACCGTGTAGCTTCTTCTGCCTCACAGACCACGCCTACAGGAGTAGCCCATTGAGCCAGCTTTGTTGTGCCGCAGGAAGTGTCCCGCACCTAAGCATCGGTAGCGTACAATGTAGATTGCTTAATTCGAAGGATCTAGTAACAGAAGGCCTATTAATGGTGGAAAGTCGGTCACCAAAGTGCTGCGATGTGAAACGTTGAAATGGGAATGCCGGGCTATGGAGGAAAAAGCACCGAATTTTGGCTACTCCACTCGATGATTCCGCTTTTGGAAGTCGTACGCGTCGTTAACCGGTAAACCTCCGCAGTGTAAGTAAAACGGAGGACGAAACGGTGGATCTATCAGGGTTAGCAAGATGAACTGTTGCCAATGGAGCCAAATGCTCTCCCCGTTTCCAGCTCGTAGGTAGTATAATAGGAGC
Source organism: Taenia pisiformis (assembly GCA_023968675.1). Taxonomy (NCBI): domain Eukaryota; kingdom Metazoa; phylum Platyhelminthes; class Cestoda; order Cyclophyllidea; family Taeniidae; genus Taenia; species Taenia pisiformis. Next base: position 3,868,668 of record CM043739.1, on the reverse strand, counting down.
CAATTACATCATGACGATCAAAATGAAGAGTGCTACGAAAATGTACGCCAAAAGCGGAGGTCTGCATAATGAATCACTGTTTCTTCGTATATTGTATGCGTGATTGCGCAAGCTTCTTCAGAGCCACAATCTGCCGATACGACGCGACAGCCAAGAATGCTAGCAAAATCAACAGGCTAAGAAGGATTCACAATGATCGACAAGTAACACAATGTCCAAAGGCCCACGGAGGGTTGAGTAGTCTTTCTGTTGTGTGCCTCCACAGCCACTCTGGCTTAAACCAGGATCGTCCCGCCGACCACTGGGATACAAACTTTATTGCCATCGAGGAAGGCAGCCATATCCGCTGCAAAGGATGGAATGTGTCGGACATACCGCATAAATTTGCGTCTTATCCGCCTCTAGGGACGTTGCACTGCATTGGATATGCGTATGCGTCTGCCACAGCCGCTAACTTCTGCAAGAAAAGTTGTCGTTCATCTAACTGGAAAAATATCCACCAACTTATTCACAGAGATGAATGATAATGGACCAAATTTACGCAGGTGAGATAAAACAGAGTAGTTTGAGGAGTTGCTTTAAGCTGTGCTGGAAGGGGACCCAAACAGACAGTCTCGATCCAAGAGGTGGATGAAAGAATTGACGGGGAGGGATAAGAGGCCTGACAGATGAATTAATGCAGGAACAAAGTAAGTAATGACAGCCTTTAGCCATTTATGCACATGTAAATGGATGGAAGAGTGTTTAGATAGGTCGGTCGACTCCCCTATGGCAGGTAGGCAAATGTATGTTCAAAAATCTGCCCAACAGCCCTGTTGACTGAAGTAGTTAACTCAAGGCGCCGCTATTAATTTATCAACATAACTGCACTAATTAAAAATGGGTTAGTAGTTTACTAAACCACTTCACTGATCAGTGAAAAAGAATCATCCAATGCGCGTAAATAAGGGCGAACGTGACTACCACCAACGCCGCCACCGCCACCATCATGACTTGTGATAATTGATGGAGGTGGTAGGGACTAGGAACGCCTACCTTGTGTCATCTTGCATATCCTTGGTGCGCTGATAGGTTAGAATCGACAAAGAGTAACTATTTTTAAATGCGTGGTTGGACATGGGGGAGTGGGGGAGGAAGTGGAGTGGAGTGGAATCGACGTCTTTCTACAGCCGTCTCGTCTGCCTTTCTGGCAGTTCACAATGGGACAGACGGCAAGGGCAAAGAAATTGATGCGATAAACACTGGGTACTACTGCCCTCGTGCCGTGAACTGCACGGAAAGCGACTGTGGACAAATAACCAGACCAACTAAAAAAGATTTATTTGTGGTAATTGCGTGCCTCCCCATACCACCATCGGGTAAACAATGTAACAGCTAGCAAAAAAAAAGTGGAAAGAAAGTGATTGCAATTGATTAATCGCTCCGACTGGTTGATCTATGACAAATGTGCAATGCATAAACTGTTTCCAATCTTTAATAAATTCAACACCGAGCCAAGCCATGCCCAGCCCAAACACCAGTCCAAACGAAACACCACTCGAACTCCCGGTTAGGATTGGGAAATGATCACGAAAAAAGTGAACAGGGCAGTTAAAGTGGTCATGTGGTCACCCAGTCACGTGCTTAGGAGGAGATGCAGCGGTGAGGAGGAAGATAGGGGCATAGCACCACAGCGATCACTTTCTGGTAGCATACAAACTTATAAAACATTAACAACGTCAGTGCGTTAAATTATGGACTAGATTCCTCCTCCCTCCACTAAATTCGATCAACTCTGTTTCAATACTTCAACCGACTGGAGTGCGCGTTTGAATAAGTTTTGAGGATTGACTGACCCACAATCACCTTGCGAGGAGGTCATCCATCACCTTCCTCCTATCCATTTATTGCAAGTGCTTTGACACCCACAATCGGGGCTAATCGGTGACCCCTTTGTAATGGGAGGAAAGAAACTTTTAGCATCAGGCTTTTGCAAAGGACGGTTAGTCTAAAAATGCAAGGGCCAAAGAATTAGAGGCCGATAGTAACCAGGTAGTGACGTTTTTCCCGCCCTTTCTGGACGTAGATCCACAAGCGGAAAAGGTTAAATGATCAATAGCTGCCAGCACGGAACTTAACCAGAAAGAAAAAAAGGAAACAGAATTAATCTTGCAGCCAGCCAACTGTTGCCCCTAAGGATGGTCGGCTCGGTGGTTTCATTTTCGGTACCAAATTTATTCACCCACTTATCAGGATGATTACTTGTTGACGTTTGAATTCATCAACGAGAAATTGCCCTTAGCCACCGACACACACATTCCATTACTTTGTTCCCCCCTCCTCTTTTTTTTAAATGCACATTTGCATAAGTTTAACATGGATGGAGTAAGTCTCGACGTCTTGAAGGCATAGCGAATTCCCAAAGGAAATTCACATTCCCGCGCCTCGAATATCACAAACCCACGTCTTTCCCCCGCACCTAGTTCTTCACTCAAGGCATACCTGAAACGCTAGGCCGGATCACAGATCAGTGATTAGATTCTTTGTCGAATAAATTTTAGTCGTAATTGCATTATCATTTGAAGGAACCACGTGGGGGATCCACCTTTATGCTTTCACTGGGTGGGCTGGCTTATAATCTGTGCCAGCAGCCCCGAGCCTTATTGAGTCAAAAAAAAGCAAAATCTACCCCAGTAAAAAGTGCTTTTCCGTCTTCAAGGAAGCCTCAATGAGCTATATGTGTGGCGGTGCAAAGCGAACCCCATCTCAAAGGCCATCCATCGCGATTTCTATTATAGGATGAAAGACATTGGCGGGGAGAAGTGACGACGATCCCCAACAGAAAGGCCGGAAATTATGTTTGCCTTCGGGAGCTATTCAAATTTCATGGCCTGTTGAAAACGCTATTAACAACAGAAGCGCCGCTAGCCATCGTTGTAGAATTACCTACTGCTCCTACATGAAAATGCCCATCGCGTGAACTCACTATAACTCTTCCACTTCTCTACTAATTGGAAGTGGAAGGGTTCCCTGAAGTGGGAACAGAGCGACGGGGTGGAATAGACGGGGAACTACATCAAAGTTCATTATTTGTTACAGTAACTTTGTTTTAGGCCAACATCCCTACAATTGGCTAAGTACAGGTGCGATCGGCACATTCCTTCGCCTCCAAATCTAGTTTCTACAGCGGACTGATCACCGGATCCAATGGAATTGCCAAGTGGCGCTGCAACGAAGTATCTTCACAGTTCCACGGAGATTCGATAACGGGTACGATTGGCGAGAGAGAAGTTTGCCAAGAGGAACGCGGAGGACGACGGCTATGTAATGCATTGGTTGTTTAACTACCAGTTTTGCTGAAGAAGGGGACCAATGAGGTTCTCCGCTAACGCGCCTTCGCCGAATGGGCCGGCCCCTAAGCCATGACAGTAGCTCTGAGACCTAACAGAAGTTTCGGGGAGAGCTAGGACTCGACTTTCAGGCTCATGTTGGGAAAACACGCCCCAAAAGGGGACTAGCAACCAAAACACCTAACAGTGGCCCCAAAATCGGCAATCCGGTCTAGGTTCTGGGGCACGCTGTTAAATAGAAGCCTCCAGCCCCTCTATAAGAGCTTTACACGATTTTAAACACGGACAATAATACACAGAGTTGCGTGTGAATTTGATGCTTCACATGTATGCCGCGATGAAAAAAGCCGACCCCATCTTTGTGTTGCGGAACTGAAGAAAAAAGAAGAGCATCCATCCATCGGAGCCTCATCCAACCCCCATTTACAAACAAAAACCCGTTTACAATTCAGCATCTTGGGAATAAAAAAACACACCAACTACCACCTTCATGAGAAGGCGCTGTAAACTCCCGCTAGTTTGTCATCCGCCTGGCACCGCGTGGACAAACTTGATCCCATTTCTGTTGGCACATCATCCTAATCTTGACCCCCAGGTTTACATTGGCTTAGACAAAGTAATAAGGGAAGCCTAAACAAGGACAGCCTGGTAAACAAAGGACTCAGCACCGAATTTCATGCTATGGATAAAATTATGCCGAAATAAACAGTCATTTAATCATGATCGGCGTATTTTTCAGTTATTTTGCTTAATTCTGTCAGTTTGGCGCCACTACACAATTAATTCATCGCCTTCATTTGATCTACTCCAAGAACAACACCACCAAGTTGACAAGTGATGTTGAGTGTGCATAAATTTACGTTGAAGTTATCATAACAAGTGAAAATCGCCATTTTGACTAGTTCGTGTAAACTTCTATGGGTATGTGAAGTGTGAAGTCGCCAAATGCCGAGAGTTTATTTATGATGGGAATTGCAACCTCCATACCTGACAACAGTTAACAATGCTGCCAAGTTTCGAATGAAACAACTCTACTTCAACCCAATCTGAGCAATTGGCACTCACAGCATGTATACAAACGTTCATAAAGACATCATCAACCCTCAAGGAGGGGCGAAGAACAGAGAGAGCAACTCACCAGCCACGAGTTCCAATGACATCACGTCCAAATCCAACAGCATGACAGCTTTGGCGAGGCAACTGCGAACCTCAAATACCGACATGAGCGGTTGGATTGCCACATGAGGCTTTGACCACCTGTCTGCACTCTCCTCCACCTCCTCTTCGTACTTTATCCACCTGTGAAAATGAAGAGAGAACGGAAGAGTGAGGGAGGGGATGTGGAAAAGTACATGAACGCATGAAAAAGGGGAAGTCAGAACAGAAAAAAGTGGTACGCTAACGATAGGTAGACATCACAGTAGTTGCAAAGATTCCCAAATGGAAAGTGGATGAGTGAGCTAATGGATGGATATGGAACCAGGTTACCCGACGAAAACGATGCAAATGACGCGTTTGGAGAATTCGACGTGCTCAAGAAAGACAAAAAACAAAAAAAAAACAGTCCAAGAAATGCATCAATCAAAAAAAGCCATGCAACCATCCGCGACCCCCAACACTCAATACAGCAATTTAATTCAAATATGTACGTCAGGCCTCAACTAATTAATTCAAATACCCCGCATTAAGCTTCGCCATCAGCCGTCTCGCCGACACAACGAAAAAAAGAGAGTCGGGAAGCCATTTATTTGACCTTCCGTCTCCATCACTTTTTCAAGCTCAGTAGGTAAGGCGTGTGCTTGTGCCTAGACTTATTCATTGTCCACCATTGCGTGTATGTGCGTGTGCGCCAATCCTCGCCACTCTCTCCCCTCCCTCCCTCCCTCCCTCCATCCATCCGTCCACCCATCCCCGCCATTGCTCTTGATGGTCAGCAAGGTGGGGGGTAATAAGCAGTAGCTGATTCTTAGTCAAGGCGTGGGGAGAGGCGACGAGAGGCTGGACGGGCGAACCAAATACGCCAACACAAAGCCGCTGCACCACCACGGATCAACATTGCATTGACAGCCCACTGGTCCGTGGTGGTCTCGATGGACACATTAAAGGCAACGTCCCTTGTCTCCAACTCACACACACTCTCGTTCGGACTTGTTCTCACATTGGACCACTCATCAGCCGTCAGCGCATTTCTATCTGTCGCTTTATCGCAACTCACATCCACCCACGCATTCTCACCTTCGCCTTCTCACTCTAACCTCACCAGCGGTGTGTGGAAGCCTTGTGGACTGTGGGGAGGGACATCGTATTGCACAGCGGAAGTCCATTCTGTCAGAAGGGAGTACAGTGGATGCCATCACATCAGCTGCAAAGGAGGCTGTGGTCGTGGGAACATTGGATGGGCGCCTGATTAGCGTGCGAACCGACAGTCCTCTTGCCTACTCCTAGTGGTCTTGTCAACAATGACGTGAGTGTGAGTGTGTTTGCTACACAGCACTGTGGTCGTCCCAACTCATTCATTAGCCTGGTCCCGACAGCAAAGGGAGGAAAAGGAGGAGGAAAAGGAGGAGGAGGAGGAGGAGGAGAAAGGCGATGAAGGGAAGGGTGGCGCAGGAAAACGCAAGTCTTATCGCATCGACGAAGTCTGCTCTCTCCACAGCTTCATTGTGCTAACACAGAATGTGCATTGGCAATCGACGGAACTGGTTGAGGCACATGCTCTCACGACCACGACATGAGCGTGTTGACGTCCTCACTGGAGGGTGAAGGGTGGGGACTGGAGACCTCATGTCTAGCAGACGGAGATGGTGGTCGTGCATGAATTGTGCTTTGAGCGGAGACATCAGACCAGAATGTTGGTCGACTTCACCCATTTACCTTGGAGAGGTGTTTGGGTGGTGTGAGGGATGGGGTGCTTAGTGGCGACACTGCAGCGTTGTGAGTGGTTTGTGTACTAGCCACCTGCCACAGCTGATTTGCCCATTGTCGTTGTTCATTTATCATCGTGACATGACGGTTAATAGATGACAGTCATTCGCCTCCCGTTTTGCTGCTCCGCGCAACTGCTGTGAGGGAGCACGCATTTATGTGCCTGCATTGGTTGCATCGTTACAAACGCACACACGCACCCACACGGAGGGAGAGGGAGAGGGAGGTGGGGAGAGGATGACACGCCCGTGGGTTCTCCTGTACATGACCCCTGACCAGCCAACTCGACCTCTTCTTTGGTGATGACGTCAAGTGCAATGTCGATTACCGTAGCACGTCGCAATCTGCATAGTCAATTTTGTCTGCCATTATCAGCAATGGTAACGACGCGACGATGGCGAAGGAGGAAGGGAAATAGTTGTGCCACACTCTGGTTGTCTCAATTCGCTACTCTCTCCTCACTCATCACTCGGTTCATCCATTCTTTCATTCATGCTTTCTTTCATTCATTAATCCGTCCGTCCGTCCGTCCGTCCGTCCGACCGACCGTCCATCTGTCCGTTCACTCCCGTATGCATTTGTTCGCTTTGATCTCTACTTATCAGCCCATTAGTTCCATCATTCGTCAATGTGAGCCTGTCTGCCTGTCTGTCTGTCTGTCTGTCTGTCTGTGTGTCTGTCTGTCTGTCCGTCCGTCTGTATGTGCCCACCTTGGATTGCGCTATTGTAGCAGTAGGAGGTCGATTGCTACCTTCCGTGTCGCCTCTTCGTCCCTCCCTGTCTCTCCTCGCACTTGACCACCAAAAAACCGCCCAAAGTAGACTTTGCATTAGCATCATTGGTGTGGGATGGGGGCGAGAGCAGTGGAAGCAATGGTTTTGGCAAAAGCGGCGACTGTGTGGTTGTCCATTCGCTTGTCTGTGGCCCGTTTTGGGTGGTTTTTGTGCCAATGCAGTGGCGGTTGTCGCTCATGATAACATTGCTTTCTACAGACTGATGTCTGTCTGTCTGTCCGTCTGTCCGTCTGTCTATCTCTGTATCTATGCATCTATCTATCTATCTGTGTGACCGTTTGGCAGAGCAGAAGACGAAGGAAAGGTGGCGGGGGCACCATGCCACAGACCTCGATGGTAGGTGCGACAAGCGGTAGAGTGGACTGAGACCAGTTACCGAAGTCGAAGCGCTTGGCAACTCGATGTTAGAGAAGCTGTCGATGACACAGTAATGTTTACCGGAATGAGTAAGGGATGAGAGTGGGGACGGGAGGAAGAGGTGAAAAGAGAGATGTGAATGAAGAAATGGATGAGTGGAGTCATTGGGAGGCAGTTCGAGCGAAGTGAGATGGAATCGATGCATTAATGTGGCAACACTGACACAGAGGTAGGTGAAAGCGAGGAGGGCGAAGGAGGATGAGGAGGAGGAGGAGGAGGAGGAGGAGGAGGAGGAAGAGGAGGTGAAAGTTTGGTGGGAGAGATTGACGTCTTTCAATGAGACGAGATTCTGCAACCTAATAATTCGTTGACAGCTGTGACGAGGACTTGCGTGGGTAGAGGCTGTTGTCAGTCTTCAGTCTTAGTGTCAGTGCTATCATCAATTAGGCGGGCTTATGTGGACGACGAAGGTAGAGCGATTTGGTATGGGAAAGCGTGGGGACGGAGAAAAGACGAGAGTGCGTCTAGATCCCAGCGCGATACGCAAGGCATGTGAGGTGGTAAGGGAAGCAGCAGATGATAAAAAGAACGAAAAGGAGGACAACGAGGGGGAGGCGGAGGACAACGAGGAGGGGGAGGGGGAGGGGGAGGGGGAGGGGAGGAGAGGAAAGTGGCAGAAAGAGGAGATGCTAGTCCCATTGATTGCATTCCTACATAACACTTTTCATGAAAGGAAATGTAAGTGATGAAATGGAGGTTTGCGATGCAGCACAATGGCTTAGAGGAGAAGAGAACTTCTTCGAATGGCTGGAAAGTGAGGGCGAAGGTGGAGCTGCACGTGAGTGTCGGAGAGAAGGCGATCCGCTAGGTGGTTGTGCCACAAAATTAAACAAAAGTGGCTAAGTAATGACCAAATGAGTGAGGGAATGAATGAAGGACTGTGGATGACAGACTAGCTGGCTGGCTGGCTGGCTGGCTGGCTGGCTAGGTGGAAGGCAGGCATGCAGGCAGACAGTTGGTCAGTCAGGCAGATTTTGGAGAAGTGTTGATGATCAGATGCACACTTGCTCACACACCCGCAATGAGTGCCAACTCACGTGGGTGGATGAAACAGTGGAATGGAAGCATGGGTATAGCCGAATCCTCGTGCTCCCTACTGCTGATATCTTGCTGCCCAGTCGGTGGTGACACATGCGGTGCGAACATGAAAGGCGCGGCCAGAGGCTGAAACAATGCAGCTTATGGACAAGAGTGGTGGTTTGCAATGCCTGACAGTTAACCGAGACGACTGGTTGCTTTTGGAACGGGTTAGTGGACTACTTCATCAAAGTCTTGTTCGGTCAAGCGCATTCACCGAAGAGGGTCATATCCAGTCGAAACACAAGTGGAGGGGAGCGATGGAAGATTGCGTGTTGTCAACATGGTTTGTCTTCTCAGATCGGATGGCAGACATCACCATGGCAGTGTCGAATGCACGAATGGGACAGGGCAATGCGCGATGCATGGATGGACGTGCGACTTATGGCAAGGGAAGTAATGAGATGCGGAGTTGGCGTGTGTTGGGTAAAGGAGAAGGGAGGGAAGGAGAGGGGAGGAGTGGGGGAATGAAGAGCTGAGCGTGGAAGATGTGGGCAAAAGGACGAGGAAGTGTGGATGCTGCCGCTGATGCCAGTGTCAACAGTAAGCGACAAGTCGCTGGATTGATTATGTGCGACTTGTCCACGTCTGACGGAGGGAGTGGAGGGGACGAGGAGTGGAAATGCATTTGTTGTGTTGGAGTTTGCAACAGCGATTGGCATGTTTGCGTCCTGTTCGTGCAATGGGATCACTTGTTAGGCAGATAGGTTGACGAAAGCGTCGTTGACGTGTTTGTGGAGGACGGATTAATGGAGATCAATAGAAGAATGGATTGGTTAACTGGAAGCCAATGGCGATGTCTGTGGCAACGACACCGACGACGCTCTCACCAACAGCAACGCTCACGAGAGGCAACAAAGGCATTGGAGTCATCGTGGCTGCAGTGGGCACGGTGGAGGATGGTGGTGAAGATGGAGGGGTGGGGTAAGAAGAACAAGAAGGGGAAGATGTGAAAGAAGGGGAAGAAGGTGTTGGCGTTAGCACGAGGACGAGTATGAACAGACGCAACAGGAGTAGAAATGGAGGCACAGGTGGATAGGCGTAGACGGAGGGAGATCGAGGGAAGGAGGAGGACAGTAAGACGCAGACAACTGTTTTCTTCTGTGCCAGTTCGTGCATGCACATGGGCACGTGTGGTAGTGCTGGTAGGAGGGATGGATGGATGGATGAATGGATGGGTGGGTGGGTGGGTAGTGGGTGGGTGGATGGCTTAGATTTGTGTTTGAATATAGGCATTTGCTATTGCCAGCCATTACGTCGGCATTCCTTCTACCGAGCGGTCGATTGACTACGTTCATGGTCACATGTACACATTCACACGCACAGAGGGAGAGAGAGAGAGAGAGAGAGAGACCGGCGAAGAAGAGGAAGTGTATGTGGGGCTGGGGTGGGTGGTGGAGGCGACACGGAAAGGGGAAGGGTAAGGGGACGGGTAAGGGGAGGCGGGAGAGTACGGTGCGACCCTGATGACATGGCAGATAGGGAGGCAGTGAGGGAGGAAAAAGGAGTGAGTTACAGTGGATGGCGTAGGAGAGGGCGCGATCACAGGAAATGATGTGGCAACCAACCTGTGGGTGTGTGTGTGCGTGTGTGTGTGTGTGCAATTGTGTTCGGCTTTGGCACGCAGCTTAGTTGCAAGGTGAAATTACCCATTTGCGTTGCACTTGGTTTGCGGTCAGATTCACTTCGTCCTTCGTCCTCTGTCCTTCGTCCACTCATCATGGCATTTCATGTCAAGCTGTCGTTGCACTTTGCCTTCGTCTCGCTTGCGTGTGGACGCAGGCTGACCTTTAGGGTTTGGGGTCGTGCTGTTGCACTGATGCACGCATATTTTACCACGGTCCGCGCACTCACCTCTTGTTCGCAATTGCATGCGATGCCTTGGTGACAGTGTGAAAGTGAAAGCTATCAGAGTGGGTCACCTTGGCCGGAATTGGGCCCCTTATTCGGTGGTGAATGGCATGCAGAAGAAACACGAAGTGGCATGAAGTAGGTCGGGAAGTGGCTTGTTCTGACAGCAGTTCCAGCACTGGCCTTGGAGCGATGCTACTGGTATTGTGAATAGCAATGGTGACGCCTAGAATGCGTGCAGTCCACCGGTTAGTTTGGTGATACGTGTCACGTGGTGGTAGTATTGCGGAAGAGAGTAGCGAGCGACCGGTGGCAGTGCGTTACCTATGGTCATGACTGCAGCTCCTTCTCGTTGTCCTGTTTCTGATGGCAGAAGTGAGGATGGCGGGAGGAATGGGGAGAGGAGGTGGGGGAGGAGGAGGAGGAGGAGGAGGATGTGAGGTGGTGGGGAGGGAGGTGGAGGATGAGTGATGCCTGTTGGTTGACACCCGACCACTAGATATCGCCTTTGTGACAAGTGAACTTCTTGTGTAGCTTGATGTGAAGAAGTGCGTTTAGTTGTAAGAGTGGAAGTAACCACGACAGTTGAGAGTAGACAGCAGGGAGGAGGAGAGAATGGCATTCTAAATCGTGTGTTCCAAAAGTGTGTCTGCACGGACTCATCTTCGTGGTCATTGTGAAGGCGGAGTAATTCTGCCATGGTGGTCGTCATCGTTGCCCACTGGTAGGCTGAAGGATTTGTGAGCCGATGTGTTAGACGCACTGAATACTGAATGCGGAAAGCGTGTGAAGTGCGACGGTGGTTTAATTAGCCACAATCTCGACTACGCAGAGGGGTTGGAATTGAGTGATGAACAGTGGAATCGACTAAATGCTGCAGGATAGAGACGAGTCAGTTGAAGGTGCGGCAGGGCGGTTGAATGTGCGTGCGTTATGGGGGAGCCTGTTATGAGCCTGCTCATCTCAATGACAACGTTATGATCATCTCCGACGAAGTGTGTTTTCGTGTGCACGCTTGATTTGCGTCAGATCGAATTTCGTGTTGTTAGCGTTACAGCGCCAATGGCGGCTATTTCAAGAGCCAAAGGTGAAGATAGTGGTCTGTTAAATCAGCATTGTTGCGGTTACCGCACCACCGTAAAACACAACCTATTTTCCGACAAAAACATATGAACACGAGACTAAAAATAGGTACTTAAATCGTTACTGCATGGTGATGCCGCCCTCGATGAGATTAGCATCAATTTCCTGGTGTCCTCTGGCGTTTATTGCTCCACTATTTTATGTGAGAAACGACTTTTACAATAATCATATCATAACGGATGAAAGGTGGGGCAGAACCGTGGCCAAAACGGCCCTCGCCTACGTGATTAGCTACCTCCGGTGTGCCTTTAATTATGTAGAGAGGACAAATTGTAAGTCGTCTACGTGTAGTTTTGCAAGTAAGGCAATACTTTCACTTTGGCATTTTACAATTTTCTCACAGAAAGCACTTGATGGTAAGTAAGGATTTTAATTACTTGCCTTATTGGAAGTTTACTACTAACGGGGGAATAAAAGTAGAAAGTGTCGCCGAGGGAGTCACTTAAGTCCCCGCTTTAAAATCTCCTAGCCAATGTGGCACTGGTAAACTAAAGCATTAGTACCCACCCCCAAAGGTTCCAATGGCTGACCGCCATTCTTTGATTGATTAATGTGGTGTCAAGCGAATCCACCGTTCCTCTCACCGTTTCGAGCTGACTCATTTTGCCTTGGAAGAGTAGGCTAATGTCAATGAAAAGACGGGACGCACACTTTCGAATAATAGCTCTATTGCTGCTTTGCTTGTCACCTAGTAATGCGGCCTCTCGAGCCTTGTGGCGCTACTTCAAGGATCAGCAGCTCAATTTTATGGGAGTTTTGCCGTGACCAAATCCATCACAGTTGTTGAACAGTTTTGCCAAGGTGAAAGGGGAGTAAAGTCAAAAGTTCGTACTCCCTGTTTTGCACGCTTGTCCTTTTACCGGAATTAAAGTTAAAAAGTAAGGCACGCATTCTTTTTCGCTTCTACAAAAGTTCCATTTCCCAGCGCGGAAAGAAGTAAACGGGAAGGAGCGAGTCCTCTGAGGTGGCCGACATCAAGGGAGAGATGTCATTTGCCAGGGGGAAATAAAGGGGGGGGGGGAGATCAAGAAAATTTGGTCTTTCGCAAAGGGTAGAGTGGCTTGGAGAGCTTCAATACAAAAAATAACCGGTGTTATTGAGCCCACCCACGACAGCCAACTGCACTCCTCCCAAATTCGCACCATCTGTTCAAATGTATGAGCGTTCCTGCGTGGCTTTGTTGTACTTATCGTGATAAAAGAAATTTTAAACCATTATGCGATTGTACTACAGATCGTGCATCACTCGGGTGCTCCGGGACCGAGTAATTACAGTGGTTCGTGCGTCCACACCCCACCGAGAGGCTAACAAAGTTCGACGAACGGTACATCGGACATTCGCCACACTCATTGGACACAGTTGCCAATCCTCACTCCATGCGGTGCTGTTAGACGTGAACACCCTACATACACAGCTCAGGACCTTTCCACTCTTCGTTCTTTTTTGCGATCGAATTCTAGGACGCCACTGGCGGTTATCGGGGTTATTGCGGTAGCCAGTACGGCGCAGAAGTGTACGTAACTAACACACGTTGAATGCACACGCAAACATGGTTTTTAAACAGTGGGAAGGGGAAATAACTATTCCAAAACAAATACTATGTTCTGGCATGAGAGACAGTTGCTAGGCCCCTGGATTGAGAATGACCTTAATCTAGGCACCACTAATAATCCCGTAGAGGTGGATTAAATTCTCCATGACCATTTTGACAGCTACTTTGACTTATTTAAACACCTTGGATTTCTGATACTGCAATGCGGTTGCTGTGACGTTGGCACAAACATTTCCCCACTTTCAAACGAATACTGACCACCTCGGAAACGACTTAGATCCGTCGGTGGATCTATTTTAGGGTTAGTGTAGGGCGCATACCCTCCCTTAGCGTACATTTCACACAGTTTACCCTTTTCCTTTCAAACAGCTTTCTCCACATACGTATGGCTCAAGCCTTTAAAGGCAATTTGAGTGGTAGTGCAGTGACATAAGCTTGAAATTTATGACCCCTCGCAAGAAATAATAACCACTTTTACTGACACTCCAAGGAAAGCTTCCATTAAACTGAAACGACTGATTACCAAGGAGGGGAGACATCCACTCCGGATGACTGAGGCTATGAAAGCTCGACGGAATAACCGCTGAAACCAAGCCACTTTTCCTCATTATGGTTGGTGCTGGGGAGGGGTCAGAAGTAAGGCGACAAAAGAACGAGGATAAATGAATGACTTTGCTAAATAATATTACAAAGGGTAAGTGAAAAAGAGAATCCGACCAAACTCCCTAGGGGGTGGCTCTCACTGGGAAACAGCCTTCAGTCCAAACAGGGAACACGGCAATTTAGTCCGCACCGTTCGATGAAGAAACTTTTGCAGCGATGGGAGGAAAACTAATTGCACAGATTTCACTCCTGCCTCACTGTTAGCTTCACTCTCCTCTTCAATACCACTCTTTCAGACTGCCAGACTTCTGAGTCCTAGAAACGCCTTCACCAGTGACAAGGCAATAGGATTGCTAAGGTGCAAGATTCCTTCTGCCAGCGCTTCAACAGGCATCCTCTGTGAAGGACTGAGTCTGTAGAGATCATTAAAAGAACCGCGTTGTCCTTGACAGCTAAAGTGACCTGTAAGGGTGAGATCCGTACTGAAGAAGACCAATTTCGGCCACAATTGAACCAATAGTACAAGCTGGAGACCCAATCATTGGAAAGCATTTCAACATTAAGGAGAAATCCAGGACGAACCTTCAGAGATGAAGCGTAGTAAACACCGTTAGGTCAATGCACCCGCTGTGAAAAACTGTTAGCGTTTGAAGTGTCCTCGGTTCAGAACACCCTAGAGTTTAATTAAGGACTACGCTCGTGACAAGGACCGGGGAAGTGAATAGCACAAAAACAGACGATAGCTACAAGCACTTTCAAATACGGAGAGATAATCTCAGAGTCTGCATTCCTTCCGTTGCGACAATCCACACGGAAGGGTAATGATGGGTATCTTGGGGCAACGGGGCTCGAAAGAAGACAAAATCATATTCCCTGTACCATGCTTAGGTAATAGTGACGTCATCGGTGGATAAAAAACACTAGGACCAGGGTGAATAAGTGAACACTTGCCGCGTACACAAAAATGCGCAGCAGTAGCGGTAGTAAACGCTAGACAAACCAAACGTGGAAACCTTTCTGTTTACGAGAGGACAGGGGCCAGCGCTGAAACGGTCACGCTACACAGTGTGCAAGTAAAAAAGACTGCCTCTGAGGAAGGTAAGGGAAAGCGCGAACTCGTCATTATGCCTTGAAGAGGAGGAGGCAAATGACGAGGAATGACAAAGACACTGGTCGAAGGACTACTGGGTAGAGGACTTCAAGCAATGAGCTTCTAACCTAGGAGGGAAGGCGTCTTTCGATTTTACGGTGTGCAGGATGAAGTCCAGCAAATATCCGCCCTATTTTGGTTTTCAGTATCACGTGCTAAAGAGCAGGTGATAAAGATGAATAGGAGGGTGGAGAGATAAATCTCGACGTCAAGCCGCCAACTGATTCCAATAAAAGATTATTTTTTGTTTTGGGAAATAAGTAAGGCACGAGACAGTCCTGATAAATTGCGGTCAGTTAACGGTGAAAGGTAGACACTGAACGGTAGGTGGACACAGAAACGCCCAATAAGGAAGTAATTCAAATAACCTTGAGCGAATCCTTAAGGTGTTTACAAAGGTAAGGTAATAGGTCTCCGATTAAAAACGTCATTTTACTGAGTCCTGCTGCTACACGGGTGTAATTTCGTGTTGCTATTTGCCAAATCAATCTTGAAGGAGTATTTGGACCAGCAATTTGTGAGAATAAATTGAAGTTCCGATCTTGAAGAAAGAACGCTTATCCCCAAAAACCACGGCAAAACAAACACGGAGAAGGGAAAGGCGGCTCCCGTAAGCAAAAATATAACGGACTAGTCAAAATAAACCGACAACGGCAAATGTTAATTTCGTTCTGGGAAATAATCTTTTGCATTGAACCATGAATCACGCAACTACCGAAGGCATGGGGAAAAATCGACCTCGCAATTCAATCGTTGTGTCGTTCCAATAGAGCACCAATCGCTTTCGACATTCCTCCCTCTATTCTTTCCAAGTTTGCCCAAATATGCTGTGCAGGCAAGGTGTGAGGGTGGCAGATATATAGGGCAGTTAATGATGGTGTTGGTCAGTCACGAAAGGGTTCAAAACATAGTTTGCATGATTACTTTTCTAATCGAACGCTTGAGCTGTCGAAGGAAATAACATCTCGTCCTTTGAAGAGCAGAGAGAAAGCTGACAGCTTGCCAGGAATTTCAGCCTGCGAAGAAGGTGGTAAATTCAGTTAACTTTGTTAGAGGCGGGGAAAATTCTTCGGAAAAAGGGTAAAGCAAGGAAGTGGAAGATACATTTAAGTTGAGGATACAAAGTAGGCTGTGACACGACCGTCAAAGGTACGGCAGTAGAAAAGTTGCACAAGAAGCAACGTAGTTTGAAAGGTGACGAAAAAAGTGATGCTGGGAAACGTTTGGTGGGCGAAACTGAGGAAACGCTTATTAAACAGTGCTTGTGATGTGAACAACAATGTTTCTAACTGAACTATTTAGAAACCAAGCGAGCCGCTAATGAAGAGTGCTGGCAAATAGTAGAGAAAACGGTTTTAAATTCGACGAAAAACCAACGAGCATGGACCATTAAAGAGAAAATAGTATCTAGATTCGTATCAGTTGTCGTGACACAGACCAACCATTCGTGAGAGGGTTAAAGCCAAAAGTGTTCTCATGAAATAAATATTTTAGGAATAATCACACCAATATTAAAACCACTGAGCTGAAAAATAGTGCAATCAAAACACTCTTTAAGTGAACAACAAAACCAGAAATAGCCAACCATTGGAAGCACGGAACCAGATGAATAGAAAAATGTGGAATGCCTGTAGGGTCGAAGCATGTTCTTCTCAAAAAAATGAAGGGCTTTAAGAGGCGAATTGGGGTGGGGAGGGGGACTTAAAACAAAACGATTAACTTAAAGGACAACAGTAGATCAGCAAAGCAAATGTATTATTTGCATCTGCCGACATAGAAAAAGAGATCCATTAAGTTTTAAAAAACGAACCTAGCCACTTCACGCCATTCCGGTGGGTTTGTTGAGGTCGGGTCGGTGTAGAGTTCATCTAGTTCTACAAAGGCTGGTGATTGATGCGGCTCCTCATCAGCGTGCTGCTCACCCAGCAGAAACATCACGTGCTGCTGATCAGGAGCTTCTGAATCTCAATGGAAAAGGCAAGAGGAGTAGTGGAAAAAAATGACGAAGTAGAAGGTAAGACACTAAATGAGTGGTAGTGGCGATTCATCAGTACAATCATTGTGATTGCTGAAAATGAGGAGAAATCAGTAAAGCAAGGATTTGCGTCTTACTTATTTCACCCATCTTATTCTTCTGCTTCTTGCTGCGCACTAGCTTCTCTGATATGAGCAAAAGAAGCAGTTTACATACGATAAATAAACCAAAGACACAAGCACACAGTAAAACTTACGCGATTGACCAGATGAGTCATGTCCCTTCTTCGAGCGTTTTCCGTGCTTGTGTTTATGATCCTGTTCACCATGGTCCTCAGCACTTTTCTCAAAGGAGTCGGCAATTATGACCTCTAAATAATTAATCATTTGACAGCATTAGATCAATTACTTATCAGAAACATTCACACGCAAAGTATAGGTACTGACGGACGAAGTAAAGAAAGCACAAAAATGAAATTACGACATCCATAAAAACATACCCGGAACAGTAATGGGAGAAGGCCTCTTAGTCTCAGCAGAAGGGTTGGGATTCTCTGACATTGATTAGAGGCAAGAATTTACAGAACAACACGGAGAAACAGAAAACACGACAGAACACTTGGCTGACAGTTTGGAAAAATCCACAATGCAATAGACTTAAATATCCGCGGGAAAGGCTATTTGCATTGAATTTAACGGATTCAATTAAACAAACCATAATTCAAAAATTACTTTACTCATTGCTAATAATAATAACAAACAACAGGTAATATGGTTATAAATTTGGTTTAAACGATGTGCGTCTGCAGGTATGCCTAATTTGCTGACCCTCAACCTATAATGGGGATGATGAATTGTTGAGTTTAACGAAATAGTTAGGTGGCAAAAAACCAACTATTCAAACATTGTTTTTTACCAAAACGCTTTCAAGGTAAGCGGATTTGGTGCTATGCGGCTGCCAGTAAATCTTGGGGCCAGTCATAACGGCCATAACTCGGTGGCAATAACCCAATGCCACTCTCAGCTTAAAGCGGAACTGAACATGAAGTTAATGCGATAACTGACTTTAAGCGAGTTTATTACACTATTTACAAAACGTGGGTGGTGTTGTGAGTAGGCAATCACGTGTTAGTCGTGACGATTATCGAATTTGAATGCATCTGAGGATAAATTTTGCAGAAAAATCACTAGTATTTTGTGATGATTCTTTTAGATTCGGATGTTTGTAATACACATAAACGAGCCTGGATGAAGAACTTGCCAAAAGTTACACCTGCTTATTGTCAAATTCGTAAATAAGGTTTCAAGTTCAGTTCTAATTTCCGAATGATATGACTTGACACATTTCCCAGGGGACAGGTTCAGTATTTTTTGTTTTTAAGCTCTGTCATTGCTTTAAAACTGTAATACTCCATTTAACTTGGTTTTGCATGGCTGATTACGTATCTTTATGCATGTACAGGAGATAGTACCTTGGCCATGACTAGTACCGCTGCGGTCTCCTAAAAGACCGAATATGCAGTCGATAAACAGAGGAGTGGAGCTGATGTAAGAGCCGAAGGCCGGCTCATCCGGTTAAGGCAATATAGCCACCTGAGTTCCCAAAACCATTTCCAGGCAGTATTGCGGCCGTCAATAGCTACCCATCGAGATAAGACGTCGATATTTGGCCATTGTATTCTTTCATTTATTTAAAGTGACCTCCTTGGGACCAACTGCTAGTATAGACGTGCCTATCCACCACCACCATGACGTTGCCTTGAGACTTCTTACATTACAATAGAAGACAAGAAAAAAGATGCAAACTTTGGCTTCGAGGTGGGGCCTGGGGCCACTGGCATGGCTCAAGGACCAACCTGCCCGTCACTTGGCCTCTCTTCTTGGGGGCATTTTTGAAGCCAAACTGCCTCTGCCATTCTCCTTAATAATGCCACTACGTTACATGGAAGTTGATTTTACCTCCTTCCAGGCGTTCATCCCAGAAATTGTAT
Organism: Taenia pisiformis; assembly: GCA_023968675.1. Taxonomy (NCBI): domain Eukaryota; kingdom Metazoa; phylum Platyhelminthes; class Cestoda; order Cyclophyllidea; family Taeniidae; genus Taenia; species Taenia pisiformis. The sequence goes on along the minus strand of CM043739.1, from coordinate 3,849,862 downwards.
TTTTCACCAAAGAATTTCTTTAATTCTCCTACCCTGGAATGCACCACACCTCGTGAGCCAGACATTACATTAGCATTAATGGATCCCATTTACTGTTGTACTTTTTCGACACAAGGCACAATTTGCAATTCAATTTCTACTCGATCTTATGTTTACATGTTTTGAAGGATTCGCATCCCAAGGTCTTCAACGAAAATGAAAGATGGCAATTGGTGGCGCAAGACACGGTATAGCCATAAGGCCAGCTCACATATTAAGGGATGCAATGGCGCGAGCCTTCAGTGGCTCCTTCACTAAAATCAAGTCTGGACTAACAACCATCGTATTGTATAATCTCCTCGTCCGCTGTGACCATCGTCGCATGTGGCCATCCTGGTCCACCACTCACTGCCGCCGTCATAACGGCAGTTGGAAGATCGCTTGGCCGCAATGTCACTGAACCTGCTTCGCTAGCCCCCTAATTCTGGCGGTTGGTTCTTTAGTGGGAACTTCCATTGGAGGTGGAAGGCAGGGCCAACCACCACGCGTGTCCACAGCCAGTTCCAGGATCATAAGCCTAAGCATAGCAAAGAGCGGAGCTTCATGCAGTTTTCCGACCCTTCGTGTTTGTGCCGTATTTGCGCTTCGTGGATGCACAGCCCCGTGCACCCAAATCCCCTTAGGCGAGTGGGAACTCGGAAGAGATGTCTCGCATTCATAATGCAACCTTCAATTGTTAATAGCTTTTCATAAGCTCACAGGGACGGGCCGGCTGCAGAAAGTGGACGGCAATTTTAGGCCTTCTTTTACGAGTTTTATGCCTTCTGCCATTCGTACACTTTTTGACTATACCCAAGCACATTTATGCGTCGCCATAATTCATTTGATTAATCGCGTCTACCCAAACGGACGGAAGCATTCCACATGAACTTCAGTGTTACAGTAGCACAGGGAAAATAAGCCCACTCAAAGCTATGGCAAAATATTTTTGCATTTTTCAAAAGATTCACTTAAGGCGGTGTAGACGAAATTGTGTTGTGGCATCCTACGACTCGCCTGAAGGTAAAAGAAGGTAAAATACCAAGGAAGAACACATATGGAGGTTCCATTGACAGAAGGATTGGGGCTGTTGGCATGACTCGTAGGCTAGACCACGTCGCCAGGGTCAACTGGCCACATCTCTGAGAACTAAACCGAAAGCGGTAGACATGGCCGCTTATTACAAGCGCCTTCCTGACGCTTTTGGGTAGACTCTTGGCGTTAGCCATCACATCGTAAACAGGGCTTGGAGAAGCACCTACAAGCTAACCTTGCCAGTGGCCGACATTTGACGCAACTGGCACAAACAGTTGTGATCATTTTGACAGTTCGATTAAAAGTGCAGTTTCTCCGATTTGGAAAATTAAATTGAGGGAAGGAGATTCTGTCGGCCATCATTATGCCCACAATGGGGTGTTGAAGAAGTCTCTGGGCCGAATCCCTTTCAGGTGGTCCGTGGCTAGTGTCTCCTCAGTTGTTAACAGCGTTCCTGTAGAACACGGAGATGACGTAGACGTCGAAGGGGGATACCGAGGATGGACACCGTTCTCAGCCCTTCCCTTATGAGATGCAGAAGCTCCACCCACCCGTGCTAGAAACACTTCGTCCGCACAGCTACAATTAGTCACGGATGGTACAGATCGGAATTGAAACCCCATAACTTCGGGTTCGCTTTTCGCTGCCAACAATGTGTTCACCCGAGACTCCTCCGAAAGCAAGGGAAGATGAAATGCCAGAAAAGAGAGACAGACAGAATAAGACTACTGGCATGGTCCGGGTGCCAGCCCTCAACTCCAGGACCCCATGCCACCTCTTCACGACTGAGACCGAAACCATCAGTCATACCAAACAAAGGACCGACCATCGACGCACATCTAAATGCAAGCACAATCATAGGGACTGAAACATTACGTTTTCATTAAGTTTGCAATTCAAGGAAACCTGAGTGATCCAATTGCACATTATTTTGAAAGTTTTTTGAATGCCAGTTAGACTCTTTTAAGCCTCCCTAAGAACGTCGTAGAGACACGAAATAAAGAGATTACAAGGGTGTAGTTATCCTTTTAATGTTTTGTTTGTTTTAAATGGATGGTGGCTTCGACCTGGATGCGTAATCTGGCCTCCATATTCCAGCTCTCTATAGAACATGTATGTGTTCTGTCTTGTAGTTTACCTTCTCCCGTCTTCATGGAATACCCGTGAAGCTGCGGCAGTGAGTTTGACTTTATTTTGTTTCTATCCCTATCAATACCGCAAGTAACGTATTTCGGCGTTGCGAAAGAAGCGCTGTAGTGTTTTGTTTGTTTGGACCTGTTGGATGGTCCGACACATTAGTTGCGGCCACCTTGAACGGTGCTGCGTTGGCTGGCCTGCCGGCCATGCCAGCAGTCCCCTTCCTTTCCGTCTAGAATACAAGCATTCTGACCTACGCCTAGCCTTCTTTCCGACTTTTAGGGAGAGCTTAGGGCGCTACAAGTGCCTGTGCTGCAGGTGGGAGAATTTCTGAAATTTTATAGAAAAGAGCTAAGGACGAAGTTCGCATTCGACATCTACCCCCACTCCTTTATCCTACAGGGAAATTGTTAACAACTAGAGCACAACTAGCCGTTGATTACCTACCAAGAAAATTAATTAACTAGCGCCTCTCAAAGGACACAGGGATCGTTGGCGGAATCTCCTACTTCGAGGTTAGTTTGTACACCTCGTGAACATTCAAGTTGAGTCGCACAACCAGGATGGATAACTGATGTGATGTAAACCATGGCCTCATTCGCGTCAAGTTAGGGTGCTGAGCATGGTAAGCTCACGGGTGCTTCCTGCAGCACTAATTACGTTGTGACGGTCTAGCGAGAGCGGCGTCCGGGATGAAGCTCGCAAAGAGACAGGGTCACGTCATGATTTGTTCGTTTGTATTGCTGTTCGGCCTTTGATCACCTAGATGGCCGTATTGACCTAAATGCGGGCTAGTTCTGGACCATTCCAGAAGCTATATTCCTTTTATTGATTGAATGCATTCTGCCCCGAACAATTGCCATCTTTTGTTTTGAAAAACACTCAAATCGCTACACTTTAGTTTAATCAGTTACACTCTCAAAGTCTTTTGATGTGTGCAATGATGGAAAATGTGTGTTAAAACTCACAAGTAAACCGTCTTTGGGCTCATTATGCGGGGGGATAACTAATCGAGATTTATTGGTAAGTCATACTACAAAACCAAAAATTTTGGCATTTCTAGGGTGAAAATTGGTGGATTTTGTGAAGCACTCTGATGCATTTATAAGCTTACATTTTCTTATTTGTGCACATATAATCGAACGTAACACAAATCGTTAGTTGAATTTTGAAGGTCATGGAAGGCGAAATGTGTATGGTCGAAACGCAGCTTCGGGTCATGTAAATGTGATAACGGCTCGTGTTTCCGTGTGCAAAACGCGGACTGAATCTTAGGTTTTTTTCTCAATACCTGTTTTAAATTTTGAGATTTCAAGCAGATATTTTAAGGTGAATTTTTCATCGTTATCCATTGTGCTGTAAGTTAATTGGGGCTGATCTCAGAAAACCACAACAATGTGCTATATCTGAGTAGCATTTACTTTATTTATATATGTGTCTACTTTACCTATGAGTTTTTTTTGGACTGCATTTATACCTTAGCATTACTTTGGATTTCGTTTTCTTAGTCAGTTATACTTGCGAGTTTATGGATATGTCCCTCTTCCCTCACTTTTAGCTCCACATGCTTCGTTTACAGATCCTTTGTTTTTGCTATCCTCCAGGCATGGATGCCCTAGCAGAATCGGCGACCTGGCCAAATCTGTGTTTGCTTTTTACTGAACCCACTTCTGATCTCCCTGTTTTGGAAGCCCTGCTGGACGAAGGTCGCTTTCCCTCCTTGACGGGTTCATTCTCACAACCGCTTTCAGATGACGAACTCCAAAAATCAAAAGCAGTTTTCAACCGCCTCGTTTATTGTTTGTCTCACTTGTATTCCGTCGGCGAGGTACCTTCCATTCGTTTCTGTCGTGATGTCGAACGCATGGTAAGAGGTATGCAGGATGCCTATTCTCTTATCGAGATTGGTTAGTCTTGCTTATTCTTTGCAGCCTGTGAAGCTTTTTAGCCACTTTTCTCTTTGTTTGAATGGCATTTTGTCATTCAAATTGTTAACCACCTGCGCTGTTAAATGTCGTATCTCGGTCACGCTTCTCCCCTTTAACTAAGCAAAAGTTTAGTTGCGGTAAATTTCTCGTCCGTGCACTTAGTTGTTCTGCTCTTTTAATGATGCTAAACCTTTATCCTTCCTCCGTGACAGCTTAACCCTGCCCATACTTAAGGGGACTTTGGGTATTGTTTTTGAAAATGTTTTTTAATTCATCGAAATGTTAATGAATCACAGCTTTGGGAAGAATGCCGCTGTTCCATGCTGGCTTTACACATTGGCTTTGGACTTTTCTGTGCCCTAGTCGCATCCTCACGTCTTTTATTTGCTTAGTCTGTTATGCCCTTCCCCCACTTCAACTTGAATTTGCTATGTAGGGTTGACGTTTGGAAAAATCTGTATGACTTTGCTTGTTGATTGCGATTTACACTTTTTTGACCAGACTTCGGTTCTATTATTCGTCTCTACAGCCTCCACCGAACCCTTACTAGGCTATCCCTCCATTACGCATTTCATTCACGATGTATTCACTGGTATTCTAAGTAGTAGTTCACATTCATTTAGAAAAATTTGGCTCCTGCATTTCTTAGACAAATGCAGCCTACCAAACAAAGAAATTTTGTAGTGACCAAGTCAGCGTTAGTCCGAATGGCAAAATAGCTTTATTTCTTCCAGGTAACGTGGCTCTTTTTGAACCGATTGCTTTTGAAACGCTGCTTGATTCACTCCTCGCAGTAAAGATCGCACAATCCAGCACAGAACTTCGGCAAAACCTTACAGCAGGACTAGCTGGTCTCCTCTACCTCTACCCCGTAAATTATAAAACTCTTAACGGAACAACAGGCACTGCAGCAGAGCGCTCCAGAGCGGCTGGCGATCATTCCAACCCCGATTTCTTGGACTTTCAACGCGGTGAACGCTGTCTCGATCTTTTGACTTCTGTACTCGGAATGGCTCAGGTAGACAACCGCGGTGGCTCGACTCCACCCATTACTCCTGTGTGAGTGGTGATAATTTTTCCACCTCATTCCTTTTCAGGAAGATTCAAAAACGGAGCTCTCATGCTTCCACGCGCTGGTACAACTCCTCTGTCATCGTAAACTCTTTCATCCGACTCAACTGATTCCCTCAAAGTTGCATCGACTTGTTCGGGTAACGCAAGTCATATGGCCTATGGCTTTTTGCGTCTCAAATCGTCAACCCCGATGGGGAGAAGGAAGCACTCCTCTTTCATCGTCAAGCAGTGTTTGTCCCTCCTCCAGCGGTGGTGATATAAGTGATGCAGGTGGGGCGGAGACTGGTGCTGTAAGTATTTCCCCCGTAACTATTCCCCATCCACTAATGCGTCTCAGCTACTGCATTATCTCTTCGGATTGTAGGTTCGAGGGCTAAAAAGGTCGCGTCTTCTCGCGACATTCTGTCTTCGGCGTTTACTGACATCAAAGCGGATCTGCTGTGAGGTCTGGACGTCGACTGGATTGCAATCTTTTCAACCAAACCTTTTGGAGGCGCTGTGTCGGGAACGCGATGCCAAATTGAGAGAGGTGCGTATCATTTTTTCTTCTCTTACTTTTTCAGCTGAATTGGGTTGTTGAAAGACTAAGCTTAAGAGTCGCGCCTTTTTCCTTCTAGTTCTTCATCGTGATACTAGGTGTCGTATTGGAAAATTTGGCTTCACGTTTCGCTGTTGCGGAAGAGCCGTCAAACTGGCAGCCTACCACCTTTATTCCTTACTCCCTTCGCGTAGCTGGTGAACTACGTAACCTCCATAGGATTCTTAATTGGGCACTACGCACAGAACGATCAATTCGTCATCAACTTGCGCTCTTAAAAGTCTTCGCCACACTTATCACTGTCACACCGTACTATCGCCTTCATTCTGGCCTCCTATCAAATCTTGTTGCGAATGTGAATTCCTTTCACAATCGCACTCACTGCGTCTTTCCCCTTCTTCCTGTTTGGAACGCTATCCTAGCCAAGACTTCGACACCAGAGGTGCAGCGATTACTAACATCGCCTAAACCAACCCTGAGAGTGCTGTCACTTTGTGATGCCTCATCAATGTCACCCAACTCCTGTTGGCTTGTTCTAGTAAGTTTGCGGATAAACGTAAAACCGTATTTACTCACGAGGTAACAAGTGAAATTGCTTATACATTCCTCTCAGTTGTGCCTACAATTGGTGAACACCAACGGCCGTCTGGTGGAAAATGAAAAGGGCATCCAACCGACGGTGCTGCTCTCCCAAGCTGTGTCCACGCTGACAGCCTTCGTTCCTTTGCATTACGACTGCCTCGTACCAAGCATGGATGACATCAAGAGGATGGTCGAGTCCGGATTTCGAGTTTGTGCAGAAAATTGTGCAATGCTCGATAAAATTCACGCTACACAGATTGACTGGATTGGAGATTTTGTTCATATTTTAGTTGGATAGGGAAGAAAACCGGTCATTCCGAATACCTCTACTTCGGTTTTGCGATGCTTTGCTGACTCATGTATTTGAATGCTTGGAGGAGGCAGAAAAGGAAGGGGCTCTTTCGTGCCCTCCACTGGATTACGATTGGTGGCTAGGTATCAGCGGTACTCTCATCAACACTGCCAGTGTACGTGCCTACTTATTTTCCATAATCAGCAGCATGTCCATTTATTTCTCATTTGGTTGATGCGGTGTGCTCTTACTTACATGGGTTTAGCGCAATATCGCCTAACAAACCCATTAGTGGGTTAAATCTGCTTTTGTTTGTTACGCCTTCCTACTTATTACACATATAAGTAGCATTCTCGCACTTCGATGTTTATTTCACGAGTGCATCAAATACTCCCTACCACTCGCACCAGCCCATTCATTTTTCCCTGGACTATCAAAAGGGTGGTATTCGTTTTCCACTTCTGCAGTTTTGTTCGAAAGAAATTGGGCATCATATGTATGCACCCGCAGATTCCCTACCGCTCTCAGCCGCTTACAGTGGAGGTGTGCCTGCAATCATGCAGGTATTGCAAAATTTTAGCCAACAACGCCCATCTCGGCATGACTTTTATTTGACGCGTTCACAAGTACACCTACTTTTATCTTCAGGAGCATGTGCATGCGTTTCATATTGAGTAAACTGTGCCAACTTTTCTTACATAAGGCCCAAGTACTCCCTCACACTCCATCCTCCCCGGTGGTGTAGTTTTGAAGACGCGCCTTCATTCAGCATCCTATTTATTGATGTTACTTACACGTCTATAGTAGAGAACAACCCTATCGATAGAAAAGGAAACTGATCAAATAACAGACTGGTTAGAAAGTACCAACACCCTATGGAGAAAAAAAGGTTATTCAGCAATCACCGCAGCAGCGTCGTCGGAAGCGCGGACTTCCGGCGTCACACAAGCAGCAGTTGTAGTTGTCGGTGCTATGTGTGCGTCTTGATCGAGATCGTCTCCTTCAAAAATGCAGTTGTAGGATCGCTTCAAGAAGGTGAGATAGGCCTGCAAATTTCGATTCGACGCATCCGACTGAGCTAGCTGATTTCTCAACTCCTGAATTGTCATCTCCAATCGCGCCGTTGTGTCCGTCGAAGAGGTTTGTGGTCTGACCAATTCGATCTGCCCCAAAACAAATATGAGTAAATTGGGTGTTCTATGGCTCCCTCGTCTAGATGGATGATTGAAAATTATTCGGCCATTTTTTCCCTATTTTTTTGCCCAATGCAAGGATGATTTTGCTGCTGATTGGCGGACACTGCCTCTTACTTGTTTGACTGTTCCTTTCTTAACCGATGCTATGATACCGCTACTTGGAGGATGGTGGTGTCGCACATCAAACGGCTTTTAGTTGGTGTCAATTGTTCCAGTCTCTACCTTACCACAAACCGCGTTGCTTAAAGTAAGAGACAGCCTACAACGAATCTGCGATTCGTGTATTTTTGAGAAGAGACGACGAGCTGCCTTCAGGGATTGAAGCCACCGTACACAATGATGCTATTGATGGGGATCAAGTACTGAGTAAATTTATGCAAAAAATCTTACCGTTGGAGGCTCAGGCAGCGCCTTGTCCACTTCAGCATTCGCAGACTAAAAACAGAATCGGTTCCTTTGCTGATTCTAATATTTCAAACATTAATTTCCTTTCCAATTCTAGAAGCAGCATTGGGTGGCAACTTTCAGTTCTAGCTAGCTTTTCTTAGTTAGAAAATTTCAGCCTTACCAATGCTGTGTAATGGGTCTCACCTTAGGTGTAGAGGAATGCGGCCTCTCTGGTACATCGATGAGTGGTTCCACCTGAAGCATAAAGACGACACTTAAAGGCTAAAATTGCGAGCCACATTTCCACAGCCACAACTGCGTTTCCCGACTACTCACTCGTACCTTCACTTCGTTCGCAGACTCTATAATTCGAGACTCAGTTTGATTCAGTCTTTCACGCAGCTTTTCCACCTCCTTTTCCGTCACCGCCAATCGGTCCTCGTAGCCGCTTGTCAGATCACGAAGTCGCTTATTATCCTAGGAATAAAAACCTTCAACTTGTGCTCTCAAAACATCCCGTCTGGCTTGGTTTTATGCGCTTTTTCTCGGTCAATGATGAGGGATGACTGACCTGCTTATTTTATTACCCCCCAACGTGCAATCTCAACTTTTTTAACCCTATCTCTCTCGGCATGATGATCAAAATCGGAGGTGCTTGTTTACTTAGCTCCCCACTTCATTATCAATTAAATCGGTGAATTGGCAATTAACTTGGCTAACGCCCATCAGCTGAAGTTCACCAACCTACCTCCTCCAACTGGGCAATGGCTTTTGTTGTGTCCTCTCCGGAATCGCATTTTGCTTCCGTTGCCTGGAAAGGGAAAAGCGGCTTGAAGGGATGGCATAAATAAGCGCGTAGTAAGCTCACTCAGCAGCGTCTCTCCTCCACAGAAGAGTTAATCAAAGTGCTCAGTTTCTTTTTCATGAGGGAGGTACATTTATTGCCGTTCATCGGACAGCTACTTTCAGCTCGTCAACGGTGTTCTCCAACTCAGCTCATCTATACTGGAAGGAAAAGACACTTCTCCCCCGAACCGTCCAGTACTTCGTTGTGTCCGCTATCTTGACAATCAGCTCACATGCTTATGTGCGTCTACCTGTTAGTTCAGTCCACAAGAAGGGTGGTCCTAGGTCACCAAAAAACCTAATATTTTTCAACTTATCCATCTTGAGTGCCCACATCTGCCTGCTTTGAAAGATCAGCTCGTCGCTCAGACTGCACCAGCTGCCTTCATTCATCTTTGGCTCTCACTCTCAATTAGCGGGGAGTTAATGTGTATTTTCCTATTCCACCCGCGTTCTGTTAAAGTTCTTGAAGAATGTTGAAACCTGGAAAGGTTCCCTGTGACTCGTCCTTCGTGTGACTCTTGAAGTCACTCCATAGCATGCTGAATTTGATAAGCTCATTTATGTTGAGAATTTAAAACCCATTGGCGAAATTCACGGCTTTCACACCTAAGCGGTTCCACTAGATGTTTTGAAGCTACTGGGCGTGTTCAAGCATTGTATCTATACCATGAAACCATCTATCGTAATTTTGCTTCCTTCCCGAAAAGCTTCTTGCGAGAGCATTTAAAATCTAGGAGATATGAACCGATTACCAAAATCACCTAAGGACACTTCGACTACACCTCTGCGGTCTAATTGCTTCTCATGCTCTTTGAATCCCTGCTCAGTGAGTCAGTCCTTTTGTGAAGACGCGTTGCAACTCACCTCCTGCCTCTTCATCCTAGCAAGTTCTGCCTCCGCTTTCATCGCCCTCCGCTTTTGACCCTTTGCAGCGTGTTTTAGTAACTCCCGTTGACGCATTAACGCTTGAATCCTTGCATCGGCAGCTGCCAACTCTTGTGTCAACTGAACCACCGTCTGTTGAGTTTTTGAAGCTGAGCTTCGCATTTGTGCTGTCATTCGTTCGCATTGGGCGGATCGATGACGCAGTTGAAGTTGGAGATGCGATTTTAGCGCCTCCAGAGAGGCCTGCCTTGCCTCCGCCTGGTGTAGCTCGTCCCCTAGAACGTGTTTAAGGCTTATTTAACCCAAGAGTGATACCCATCAGTATTTTTGGAGGGAAGAAAGTCTCGAAAGTCTTTAAGTCTCGAAATTGACCTATGGTTGCTTTGATGTAACATCTCTAGCACGGCTTATCCTTAACTTCAAGCTCACCTACTCAAATGTTCGAAATTAGTAGCATGTGCAGCAAATACGTCCACTGAGATTGGGCAAGCATGGACAGTCAGACATACGTGCTCTTTTAAGTTCTCCTGTTAGACGGTCGATCACGGTGCTTTCGATGCCATGGCTATTGACCTCTTGCTGTAAAAAAACCATCCAATTAGGTGGTCATGAAAGGCTCATAAAGTAACGTGGAAGATGTATGGTTACCTTTAATGAGCAATGTTGAACTGTGGCTGGTTCTTCTTCATAGGCGTTTCTGTCCTAGTAAGGTATGTACTGCACCATGAATCGCTACTCTGTTTTGGAGAAGCTTACTAGTCTATGAAATTTACCTACCTTGACTGGTGTGTGATGGAAGCGGATGTGTTCTTTGTCTTCCGTAGTTTTCTCCTTAAATTCAGGCAAAAATCATTACAAGGGGACTACGGAGGTAAAATGGGGTAGTTATTTTCGTGTACAATCGCGCATTAAAATACAGGTTGCAAGTAACAATTTACAAACGCGTATTCACTTAAAAATCCAACCTTCAGAAGGTCCCGGACGCTGTTAGAGAGGTTTTCAATAGACCGGTCGATGTCTCTCACCCATCGTTTCATTTGCGACCAACTGGTGCTCTTTTCACTATTGTTTTTACCATTTATGGTTTCCTTATCCTCTGTATCCTTATTCTCTTCGTCTTTGTCCGGCTCATCCCAACTCTTGCTCCGTCGATTTCGACTGATTTCGAAAGTTTTGACAACTTTTGGTGGTTGAATTGCTTCTACAATTGAAATAGAGGGAGTGTTGCAAAACACTTCGACTTACTAGTCGTTTTAGCTGGTGGCGGAATCCAAGGGATGGGATTTGGACAGAAACTTTTAGCAGCGTTCTTGATGCACCCTTTTTCGACGTAGCCGGTGAAAATTTCGTCTTTAGTGGGACAGGGTGAATGAAAGGAAGGGAATTCGGTTTTTGCATCCATACTGTATTATTTCTTTTCTTTTCTGATAGTAAATCGTATGCTTTTACGGAAAAAGGTAGAACCAGATGTTTTGATGTTTGCGTCGCTTTATACCATTCGTACGTTGTGCGCTAATGCGCTTGTGTGTAGACGCATTTAGTTGGCACATTTAAACAAAATTTCAGGTCTTTCTTATTACCAAAAGGGTCGTTTAAAAATTACATTTATATGCAAGATAAGGGTCGATTAGTGCTGCTAGGCCGTTGTGGCTACTCTTTGTTCCAGACTTTGGCGCATAATTTGCTGAAATTTTAAATCAATTGGAATCGGTTTTAAAATAGCTCCTATGATTTCACTTTAACCTCTTCTCCGACAGCGCATAAGTATGTAATGCCATCAACACAGGTAATTAAGCACGTTTGGAGACTGTATGCCGCTCTTGAGAATTTGCCATTTCCCTTGGATGCATTGCTGAAACCATCACTTCTTCATGCACACATGGTTAGTTTTAAGGGTTTTCCAAATCAAATTCTGGGTTCCTACTTCTAAACCAATTTGCGCAATTTCATTGGATGACTCTCATCCATTTTTTTCCAAGGGTCCTAGATTTTATCAGCTCTCCTTTAAGTGTTCATCTTTCATTTGCACCAATAGCTTATAGCTATGTGCGCTATTGCCTTTGATTAATTTCCCATTTTTAGACCTTCATAGATGAATCCGAGCGTTGGTGGTTGTGTCAAGTTCTCGGATCACTCTTTGAGCTTCTTGCTCTCCTTCCTCGCTCCTACCCGCTTCCAGAATCGTTTTTGGTGATTTGCACTGGCCTTTGTTCCCGTGCTGTCAATCTTTTTGCCTCCTTCTGCAGTTGCTCAGGTGTAGAAACGAGTTTAAAGGCTCTGCGCAAGCTCTGCACAATAGCCATTCTAGAGTGAGTGAGTTTGTTCAATGCCTTCCTTAATGTCCCCTTGCTTAGCCATGAGCCCAGTTTCGGGGCATAGCGAAGCACCACAGGTAACTGGCGAAAATTATCGAGTTTATATTGGCTGGCCAAGGGACTGTTGTGTTAGAATAGCGAGCTGTTTGGATGCCAAACATTTTTAAAAATTTCCACCTGGCTACTGTCTACTAATCTCCTCATGACTGTTTAGTCGCGTATTGCGTAGGATATAGATCGAAGTGGGCCGAAAATAAGACAGTAGTGAATAATGTGGCCAAACCGGATGCATTTATCCAGCCACATTTCCGTCCAGTCGTCTACCACAGCACTCATGAGAGATTTAATCTGCCCCTCCAGCCATCTACTCAACTGTCAATCTATCCATTCAATCGTCCACCCATCCAAGTACTCATTCACCGGCCTCCCAACCCCTTCGTCATTAGGGCTGTAGGGGTGGGCAAAAGTAATAAACCGACGCAACCCTTAAGTCTGTTTTATTTGTTGATTAATACTTCCAGTCGACTAATTGGGCCCTTTCTATTCAACTATCTTCAGTAGTTCCTTCATTCCACCCAATCCCTTATCCCACGCTATGAAGATCATTCTCCAAATGTATTCTTCTGCAACAGCCAGGGTCGCTTGTGAAATAGCCTACTGTCTTGAGATTTGCACTATGAAAGCCCTCACTCTCCAAGCCATTCCTGAAGGCTGGAGTCTTCCCTCAATCCTCCAAGTTGTTATGTAAGTCCACCTCCTTTCGCTTCCTATTGTCCCACATTGAAGTGGACTCTCCGCTCGCCTTTTTCCAGACGCTCAAAATACAACCTGGACTGGGCAGGATGGATATCGCTGTGAACATGCACTGCAAACTCTTGCTAATCTTGTAGAATTGGCTTCCAAATCGTCGGATTTTCTGGCTTCTCATTACTCCCTTGTTTTAAGTATCTTCCATACCTGTCTCCACACCACCAACATCAGTGGAGCTGAAAAAATTCGCTGGAATGCAGCCCTCGCCTCAAGTCGGTTGCTGCGAATGATTCCAAATGGGGATCATTTGGTGGATGCGCTTTGTGAAGTATTCAATACGGATCCATACTTTAAGGTTCGGGCATACTCAGGCTTATCCCTCCTCCTTCAACTCCTGCGCAGCCCAACTATTCACCAGACGGGTAGCATCCTAAACTGTAGTCTTCAGTTCCTGAGCACGGATTTAAGGTACTACTTCGCCGAGCCAGTGGCAGCTGATGCGTTGCAGTACCAGGTGGTGTGCCCCTACATCGCCGGACGATTACTACTTCAGGCCGGTATTCTGTCACTTCAGGGTCTTCAGCAGAACTGGGAGGATGGTCTACTTAACTTGGGCAGGATTGTGGAAGAGTTGGAAGGGAATGAGGCGCTGAGTGAGAACTTGAGGAACAGTTGGCAATATGCCAAGGATGTAAAGGCGGCAGCTGCTGCAGTGGCGAAGGGGAATGCGGGCGGAATAACTAGAGGTGGTTTGGCAAGAGTACCAAAACAACCGGTGAGTGGAATTTTTCGAGAGAACAAACCAAAGGCTGTTGGAAAACGTTAACCAACTAACCTTATCCCAAATAGGCAACTCGCTACCTACTCATAAACCTATTAAGTAGCACTTTCCATAGGGTTGCTAACATTGGGGATCCGAGATCGGCCGAAAGCCCCATAATTAGCGTCTCCTCTTTCCTTCCTTTAAGTTGAGCCAGAAGTTGCAGGCATTTGCAGTGCATTTCTCCGATGGCATTTCTAGATGGTAATCTCCTTCGCTGAACGATACGGCCCTCTACAAACTCTCAAGTTGGACGAGGCGATAGATGGATTGTCGGAGGCCGTGAAAACATTCCAGGAGGAGATACGAATTGCTGCAAATACTTCGCGACTAACTCCAGAGTTGGTACAAGGCCTAACCCGCCTTATACATGTCATGACAATTGGGGAAACAATGGAAGCTCTTCAGAGGATGCGTTTGAGCGCCTCGGATGACCACTTTGATAGCTCCTCCCCCCAATTGGCCTACAACGGCGTGATTGATTGAAAGGGCCAGCCTTTTTTCGCCCTTCTTTCTTCACTCCTCTTTGTGATGGTGTTGCCACTCTAGGGTGTGTATATGGTCTTTAGTAGGATAGAGTTGAACCAAATAAACCCTCCTGCTGCTATGATACCGCTGGCTGCTACTTAAATGGACATTTCACAATTCAGTAGCACTATCTACAAGTACTATGGGGGAAGAGACAAACTGATATTCATATCCTAATCTACCATTCGAATTGGTTATTCCCCTTCTTGTTTCTAGATCAGCACATGCAACTTAAATCCAGTTCTCATTACCCAGGAGTCCACCGCACAAAAAAGTCAGTCTTTCAAAAACAGATAAGGCGAGGCAATACTAATTTTAAAGTTAGAAAGGCAGTTAGGGCTAAAATATTAAAAGCAAAAGGAAGTAGAGAAAGCGTTGCATTTTTTGGAAGCCTGAGGACTCAAGTGTAGAGGACACAGCGCAGAAACTAAAATAGACAATAATATGATTCAGTCCAATGTCGGTGTGCATAGAATAAAGGTAAGTATTGAATTCCTCCCTGAATGTGCCCTTTTTTCTGCCTTATGGATAGGGTGAGTGGGTGAGTCTACCACCACTGCCATTTGCATGTAACTAGGCTATGAATGTGAGCCCATCGACGATAGCAAGACGGTGAAACTGAGGTGGAATGAATGGGAATGACTGAATAGGTGGATCAGCACGACAGGATTTGATTGATGTATGACTGAATGAATGTCAGCAGGGCGGAAAGTAGCCGGATGGATGCTTACGAATGGGTGTAGATGAATGAGCATACCCAAGGAGGTGAATGAACTCACCTCATCGACATAGAAGGAGGCCTTGAGCGATTGCCGATCCTCCAAGTTCTCCTTGAACTTCCCAAACACCGTGATGAGTCGAACGAGGAGGAGGACAAAGTCGTCGAAGACAATCACCCCGTCGTGAGCATATCGACAGACAATGGCCTTGAAAATCTCATTACTAATGGTGATTCCAATATCGCTCAGCACGGTTCGTAGGTCGTATGTGCACAACTTCCCCTCTTTCGCTGCATCCGCCTCTTTGAATATGGTCTGAATACAAAGGCAGGTTCATCCACTCATTCTTGATTTTTAAGAAAGTAAATTTCAAATTGAAGATTTTTTCCTATCTGTTGAGGAATGCTAGTGAATGTGAATGCAACTATGAGCCATAATTACATGTGGAGATCCAACTCACCAACCACAGACGGAGTTCATACCACAAAGTTTTGAACTCTTCAAATCCAAGGGTTCCACTAGTATCCACCTAGATGACAGGATGAGTTAAGGAAGATGCCACATGGCATGTTGGAATTCTCCTGTACTGGAGATCACCATTAATTAAGGCATCCCGAAGGGAGATGGCGAATGCAGACGTAGTGGGATAAATAGAGCAATCCTTGTGAATGAAAGTAGGAATTGACGCTATTGACGTAACTTTGTATAAGCGCTGAGAATCGTTTCGAGGTTGTGAATGTCGCCGCGTACGCCATAAGGCATGTCGACGTGGCGACGCTGTACATGTATATCGTTGTAATGTCAATCTTAGTGTTTATTAAAAAACGGGTTTTTTTCGAGACAAAAATCAAGGCTTCACACCCAAATCCCCCCCCCTCACACATCACCTTCCGTTCGCAGTACACCTCACATGCTCACCAACAGGACGATTCTATCGGATCCCGTTTGTGAGGGTCGGTCCCCGACTTATCACATGACGGCATTCGATTGGGGCTGTGAACAGGCACCCAGTGCGTGGAGAAACACCGCCACCAACGCTGATGGTGCGGCACAAACAACAAATTCTCGCACATGACACACGACACCTGTTCAATACAGCACACCGCATTCATTCATCGACATTCACTGAGAAGACAGCACGAGTCCCAGGAGAGCCAAACAAACCCCTAACAGTGAAGCTGGGTCCTCCGCCTTTGGTGACCTCTAACCGCGGAGTTCAAGTCGGAAGTCATTTGTAGAATCTTTGGAGAGGAATATAGAAGAGGTAGGACAGAAATTGACATTAAAAACCCTACGAAACCTTGAAATCTTCCGTACAACAATCAAAAGGATACATCCATAAGCGCGACCATACTCCTCGCTGTCTCTAAGCTGAATCCTTCGAAGCATTCACCAACTGGAGAATGAAAAATTCAAATTTGAAGCCACTTATTCTTCAAGGTATTGGAAGTTTTACAGTTGAGACTGGAACGACTGACTAAGATAAAACAGCGATTAGTCGATTTTAATGAAGAAGCTAACCCTTCTTCTCGAAGGCTCTGTTCAAAATGTTGCGCAAGTCCTCCGCTTCAATGTCACCAGCACCGCCAGCAATTGCGTCGAAAGCAGACCTCAACTTTGCAATCATTTCCTCGTCCTTCGGCATAGCCGGCAATGGCTACATAACAGACACGCATGGAGAGAAGATAATGCTCCCCACAATTAACTTGTAACTAACTCTCCACTAAGAAGCGGTTTGGAAATGATCCACTTAAGTGACCAATCAAAAACAAGAGACAGCAGAACTGAACAATCTGAGCAAATGGAAAAGTAAATAACACCGACGTTAACCAACAAAACCAAACAGGAGCTTACAGACTTTAATCAATGATTGCTTAAAACTCCAGCATGTTGCTCTGCTATGCGTGAAAGCAGTGGGCAAAAACATACAAAAACGGTGCTGTAGAGAGAACCTACTTATTGTGGACAAAAGGAGAAAATCTGCTACGAAATAGTAATGCAGTATACGCACCGCTGCAGGATCGACACCACACACAATCTGATCATCCAATTCGCTAAAAATGGGAAAAAAATAATGCTGTTTTTCGCAAGCTTACCTACTCTACGACCAATTCTAGCGTTAATAATTCCTCATGGTAGCATCAAAATGCTGGCAAATATCTAATTGCCAACAAACTCTCAAGTGCATGGAGCAAAAATGACATGAAGCAGGGCATTGTCGTCAAGGTGACCCAGCAGTAGCCTCCAACGCCAGCCCTTCTCGCACCCCTCCCGCACCATTCCCATACCAGAACAGCTAGGAAGCTAAATTCCAGCTCTCCTTCCAATGCCATTCCTTTTTGCACCAAATCCAGTTAAAATGGAGAGCCAATTAATGTCAATTTTTTCAAGCCTTGAACTGTAGCTCAGGTTGATTGGATCAGCTGACCAGCTGTTCTAATTAATATCGATTTTTCCCAGCGAGTACTGCCTGAATTGCGATCAATACAAATCAGTTGATTAAATATTGATTTCCCCATACTAAGACCTGAGGGATCAATTAATCAATTAGGCAATAAAAATGACGATTTTCATAAATTTCACCGCAATTTTGCATTTATTTTTAATGCCTAACAGAATATTTATTACACCTTATAATTAGCAAAAAATCCTTTTAAAGATGTTCACTTCAAAATGTGAGAAAACGCAGGAGATTTGCTAAATTTTAAAATTCACATACCCAGCTGTGTAGGGTCGCTCGGAGAATATTCGAAGCAGGAATTTCGCTTCCTCATTTGGCATAAAAGTGGAAGGAACGATGACATAGTCGCCGGGCATAAGTTTATGGCGTCCACAGACCTCCCGGGTGTTGGCAAATATTGAGCGCGCGGACATCGGATTACGAAGGAAGAATTCGCGCGTTAACAAGGCGTTCGCCGGTGCACCAGCTGGAAACTGCAGAACAAAAGGAAACAAAAGAAACATGGGTAAAAATTATGAAACATGTTTAAAACTACTTCACCAATTATCAGCTTACAGGATAAATCACATAACCGATAGAGAACGGAGATTGGCGTTTTTCACGCATTCCTTTCTGCATCAAACCAACCACGATTGTGCCCGTCGGATCGTCATCTGCTTCATCAGCATCCACGACAGACACACGGATCTGCGGATTCATATAGAAGGTGTCTAAAAGGCAAGATTAGAGAAATCTGCGTTCCGACACACATTGAAAGGTTAAGACAATAGATAGAATCTCGCAATTTAAATTAATTTATGCAAAATTGGTCTTAAAAACGCACTCCTGTTATTCAGACATCCGCCAGCGGTGGAATTTCTCAGCCACTCGCCCTCGTGCCTTGTCATTTCCCACTTCCGCTTCGGTGGAGCACCTTTCGCAGTGTTCTCCATCTGGTCAAAGTCGGGACTCAAATGGCACATCTCCAATCGACTGAAGTAGTGCCTGAAGTCCTCGAAAGTCATCCTGCATAAAACACTCGTTTTAAACTGATTCAATGCATTCATGATGCACTATTTGTTGACATCAAGCATATGCAACTTCGGTAAAAAACGCCACTAAAAGAAAAACGATCTCTCTGGAGCAAGCATACGATGCTTAGGATTTGGGAAAGTAAAAAAACCAAGTTACAGGTTACGTCTGTGGAAAATGAAGAAAAATAGATAAGCGCTTACCAGAATTCGCCATCATTGTCAAAAGTCAGACCAATTTTCATCCGCTCCTCTGGTGAAATGCGTGCCCATTCTTTCGATTTGTCACTCCAGGGTCCCACCCATTCCCTTTCATTCCCCCAAGGATTTCTCAACCGAATCATTTGCACTTTGTCTCCTTTTTTTTCACGAATCTACGACATTAATGGTAGGTGAAAAAGAGATCGTAACAAAGAATGGTTCATTTGCTGATTAAAGCAACGCATACCTATTTTCACATTACGATTTTTACTGAAGAAATATCAGTAGGCACAAATGTCACAACGACGCCAGATCAAAGGGCTTGCAGGTAAGGCAACAACGCGTGCAAACAGCCAATCCAAACACAGTATGGCAGTGCGAGCACCAACCAGATTAGGCCAATTGTGGTGAATTGAAAGAAACGATGCACGAGCGCATGTCGGTGCAAATCACCTTTTAGAAACGATAATTTTTAAAACCCAAATTCTCTTAGATAAATTAGCTGAATTGATGATGGAGTGGGGGTTAGCACTAACAGAATTTCACTTTTAAGAAACAAATCACATCCACATTGCATGGAAATGGGGGAAAATGGTACAGTTAAAGCTGAAGAAAACGGATTTCGAATGACTTTTTGATTAATTTGACTTCCATGATTGCCTGAAAAATAATTCTAAAACTGTTTCAGCTACTCTTTGCTTGGTTACCGCTTAAATTGTCACTTATGGTAATAATCGAACAGAGGCACGACCATCAAATTCGGAAGCGTGATTGGCAAGGTGCACAAGCTAAATTCCAAATCTTTGCAAACATGATTCCTTGAGTCACTGGCTCCGGGTTCCATTGTCGATTCCACTCCAAAAGTCTACCTTCACTCTCCAATCGAACCAAACCATAACAAAGTCCGCCTTGAAGGGGGAAGGATGGGAGAAGCAGAACCCGCAGCCAAGAAGTCATGCAGCATTCAATAATAAGGTAGCATTTCAACCCTACCACAGAAACACCAGGATGCCAGAGAATATCTGCTGCACTGTTCTGATCGAAGAAAAAAACGACCAAAATGTGATTATCCTTTTGGCCGGGTGGGGTGGTGCATTAGTGGATAAGTGAACAGATGGATCACCTGCCAGAGTGGCAGCAGTGGTGGAGGACGTGAGACACACAAACATGCGAACTTACTCTGACATTGAGCTACAAGCCGAAAGAAAGTCAGCCAATTATTCTGCAGCTGTCAGACGACTATCGAGACCAGTAAAACATCAAGTCGAGGAATTTGACCCAGACAGTCAATGGCTCCCATTGCTGTCTCGAAACTAGTAATTGGTATTTAACCTCTCCCAGTCAAATGAAGATTTCTTCTGCCGCCTAAAATCATTGGATGGATGAAAGAAAGAAATCCCGCCTTCCCACTTGCATGGTTTTACAATGCTACTGACTATAACATCAGTAGGAGAAAGTTGAAAAACCAGGAGAAAACTAAGAGCACAGCAAGTGATAATAGTTTTAGAAAATGGTGCAAGTTTTAGCGATATATTAATTTTTGTGAAAGTCTTCAGTCCCTTATAATTCATTCTTTCGAGAGATGGCTACAAGCCGAAACCAGATAGCCTAGCCCTATCCAACCCCGTTCCTCTCTCACCGTGATCCACCAACCACCCATTCAATCTAGCACGTGACGACCCGATGACAATTACTTGGAGAATTATGCGGAGTTGGAATAACGCCGAGCGAATGTCTCCTCTCCATGGGGAACACCAACAATGATATTCGAAACAGGCTAGGGAATGATTGCCTGAAGTTCGGCAAGTCAACAAACTACCAACTAGGATATGAGAGGACAGTTGGCAAGAAGGTAGAGACATGACGGCAAGGAGCCCTTCTTGCCGCCACCAAAGCCCAAAAACTTACCGTTCGGACATCCGTGATGGAATACGCATGACCTTTGATGAGTCCATAGGGTCCATCGGCTTCTAGTTCTTCAGGACGCGCATCAATTGAACATGCGAGGAGGGAGCAACGAGAGTGAGCCCGAGACATAATGCTAAAGAGGTTTTCTGGTGCCTTGTCGCCCAAATCGATCATCTCGCACATACCGCCGGTGAAATCTTCCATGCCTTCGGAAGTGGTACCACCGCGAAGAGCGTCATAGCTGCCGATAAGTCTAGAATTGGGATGAAAGATCATTTGCGAAGTTTTCAATCCCGGCCGCCTGTAATTCGGACACCTCCTTTCATATCGAGACGCTTTATTACACCCTCGAGAAATGCAACCAGCCGTGCTAACACGTCTGTAATCCACTGGCAGGAAGCCACCCTACATAATAACCTAGAGGAGCCTTTTGTGGATCAAAGATGTCTACAAACAGGATCAACAAAAATCGCTTTTGAGATGTTCCACTCACTTAGCGTAGGCTTTTTCCAACAAAGCGGACCAAAACTCCCGCCGATCGCTAGAATGCATGAAGCAGAGACGACTCCCATCGGTGGGCAATCGGTCATCCACAACCACATCGACCCAGTAACCGAAGTACCAGAAGCGGAACCAGAACATGCCCACATAAGCGAAACCCCCATTGACGTTCAGAGGGCTCCCATCTTTCGATGGCAGGAAGGATTGACCGTACGGGACCACCTAAAAAGTTGGCAGCGTGTTTATTTTACGCAGAGTTGATGGAAGGCGAGCAGTTCGGTTGTAGGTGCTTTCAAGGGATCGATTGGCAGTTAAATCTACCACTTAAGCCACACTGACTCCATCATTTCAACATCAACCCGTCTTCCAGTAAAATTGACAAAAGTTCCAGTTGATTGCAGGTGCCTTATACCAGGCACATCATACTCCTCTTTTTGACACATGACCTTAGGAAAAAAACAAGTGAACTATTGAGGAATAAAGGTCATACATTTGTGACATGGATGAAGAACGTGTTAGGACGTGCTTAGTCATTTGCAACCAAGAGAGAAGGTTTTCAAGTGTTTCATACAGAAGATTAGTTAAGCCAGTAGTAAAACATCCACAATCAGCACCTCTAGGTGGACATAAGGCAGCAAAAGGGATCTTCGTTTGATTGGGAGAATGTGAAGGCCTCTTCATCGCGTTGCTAGCTGCAGCGACTGAAAAAAGTAGATTTTCAGATCAACTGCACCACTAAACAGTTGTTGAAGACAGGTCTTGCCACTGAGATTGGGGGCAATGAAGCGTTTATTAGTCTCGTACTCCTTGCCGTTTCTGCCTATCCACTAACTCATCGAAGGAGAGTCCCAACGAGAGCCGAATCAACCACCTACCCATCAATCAATGGAAATGGTCACTTATCGCATCCTCCTTCAAACCATCAATTTATTTATTCATTTTGTGTCAATGCATTGAAGCGATCAATCATTCATACATCACATCAATTCCAAACTCAATTGTTCACTTCGTTTCGACTGTTTTGCCATTCTTTGTTATTCCAAGAAAGCAGAAACCAACGTTTTGACAGCTCTGCTAAAAGCACACTTAAGCTCCCATGCACTAGCTGCACAAGCACGCCTTTGACGGCTAATATGATCGCACTAGAATGGAATCTGACGCGTTTCAGCGAAAGAACAAGTGGTAATCCAGACAGGTCGCTAGGGTGACATGCTTTTGATTTAGTATACATATGCACCTCAGTTGAGAATTTATTTGCACATAAGGTTGGACTTTGTATGCCTCATCACATGTAAGACATGAGAAAAA
Organism: Taenia pisiformis; assembly: GCA_023968675.1. NCBI lineage: Eukaryota > Metazoa > Platyhelminthes > Cestoda > Cyclophyllidea > Taeniidae > Taenia > Taenia pisiformis. The sequence goes on along the minus strand of CM043739.1, from coordinate 3,827,420 downwards.
ATGGTGAACGAAGAAAAAGCCAATACATGCCATCAGGAAGGACTCACTTCACCGAGAAGCTTTTGGTGCACAGAGAGACACGCCAGAGCCGCAATAAGCCAACAATCACCTGTAAGAGAAGTTGAAATTTTATGCGGCAAAAATGCAAAGGGTAATGCGGCTTAAGACCGCTAGAACGCAAGTACTTTACCCAATTCGCCCTGTCTAATGTCGAAGCGACTAAGACCATCAGCGATGAATTGGGGGTTGGCTACGATTTCCTAAAAGCGAAAAAAAATTTAAAAACTAATTCCGAAGTAGTGGGTTCATTTGATTAAAGGACGAAAGTTCACACAGGATGGGAGGCACACGAGAACTTTGGCAAACTACTTTGTTCACGGTGTTACGTAGAGTTGTGAAGGCTACTAGGAGAAGAAAAAGGGAGGTTTAGGACTAAATCTCTTTGGATCAATTACAAATTATATAGTTAAGCAGGAACCTTTTCTCCATTCCAAGTAAAGCAGCCTCCACGAATGTAAGCTTGACAATTAGGAAAAGTAGGAACGAAAGAAAAAAGATGATAGAAGTGCCAGTGTACCAAAAATGCGACACCAAAGTAAGTTTCAAAAGGCAGGCAATTAAGAAATGAAAGACGAGTGAGTAAAGGACCTATTAAAATCGTTTGCATTTGAGCGAAATTGCAACACTGCAAAATGCGTAAAAGGCTAGCAAAAGATCAAACTCACCCTTGGTCTACACCAACGATATTTTGATGAGGAATTGCTACGACCTGGCCAAATTGTAGAATCGACAGGAGGCATGAAGGGATCTTCAAATAGACCACCGCGCCGCAACTGCGCCTCGACTTCGCGTTGGAACCATTCTCTGCTGTGTTCCAGTGACTCTGATGCGACGAACCTGTGCTGTAATACGACAGATGCAACCTCTTTTTGTTGAATCTGGCGTTTAATTGATGCCGCCAGATGCTTTTGGTAAGTGCGCATGATCGGTACTTGACGCGGTGGTGGACGAAGGGGCGGAGCCCTTTCGGTTCGCCATCCATCAGCCAGTTCGGTTATCAGAGGGATGTTAAAGCCTATTTGTGCCATCGTTCGATCGAAATGACTGAGTTGGCCTAATCGGTGAAGTTACGGCACATGAGAACTGTGCAATGGGACTAAGTACGACTAAACGGGCTATATATGTACTTAAAATATTAACCAATTACGGAAAGAACTCTAGGTCATTTTGTTAAACATGGATAAACATCTGTTAATTTAAAAAATGACTGCGGCATTATTAATAAAATTTTACTGTTTTTATTAAAGTTTTTTTTTAGTTTTTTGCTTTGCAAGGCTAAATTACAGTTTTAAGGCATACTTTACGCCCAATGCAAATTTTAACGTTTCTTGGATGTGAATTGCAAATGTAGATGATGCTTATTCAACTCCATAGGAACTATATCTCTGTTATAAGAAGCTTTTTTGTTGAAGCTGTAGCAAACATTGTAGCGCCCCGAGCATCCCTAAAAACGGCGAGAAGGCTAGGTGTAGATCAGAATGCTTGTATTCTAGACAGAAAGGAAGGAGGCTGCTGGCATGGCCGACGGATCAGCATACGCAGCAGTGTTCAAGGTGGCCGCTACCAATGTGTCGGACCAACCAACAGTCCAAATAAACAAAACACTACATAGCCCCTCTCTTCTTTTGAACGTTGTCCCCGACGCGTCCCTTCATCCACCTCGTGCGTCAGCCATCACAACGTAACAGTACTGCGAGAAGTACTCACGAGCTAACCATGCTTTGTACTGGCGTCCGGCGCAAATGAAGCGAGATTTGACCCCACGTCAATGGTCCCTCAGGGCGGTGCGACTCCATCTGCAGATTCGCCCGGCTTGCAAACTAACTTCGGAGTAAGAGGTTCAGGCGACCATCACTGCATCCTTAGCAAGCTTAGTTCACCGACAGCCTTTCCAGATGGTCCATGGCTAGGATGGATTCAGTTGTTAATAGCCTTCCTGTGGAGCAGAAGGAGTGGGACAGGATCGAATAAAAACGCAGTTCTTAGTCCTTCAACTAAGGCACTTCTTCTGCACCAGTGTAACGTGCCACTTGCAGGATAAATCTAGGTAGGGAAATGCACTGAATTGGGCCCGCTTTTCGCTCCCACTACTGTAGCACCCCGAGCATCCCTTGAAGACGAAAAGAAGGCTAGGTGTGTGTCAGAATACTTGTATTCTAGGCGGAAAGGAAGGAAGCGGATGACATAGTCGGCAGGCCAGCCCTCGCAGTTAGTTTCAAGGTGGCCGCCACTAATATGTTGGACCAACCAACAGTCCAAACAGGCAAAACACTACACCTAGCTGTGTGGACTGGCCTCTCGGCCATGCCAGTAGCTCCTTTCCTCCCTATCTTGAATACATGTATTCTGATCTACGCTTGACCTTCTCTTCGGCTTCCAGGGGTGCTCGGGACAATGCGGAAAATCTTCTTGATCTGGATCTCATATTTTTGGTTACAATCAAAATTTTCAAGCTGTGATTTTGGTGTCTCGAGTATTCTTTGAGAGCAGAAGGCAAAGCACAGGGCAGAATATATGTGTTCAATCGATGGAGGGAACGTGGCTCTCGGCACGGTTCGGTACCGGCCCATGCGGTCCAGTCAAGGCGACAACACAGGTGCCTGAAGGCCATCCAGCAGTCCAACCAAACAAAGCATTACAACGATAAGCCACTAGAGCTGGCCATGCACTTAAAAATTCGGCGTTTCCCCAGTATGAACTATTACTCTTCCATGCATGATTCACTCTTGCCCCACAGAAGTGATCGTTGCTATTGTAATGCCCATCCAAATTCCAGCACCAGTACCCTACCAGCTTCTATACTGCAGCATATCTTACGATCCCAAGAGTTATTTATTGGCACTTGGGCTAACCCCAAGTTCATGCCTTTCTCCAACACGTTTGCTCCGTATGTACACACGTGCAATGCTTGTAAGGTCATCGCAATTACCATGGCAGACACGTGGACCTAAGCAGATCACGAGCATGCAGAAATGCATGAAACATGTTCATTTGCACTCATTGTAGAAGAGGCCATGGCCACCACTCTCCGCACTACCGGCATGATTTTAATAGGTACCCAGCAAGCCGCATCCCAGCAAGAATTATCCACTCCTCCTGATAATTTAGCTTTTGCGTAAAAGCAATATCTTTACCGTTCACTCTAATCGTTGCTCAAACTTGTAACGACCGCTGCTTGAGCACGTGCTTCTAGAAGATAAGCGCAATTGTTAAACCCGCGTTCAGCGTCCACGGGAAGCAGAGTCGACGTGAACGCCGGTAAGTCCTGCTGCTTTGCACCCATATACTAGAGTGAAAGGCGCCGATCACGAGCAGACACTCCACTTTCGCACGATCCAACCAGGCATGGCACAAACGTTGGGAGCCCAGTACGCCTCTTAGTACTGAGGAAAACAAAACGCTTACCCCATTCTCACACCCTTTTACAAACACCCATCATTCAATGCTTAGTACATTCTCCAAAATTTTCGTTGCAAAGAAATAAGCAAAATGTAGACACTTGTATTCATTCTTTTGATACATCACTTACAGGGTCTGTCACAGAAAATAGGAAATCAACAAACAAACCCATATTCTGCGCTCCTTTGCGCTTCATTGTTCCAGCAGCCACGTTTGGTTTCCACTTTTTCAGTGCTCTATCAACTGGTCGGTAGGCTAGTGCGTTTCCGTTCAACGCCACTTCCGCCCCTGGCATTCGAAGCAGCAATACTGTACCCCTTTTAGGCACAATGTGAAGCCTTGCTACAGTACCACTGTCATCTTCTGTGGCCAAATAAAAGACATTCCGCGTCTCCATCGTTACAACACCTTCCAAGTCCACCTTAAATAAAGTTCGTCCAGGAATGTGAGCGATGTACAGCACTACTGATATTTATAAGTAGGTACATCAACTCTACTTATAGAAAATAGACGAAAAACAAATATTCTTGAACAACCAATAAATGAGCTAGTATTCACTTGATGAATGCGTGAGACCCATTCAAGCAAATCTAGGTCTTCAATTTTCCGACTGCATTTTTTTCTCAGAAATGGCACCGTTACGAGTGCCAAGCCTAGACTGCAACCGCTGCAGCCAGCCCCAAACCTCGTCGGGTGCTTAATTTCCAGCCACAGAAAAACAGTGTACTGAAATGCCATGCATTGATTAAGGGTAATCCACCTGCCCAAAAAGTATCCCATCAAAAATAAACCTTCAAATATCTTACAGTATGCACTGCCACTTCAACTTGCCTGTTTCGTCGAAATTGAACGAAGAACCCGCATCCGTGCGCCGATTAAATCCATCCGAAGCACATTTTCCAATCTACTTGTAACTTTTCCACCATTCGCAAGTCCCGTCCAATCAACAAGAGACTTAGCATAACTATTCCACAACTCATTTAACCTTTGTGGCAGATCAGCAGGGCAGGTCATATCACGCCTCAAGTCTGCAGTTTGCTCCTGTCGCAACAGCCGCTTCAACTGCTTTCCTGTTTGTCCACGGAATTGAGGCAAAAGCCGTGGTTTTTTTCTTAATTTTTTCGCCTGTTTGCTAGATTCTCGCGCCTGTGGTGCTAAACTGAGGTAATTAGCTGAGCCATATTCATCCAAGTTTATGAGAGCTTGACCCAAATTCTGGGGCAGAATTCGTGATTTCACAAACTTAGAAGCGTAATCGGCATTCATCCCGAGACAGCCTTCAGAGACAGCAGTTACTACTTACAAATTATGAGTAGGGCTCTAAAACAGTAACATTGGTGAACAAGACAAAATAAAGTAACAAATTCACATCATTCCAAAATAAATTTAACAATGTACTAAAGCATTCATATTGTGTTTATTTTTATCAGTCATTCAAACGAAAAAAAAGTGGACGAATTGGCTGGAATCAAGTTTGCCTTGTTCAAAATTGGCAATTCAAACAAGCAAAAATAAGAGAAACTACAACGAAACGAGCTGGTTACGATGAGTGTGTGTTACGCATGTCGACAAAGACAGAAAGACGACGGTAAATTGGCAGTCAAGTCAAACGGTGACACATGCAAACAGAAGAGAAAACTGATTGGTTAGATCCATGCAGGCACAGGACGTAAAGGACTTTTCAGTTCGGTAAATAAAGTGTGCAAAAATATTTCCTTCTTGTAAAATTAAGGCGAAAATGAGAAGCGCGCGGCATGGAAAAAAAGAGACTGTTGAGTTTGATTGCAAAAGGTGTACGAATACGGAGAAAAGGGTCAAACTGGGAGTCTAAGAACAATTTCGGTTCAGTGAAAGCCGGAGTTCAGCATAACGTGCAACAAGAAAAAAGAAGTGCAATAAGAGAAATGAATTCACAAAACTCAACTCGAATAAAATTAAAAAGATTAGGAAAAATTTCATTGGTTACGCCTGGGAGGGTAAAGTTCTTTACAAATAGGTTGGCAATTTACACAAATTAGCAAGCTGAATCCCAATTCGGTGACATTTCGTCATTCCCACACTTAAAGGCTCCTAAAACTTGGCTTCAAGTTGTCGCGTTGCAGTAGGCCAGGTCATAAATTAACGCTTGCATCAGACACTCTGCTCCTCGTCGCTGCTCTCCACGTCACCGTTCAGTGTTGAACGAAATGCTCACCGAAAGGCGAATTTGCACAACAAGTCTGAGAAGCCGCCGCACATTTGACATCCTCCATTTCCTCTCCAAGTGAGCAAACACTTCACTTTCATTCGTGCCTCCGAAGCAAGACTGTGCTGCGTGACGAATCTCGCTCAATTAAACCTGATTGAGGCGAACTTTGTGCGAAACTTGCGTCCATTTTGGCGGAGAGCACGAAGCGTGGGCACGCGAAGGCAGTAAAACGGAGGATTAGCCCACCGCACATCAAAAAGTCAACCAAGTCCGTGGCGTCTCGCAGTCGGCAAAGGCGAAATCCTCCTCTTCAAAATCGAACCAAATGCAGTCAAAGCAACGCTGAGCTTCACTGTCCGCTCGAGATCGCATTTCCTATCGCCAAAGTGTCCCACCCCACAATCCAACGCGCATTCCACGTAGCCTTCCCTGACACAAGGGAGAAAAAGTGGTCCCCCTCGCCTTCTAGCCCTACTCATTCGTCCTGTGTCCGTTCAACATTTGGCTGCATCAACAACCACGTCACCCACCAACAACACCCGGTCGGTCCAACCAACTGGCGATTGGCAGTCCTCTCTTCCATTGTTTGTCCTTGCCACAGAAACAAATGCACTGTCAGGTGGTATCAGCTTTCCCCCAACCACAATCACTCCACCTCGCCGCCTTCTTCCCTCCACTTTAACGAGCAGACCGAAATGCCCTAGAACGAAGCCTGGGCGCCGACACTGCAGCACGCGCATGAGTGGATGCAACTGGGTGTCAGTCAAGCCTTCTACCTCCTGCCGATGCTTCCCTCCCTCAGCAGTGCCGCTTCCACACAGTGACTGGCAGCATTCCTCTCACTGCACGCTACAAGTCACCATGCAATCCGTCCGACGGTGGCAGATGGATGGTGCACGGTTGGTAACAGATGGTGCATGAAAAGGGCACCTCACAGACACTTTGTGGCAGTGACGCACAACTTGCCCCGACGTCATCGCGTGTCGTGCCATTTCCAGACGAAGTCACAGTGTCTGTCTTCGTTCAGATGTGCAAGCCACTTCGCCTGCGTCTTCAGAGAAGGTGGCAAGGCACACTTTTGGGTGAGGGGTGAGGGATGAGGGGTGAGGCGTGAGACCACCGTCTTCTGCCTCACCTTTGTCTCGAAGTGTATTGTGTGACAGGCGTGAGTCGGTCGCTGCTCCACCCTTCGCGTTCACCTGCCATCCCCCTGCTAAGGGCATTGTCAACGCTCTGACACGAGCTGATAATCAAGAGGGAGTCGACTCCAGCCACGCAAACCCATCCATCACCAATGAGCACAGTAGTGTTTCTCAGGTTTACTTGCATGCCACGCACATGCACATGTCCATACAGACATGCCACATGTTGCCTCCCATCTGCTCAGTGTTTGCAGTCTCCTGTTGACAGTAGGCAGCAGTTCTCCTTCGACACACGAGATGGGAGCAAGAACATAAAACAGACATGTGACAGTTGACAAGGTCATCTTTCGCGCGGCGATTTGGTAGGACGAGAGCAGGCGACGCCGCCCAGAATGTGGCACATTGAAAACCACGCCTCCAACCCGTCGCCTCGTTCGTCCACTTGTAACTGCGGAGGGTAAGGAGGATGAACTGACAGTTGACGTCACTGACAAACAAACGTCCACGGTCCGCCCTCTTCGGTCCTCGCACCACCTTGTGTCACACAACACGCGTTGTTGCCAATTCCTCCATTACAGTACCCTTTCCCATTCGACACGACTGCGAAACGCACACAGTGGCTCGTACCACCTTCGTATGCTTTCTTGCGCCCATCTCCACCATTCCATTGCTCGAAAGGCCAACAGCACGAATCCGTTGGTGCGTATGGCCGTACCTACTGCGAGACGACAATGAATGCACGCCACTCGTTTGTGACTCTGCTGTCAAGCGACGGTGGAGGGCAAGGCCTTTAGTGGGGCGCCGTCAATCTCTCCTTCCACTGCGTGAGAGCCAGTTCTGCGGAAAAGAACCAGAAGCACAGAAGGACAATCCCTCCTGTACAAGGAGTGGTTGCTATGGCACAGACAAAGAATAGACTACTTCCGTTTTGCAAGAGAACGCACATTGTGTGCGAAGAAAGCAACGAGTGGGAGAAAACGAGGAGAGAATGCGGGATTCCACCATATCCACTACCTTTCACGCAGATGGTGATGCCGCAAGTTGGGCGGCATCACCAACACCACCAGTGGTGTGGGCTGATCTAACCGACTGACTGGCCAACCAACCGAACGCTAACGCAGTCCATGATCTACCCTGAGAAGCGAATCACGAAGCACAAACACAGAGAGGCATCATTCCACTGCAACCTTTCGAGGCGGAAACGGTTGCACTGCCTCGTGGTGGTCACTGCACGGCACGGGCTCAAACCAGGCGTGGATACTTTATTGCCCATTTCTATGCCTCCGTGGGTGAGGTTGTGAGCGGGTGAGCGAGTGAGTGAGTGAGTGAATGAGTGACTTTGTGCGTGCGTGGAAGTGATGTTCAAAGGCTCTCTGCCTCCAAACTCTTGGCTAACGGATGGGGCGGCGGTGGAGGTGGTGGCCTGGTCGTCACGCAAGAAGATGTAATGCTACCCCCTGCCTCACTGCCAACTTGCAGTCCAGTCATCACGCATCACCCTCGACCACGCACTCACCTCCAAATGGTGGTGTCGGTGCAGTTGGGTGTAAGGCGTTGTCTCTACGTGCGATGTTTTGTTGTGCCTAGGTCCGCAGCGTCGCGTCGCTAGGGTCAGTCCAAAAGGTCCGTGTCGCGTGGTGGTTAATAACTAACCAACCACCTCTAATCCTTCGCTTTGATGTCATTTCAGCTGTATTCCTCGTAACTATTTACAACCGACGTCTACCGCCCCTTCCACCTAACTTCCTCTCTCTCTCTCTCTCTCTCCCTCCCTCCCTCCCTCCCTCCCTCCCTCCCTCCCTCCCTCCCTCCCTCCCTCCCTCCCTCCCTCCCTCCCTCCCTCCCTCCCTCCCTCCTTCCCTCTCTTCCTTCCTCCTCTCCAACCAACCATTGAGTCACACCTCGACCTCACCGACTGACGACGTGGTGCTTGAGTTGAGGTGTTGCTCCACTCACTTGACCCCTAACTTGTGCTTCCCTCTGACTTGGGTGTAGTCTGTGCTGCGTGAACAGAATGTCACTTCACTTCACTACACCTCACCTCACCTCACCCTTACCACACCTCACGTCACTTCTCTCCACTTCACTTTGCACATAACAGTCAGCAATTGCTGGTTGGTGGTCCTGTCGGTGAAGTGTGGTCTCCCTGACGGTGTGAGTGTCGAAGACACTTGTCGCCTTGTCATTGACATCGTGTGCAGGCCAGTAATGGTGTGCAGCTTTGCACCGAAAGCAGGAGAGGTGATGTGGATGTGAAGGGCAGCACACGTGTCCAATGGTATGACCCCCATGAACTCTAACCAATGGGAAGGGAGGGGACGATGGAGAAGGAAAGGAAAGGAAGACGAAGAGGGTGAAGGAAAAGGTGAGGGGAAAGTCGAAGGAATGGCAGGAGTAGAGGTGGGGGGGGGGGGGCGTGGAGCGAATGATGAACACCGAGGTGCGTTCCCTTCCTCTATCCCGAAGCTTACTGCTACTCTCGCGGTTGAAGGCACTGTTGGTGGTGATGATCACGGTGGTAGTGCAGCTGATGTTTGTGATAATGAATAATTTATGCGGTAGAATGCACCCTGTAATGGATAGGCGAGGGAAGGATTGGGGGAAGGGCTGGAAAAAATGTATCTCGAGTGGACGCTGCTCGCACGCGACAATTTGATTATCTCCCGATTTCTTCCCATCATCATCCCCTTTCCCTCAGTGCTTCCGTTCCCATTACGCCATCCTCTTAATCCCAGTCGATACATTGGGCATCACAGATTACAGTAGCTCATAATTATCCAAACGAAGAAAGATTCCAAAGAGGACCTTACCTTACGCAACGTATACTACTTGTTTGGGCGTTTAGTAGTAGCAACGTAGCACCGTCTTTATTGTCACAAAAAAGGGTTATTTGATCAGCGATTGCTTCGAATTACCACCTTCTAATTCGACATTCTTATGTGATTTTCTCAAGCTAAACAGTAAGAACGTGGACAACAGTTGAGGCTTCCGGAAAGGCACTGTCTAGTCGACGGATAAGCTAGGCGTTCCCCATCCACCAGGGGGACATTAACCCAGTTGCATACATGAATGACAGCCATTGTACCACAAGATGTCAGGTGAGGGAGGGAGATCTGAACCAAGATTACAATGATGAGCGTGACCAATGCAATCGAGGATAAAGAACCTGTTTGGTGAAGGCCACTGACGGGTACACTCCTCTTGCCCGCTTTGGCCTCTCATTCTTCCATCAAACTACCCCATTAGAACAGATTTTTTTGCCAAAAAAGTCGCATTTTACCTTAAAATGGCACATCTATCAACCATCTCCGCCTCGCTGTCAACAGTTGGAGCGGAAGGGGAGGGAAAAAATTCTACGCAAATGCAACAACAGAGACAGTCAACTCACATTATGCAAGCGGTTATGCAATAGCCTACGAGGAGTTCCACGGAGAGCAGAAAAAACATGTACAACATACACACAAGTGACCTTGAAGGTGGAAAAAAGTGGAACGATCAATGGCACAGAGAGGCACGCGCATGCCGCACAAATTCACCCTCACTTGCAAATCACACCGCCTAGGACCGTGGGTCAAAAATTAACGTCTATGCAAGAGATGCATAGTAAATGCAAACGGCATTAAATAGCTTCGTTTGCGAGGGGAGGGTAGAATGTTGTTCCGAAGGAATGAAGCATACATTTAGGTGAAGAGAGGGAGTTTCTTTTTTGGTGTCTTTTGCACCACGAGGAGAGGGAAAGGCAAGGAAGAGGGAGATGTCTTACACGCCTCTACGTCCTGGCCTGACTCTCGAGTTTCGCGGACACCTGAAAGACCGCCTCGAGGCGTTAGGATCGGAAAAAGGAAGAGGAAGAAGGCGGGACGCCGGAAATGGAACAATGCAGTTGATCGAGTTGCGAAAGTTATTGTTGGAATAGCTTGCTTAAAAAAGGCGTTAACTCGCAAGAAGCCTGCCTGCGCCAGGGCGTTAATACATTCGTAATTGAGGTTGCTGAGGTAAACCCATTAAACCGCAGTTCGGGTGTTGTGCTATCTGATGCGACGCCGCCATCTTCACTGTCAAAGTGATCACTTCAAGTGATGCATCCAAAAGGTGGGAATTGTCGCGGCGTCACACATATGTGACATAGGTGGCAAACGTGTTATCATGTTTTGAAAAAGCATGAATTCATAAAAAATGTGCAAGTAACTTAAATAACAAGCGTCAAATGCACTATTGAGAGATATCACTTGGAGTGAATTCTAATAAACCAAGAAAATGAGGCACTTCCTAATAGTAGTAGCCAAAACAACGGGGAATCCATCTTTTGTTAAGGGAACACAAAACCAAATGCCAAAGGAGGGGGGAGGATGAGGACATCTGCCGTGAATAGCCCAATCGACGCAAAACTACACAGCATAAGGGCCATAGAAGTTGGAGCATTTTATGACCATCACTCCCGATCTCCAGTTTGGCATAAATTGCAATGCATAAAGCAAAGAAACACGGTTTGTGTTAACTTTTAAAGTGAAAATGTGCATTGCAAAGCGAGCAAATCAGGATCAAATCAAAATTACGGACCTTACACTGAAAGCAAAAAATCTGTGCAAATGTGGAGGCAGTAAATGCGGCCAACAAGCGACATACGCAAGTAAGGAACGCAAAGCGAATCGTTGATGCCAGAGGCAAAAAAACATGCATACCAAATGGCAACAGAGCCATCGTACGTAATATTTGCAAGACAAACAAATCATTGTGCACTAGTCTGTGAATCACCAAGAGAAGCGTCGTCCTGTAAAAATTAATGAGGAGAAAGTTGAAGGAAGCCTACCAGAGGGGTCTTAAGAACAAAAAAGCGATAAATGTAGTTGATTTTAAAAAGCTCTCCAAAATCACGCCTTTTCATTTTCAAATTACCCAACCCATTGCATTCAAACCGTCAAAAAACTGACACCTGGTCTCCAATAGTAACTATGCCTGGGATACGGCAGTTCCACAGTAATTCACAGTAACCCATTGAAGAGAACTAGGCAATTTAGCAAAATAATTTTTGAAAAATCTTCCCTAAACTGCCGGCCTTCTTGACCAATAGGCTGCCGCCTAAAATACTGCGATCGATAGGCGATTTCTGATTGGTGGAAAAAGTGGAGCAAGCACACATGGCAGAACTGGAGAAACTCCGCTAATGTCAAAGCAAATCAACAAGGCGGGAATTCAAATGGCTGGCTAAAAACACCCTGTCATGCCAAACAGTTAGATAATTAGTTAGCCAGCCATCCTGTCTGTCTGCCCCGTAGCCGTCGTGCAAGTGAACTGCGTCAGTGAAAAAGCGTTGACAGCGGTAAATATAACCACCAGTTTTTCACCTTTTGCGATTTGCCCACTCAGTTTGGTTTGGAGAGGGAGGAGGCTTACTCTTGCCCAGCTGTACATCTGCGGTAGAGGGGGGAGAGAGGGGAGACATGCAAGTTTTACAGAAGATTGGTCGTTCGAAGATGGGAGAAAAAGCTTACAGAAAGAGTTTATTGCAGAAGATAACACCACATTCCTGGTTCTGTGGGAAAGTGGTAGCAAATATTCAAGGGTTAGATATTTCTTATAAAACGTGAATCGTTTAAAAATTAGCCTTTGGGCGAATAAAGTGATGGAGCTTCGCCTCTAGACCAAAAGATCTGTCGAATGGAGGCAAAAGAGGTTTTACGAACACCAAAGTCACCTCCTGCCCCGTTTCTGAGCCATCAAGTAGCAGTTGCATGGACAACGATTGCCTCATGAATGACGTACAAATAACAGCGGCTTATTAACCCAGACATCGGCGGTGGATGAAATCGGGAAAAACAGTTAGTGAGGGGAGATAAGCCCACTGGATAAACACATTTCACCTCAAAAAGTACACGCACGCAAACATGCAACCACGAGGTATTTTTGAATCCGTAAAAAGCGGGAATGGGCTGCGTCTATCAATGGAAAATCATGAACCAGGGGAAGGCTAGAATGCACTTACTTTGCCGGATTCCACCAGTAGCTGTGAAATTTTAGTATCGGCGGAGATTGAGGACGTGTCAAGAAGAGCGGACCCTCTAAATTAAATGAACAAACGATGAAGAGGTAATGACGGTAATAGAATTAGTTTCATGAGCACATTTAAGATTAACAAGTGACTCATGCCTCCACAAAACCGTTCCTTGTTTCCCTTTTTGTAAACACGCGTTTAAAAGCCATAGAAAAACAAAGATTACATTGTTTACTGGAGAGACTAATCAACAATTATAACACTGCTGTTGGGATGTCGTAGTAAAGGCCAGGATGAGTTTTATGCCCTGTATACGGTATTATCTGCAATCGGTTTATGTTTAAAAAACAGTAAATATGCCAATAATTTTTTATAAGTCTACATCTAAAACCATAAACCAAAGTAAACCTCGTTAAGTTCACTAATAAAATATTTCACATCTGGGTACGCCCTATTGGTTTATTGTGCACCAATGAAAAAACCGGAGATCACTGAGATAAAAGTGAGATCCCATAGTGAAGAAAGTGCTTCCCGATGAGTTGAAAAAAAATTATAGCACTTACAAATATATTTTTACGCAAACGCGCTCAGACTATGCAGTTGCATTCAGTTAAGTCGCCTCCAAATGATCAAGGAATGGGATGTGCTTATCAAACGCAAATTGTAACACTAACTTGTAGATGGTAAGCAAACGTGAACAGAGAGGAAGAGTGAAATTGATACACCAGGCGCATGAAGGGAAAAATTACTCCCATTTTACAAATAATACCCAATTTATTAATCCTCCAATCCCATTGGTCGGTGCAACATGCCAGACGTCTCCCATTGGTCAATTGTAAATCGGTAACCCTGATCACCAATGTGAATTAATCGTGCCAAAATTTGAAATCAATGGTGTATAAGCCTACGGTTTCAACTTGTACACCGAAAACCAATCATCATCCACCAAACAGATGTCTTTTTTGGCCTTCCAACATTCCCTGAACTCCAATTGAGAGCATTAAGGGTCGTCTTTCCCCCTCTTCCCCTTCGTCATGAAGAGACAATGAGAATATACGCCTCGACCTCTGTAGTCAGGACAATTCAAAGGAGGGAGGGAGGCATAAAATGAGGCAAGGACGTGATTACCTTGGTCACCTGATATAAGAGCGTCATAAATCCTAACCCTCCTTACTCCCCTCCTCATAAAAGCGCCCATAGGGGCGCAACGTCGCGGCGATGAGATGGACATTAAATACCAAACTACGCAAAAAGACAGAAACACAAGCAAAGAGAGGAGAAAGGTGTGCAAGGAAATCGGTATATTGGCATTGTTGTAATCATCAGTGTCGTTATTGCGTCTCCCCAGTGAGAGATGCAGACGCGATCAAAACAGGGAGAAGAGGGGGCGGGGATTGGGAAGGAAGGCAAGAAAGGAATTAAAGATAGACAAATCGGTGAAAAAGAAGAAGAACAAGGGACGCAGTTTCCGGCTGTTGCTGTTACAGCAGACTATTCTAGAGTGATAAGAATCAACTTCGAAAGACGACATGATCAAGACAACTTTTTTATCCTTTTTCGTTGGGCCGGGGGGAGAAGAAGGGAGTTTAGTAGTGGAGCGAATCGTCTTTTCAATCACAAGTACATAATTCTTTTTCGTAGTAATAAGACGCAATGATGATGGCGATGATGGTGGAGAGGAGGGAAAACTCGAGTTCGGCTTGGAAGTGCGGTTGTGAGCAGAAGAAGGTTGACAATTTCTTCTTCGAGATTTGGCAGCGTCAAGTTTGATGTTGGTAGTGATGAGGATGATGGTACTGTCAAGTTAGGCCCGAACGTTTCCGCTGAAAAAAAAACGCATTTGGACGGAAGAATGGGTGCAAACTTTACCGACACCTCGATTCACCGGGTGATTGTTAATATTGCACCTGGACACTACTCACACCCACTTACCCAAGCCAACGCGTCACAAATATGTGACGCGCGTTATCAGTTCACGACAACTGGCACGCCTCATCGGAAACAGATCAGGTTAAGTTAAAACAATAGAAGAGACACAAGCCCCAACGATATGAGCAGTGGTTTCATGGTAGAATAATAAAAGGCAAGCTAGGGCGGCGGTCGACAATTAGGCTAAACTTATGAATTGCCACGCCGAGACGACCGAAAATGAATGCTAGAAACAATTTTGGGGGGAAAATAATAAACATGTATGGTTAGGCGATGACAAATTGCCTCGCTATATCTGACGCCAATAAAAAGTTAGTGAAGGTTATAACCAGAAACACCAACTTTCCTCACGACGCCTACGAACGAATGCGACAGCAACGACGGGTGGAAAAGGGGGTGCAGACAATCATTAGACGGAAAAGTGGAGAGGGAAGGAATAGCCGGCAAAATTGGTCGTGGAGTTGTTGCGCCAGTTAAAATTACTGATGCACTGGAGACATTCCTTGCATTTCGACGGTGGTCTCGGAGGCAAACAACTTTTGTCTCCGCACATTTGAAGATCCCACCCCCTAATAAGGATACACTGACGTTCCAAAAGACGGATTTCAAGGCCGAACAGCTAACGGAAGTGCCATCATGATGAAAGGGCAAGTTCCATTTTTATAAAAGGTAGTTGCCACAAAAATAAGTGGGGGGAAGAACAAGAGACCAGGAGACAACCGAATCCTCGCATATTATATCAACAGTTCCTCTTGGACACGTCCATTAGCTAGTCCATGTTTATAATTTGTGCACACGTCTTCCAGTGGAAAGAATTGATTACCATCAACATCACCTCTAACGCCACCGTGTTCAGCACCACTAAGAGCCACATAGACAGCAGCAATAGCAGCAACATCAAACACAGAGGAAAAAGGCGAAATTCCCACCTCTGCAGTTCCCCTCCCCCTCATTCGACTTTGCTCAAGCACTTTTCCTCATCTTCATCGTCCCCTCCCTTCCCATTGGTTAGAGTTCATGGGGGTCATACCATTGGACACGTGTGCTGCCCTTCACATCCACATCACCTCTCCTGCTTTCGGTGCAAAGCTGCACACCATTACTGGCCTGCACACGATGTCAATGACAAGGCGACAAGTGTCTTCGACACTCACACCGTCAGGGAGACCACACTTCACCGACAGGACCACCAACCAGCAATTGCTGACTGTTATGTGCAAAGTGAAGTGGAGAGAAGTGACGTGAGGTGTGGTAAGGGTGAGGTGAGGTGAGGTGTAGTGAAGTGAAGTGACATTCTGTTCACGCAGCACAGACTACACCCAAGTCAGAGGGAAGCACAAGTTAGGGGTCAAGTGAGTGGAGCAACACCTCAACTCAAGCACCACGTCGTCAGTCGGTGAGGTCGAGGTGTGACTCAATGGTTGGTTGGAGAGGAGGAAGGAAGAGAGGGAAGGAGAGAGGGAGGGAGGGAGGGAGAGAGAGAGGAAGTTAGGTGGAAGGGGTGGTAGACGTCGGTTGTAAATAGTTACGAGGATTACAGCTGAAATGACATCAAAGCGAAGGATTAGAGGTGGTTGGTTAGTTATTAACCACCACGCGACACGGACCTTTTGGACTGACCCTAGCGACGCGACGCTGCGGACCTAGGCACAACAAAACATCGCACGTAGAGACAACGCCTTACACCCAACTGCACCGACACCACCATTTGGAGGTGAGTGCGTGGTCGAGGGTGATGCGTGATGACTGGACTGCAAGTTGGCAGTGAGGCAGGGGGTAGCATTACATCTTCTTGCGTGACGACCAGGCCACCACCTCCACCGCCGCCCCATCCGTTAGCCAAGAGTTTGGAGGCAGAGAGCCTTTGAACATCACTTCCACGCACGCACAAAGTCACTCATTCACTCACTCACTCGCTCGCTCACCCGCTCACAACCTCACCCACGGAGGCATAGAAATGGGCAATAAAGTATCCACGCCTGGTTTGAGCCCGTGCCGTGCAGTGACCACCACGAGGCAGTGCAACCGTTTCCGCCTCGAAAGGTTGCAGTGGAATGATGCCTCTCTGTGTTTGTGCTTCGTGATTCGCTTCTCAGGGTAGATCATGGACTGCGTTAGCGTTCGGTTGGTTGGCCAGTCAGTCGGTTAGATCAGCCCACACCACTGGTGGTGTTGGTGATGCCGCCCAACTTGCTGCATCACCATCTGCGTGAAAGGTAGTGGATATGGTGGAATCCCGCATTCTCTCCTCGTTTTCTCCCACTCGTTGCTTTCTTCGCACACAATGTGCGTTCTCTTGCAAAACGGAAGTAGTCTATTCTTTGTCTGTGCCATAGCAACCACTCCTTGTACAGGAGGGATTGTCCTTCTGTGCTTCTGGTTCTTTTCCGCAGAACTGGCTCTCACGCAGTGGAAGGAGAGATTGACGGCGCCCCACTAAAGGCCTTGCCCTCCACCGTCGCTTGACAGCAGAGTCACAAACGAGTGGCGTGCATTCATTGTCGTCTCGCAGTAGGTACGGCCATACGCACCAACGGATTCGTGCTGTTGGCCTTTCGAGCAATGGAATGGTGGAGATGGGCGCAAGAAAGCATACGAAGGTGGTACGAGCCACTGTGTGCGTTTCGCAGTCGTGTCGAATGGGAAAGGGTACTGTAATGGAGGAATTGGCAACAACGCGTGTTGTGTGACACAAGGTGGTGCGAGGACCGAAGAGGGCGGACCGTGGACGTTTGTTTGTCAGTGACGTCAACTGTCAGTTCATCCTCCTTACCCTCCGCAGTTACAAGTGGACGAACGAGGCGACGGGTTGGAGGCGTGGTTTTCAATGTGCCACATTCTGGGCGGCGTCGCCTGCTCTCGTCCTACCAAATCGCCGCGCGAAAGATGACCTTGTCAACTGTCACATGTCTGTTTTATGTTCTTGCTCCCATCTCGTGTGTCGAAGGAGAACTGCTGCCTACTGTCAACAGGAGACTGCAAACACTGAGCAGATGGGAGGCAACATGTGGCATGTCTGTATGGACATGTGCATGTGCGTGGCATGCAAGTAAACCTGAGAAACACTACTGTGCTCATTGGTGATGGATGGGTTTGCGTGGCTGGAGTCGACTCCCTCTTGATTATCAGCTCGTGTCAGAGCGTTGACAATGCCCTTAGCAGGGGGATGGCAGGTGAACGCGAAGGGTGGAGCAGCGACCGACTCACGCCTGTCACACAATACACTTCGAGACAAAGGTGAGGCAGAAGACGGTGGTCTCACGCCTCACCCCTCACCCAAAAGTGTGCCTTGCCACCTTCTCTGAAGACGCAGGCGAAGTGGCTTGCACATCTGAACGAAGACAGACACTGTGACTTCGTCTGGAAATGGCACGACACGCGATGACGTCGGGGCAAGTTGTGCGTCACTGCCACAAAGTGTCTGTGAGGTGCCCTTTTCATGCACCATCTGTTACCAACCGTGCACCATCCATCTGCCACCGTCGGACGGATTGCATGGTGACTTGTAGCGTGCAGTGAGAGGAATGCTGCCAGTCACTGTGTGGAAGCGGCACTGCTGAGGGAGGGAAGCATCGGCAGGAGGTAGAAGGCTTGACTGACACCCAGTTGCATCCACTCATGCGCGTGCTGCAGTGTCGGCGCCCAGGCTTCGTTCTAGGGCATTTCGGTCTGCTCGTTAAAGTGGAGGGAAGAAGGCGGCGAGGTGGAGTGATTGTGGTTGGGGGAAAGCTGATACCACCTGACAGTGCATTTGTTTCTGTGGCAAGGACAAACAATGGAAGAGAGGACTGCCAATCGCCAGTTGGTTGGACCGACCGGGTGTTGTTGGTGGGTGACGTGGTTGTTGATGCAGCCAAATGTTGAACGGACACAGGACGAATGAGTAGGGCTAGAAGGCGAGGGGGACCACTTTTTCTCCCTTGTGTCAGGGAAGGCTACGTGGAATGCGCGTTGGATTGTGGGATGGGACACTTTGGCGATAGGAAATGCGATCTCGAGCGGACAGTGAAGCTCAGCGTTGCTTTGACTGCATTTAGTTCGATTTTGAAGAGGAGGATTTCGCCTTTGCCGACTGCGAGACGCCACGGACTTGGTTGACTTTTTGATGTGCGGTGGGCTAATCCTCCGTTTTACTGCCTTCGCGTGCCCACGCTTCGTGCTCTCCGCCAAAATGGACGCAAGTTTCGCACAAAGTTCGCCTCAATCAGGTTTAATTGAGCGAGATTCGTCACGCAGCACAGTCTTGCTTCGGAGGCACGAATGAAAGTGAAGTGTTTGCTCACTTGGAGAGGAAATGGAGGATGTCAAATGTGCGGCGGCTTCTCAGACTTGTTGTGCGAATTCGCCTTTCGGTGAGCATTTCGTTCAACACTGAACGGTGACGTGGAGAGCAGCGACGAGGAGCAGAGTGTCTGATGCAAGCGTTAATTTATGACCTGGCCTACTGCAACGCGACAACTTGAAGCCAAGTTTTAGGAGCCTTTAAGTGTAGGAATGACGAAATGTCACCGAATTGGGATTCAGCTTGCTAATTTGTGTAAAATGCCAACCCATTAGCAAATACTTGAACTTGCAAGTCTTTGCAATGCCCATAGCCTGATTACAGAAATTCTATTACTTAAGGAGGTTCTGTACTTGCCGAAAGACGATGACCTGAGATTGGCTTGAATTTGTTGCGTTAGGTGAGGGCAACCGGTGAATGGGAAAAAAACGAGCACTATTTTAAGTAAAATCAAAACATTCAACCCTTTTTAAAATTATTTTATCGAAGTCTAGTTTCACTTTAGAGAATCACGCAAAAGCTCGCGAGTCTACGCACAGACGTGAGCTCGTCTGAGAACTTGTCTAGTGCAGAGTTCGTGTTTGGAAACGTTGGGGTTAGGACGGTTAACGTAAATTTAAAAAAATTTCAGCTACACAAAAACTAGAATCGTTTCAAAACTACCCACGAGTTATGCTTCATCGTAAACACTCTGGTTTATTTGAGGCATGCCTTGGGGGTTTACTAACTGGGAATTAGGAGGCAAAGTTGTTGCGAACACCTTATAGTTACGGAAAAGCTCCAGTTTTGCCCGCAACGCCTTTAAACAGGACAACAAACACCTTAAGAGAGTTTAAACTAATAGAAATGCAGCGTTGAGTACCAGCCAATAGGAAGAGGCGGAAGAACGGTTTCGAATTCTAGGATTTGGAAAAACAAAAATACAACGCAATAACTTGTAATGGAATCTCTAAACCACATAGACACTTAATTAAGCCAATGGAATGGAGTTTTGCGACTAAGAAAGCGGTGAAATGGACACTTTCTGCTCAAGATCTGACTCCTACCTGAAATGTTTAGCGAACTACGGGTTCGCGAGTTTTCTTCAAACAATTCATGCCAAAATTCGAAACAACAAGTTATTACCTCTATGCCTTCATAGAAATCCAAGCGAATTCTTCAAATTCGTATTAATCCAAGGAAATGCTACCCAAGGTGTTAGACCAATAGGAGAAGAGGGAGGGGCCGTACCTGCGTTGCGATTTGGAGTCCCCACTGGGTGATACCGGAGTAGCAAGGAGGGAGTCGTTCTGTGCTGCGGCCGCCTTCTTCTTAGCTGCTTTGTGACGCTCATAGAGGATAATGGTGATGAGGAGGATTATTAACTCCGCCAGAATACCAATAAACGGCCAGAGAGCTGCGAAACGACCTTGAAAAAGGAGGGGGTAGAAGGAGTGCTTGGATGAGGTTGAACCCTTGTTATTGGCAAAATTTTGATTTATGTTTCAGTGAGTCTTAAGTGCATAGATCGAGGCTGGGGGAGGAGAGGAATCCAAACACAGCATCAGTGAGATGAGCCAAATGGGAGACATTGCCTGCACATCATTCAGGAGTAGTGATTAGTCAAAAATCCAGGCAAAGATGCTACTTAATCATTAAATCAGTAGAATAGGCGACGTAATTAATCGCCATGAACCCTTGAAGAGTGATAGTTACACACAGAGCACAAACAGAGGTGGGAGAAACACTGGCACTGTGAGTGATTGTTTTTGTTCAAATATTGCCGTCACGCAGACTAACGTTCAGACACTAAAATATAAAATGTCCGACCCCGAGGCTAGGAAGAACAAAGGAGGAGGGGGCGAGAAGGTGCCTTCAACCCTTAAAGATGTCCCGCTTTGATCTCCGTAAATTATTACCCGAACAGTCTAGAACGCTGTCTCCAACGCTCATTTCCTCCTGATTGGCTTATATCACTAATGAGCTCAAGATCAGCCGGACACTATAAATGAGCGAGAGCGAAAGCACCAGGTGGCTCTGGGACCCCCTCCCCCACCGGCTGCCGGCCAAGTAAAGGCCGTATCCTTCTCCTCTTGCCTACACGTCTCCGCTGGTGAATGGAGCTGTCTGTATGAAAGGTCTGACTGTTGATTTCAACGATTCGGAGATCGAAAGGCCCCAAGCTCTCGAGTGTAGCACTTACTGGCCGTTAAAGTTGCATTCCAAGTGGAGCCAATTCGCCTGCCAAACACCGGAAGCGAGAATGGCCTTTTAAAGACCGCCTTGAACAGGGGGGACAACATTTGAGCGTCTGATTCAGCCACCAGGTTTCCTCCTCCTGAGAGGCATGAATTGTTTACGAAGGTATAGAAGAGAAGAGAGTGTGAAAAACATCCATATTTTACAGGCGGAAGTTTGGAACTTACTGACAAATAGATGCACCTGGGAGAACTGGAGGATTTTATGGGCTTGGGGAGTGGGCGGCGAGCTCAAAGAAAGGGGAAGGAGGAGAGAGGACATTTCTTGTAGGAATAATGAGGGAGGTAAAATGTGGCTCCGCTAGAGCTTCATCTAATCAAAGACGGGAGCTTGAAGTCATAACTTCTTGATTCCATTGAGGCGCCGGTTGGAGAACAAAAAAATGAATGCAAAATGTTTTTTTTTCTTTCCTCAAAAACATTCCCATTTTGGCACATCTCTTTTTGTCAAGAATCAGTGAAAGCGAAAAGCCTAATTAGTCGCGTGTCTGGATGTGTGCATCATGTGACCAACCTTTGTTTAGCAGGGCAGCTGCTCTAGCCACTCAGCTTAAAAATTATTACCCCCTTGAGTGAGGGTGGCCGAAAGCGACCACATCAAAGAGGCATAAAAACACTGTCGTGCCACAGTATTGAAGGAGGGCGGAGGATGCCAGCGTCCAAAGTACAGCCTAATAGTTGGGAGGGAAAAACGAAACTTTCGTCTCACAGGCCACTTGAGAGCTCCGCATTGGCCTTTGGATGCCTCCTGTACACAATCTGGCCAGGTATCAGCGCCTTCTTCCTTCGCTTTCGGAGCAGTCTCGAGTACTACAGTGATGGCAACAGAAAGCGGAGCCAACGAAAGGACAATCACTCCGATTTCCACAGTTAGTGACATACGTTGGTGGAGTGGAAGAGGTGCACATGCTGACGACTAAAAATTTCGCCCATCTTTGGTATCTACCCCGTCGGATAAAGCAACACCAGCTGTGGAACCGTCTTCTGTGACTGCATGCGGACGCCAATGAACCGAACACACGACACCTCCACCTCTCTACCAGTCAGACAAAAAACAAGTCAATATGACCGGACAAGATCAAAGTGAGAATAAAGTGGCAGGAAAGGGGTAGACGTGAAACGTTGCGCCTTCAGGAAATGTGCTGAGCCCCGTCCTTCACTTTTGAGCCAATGTTACCACGACTAGCAGATATTGATACATTTCCCAGACCCGTACGAGGCAAAACCCCAAATCGAAAGGGATGGCCAGGTTGATCCATGACGATGAGGTCAGCTAACGGCCCAGTTGCGCAGACATTCAGCGACTGGCGCGTCTATTCCACCCGCGCGTTGTCGCTTCCTGTGCCTTTAGAAATACCTCAAAGGGCTACAACTACATCCACAATCAAGAGGAACGACAGCCTCGAGCTCGACACGTGCCAAGGTTTCGAGGATGAACCACCCTAGTGGGATAAACGACTAGAGTTAATCGCCTCACCACGTATTCACTTGATTTCTGGTCACGAAATAGGTTAATTTTTGGCAGCTCAAAATGCAAGCGTGCAAAAATGGGCAGAGAAGTTGAGCTCTCGTGCATCAACACGAAAGTTGAAAAAGGCACACAGCCTGTTGCTGCATGCATGCACTCAAAAACACACACACACAGGCATATGCACGTAGAGAGAAAAAGACCTTAAAAACCCTTCGGCTTTAGCCTTGTTTTGCAGTGGCAACTCTAATGGAGTGAGTGATCAGCTACAAGCCGCCCTGTTTGTCCTCTGACTGGCGTGCCTTTATACTTGCCAGTGCCGCAAATACCCGTCAAGTCGGACTTGGCGGGTGCATGCTTTGGAGTTCCCTTACTCACCTTTACCGAAAAGCTCCCACCAGGAATACGCTACAACTCCCTCCAGTGAATTTGAACTCGACCAGTTGCAACTAGTCTCAATAAAGGTGAGAAAATCATGGTACTGAACGTGTGCAATGAATAAAGGGAGCGAGGTGGATGGAAAGTCAGTACTTAGATGCGAAGATGAAGTGAATGAAGCCCACGAAGATGACGACAAAAATAACAAAAAACGCCTCAACCTTGAGCAGGTGGATTAATTACGAAGGCAACGGGTCCTAGGGAAGCATGGTCCCAATTTTCCTGCACCTCCTTCCAACAGAACAGACATTTTAAAGTTGATCGGCAGTTCGCCTGCCAGCGTCAATTCCAGCTTCTCAAAAACACAGCCGACATACAAGAAACGGAACCTTGAATGCGGAGAAGGGGGAGGTGAAGCGAGCTCCTCAAGGAGGGTAGAGCTGTAGTGTGACAGTCTTTTGTGCCACGGCTACTTTGAGGCGTTGCTTAAACGCTGGAAAGATGTACTTACAAATTTGGCAGAGGACTGTGTCCAGCAGGCAATAAAGACTTAACGGTGAATTGAACAAACCCTCCCTCCCATTCCCGTCCCCATCCTAGAAGTGAGGGGAGAGAGGGCTAGAAACAGAGACGTAGTCCAATCGGTTTTCAGAAGCTGAACCATGAATTACCCGATGTGGAAATAAATGCCTGAAGGGAGGAATGCCAAGATGAAGGGCTGAAGGACGAATAAAAATGGAACCTAAGCAACGCATGACATTAGGGGGGTGGAAGAGATGAGAAGTGCAACATTTATGATCTCAAAAGAGGAAGCAAGTCAGCTACAGTTTTACCCCCACTTGATTGCTCGCTGCCACGAGTTGGGACTCGAAAGAGGCGCATGCCCTGTAGATCAGGAAATTTTACCAAAAAGAATCCACCCTTACCCAGGTAGAGAGGAATGACTAAGCTATCGCGAATAAGCATAAATGGCAAGGGAGCGAGGGAGAGGTAATGGCTAATAACTTGCATGACATGAAACATTCCGACGTATAAGAACTCATTAGCATGTAACGATGAGCGAAAGGTGTGTGAACAGAAGTAAAAAAGACGATTGGGGCATTGCGGTGCATTGGGGGGGGGGGGGGGGGGGAGGGGAAACTGCTAGGGACTGAGAGGAACCTGAGACAAACTGGAAAATGAAGAGGTGGATGGGTGCATAGGGAGATGAATGAATGCATAGTGTTACGGGTGGGCGGAAAGTTGGATGAGAAATGGACGGTTGAGTAGAATGAAATCCCTCCTCGCTTGAATGCACAAACCAAATGACCAGGTGGATTGCTCGCATTTCCAGTGAGGTGGAAAAAAGGACACAAAAACACCAGATTTTGGAATGGAACAATTCATGCACCTCAAAAAGTTGGTATTATGCAGAACGATTGAGCCACCTGGGACGAATTCAAAGAAAGTGCGTGGCACAGGCAGTTCCAAGATCCTTTCGAGAGACAGATGAAAAATGCGAATTTGAGTGAGACACTTAGAATGGCTGACCGTTAAATTGGAAAAGCAAATGAAATGAGGGAATGAGTGATTACAGTCTTCCCCACCCGGATAAGGCTAGGAGGTTTGACGACAGCACTGCCAGCTACATAGCTGTCTTGCTTTGAGTTTGTGCACGCACTCAGCAAACAAGGCAGTCTAGGGCGCAAATCAAACGCGAAGGACGTCATTCATGACCTTAAAATAGGGATTTAACAACCCACCGTGTTACTGCCAATCTTAGCTATCTGATGAGGTGGGATAGGTGGTCTGTTCCCGACCTTAAAAGAAATTGAACGGAAGTCAACTAATGGCACGATGAAGGTGTGTGGGTAAGAATGGAAGCTGATAAAAGCCCCCCCCCCCTTCGTTAAGCGAAGGCAGGTAATGACTGGGATGTGGAGCATAATGCATGAACGTCGCCAGTTTCCTTTCAATATAAGGAAAAAGGAAAAAGTGGAGAGGAGTCTGCCAAAATCATGTTCTTTTAAAATGCATCCCTAGAGAAATCAGACGGTTGTGGACGTCCCCCCTGGAGCAGTCAAAAGACACAACGTGTAGTGCCTCTCCAATGAAACACTGGATTACCGGCTACTGGCATTGTGTAAAGCCCTTTGGTCCTAGTGGCCAGGACAACATCCCAATCATGGCCAAAGCTACGACCACGGCCACTCTTCCCAACTTAATTGTTCATCCTGCTTCGTGTAGGGCCATTTGAGTGTGTTGTGCTGTGTGCTGATGCAAGTTTGCCCTTCATAGAGAGAATTGTGAGGAGTATTTAGGAAAGGAGAGCGAGGATGAGGATAGGATAGGAGTATCCCCTCCATTTGCCTTCCTGCTTCGTACCACTGAATTACCACCCCTGCCTATTACCTCTCCCCCCTTGGAGTCTCGCCTTGTCTATACTCAGGCCCCACCAGAAGGAATGACTTTAACATTTGAACAAGCCGTAGTGAACGCCTCTGTATGTAGGTCGTCACATTCAGAGTAGGGTCATTTGAGGACGACGTGATGCGCACATCAGTAAGAGCGTGTGGTGAGTAGGTAATGAGCAGTGAACAGGTCATATGAGGACACTTAATTGTAACGCAAAAGCCAAATTTCATCACACGTTACTCAGCCAGCACGTACTTTCAGGCGGTAAATGGAAATTGGAATGGAGCGTATTATCGACCACCAGTACATGTGTCACCCATTTCACATGTTAACGTGACATTGCCGCGCTCACCCCATGTTGGCGTGGTGTAAAAGCAGATGGGGGTACAGTTGTAGATGGTTCTGTGCACGTATGCCAATTTAACATCGACGTGGCAACGGTCAGACACAATTATTCAGCCTCAAGAATAACGCGAAACCGCCCCAACGGTGAGACGGTCCCCCTTTCCTTGGGTAGAAACACCGGTGCCAGCTACGCAACCAGGACAAACTCATCCCGCATGAAGCATATAGGCGGACAAGTCAACAGACCGATTGCATGACACTAGGTTTTAAAAGAAGAGGGAAATGGTAGACAGCGCATTAAAGAATGTTGCACTGACGAGCAGGCACAAACGTGTGCTTTTTTAATGCATGTGTGCACACGACTACGTTGTACACGAGCCCACACATGTTGTGACAGGGTACGGTTGCAAGATGCATGGAAGAATGCGTAAGATTTAGGGATACATTAAAGTTTGGCAGCTGAGGCCGCCGAATACAAGGTCGAAATAAGCTGATAGACAGATTTAGCCGTTAATATTCAGCAAGATGGTAGGAACTGGCTTTTTCCTGACGCCTGGCTATCGCAGGGCCCAGTAAACCCACAAGGCTGAAGGTAAGAGACTAGAGGGCCGAATGGGTGGGCAAGCAAACGACAAGGCATATCGTCAACCACGTTAAGGGGAAAATTTGTATGTCGAGGTCAAGTAGACGGATGCATGATTGTAGATGTGTTGGGGATATATTCCATTGAACAAAGAAATGGACGCATGGATAGTTGGCCGATGTTGAGATGGGTGGGAGGACAAAGACGCATAAAAAACGCATGAAATGATGCGATTAACGTGCGTCGAAAATAGATAGATGGGTGATAAAAAGGATGAACTAATGGGTGTGTGGATGGATGGAAAAAACAGGTGATTGTCGAATGGAAACACGACCAAATAACGGGGAGCACAAACATAAACGTTAAGTGAATGCATGGAATGGTGGACGGGATCACAGAAACAAATAGGCACTTGGAAGCACTAAAGCCCGAATCTAGTGACCAGTGAATCGACGTCAAGGCTAACAATGTGGAGGAAACGAAGGAAAAGGAAGAACTATTCAGGCGAGTAGCGTGCAAGTCGGACAAGGCTATTGAAGTGTAGCCACACCAATAGCCAACGATTAATTAAGAATGGAAAGCAACAGGAGCCTCTCCGGCTTTGACCAGCATGGATGGCTTGAAAAGCGTCGAGTTAAATGAGTGTTTTGACAAGGAAGACGGGGAAGACAGTATCACACGTGACAAAGCCTAGGCATCGAGGGCCGATAACGAGGCAAAGTGGTCAGTTCCAGGGTGGTTTGGACCACACTGATCGACATTTCCACACTACACACGTGCCAGTAGAAGACGCAGTTTTCACCCCTCAGAATTTGCTCCTACCTCTACCTGAACAGCTCTATTTTCTGAGAGAATTTTACCGGCAGGAATTTATTTGAACAACTGAAGCTCTATCAAGTGATTGAGCGTAAAGATAGAGAGGAAAACGGGCAGCAAAACTGGCCGTTAGAGCCTAAACTACCGATAAGTTAAATGTATAAATAAAGGCGTTTTTCGAATACTGTATGAGCAAAGGGAGAAGAGAGGAGCTCACTTTTAATTTTAACCTCAGCTGCAGAGGAATCAAAGAGTCCTTGGGAAGAGACAGAAGTGTTGCAGATGTAGACGCCGCTATCGCTCATTTTGACCTCAGGGAAGCGGAGGGTATCGCCAGGGATATGAGTTAGTTCAGTGGTCTGGAGATCAGGGAAAGAAGGAAAATGGACGAGGGTCAAATACATCGCCTCCAAAAAAAAGGTCAGAAGTCAAACAAGGCCAAAACGATTTTTTTTTTGATTAATGACACTTCCAAATGTACTGCTGATAGGTGGAGATGAGTCTATATCGAATAGCAAAACCTTTCAGTAGGCAAAGGCACACCCGTAAACACTATCAACGGCCCAAAATCCATCCAAATGCGCATTCAACAGTCGCAGACACATCTACACTCACGACTCACAATTCTAACAAGTAAACAAACTCACCAAACCGCTGCTAGCGATTTCAGTAACAAAGCTGTCATAAACAATTTCGGACACCACTTCAACTCACATGAATGGGAATCAGGACAGTAGAGTCCCCGGTTCCTTCAACACGGTACCACTGGACCCTAGAGGGGTACGGAAGACTGCCACTCTTGCAAATCACGGTCAACTCGTAGCCCTCTGTGGAGCGGAACGACTCTACAAAGCGCTGGACCATCGGTGGGGCTAAAAATGAGAAGGATTGGAGGGAGGAAAAACAACCTATTCTCACAGCATAGCCGTTTGAGAACTAGGGTCCAACAAAAGGGCTTCAGCTCCAATGGAGGCATTACCCCTTGAAAATCTCTTTTATGAATGAATAGATTTATTCTTCATTAAAAGTTTTGATGAATACCTGCGATAGAAGTTCTGCCCAGAGGCTATTTCAAATGATTGAGAGAAAAGTGACGGCAACTAGTCTCAACTCACAATGACCGCCTCAGCTTGTAAGTTGACGTCGTTTAGAGTAAGAGCAACATACCATAAAAATGCCGCTTAGATACTGCAAATGAAGCGTCACGACACAGCCAGAAAACTACTCCTACAACATCAGTACTATCGTCGCCGCGGAGGGAATTTTTAGGAAAATCGGAACACTACTCTACGCAAACTTTGAACAGGAATTTCGTAGTAAAAAATACTAATAGCCAAGACAACCGCAAATATTTGCAAAGTATCGGATCAATTGCCTAAGTAGGAAGTTAAAAGTACACTAAAATTGTACTTTAGCCCCACAAAATCATGGACAAAAAGTCATTAAACAAGGGCCAAACCAAGGCTACACATTAAAACAGACCAAGGAACCCACAGCACACACCAACTACGGTCAAAAATTATCAAGCTGCATGGGAGACCTGAGCTGAAGCAAGAGAGATGATTTCTTCCATCATTAAGTTCAATTTAAGTCATCTGCTTCACATCTTGTGAGGGCTTCATTCAGTACAAAAAAGTCATAGCTGTTGCTTGTTACTCAATGTGTCTTGATAACAAATTGTGCCCTTCTTTGCATTGAACATTGAGGAGCACTCTAAGAACTGCTTGCATGGTAGGCGACTGTACCGAGCGGAACGGCACACAAATTAGTAGTGTTTAAAGCCCTAAAATGGACACGAACTCCTCCAGTTGACTTTATGCTGCAACCGTCAAAAGTAAAATGGAACAGTAAAGTGTCGAGCGTCATCAAAAAAACATATCTGCATCCTTGACTAGCAAGTTCGACAGGCGCTTTAAAAACAAAAAGACAAGCAGGGTTGGGTTATTTGGTGGTCGGATAGTATCAAATAGACCGGCGTTTCAGACGACAGTTTGGACAAGAAGTCTCAATAAGGTAGTCGAGTTATTTCAGCCGTGTCAATAAATGAGCTAGTTAACTGAGCAATTAAGCGCATTTACTCGTCCCAGATTACACTGAACCTAACAATTACGAAATGCAACAGTCTTAAGGCAATAAAGTGATGCAAGGGAAAATAAAACGACCTCCTGATTAGATGCCAAATAAGATACATTTAATGACTCATTTGCGAACCCGTGAACAGTCTCAGAGGTAAGTAACTATGGGAATTTACATGCATTTTGCGTGGTAGTAGGCTGCCAGCAAAAAAACAGCACACAAGGTGAGGTGGGTAAGAATAAATGTACAAAGATAAAATGTCGGCTAGAAATCTCATTTCGTGGCTAAAATATGAACAATTTGTTGTGAAAAAGCAAATTAAGAGAGGCAACCTACATTGCAGTTGGCAAGATTGCTTCGAGGATGCATCATTAGTATCGAAAACTTCCATCTGCCAATTCCCGATAAATTGATGCTCTTAAGGGGACGAAAAAGCTTTATGACTTGTAAGAAACAATTTTGGACATGTTTCGATGACGTCAACCTACTGGGATAGCGGATGATGAGAGAAATCCCAAATGAATCACGCTTCCAATACACGGCGGATTTGGTTTCATCTTGGTCCACATCAATAGGATGCCCATTAAGAGTCCACTTTATTTTGTCGATTCCCAACAGAGGATCCAGAGAGAAATGTATTTCAACAGGCTCAGTGTTATCAACTGTTAGTTTGACGTAGGGCACGCCACCTTTTACCATGGTGACCGGCTTAACTTTTATGTGTCCGTCGCATGGAGGGGGATCTAGAACATATGAGCCGTATTCGCGTATTTCAACAATAAGGTGTGACATAAGATATCAAGACAAACAGAAAAGCAAGGCACACAAAGCAAACAAAAAGAGGAAATTTTGCAAGTACAGACAACGATCGAAGATGTAAATAGAGATAAACGAAGCCAAGTCAATGCTTGCCTGTGGCAATAATGAAGGGGAGAGAGCAGGTCAAAATCACGACGGCCAGCATCCCGATAGAATCTACCGCGACGGCGATGATTTCACCAAAATTCCCCTAGCCAATCAAAAGTGCCACTCAAGGCCAAAAAGCATATTTTGCTCTTAAATTCTTTTTCCAATGCATGTCAAAAAACATTGCTTATCAATATTGTATCTTCCGCAAGGCCAAGAATTCTGTTTGCAGCATATTTAAGAAGCGTTTCTTCAAAGCACAGGATAATTGATGGTACATACGATAAAAATTATGAAAAATATTGTGTGAAGACTTTTTGTCCACCGTTCATTTCTTCCTGTCTGTAGTAAAGTAAAGGAATCACCAAATATATACAAAGCACAGACTCACTCAACAGCCATTAAGATGGAATCGTTAGTAATGATCCTCAGTGGGACCAAATCCGTATTTTCTTGCAGCCACGATTTTGTCTAAAATGATGTCCTAATGTATCTAATTCTATGCTTATAAAAAGCATAAAATTGGCTTTTCAAAGCTTGGTTGCAGACAAAAGAAGGCATAATATCTTGTCAGAACAAATGCTTACGGCCATAATCAAAGTTTAGGTGGAAAGCTTTACAAATCCCTAATTTTTGCTGCAGATCCTCACTCACTCATTAGGGACCAAAAACATACATTGACATTTGACAATGAGCATGCCTATGTTATCCTTTAACTTACTATCTCCCAAAATACTTTTATGCTAAGTAAGCTGATTTGTCTGTAAAATTCAGTAGTTCGCCTTGGTTACTAAAGCACCTTGAGCGTCTTAAGAGACATAGATAAGACTAGGCGCTGGTCAGAATATTTTTATTCTAGACGGAAAGGAAGGGGACTGCTGGCATGGCCAGCAGGCCAGACCACCCAGATAGGTTCAAGGTGGCCGTCATAATATGTAAGATCAGTCAACAGTCTACAAACAAAACACTACAGTCAGGTTTGATACTAACTGCAGTTGAACCGAATCCTAACCACTTGCTTACGCATGATCTGATTTCTCGTCTAAAACTACCTGCTCATCAGCCCTTAGTTTTTAGCCAAAACAGTAATTTTTGATAGCAAAATGCTGCATTTTTTGTCATTACGCTTAAGTAAGGTGCTAAACTTTTGGCCCTATTTATTAAGTTCAATATTTCCAAAACATGACTTTCGTCTTATATAAAATTTTTAAGTTTTAATAAATGCTAACAAAGAAATAATGAAACAGTTTTAAAAACGCATTAATTATTGTTGCTGCTTTTGCATTATTTTTAAATAATTTGGTGATTTGTTTATTTTTATCAAGATGGCCTTGAGGAGATCATGGGACGCCGGTCCCGACTATTGAAACATAATTCATTAACTCGTATTGAGCCCGGATTTCCTTAATTCTTATCATCAGTTTGCTTTCATTTTTGATGGGTCATTTCTTTGTTTATCGTAAGTTACTCTTTACTTTATGGCATAGCTAGTTGTTTAGCATGAATGTTTATTAATCTGCGAAACAATTTTGACACTTGACTTCTTTGCAACTTGTACCAGGAGGATGCTATCTAAAGTAATTCTTGAGGAGCCTCTAGGCTGTCTCTATAACAAAAATTTTTGCGGAGTAACTGTTGTTATTCTGTCTCATAACCTCTGAGAGCACTCTGTGAGCAAACAATAATGTATTAAGGCAAATAATACCCTAATGTTCTCATCACTTAAGACATAACGTTAGGTGTAAGTAAAATTTTTTTGGCAGCGTCAATGGATGACGATAAAGAGCATGCTAACACATTAATAAACGAAGCCGTTTTTTGTTACTGCTGAGAAGTAGTGTGTTTTTTTCCGTCCAGCTATTTATCTCTTTCTCCCGGCCTTTTTCCTTATCGCCAACTGTGAGCATCGTGTGATCCTTCTTTGCAAATGGGCTAACAATGGATTTCCTCAAATGTAAGCTAAGTTATTTTTTTCTTTTTACTCTTCTTAGTTTCAGTTTTTCCATTCAAAGACATTAGTACTATTATGGGTTGTATTTAACGCAATTAGCATTAATTACCTCAAAATGCTGCACATGACACCAAGACTTTCATTCCTGTCCAACGTATGCTTTGATAAGCAAAAGAATTTTAGCAAAGAGCCCTCTGTTTACAATTTATTAAAAGCTGGTGAATCAAGAGTGGTACCATGGTTTTCACAGCTGAGATAAGAGTGAAGTGCAACTTGACGAATTATTCCACCAAGGTGGCTTGCATTTTGCCAGTTGCTTTTTAAATATTGGTGGAAACCACCTAGTGTGATTCAAGATGGTGAGTTGTTAGAATATTTTAATGCCCTGCCGTTTCCTTCCCCCTTATTTTTAGCCCGTCTTTGAGTTTTATTCGCTCTGCCTCAGTTTGACACTTAAACCTGCCTTACACGAAAGCTGGGTAGAAATCGGAGCATCACTTTACCTTAAGTGTTCATTCATAACCTCATCAATTGGTGGACTTGTGTTACACTGACTTCTTCTAATTTATTTACGTTTTTCTAATTCGCATACAGAATGACGCTGGAAGCCACAGATTGAAAAGAATGCTAAAAATGCTGTCACCTTTCGCGTTTCACAGATTAGTTGTATTTTGCAGAAATGTTGTGCCATTCTCAGTAACAAAGAGCACGAGGTAACCACGCCTTAAGCCTGGAAGCTCACGACCAATGTCTTAACAGGTGGATTTCGTGTCAAAATGCTTTCGTATGGATTAATTATGCAAATCAATGTCAAAAAGTATCCGAGGCATCTGACACGAGACCAATGCCTGCACCTTTCGTAGAAGTTATCACTTTTGAGAACACTGTAAATGCCTTCCCTTATCGCCATGGAAACGCTCAGCTTTCTTTCTAGCTTTTCTTTTCTCAGACCAACTTTTACTCGGCTGCTCTTAAGCTTCAAATGAACACTTCATTGCGCATTTCCCTTCATGTAGGCCATTCCTCCTTAAATTTACTCGCTGCGACGCTGTCCCACTTTTCCAACTGGTCCCGAAATTAAGGCTGCTGGGGCTCTCCGCTTCACAGCTGTTGCCTCGTTTTCTTTCCTTTGAATTCAGGGTGATAGGGCGGTTTTTATCACCCCTTAATGAAGAATGAGTACCTACCTCCTCCTCCGCCTCCTCTTCAGTTAAATAGAACGTTCAAATTCCTTCCCCACCACTCATCTGCTTGTTAATGATGTCACCATTTTCAAACCAGACACATCATCTCCCGTAAGTGCGTGTGTGTCTGCGTCTTGCCTCACAGCCGACTGGCTGAAGTCTGTCCCCAATTTAATTCGCTCGCCTTCTTGAAGGCGCGTGTGCGCGCAAATCTGATATTTCGCCTCATTCTCCCTCCATCCTTCAGACTCGAATTAATGAGAGGTCCCCAATGTAACATTAGCTGCGGCGGTAGTAGCGCAGCGTCGGCGGTAGTTACGACTGCTGGTGCGCGTGAATCATGCGCGCCGCAATGAGTTATCGTGAATCATCTCATGGCGGGTAGCTAGAACAATAGGGGAACGCACACATGTGCCGACAATGGGGTGCTCCCAGTAGGGGTGGTGGTTTGGACCTCAGGTAGGCAGAGTCACCCTCCCAAAATTCCTGAGTAATCCATTTTGGTAGGTTAAAATTATGAGAGCGCGGATATTTTATGCGACCTGTCGACGTCACATATGTGTGACGAGGGATTTACTGAGTCCACTCCCCACGTCACAAATGCGTGAAGCATACGGTATGTTATTTCATGAATCATGTGCGTGTAAATCGCAAATTGACAGAAATTTGATGTTCAATCTTAGTACGGGGGGATTCTCACCAAGGTTCTGCCTTTATGTCAGATCTGTCCATTGTGTGACAAGTGGGCTGAGCCCTAGTTAAACTGTCGCATTAGCATTAGTGACTCAAATGGTCCATTTAGGGTGTCGTTACTTGACAGGTGTGTGGCTAGTTGATTGAATGGAGAGATGGATGGCTGGCTGGCTGGATGGTTGAATGCGTAATGGATTAATGGATGGGTGAAGGAATGGATGAATAGGGGTGAATGACTGCAGAGGGGTTGGATGAATTGATTGGTTACTTCGTTTATTTTTTTTCTAAAATTCGCCTCTTCAGTCCTTTTCACGTCTTCTGTTCCCGTCCTGGCGTCAAAGCACCATAGATCTGTCTTGTCAACTCACCAGGGTCCGATTAATCCCTGGCGGAGGGAAAGGGGAAGGGGAAGGCAAACTGTTCCTCTATTTATCCACCAGCATGCCTCTCTTTGTTATTTAGTCTTTTTCTCTCCTCTGTTCGACCAGTTTGACGACTGAGTGTTTGTAATCGAAAACAAAGCCCCTCAATTTCTTGTTGCCACCCTTTTTGTTACCTCGGAGGTGTCCCAACTCCATTGCCCCGTCCATGAATCAACCTAACATCAAGATGTGTTACTTCAGACCTACCTGACGGTAACAATTGTGCCATTGATATAAGACACACAGACAAGAACAGTTCAAATAAATAAAGAAACAGTTTCAACTTGTAGCTTTAAGCCTGCAGTGGAGTCTACTCCACTCCTTCCTCATGTTAAGAGGGACCAGAGGCCTCCTAAACGCCGTCAAATCCATTCAACCGCCTTCTGACCAGTAATTCAGCGATGATGCTCTCCATCTCTTCTCCCCGGCCAAATTTGCAAGCTATTTTTGGTCACAGTGACAAAGTGGTGACAGGCGTTGAAAAAAAAAGTTTTTTCCTCTCCCTTCTCGATCCACTAGATAAGCCCAGATACCTCTTACAACAATAGACCCTAGTGCAGCCAATGCGTCCTCATTGAGGACATTTAAGGTCGTTCAAATCTTGGTGGAACTTGAATGTCTATGAATGGAGAAGGCTGGTGACCGAACGGGGTGCCATTCCCTCCAGGTGGTGACGGATCCGGATGGCTAAGTCCACAATTATTTCAATCCCATGGAAGGCTGGCCACTGCAGCTTAAGAATGTCTCACCGCGTCTTTTTTTTTAAATTTCAAACCCAATCAACATGTTGGTAATGCACACAAACATGGAAGGAACGTGCGTCACGCATATGTGACGCTTGTTGAAATATTATTAAGGAGGCAACATTTTGAATCAATGCCGTCGAAAAAAATCAGACACACACGAACTCGGTTAAAACGCAATTTACTCAACCAATCACTCTTCTTTCTACTGTTCAATTAAAGCCGAAAGGTAAGCCTCTCCCTCAACTCAAAGTACCATTTACACATTCAGCTTTCTTCTGTGTTGTATGCATGCCTGATTTTTCGCGTATGAAAGGGGAAAAAGTTGAGAGGGGAGAGGGATAACCATTTTGGGGCTCGCTTCTACTTCCTCCTTCACCTTTTTTCGCTCTCGCCTTTTCTGTCAGTTGTTACAACATCCATCCAAGTGTTACCTTCACCATTTTTGGCTATTCCAGAGCACTCTAGTGTTGCGGTTTGTTGCCCTAGCATCAGTACGTGTCGACATTTTTGCCTACCGATTGCTTTTGTAGGCAATCAACGGTCATTCCGCCTTCCCTCTTTCTCCCTTTGCTTATGCAGTCATAGAAGGGGGAGGGGGTGAGTGTGAGGGTTTTGGTGGAGGATACATTTCTTTTTCCTCTCAACCCTAAACGCCTTCTGTATTATGCATGCATAGATGGGGTGTAAACATTCAAGCGGAAATGGAATAAGCGAAAATTTGAAGTACTATTTAGGTTTGTCTGGAGGATCCTGTTTCCTCCTCAGTGGGGGGGAGGGGCGGGCGCAAGGGCGACACGACGGACACGGCTACAGTGGTGATGTGGTGGGTTATGTAACTCTTTTTCGAGGAAATCTTGCAGTTTTCTTGTACCGCAAGCGTTTAGATCACCTTTGATGAGGCCTTTCTTGTGCCTTCCTCCGCTAAGCCTCTGACAAAGAGCATCTCGTTAGGCGGCATCATCATTCTAAACTTCTGTTCCGGTTACCAATCATCCAATCGGCGCCCGAGAGCGGTGAGATTGACATCCCGACTGTGACAGGTATGGCACACCGCAGGCATCCAAAAAGGAGGTCTGTAAAAGGGAATTTCACTTCCTCATTTTTCTCCCCTTCCATTGAGACTTCAAGGCGCAGTAGATCAGTCTTTTTCATCCCCATAGTTTTCTCCGTAGAAAAAAGAGATTCACCATCTGTATTTATAAACAGCCCTTAAAAAAGAGCTGTGATACTTCAAACGGACCATTATTTATACCTTTTGGATCGTTTAAACACAAGCCAACTGAAACAAAAAGGGAAACGGGGACAGTTCTCCGCCCTAGCATCTCGGAGGCGGAGCAGGGGGCCGATGGATAGGGCGAGATTCATTACACTTTCAAATTCCCACATTCACAGAACTGGATAAAGTGACAGCTGCAAAATGCAGAATAGAAGAAAAAGCTTATTTGACATGATTGATGGACAAAGGAATTGTTGTAAAGTTTTCCAATAGGGCGGGCGGGGGGGTGGGAGAGGAGGAGAAAGTTGTCCCCTTTTTCAATTTCTGCCTGACACCGGACTGAAGTACCCAGAATGTTCCTTCTGAAAGACAACTTCCATTTCTTTTTTTACTTGAAATGACAGTCAAGCAACGCATTTGAGGCATATGCGGAGGTGAGGTCAAGGTCACTCTAAGGTGGTTGTTGCGACCAGTGCACTCTTTTGCGCGTCCTCCTCTGCTTTCCTCACGCCCCAAAGCCTGCTCAAATTGGTTCCGCAATGGGACTAAATCGCCTCGCTTTCATCATTTCCAACCATTTTGGGGAAGAACTGGGTAGATTAAGGGAGTTGGAGGGGCGCCGCCTCTACAGGGATCAAATGAGTGCAGATCGGATGATATATGGCCAACAGACCTGCATAATTAATGAATGTACTACTCTATTTTGTCCAATGCATCAGATAGGATTCCCTGTATCCTAAGGTAGGAATTTCGAAATAGAAGAGGAAAGATCGTTCTACAAAGTCTTTTTTTAAGGAAATTCCCTAAAGGTCAACAGGCGATGCAGCTTTTGGGTGCGATTTCGTTGTCGAGTTGATGGCACGTTTTTACAATTCTAATGGACGAACTTGTAAGGATAGGAGAGAAAAGATTGTAGAGCCAATTTTTTACCACTTCTGCCAACCATCACACCCTTGAGTCTTCCCTCACTGACAACCATCGCCATCCAATCCGATCTTTCACCGCTTTCGTATTGACCAATCGGATGCGAAATAGACCTACAGGAAAGCTTCAGTCCTATTATCGATTTTATTGGATCCTGGATCTCCTCTGTCTGATCGCAGTCTTACTATTGGGTCAATGAAAGGTTGCAAGATCAGTGAAGAATGGTAGATGCCATTGCCGTGGCTTTCTACTTCATCCATTTAAGGGATATCAAAAATTTACTACACAAAGATATCTCTGTTCAATCAAGGGTTTAACTCTTTGTTTTTTCCAAGCCACATATTTTCAGGTGTCTGTTGTGTGGATTTGCACCTTGTATTTTTTCTTCCACTCTGTGTTAGGATCGACACCTCCAAATGATTGTGGCGATCGGCAAATCCCCACCCACCTAGACGAGATTGATACGCGACCTTTTCTCCACGTGTAGTTTTGAAGGTTGTTCGTGACTGTGACATTCAGACTGCTGCTTCACCATTTTTTATGATAGCTTTATGGCAGAGAGGAGAGCTGAGGGCAGGGGCGAGACGGGGGAGGTAGCATACCCCGTGTGATTCACACCCGTTCCATTTTCCCATTTGGCAGGAAAAAACATGCAACAAACGATTTCCCTGCATGCCATAGCAACAGAGCACTGAAAGTGTCTTCTTAGACTAGAATATCATCACTATCGCTCGCACCGAATAAAAGTGAATTGATGTTTTGAAGGGATATGCTAGGGCTCATTCTTCTCCTGCAAAATAGGGAGTGAGATGTAGCGAAACAATTCTGCTGGCGCAGTTTTAACCAGGATACTCCGAAGGATCCAATTCGGGAGGACCGGTAGTTGGCATGATGGTGCGGGCAGGCGGTAGTTCGCTTCCCGGTCGGTGCCATTCTAAAATGCACCTGTTGCCCGCTTGGCCCAAACGATGGACTCCAATGTCAGCGTCTAATCGTCAAAATTTTATTTGGATTAAAGTTTTACCTACTTATTAGAATGGCATGTTTTCGACTCTCCTGCTGGCCTTTTGTAAGTTCAAACAAAACTCCATTGTCCTGACGGTTGGCAGCGGGCCTTACTGGCTGCAATTTACCGCCTCATCCGCTGGTCAAATCGCATAGTAGACGGTACACAGCCTATTCATGTCGAGACTTGCTGAGATCAGATGGTGAAAGGTTAAAAATAGGCAGACTGTGCATGCATTAACGAGATGAAAACCCTGGAAGGCCCATCATAGAGATCCAATAAGAGAAGTCATTGAAAGCTGCTCATTTCAGGAGCCTTCGAGCATTTTACCGTGCCTCACTATCTTCACGACGAAGAATAATGCATTATGGTAGAAATCAGCTCCAACTGGACCGCCTCCTTCCTAGGTGCAAGCCAAAATAAGGCTGAGGAGCGGAAGCAGTGATTTGTCACCAACACACACCCCCACCTCTCCTCCCACATTCACGCCCCGACGGCGGCACGATCACGCGGTGGACGCACTCCACACAGACACTGCCCTCGCCCCACAGGCTGATTAAACCCGCCACTAGGTGTACGGTTACACTTTCTCACAAATTTACACCCACTACTGAAGTGAGCCAGTGACTCATCGAGGACAGTCGCCACACCGTTTTTGCCCACATCGCCCACCTCCATTTGCTGGCATTTTGCTCCACACAAGGTGGAGATAGGCGAGAGGGTGGGTAAGTGGGGGGGAGGGTGCGTGGGTGGGAGGAGGGTGGGAGAAGGAGGGGCGCGAGAGTGCGAGGGAGAAGGACGGCTCTTTCATCGCCTTGGACAAATCCATCAAAACCTATTAACCAGCAGCATAGCAACAGCATCCTTTTCCACTCGACAGCGGTCGGTAATTACGAGTGCTGCGGAACGCGAGTGGATGGGAGAAGGGAGGTTGGTGTGGTTCGGTAGTCGTTTGGTGCCGATGTCTTGCACCGCATTCGCTGACTGGTCAACGTCGCATCACTCCTCCCCCAACTGCTCCAGCACCGACTTCTGCCACTGAACTCGAAGGGGTCGTCGTGCGGCGGTGCGACGGTGCGACGGTGCGACGTGGCGCTGGGTGAGACGGGTGAGAAGGGGTAAGACGAGGCCTGAGGAGGGGCGCAGAGAAGGCTGTGGTGTGGTGTGGGGTTGTGGCACCGAGGCATTGCAGCATCACGCACTTTCAGTATCCACCTCCCACTGATGCATCAATCGCCTTTCACCCGTCAAATTGTCCAAATGCTGCCATTGACTGGCGTTGCTGCTTCTGCTGCTGCTGCTGCTGCTGGTGGTGGTGGTAGTGGTAGTGGTGGGGGTCGCCTCTCACACCAATGCGGTTTTCTTCCGCTGAAAAGGTGTTGGCGTTGGTAGTGGTGTGATGGTGCGGGGAACCAGCGCCGTTACTTCCAGTGCTTCAGTTTGTCCTCCAAGAGAGACAGTCGGTCCAAGTGTCACCGAGAGACTTCCGTTGTCCCCACGTGCAGAATGCGGTGTCGGCAACTCACGCAGATGCCACCAAAGATTCGGTATTCCGAGTCTGCTTCGTGCAGCCGCGGATGGAGAGGTGGCGGATGGTGATGAGGAGTCGAATTGAGCCATTTTGGCATTCTCACGAGACTGTTTTCACTCCACTCCAAACAAAGCGCTTCTGTCAACACAATGGAGTCGCTTTTGGGTCTTTTTGACTTCCACATCATCACCGCCATTAGCAGGAAGAAGGAGAAGTAGAGAGGAGTGAGTTTTTTGCATTGCCTCCTCCTCCCCATCCTCTTCCTCCTCCATTTCCTCCTCTGCGTCCGTTCGTCTTCGCGTTCGTTCGTTTGTTCATTCTTTTGTGCAGCTCTTCATTCTTCCATCTATTCGACTAATCCTCCTTCTTTCCTCCCTTCCCTCGCTTTTCTTCAAAGGTCTTCCGCCGAAGCTGCCGCAACGCACCAATTTAAAGTGCTCTATGGTTGCTAACTTTCTTTCCCTCGTTTCTTCATTTTTTCCTTTTAAGCTTAAGTCGGAGTGTTTTTTTTCCCATCCACCTTGCCTCTAAAGCGGTTGGTGCTTATAATTTTGGTTGTCCATTGACTATCTGCTTGGTTGTGGTAACTTGGTTTACACCGAGGTTGGATCTGTGCGAACAAAGTAGCTCATCATTTTATTAAGTTCTACATCACTTCGTCCGCCGTCCATTCGGCCATCCAACTGTGCATCTCTCCCTTCCACATCCCTCCGGCCGTCCGTCCGTCCGTCCCTCCGTCCATCGGTCGAACCACGCACCTTTTGCAGCCATCCTCTCCTCCACCTCGTGTTCATTAATGGGGAATGGATTCACCGTTTCACTTTCACGAGCGCTTTCCCATGCTTTTTTCTGTGTAGATATGCAACTTGCCTGTTCAACTTTCGTTCAAGTTTAGGCTAGTAGGGATGTACCTGATTTTCTCCCTTAAAAACTACCAGTTGCTTTTTTTTTTGGTTAATTTAGTCTGACTGTAGTCTGGATAAATTAATTAATTTTGCCAACTTCTCGTCAATGCAGCCATTGGACGGTGGTGTTCAGCACTTCCACGGAAACAACTGGAAAAGTTCATTCGCAACTTCACAAGTGATTATCATCGGTGTGAAGGCATAAACAACTTGAATGTAATCCTTTGAACTTATTTAACCTTTTCCAGCTAACATTTTATGCACCAACCAACGAGAAATTCAAAGTTTTTGGACAACTTGGAAAGGCCTCACAATTAAGACTATCGTCACAACACACTAACCCGACTTTGTACATCGACGTGGTTATTAAAAAGGCACTTTGGCGTTCCTACACTCTCTCTTACCAGTCTGCCTTCCCAATTTACCCTTTGTGACAATCCTTTTGATGGGTTGGCTGTCAAAAGCTTCACAATTGCGTTTCATTTTGGTCGTCTTCCACCCTTCGGGCATGAGGAGGGGGAAGTCAGGTCGATTGAGTCTGCGGCCGCAAAATTAATTAGTTTGCTAATTTGATCATCTCATTCTTCTGT
This sequence comes from Taenia pisiformis, assembly GCA_023968675.1. Taxonomy (NCBI): domain Eukaryota; kingdom Metazoa; phylum Platyhelminthes; class Cestoda; order Cyclophyllidea; family Taeniidae; genus Taenia; species Taenia pisiformis. The sequence goes on along the minus strand of CM043739.1, from coordinate 3,786,057 downwards.
GCTGTTCTTTCCGACAAAAAGACTGCACTCCAACTCTACGAAAATCTACATTTTTTTCGTTTTTCAAAGCAAGCAATGATGATTCACGTGTATCTTTTATCCATCCCTCATCCCTACCTTCAACTGGCCATCCATAAACTCATCTATGCACGCCCCCTTCCATCCGTACATCCACACCGCATTCAATCATCCATCCATGTGCCTGCTCTTCCGTTCTTGCTTCACTTAAGCCAAAAGGAGTACTAAAAACCAACCAAAATGCGGAGAGATTCTCTCACTTGCCAGTTTTTGCCTTCCTTTCCAATCAGTGATCGACGAATCTTTTTTATTATAACGTTAGTTATGATTCATCATACTGATTGGTACCTTTTTACCCAAAGCTGTCATCTGAGGAAAAATTTTGTGCAACCCTTGATGGCAATAATAATCCTTTTAGCACTGGTAATTAGCTCGTAGCATCTGGTTATAAAATTCATCTACTGCTTTGCGTTGAGGAGGTTTTGTAAATGGAAGGTTTTATGACAAATAAAGACACTTGGCGGAATGAACTCCAAATCCAGACATGCGAATTGACTTGAAGTTAATTGTCGGCTTTTACTTCTTTGTATAGCCACCCACAAACTTCAATAACTCATCGACCCCCCAAAGAAGTAAATGCTGTACCGCAAGTTATGAGTCACCAGAAGAGTGTAACGCCCAAAAATACTATTGGTTGCAATTGCCATAAATGCATTAGAAAAACGGATTCTCTTGGAGGCCCCAGTGACTCATTGGTATGAGAATGAGAAGAATTAGAAAGAAGAAAGGGGGAAGGGCGGCGGCGGCGGCGGGTGTGGGGGAGGGGGAGGGAAGGTCAGTTTTTAACGCTGCACCTCCGGTGACGCATGCCGTCATACGCGAATCCGTAAGCACCTTTCAACCACGGTTGACGCCCACGGACTCAACTGAAGTCTCTTCTGGCCAGACCGTAGCACACAAACGTGGTTCTCACGTCTAGTCTCCTCCTAGCCTGGATTGCTACCATATTTTTAGCGCTTTGGAAATTTTTTTTTCTTTAAAGAATAAAATAATTTAGTTGGTCGAATAGGGTAAATCTAAAGCAAAAAGAAATAACTCATTTTATGCCAAAATATTGCTAAATATAAACAATTTTCACCTCTCACTTATGGCAATCCACCTGCCCAGTCCAGTCAGCTGATCAATCGATTCTTATGAGAGAGTGAATCAGCTGATTTACGTACGGAAATAATCGATAAATTAATGAAATCAGCTGAGACAATTTGTCAGCTGATTAAGCGATATGGAGGGAAAGTCAAAATGTGAGTGCGAAAATGGTGAAATTAAGGCCAAAATTTGTGTGAAACTATCAATAGGCTTGTTTAATTTCAAACCAAATTCAAAGCTAGACATCCGAGTTCGAATTTTTAGGCATAAAAGTGGCTTAGAAGTCTATTTAGAGTAGTTTAGTGATAGCAAACCTAGTTTGTCTCTAAGATGTGGCCAGCGGGGATTAAGAGGATAAAATTTTCTAAATATGAAGAGGATGCCAGTTTTTCCCGCAAAGAGTTGACTTTCAAAGGCGGCTCATTAAATCTTAAGGTGACTTTGATGTCTGTTATGGTACTGTTGAGAGCAAATAGTAATGGAGGAAAGGCCGTCTATTTACCAAGTTAAAGACTAGAATGACGCTTCTTTTTGGAGCATTAAGTCTTCCAATGCTTTGACTTGAACATTAATTTTCCGGCAGCCTATTTGGTTGATGAATGTATTTTTTTTCCAGTAAACACCTGAGAAATCGCATTAATACTTGCATGAAACTCAATTAGTAGGTGCTTGAATGCCAAATTCTGGACAAATCCACGCATAATAAATGGTTTCCGAATAGCCTGATAGATGCAACTTTTGGGAGATTCCTTTAGTGGTAAAAGGCTACACACTCTGATTTATGAGGCTACGTGTCAGCAGCTGGAAAGTAAGTGCTTGTCAGTTGTCCAACTCACATCATATCGAGGAAACTCGCAGTTGGTATAGTGCGCTAGCCGATAGCAAAAAAATGAAGAAAATAAAGTCGTTCCCACGATTAAGAAACCCTTCCGAAAAGAACTTTTAAAAGTGCCATAGAACTAATTCTGCTCAATTAAATCCTCAAAAAATTGGTTTGTATGGGTTGTAGTCATACTTTGGCATTTATTAATAGCGCTTAATCCACTCATTTTCTGTGAAATAAGTGATGCTAACACCAAAAAATCGTGCATGGGCTAAATTTCCTTAATTGCTTTTATTACCCCTCCGTAGATCGCCAAAGTCACTACAATGTCGGTCATCTCACTCGCCATACCGTTTGATGGAGGTCTCAGTCGAAAGGGGCGAGGCTTACCGTCTATGCAGCGAACTCGTATCTATGCAAAAAAGTGCGTTCCACTGTTCATTTTTCTCTCACCATGATGTACCCTTCTTGGTCTCTTTAATTACGAAAAATTTAACATGTTCCATGGGTTTTATTGCTTCAACAAATTCTTGCCCTCTGATTGGTTGAGTCATCGCATTGACTGCTCTTGAACCAATCAGAATTGTCCATGATTATCGTGCTTTGTTTCGTACAGTCGCCTAACAAAAGAGTTTTTTTGCCTACTTTATCAGCTTATCATAAATGCCTTTCTAAAAATGAAGGTGGATGTCAATTTCCAAAGTTATCCCCCCAAATTTTCTTAACTTATGCAATGCCCTTTTTGCGTGGAGTCTTTCCCATCCGCAAGTCACAACCCACCTCACAACCAAAAGCATGAGCATGTCCATCCCCCTTCCGATTGGTCATGTGGGCTAAAAGTAGTTCCGGAATTGCTATTTGGACTCTTTCTTTTTGATGATTTGTCCGCTTAATCGCCTGTACGTGCACGTACTCACAAATGTGCAGTGGGAATCAGGTTGGTAGAATGGGCGAATGCCCAACAAGTAGTAGAAAATTGATACCATTAATTGCACTAGCTGATAATTGTGGAGTAGAAACACTTGTTGGGAGGAGGAGGAACGAGGTGGAAGACTAGAGACATAACCATCCATCCGTCCATCCGATCCAACCAAAGCAGGACCCAAAGAGACTGAAGAAACTGTGTAGTTGAATCTTCACCTAGGCAAGTGTCTGATAATTCTATTCTTCTTTTAGCTCTCGTCCACTGCGCTCCTCTTTGTTGTACTTTTGTTTCTAGCACTGTAGCTTAGTCAGTGTCTGAAAAACCACCCACAATCTAAGGGTGTGAGCTATTAAAATTTCATAGGAAGGATGAAGCATTAAATCCCCTTGTCGTTGACGCACTTTGTTGATTCTATTGCATCCGTAGTTTGTTCTTCTTTTGAATCGCACTGAGGTGGGGGAAGGTAGATGCTTTGGCCTCCCTCGCTGTTCCGTCGGTTTCCTCCTCCGTTGTTGATTGCTTTTATGGGGGAAATGAAATTGGGCTTATTTCAGATATTCTTCCATTATGAATGTCTGTGCATTTAACCATTCGTAGCAAGGCCTCCTTTCCTGTGACGATAGAATTGAGATAAGCAGTCAAACCATGAAATCTGTTTAGTCGTTTTTGAACTTCGACAGGAGGTGAAAGGCTACGGAGCCGCTTTCATCTTTCATTAAATGTTTCACTTGACTAACGGCAGGCCGAAAACATTTTCTCATGGTGTCCATCCGATCCACAAACATTTGAGACCTCTGTACGCTCCATTGTGCAGTCTTCGGGGCGTAGTGGGTTCTGGCCCCGTTGGAGTACAGAAGGACTGGCAATTTGGCATAATAAATGTCCGCGTCGCTGTCACAATGATGAAGTAAACTTAATGCACCTCTTAAAAGGCGTGCTGAGGAGGCTATGCACAAACCGAACCTCCACCTTGTTAGGTTCAGAAAAACTAGGGCGTGTTAATCGAATAATCAGAGCACCCGTTACTGGTATAAAAAGGAGCATGGTACTTTTGTGTATGACAGATGCTTTTTTGTGCGTTTGGCAACCGTTTTGACTCAACACGCGTCATTTTTTGGTTTTGCTGGACATGCCTCACGCGGCGAGCGAGAGTGAGTGAGACAGAGGCCGCGACTTCTGCTAGGCTGCTGTGTCATCGTGTTTTTTGCTATTACTGTTAGCCTGATAAAAAAATCAGCAAACTAGGAAGCAAGTAAGCCAACAAATAGATAAACAGACCAAATTTTTGGACAGGATACAAGAAAGTCGGAAGTAAGGTGGCCAGGTTCACAATTACATGGTTACCTCTGAGAGGCCAATGGAAGAAGCATAAGGACTCTGAATTAAAGCCCCTGAGGACAGCTAAGCCCCATTGTACCAAATCAGCGACGGAAGTAGCAAATCCATTGGTCGTTGGGCTTAAGAATAAAACTACCTCTTTAATGATCATCCTCAAACTAAGGACGTTCCACATCATTTTTGACTTTTTTCTGCAATTCGTGCACTCTGTTCTGTGACACTTGATCCAGTGCGAGCCCTTGTCGAAACGCGGTGAAAAGCACATGTCACATGTTTATGATGCCAGGCATGGTCAAAACACTGGAGCCACTCTATGCAGATGACGTCAAAGCAAAACATGGAATTAGACGATTTGGATCGAGTGAACAAAGAATAAAAATACTAGAGTACGATAAAAATACCAAAGAATTTACGTTCGTTAAACAGTTATTAGAAAGACATCCTGATTTTAGTTTTCATGCATAGAAGAACACATCTCTGAACTCACAGCCTTCTGAATATAGAAAGAAATGAGGTGCCTTACTTTTTGGAGAATGGACTAAGCATAATTGACTATGGATTCGTTTAATGTTTCTCCGTCTCATTTGTTTAAATCGATGAATTGGCGATATAGATTACCAAAAGGTTAAAAATTAGTTTATTGCTATTTTCAAATCATGTTGCATATCATTCCGTTTTTTTGGTTCAAAGGTTGATTGCTAAAACTATTTTATCAGTTTATCAGAAAATTACAGTTGCTTATTAAGAATATAAACACCCTGCCAAGGTTCGTATTTTAGCGCATTATAAGTTCTCCGAGGATGAAAGGAGCCAAAATGCTATGACAGAATGTGCATTTTTGATTCAGAATAGGGTTTGCACATTGCTGACATGGTTGGAATACAGAGCCTTCGGAAGGCAGTGTGACGGCGGATCCCCTACCTGTTTGTAACCAGAACCGAGTGTTCTGCGATTAGTAAACATCAAAAGTCCAAACAAATGAAACTTTAATCCCTCCTAATTACTACTCAAAGCTACACCTTTTATAAAGATATTAGCAGGTGTGGTGCAACTTTAACCTTAGCTGGATAAATAGCTTCAAAGTAGGGCTTCTTCACACCCCTCTGCCTGTCCGCCTGCTCGCCTGTTCTGCCATCTATGCACAAAAACACGTTTTTCGCATTCGACAGTGCATATCACTGGACTATTTCGGGTACATGTACAGCTCGGCAGCAAAAAATCTATTACTTCTGGAAGTTCGTGAAATTTTTGTGCATATTTTACACTTACACATAGCGACCGAACCAAAACTGTGGATTTATGAGGTCTAGAATTCAATGCAAGTGGGAAGTTGGATTTTTTGGGCATTTTTTTTTCACGGTTCGGGTGACTGCTCCTGCGAGACAATGTGAATTTGTTGAAATATTGCCTGGCATTCTGTGAGGTCTTCTGTCCTTGCAACGTTTTATTCGTTTTGTTTATTAATAACTTTGGCGTCGCCCGTCCAGACTAGTCCTTATTTCACGCCTGAAGGTGTGTCTCTATTCATTTGCTTGACTATTTCAGCTGACCGTATCACTGGATGCGAACATAAATTTTCACAAATTATAGTTTACTACCTTCAGCCCGCTTCAGAATAACCATCTTGAATGACTCTATTCAGCCGTTCGTTTAACTATGCTAAATGTGTCTACCAACTTAGCTGGTCGTTTATCATGGATTAAAAACCTATTTCGTATAGGCGGTTGCCGTTTCCTCGGCTATGGATGATGAGTTCTCTCTGGATCCATTCTTGTGTCCCTCCCTCTCTTGGCCGAGACTAATTATCCAAGTCCGACCGCAAATTAACCATCCTCTCACTCACCCAGCCGTTCCTTTTGTCGTGTGTCCATTTCACATCAATCCATTCTTCCATCCCGTATCCACTTTCGCATTCTCTCTCAGTTCTTCCACCCAGTTTTTCATTAACCAGTTCGCCGACTCCAGACAGACGCATCGTCCCACCAACGATGCTGTCAGTCTAGCGTGAAGCAAATTTTCTAGCTGCATCAGAGCACTCCTTGAACACTGACGCATTTTAAGGCGACACATGTGTGTTTGTCCGGCAGACAATAAATCGTCCCTGTCCTGCCACAGGCCACACTCAATGATGTTAACAATGACCATCGCCTTTTATCGCTTAGCTTTTGATGCTCTCTCTTGTGCACATGTAGGTCACATTTATCAAGTCAACTGCACAAGCCGCTATTTTGTAAATGTTTATTTAGCCGTCTCGTTTAATGACGCCTCGATGAGGCCGAACTACAGCAAGTCTGACGCTGTGGTACAATAAACTCGGCTAACTTCTGTCCTCTGCAACAATTTTTTGGCTTATTAGAGGTCAAATGTGGACAATTTCTTAGCGCACGTGGCATAAAAAGGCGAGGAGTTAATGTAAACCCTCTCTTTCAATTTAATAACCTCCAGTTGTAGCCCTTCATTGGACAAAATTGTCACTCTGGTAGCCAATACGCCCGTGCCAATGCCACCAGTCGGTGTGCATGGAGTTTGGCTTGTCTTAGCCAAAAAAGTGGTCCTCTTCCATCTTCTCCATTTCACATCCCTTTTTTGTGTGAAGTGAGGTAAAAAATCGGGCATTTGCGCACCCCATCTTGGAGGCCTTTTTGAGCCCCTTTTGCGAGTCCAAAAAAAGCGTCCCAACACTTTGTCCATCTGGATGACGACTTGTCAGAGTCGATGACACATTTACATGAGTGTTTGGTGGTGAAGGTATAAGATATTTGTGCTTGTTGCCCCAAATTTTAAAAATGACATTTGAAGAGAAGTTTGCACCGAGAAGCTGTTTCGGGCTAGTGAGTAATCAGGGAGGTTTCCGATTCCTCTGTGCGCGGAACATTTTTCGTTTTGAGGTTAGTCAGAAGTGGGAGAATGTGTTTTCGTAGAATCAGCGACCGATGTCAGTGTCAAGGTGGCCACTTTGTGTCCGATCGACAGGATTCCGCCTCAGGGGTGAGTTGAGATTGAAAAGCGTGAGGAGCTGAGGATGGAGGGACAACTGAGTGCGGGGTTGAGGGATGAGTGGTAGGCAGACGTGAATCATCCCTGCACCGCAGCTTGGTTTGCCTTCGTTTGAGAAAAAATTGTGTGTTTTCTTGCAGTTGCAGTGCATTTTTTCTGTCCAAAAGGCCAGCACACACTAATGAGATAGCCATGGTTAATGTCAGTTCAACTAATTAATTAATTTTTGGTCACGAAGTCAGCTGAACTGAATCGGCAACTGGCGAGTTTTTGAAGGCAGAGATGCGCTACTCCTCTCGGTAGAGGTGGTTTAACGAAAACGAACAGGAAAGGATCGCGGAGATTTTGGAAATACATCCACCTGACGGGCATCAAAACGCATTTATGCAAAGAAGAACTATGGTTGGAGTAAGTAAAGTGTCGAAGCAGGGCTTCGACAGACGCGACAAAATCTCACGATAGGTTAGATTGAAAGCCCGGGTTTTAGCATGCGTTTGAAAAATGACTTTAGAATCCGGTCTGAAAGTGCCAAAGTTTTGGTCTGTTTAATTCCGTCTAGTTAGTTTGACAGTACTATTTGATTCCTACCAATTAAACCAAAGCGATAGAAAAGAAAAATCGGCGAAATTGAACCATAAATCTACTAGGTAAACACGCCATCTATTTCTCTCAGTCTGCCTCGTTTATATATTTTTTATTTAAAAAAATGACTAAATCTGGTTGCAACTTTAAAGAGGCATGTTCTCATCTTCTTAATCCTCGTCACTTTCGTTCGGTATTGTTTGACATTATTGGGGTCGCAAATCAAAGTGACTTTGAAAATTTCAAACGTTACCCTGACAACTTAATTAATTCGTTGACATAAAATTAATGAAGTAGATCAAAGGGCAATTAAATCTCATTTTTCTATTATTTAGGAACTTTTTTTGTCTCTTACTCATTCTTTTTAACTATGGTGAGAAAAAAAGCTAACTTTTACACGCATGTTGGTGATGGCGAAGGAAGTGTGGTAATGAAAAAGTAGAAAAGATAAAAGGGAAAACGTCGAATGTAGTGTTGAAGAGACGGACGTGGGAGTAGCTTAATAGTCCCGTAGAGGTGTGGATGTTTCGGGGAGGAATGGATTGTGTATACCCAGTAGAAATGGGCAGTGTGAAATTTGGGGTGATTCAGTCACACTTGAAAACACATAAAATTTATGAAACGAAAAACCCAAGGTTGGCTACTTTTACGATGGATTTGAGTTGGGATCTTGATCAAACCACGTCACACGTCAGTTGCATTGGTGTTTGACGGAGAAAACGTGTGAAGAAAAGAAATCCCATGCTTACACCTTCAAAACCGTGACTCAGCAACCGACTGGCTTTAAAAATGAACGCTTTTGCGGCAAACCGATGCAACTTCTTTGAAGGTATACAAAGAATGAGGGGGTGAAGGTGTGAGCAAAGAAGATTGGTCGAATGTATGGGGAATGAAAAACTGAACAAAGGAATGAACAAACGAACGAACGCGAAGACGAACGGACGCAGAGGAGGAAATGGAGGAGGAAGAGGATGGGGAGGAGGAGGCAATGCAAAAAACTCACTCCTCTCTACTTCTCCTTCTTCCTGCTAATGGCGGTGATGATGTGGAAGTCAAAAAGACCCAAAAGCGACTCCATTGTGTTGACAGAAGCGCTTTGTTTGGAGTGGAGTGAAAACAGTCTCGTGAGAATGCCAAAATGGCTCAATTCGACTCCTCATCACCATCCGCCACCTCTCCATCCGCGGCTGCACGAAGCAGACTCGGAATACCGAATCTTTGGTGGCATCTGCGTGAGTTGCCGACACCGCATTCTGCACGTGGGGACAACGGAAGTCTCTCGGTGACACTTGGACCGACTGTCTCTCTTGGAGGACAAACTGAAGCACTGGAAGTAACGGCGCTGGTTCCCCGCACCATCACACCACTACCAACGCCAACACCTTTTCAGCGGAAGAAAACCACATTGGTGTGAGAGGCGACCCCCACCACTACCACTACCACCACCACCAGCAGCAGCAGCAGCAGCAGAAGCAGCAACGCCAGTCAATGGCAGCATTTGGACAATTTGACGGGTGAAAGGCGATTGATGCATCAGTGGGAGGTGGATACTGAAAGTGCGTGATGCTGCAATGCCTCGGTGCCACAACCCCACACCACACCACAGCCTTCTCTGCGCCCCTCCTCAGGCCTCGTCTTACCCCTTCTCACCCGTCTCACCCAGCGCCACGTCGCACCGTCGCACCGTCGCACCGCCGCACGACGACCCCTTCGAGTTCAGTGGCAGAAGTCGGTGCTGGAGCAGTTGGGGGAGGAGTGATGCGACGTTGACCAGTCAGCGAATGCGGTGCAAGACATCGGCACCAAACGACTACCGAACCACACCAACCTCCCTTCTCCCATCCACTCGCGTTCCGCAGCACTCGTAATTACCGACCGCTGTCGAGTGGAAAAGGATGCTGTTGCTATGCTGCTGGTTAATAGGTTTTGATGGATTTGTCCAAGGCGATGAAAGAGCCGTCCTTCTCCCTCGCACTCTCGCGCCCCTCCTTCTCCCAACCTCCTCCCACCCACGCACCCCCCCCCCCACTTACCCACCCTCTCGCCTATCTCCACCTTGTGTGGAGCAAAATGCCAGCAAATGGAGGTGGGCGATGTGGGCAAAAACGGTGTGGCGACTGTCCTCGATGAGTCACTGGCTCACTTCAGTAGTGGGTGTAAATTTGTGAGAAAGTGTAACCGTACACCTAGTGGCGGGTTTAATCAGCCTGTGGGGCGAGGGCAGTGTCTGTGTGGAGTGCGTCCACCGCGTGATCGTGCCGCCGTCGGGGCGTGAATGTGGGAGGAGTGGTGGGGAGTGTTTGTTATGAATCGCAGCCCCCGTTCCTCTGCGCATCTTCATCTCAGATTTTATCAAGGGCACTGCCCTGCATTGATACAATTCAACAGTTTGCAGCATTCGATTCACTCGCCAACTTGCCTTCCGTTCTTAGAGAAGAACTTTTGAAGTGAACTCTACTGGCGAGATCCGTTATGAGGCGAGCAGGCGTAGCTGTGGCCAAGTCAATTATTTTTAGCGATCTTCAGCATCGGATCGCTGCGGCGCTCTTAACTGACCGCTTACTGCGTTCACGCTTACAGTGTACATGCTTTTCTTATTCGCCACCCGCTGATTCCACCAACTCGTTTGTCGTTGACGTGATGGTCTCTCCAGCGATGTTGGTCATCTTTTCTCTGAACTTGTGTTCCTATTTTATGTCAAATGGCAGCAGACAGCGGGCATCGAAGGGATCCTATTTATTAGTTTTTCAAAATTTGGCACTGGAGTCCTGTGCTTGTGATTCTTTGAATATCCCCCCACAAAATCCTTCCAAGAGGCCAGAGATTTAAAAACAACAACTGGGATTGTTTTCAGTCTGAACCCGTCCGTACAAGTAATTATGGTAAACCTCTTGTTTCCTAGATAACGAATCATGTTTCGATGACTGCATCCAACAGGCGCCCAAAGACGGACTCGTCAGATTCAACTGTCGTTCCAGACAAGAGTAAGTTTCGGAATTTAGAATTCGCCAATCGTCTTTAGGAAAATTTGAGGCTTTTCCAAGCCTTTTGTGCAATAACATCAATAATTAAGATCCGATTCTATTTAACAACAACTTCTTTTTTTGCCCTGACAAAATTTATACTTGCGGTAGTGGATTTGATCTATTGCTAAAAATATTTTACTTTCACCGTCGTAAAGTGATTCATGTTTGCCTTAGGAAATAAGCAAACCTTTTGAAAAGTGTAATAAACTGCTGCATAATCCACAAATTATTTCTGCTTGTATAACCCAAAAGTTGGGGGAAAATTTCTGTTCAAGTCGAGCAATTACTTTGGTGTACCTTTAATACCTTCACGGTTTACGAGGACACTTCATTTCGGATAGTAAATAAACTACCAAAATAACCGGTCTAGTAGGATGAATGGACGAGTTTTCTCCTTCCAAGCTACTTTTTGCCCAAAAAGTTGGGCTAAATGCCTTCATTCTGTTTCGATGCGTTGCTCTTCATCGCACCGAACAGTTCGAAGTGGTAACTTATGGATTTTTGAACTTTGCGTAACTGTTTATCTGACAAATTCTTGAAGGGTATTTTTTCAAAACTCACATAATATTGAGGTAACCACTGCCGATTTGCGCATGTTATTATTTTCACAGAATTTTTAACAGCTTTAAGTGAGCTTTAGATTAGGATAAAAGCCTTAAACGGTCGCTTTAAAGTTAACTCGTTATGTTTAATTAACTTGAGGACTAGACCAAAATCGTTGAAATTTAATTCTTTGTTTAAATGGGCTAAGGAATATTTATTTAGTTGCTGCCCTCCCGTCGAATCCCAATATCAAAGTTGGCAGGATTCAAACGTGTGAAAAACGAAGCGATGTTTACATCTGAGACCCTAAAAGTCTTGCATTGCTTCTCACAACAGATCCGAATAATCATGTAACCTCTTGAGGCTGTATGATAGTCGAGTTTGAGTGAGTTTTTTCCCCATCAAAATGTGTCTTTGCGCGCTTGGGATGTCGTTAGTTTAAATTAAATTGGCATTCTTCCTACAAACGGCATTCGGGAGGGGGAATAATACTTATTGCTGCCAGTTGTCTGCAATATGGAGCCTTAGAAATTGAGTCACCGTGTTGCTAAATAATTCACTTCCCTCTTGGGCATTGCGTACAGTCATAGAAACCCACTGGGGTGCGGAAATTCAGACAGTCTATACGCAATCCTTTTTATAAGGAAAGGGGGATTAAAAAAGCATTAAATTAATTTGGCAGATAGTTACTTTTAAAGTACTTCCGCAAGACTCTAAGTCGTAAACAATTTTTACTATTTTTTTCGAATAAAAGATTGAGGAATACGACTTCAACAGATCAGTGCCTTCTAGGCGCGTAGTAGCTACTTTATTTTACAGGCAGAGTTTCTCATCATGCGTATGCATACCCAGCCAATGCTTGTTACGTCGCCTGTTAATTTGACCAGAACTTACACAGGATGGATTGAATGCATCATTTGCTAAAAACTACTCGCGAGTCACAGCGGCAATCGCGTCCGTAATAGACAAACCTCTGACCACGGATTCAGGTGCATCGCAGCGCTATCATTATAAAGACAAGTGAATGGGAAATTTCACTGTCTTACAGTGGATTCGCCCTCTTTGGCAATTATTGTTCACCGTTTTGGCTAACAATGCTTGAAAACAAGGGGGTCTGATTTCTTTGTTTAAATCAATCGAGCCGATTTTAATGAAAGATTTACAGAGTTCCAAAAAAGCAATGTAAGTCGTCCCTTTTACCATTACCACCAAATATCAAAGAGTAAAAAAAATAGCCTACAGCACTTTACTAAAACATCTTGCTGGGCGAACACGTAGGACACATTAATAGTGTTGTTTCAAGGATTATGCGTTTTTATGGCACCGAGTGGGTAATAACCGTGTGAAGTCGGCTCCTTTTGATAATTTTATAGTCACAACAGCTCACAACTTACAAATTGGCGTTCCCTTTGCCAGACCCATTTGAAATTAATTTGTAGACCGTAAATTTTGAGACCGCTGCAATGTATAGTGTTGTTGGGGAGGGAAAAGTGGGTGTATATCATTTTTTATTGTCCATGTTGTGACATTGATTGTCATCGCATCGGAGGACTAATAGACGACCATTCAAAATAACTCACTTTAGAAGTATAATAAAGGAGTAGGACTAGAAAGTTCTTTTCAATTTAGCATTGTTTTATATCACGTTTCACAAAAAGCATGTGCCCGTGAGCGGAATCTCGGGCAGACCGATATTTTGACTCGATACCGATTGTCGAGCGTCCTTTCCTTAATTTCTAGGTGTGTCGGCGTCATGTAAGTGATTTCTAGTGCCATTTTTTAGCTCACACACCATAACATTGGTTTGTGTATACGAACGAACAATGGCCAGAGAGAAGTGGAGTTTAGTTTACCCTTCGAGGACGCCAAGAGCCACACAAACAGCAAACAAATCGAATGATGGCAACTTCGCAAGAGACTTAATGTGCTTGCATGATGACTTTCATTTTGCCACAAAATCAAGTGCTTTGTTTAATAGAGTAGGAATTTACATTTTTAACCGGATAGTGACTTAAAGGAAGTTAGGGAATGGAACTTCTACTGTTATGTAGGTGGAAAGATTAACTATTCTTGATGTCAAAGGATAAGTGATCTGGAATGAACTTATTCCTAGTAAATAATGAAATTAATTGTACCTGACTCAATCCTCCCGGACACATAAATAATCATCCGCGTTGCGGCATTCATGGTCTTACGATGCGCCCAGTGGTTGTAAACTATATGCTAATGAAAAACGTTACTTTTATTTAACGGCAAGATTAATGTTTTTTAAAGAAGTTCACCATGTTTCTTTGGGGACTCACTGGTCATTTTCTAAAGCGTTGAAGGACCAATAAACGATCTTTGGTTCGTTTAAACACCAAAAATTATGTTGAATAACAAGAAAGGAGTGCTTGCATGAAGAGTTTTTTGTAATATGCATTTTTCCGCCACATTTGATTCCCACTTATCAAAAAAAACTCCACTTTCCTCTATGGGCTGTTTTATTGAATGGGCTTAACACTTTCTATTAATACACGTAAAAAGAGATGGAGGACGTTTGCACACCGTTTGTTTGCCACACCTTTGCTAAATTTGATCTTTAACTGTGGGTGGTACTTCCCCTACTACCCAACTCTCGCCCCCTCTTCCCACCCGCCACTTAGTTTCCATAAATTTTGGACCACCACCCCACTTTGATGTTCGAGTAAAAAGATCTCGCTATGGAAACGGCTAAAAGGAGGAAAAATGTGCTCTCCACCGCCTGTTACCGTCACCAGAGTGGAAGGCGGGCGCGAAAATGCTATAAGACTTTTGTGCTCCCTTTAAAGAAAAGTCTCGCTAAACTTCTTGTCCTCCCAAATTTTGAAATGACGAAACTGTTTTCTTCTGATTAATTATTGACGCTCCGTAAATTAGAGGTTGTTGTAGAGAGACATTTAAAGTAAGCCCCAGACTAGTTTATCCCGATAGACGTAAATTATAAATCTGGTGGGTGTGTTTGTTCAACACTACATAAGTAATGACTGATGACACCAACACGTGTGTGGCAAAGAGAGGCGTCGTGTTTGTACAACTTGAAGTGATTTACTCGTCTAATTAATCGGCCACAGCTTTTGATGTTTGAGTGGTAGTGGAATGGGCCTTTTGTGACCTTTAAATACTTGTACTGCTGTGGCAATCTCCTGTCGGCATTTCGGAGCGAAAATAGCTAAAGTCTAAAATTATCCATTACCTAAAAAACTCTCCATTTTTCATGCCTTTGGATTCCATTTGCATAATTTATCTTAATGTCAAGAGCTTTTGGAATGTAATTCAAAAAAGCGGAAAACTTTGATCAATGCTGTGTACAAAGTTTATTTAAACACATGGCTTGTTCATTTTTTGGACTTATGAATGATAAAATTTGCATGATATTTAATTTATTTAATTTTTTAATGATGTCGAGTTCTTTATTTAGTAGTTTTTATGATGTCTGTACACATCTCAAAAATTTTCCCTTGTACTAATACCGTAGAATTTTGCTCTCTTTTTTAATTGCTTTTTACTTTGAGTAAGTAATTGTCCGACGCGTTATCTCCAAAGGGGTACTTTTAAAAATGAATCTTCTTCATCAGGCACTTGCCAGATGCTTCAACACTTGCAGATTTTACCGTTCGCAGCCTTACGACGGCCAAACCCTACACAAAATGCATTGTAAAAGTGTAATTTTTGTTAATGTTATCATTTGTGTGAATTATCACCGAGGAATGGTGTTTTCAGCCACCCGCACGACTTTCAATTTTCCGCATTTAATGAAATGATTGTGTGACTTGAAATGTGCAAATGAAACTTTGTTCTCCCAAATAAACTGCCCCTCTCACACATATTGTGTGGGTGCATGTGTGGGGTAGAATCAGCTTCCGCAATCTAGGTCATTTCATTTGATGTTCTGCCTCCTCTGGGTTAAATAAAATTTCCCTTTTTTATTAGGGGTTGGTGAACCTTGCCTGGGCAGTCTCTCTAACTCACCAATTCTAACCCCCAAATTGTGCTACCTCTTCCTTTACCCACTCGATTGAGGCTCTTTGCGGCTCAACTCTTCCCTCCAGTCTTGTCACCTCCTCAGCCCTGTATTGTGTTTTGCCCTCGTTGAGTGCAGAAGCCACTGTAATGGTTGGACGTCGGTGTTCTCCCTTTCGCTTGGTGCTTCGAACCCATCTCAGAGCTCTGCGCTGCCTTGGCTAACGCCATGCTCATCACTGTCACGAGGGCTGATAGGGGAAGCTCCGCACACGGCTTTCAGTTCCGCCTCCGCGTTAAGTCTTGACAACTGACAAGCCTGGGCCAATTTGGTGGCAGGTGTGACAGGGGAGTAAATATTTACCCACGAATTAATCGCCCGTGCAATGAAAATGATTATGAGGGAGGGAAAAACGATTACGTAGTGGACTTTGTGACCACTTTCTGTCGGAATGCAAAAGATCAAAACACAAATTTCCGGAGTTTGTTTACCAAATGCAGTTACAGTTAAGCATATTCCTCCCTCCACTGCAATAGATTACGTCCTACGGATGGAGAAAAAAGACTTGGAGCCGAGAAGGAAAACTAACGCTGTACCAATTCATACCGCCGCAATATTTTAGCGGCTTTGGACATCACGGCTTCGCCTCTTTTTTTTGCCAGAGAGGCGCCAAAACGTGATGCCGTGCTTACCCTTTTTTAACACTCCAAATCGCATGCAGCTGCTTATCCTTTCTCCGTAAAATGCCTCCTAACTGTGGCCAGAGAAGTTATGACCAAATTTGATGAGTGGTAAGTGGTTACACAAGCAGCGACTGTTCAGCTGTGGTTGGCAGAGGCTCCAGCACAACTCCTCCATCCCCGACCAACGTTTGCATTTCCATTGCCCGTTCTTCTCCATTTGATACTCTCAAGTCTCACACCCTTCTTTCATCAGTTATGGGGAATTTTGAGGAGGTGAATAACAGCACAAAGAGACGTCTTTTGCTCCTTAATTTAAAAATTTCATGGAACTGATTAGTTCCGCTTTTCTACCAACAATCAACTTTAGCAATCTTCCTTCCTTCATTACAATGTCTTCACCTCCGCTGTCCTAGCTCCGAGATTCTTTTTAGTCGAGGAGAGGGTAGAAATGTTACAGTGAAATTGAAATCAAAATCCCTCTGTTTAATTTAGTCGCCTAATCCGGTACATTTAACATCGCTCCAAAAAAAAGTCTCTCAGCAGAGATAATGCACGCCGATAGGCACAACGTCAATCTTTTCTCCCCAAAGTCAAACCGGAAGGAAGTCTTCCCTTTCAGGGATTATTTGAGCTGAAAGACTCACTTACAGGCAGGACGATTGATACTTAAGCATTTATTTATTTGTTTATTCACTTTCCACTGTGAGGGAGTGTGGAAGAGTGGCTCACCAGGGGAATCTTCAGTGTGTCACCCCTCGGCACCGCTTTCCATCCACCTGACGTTTAAGCGGAAACGGAGGCTACTCTTCAAAAACACATTGACTTCTTATTCTCTCCCGTTTGACTTTTTGGCTCTTCCGGTTTGTCCAACCTCTCTTTATTCCCTAAAGCTATTTTAAACCAAAAACAAACCGACTTGGAGAGCCCGCCTGGTATTCCTGCCTTCAAGGTGAAGTTTTATTTGACTAAATTAACTATGAAAATCTCTGTTATCCAACACTTCTAACGATACACAAAAGGTTTGAGTTTTCCTCCAAAAATTTCTGCTCAAAGCAGTAGAGACGAGGGGATAATTAATAATTATGCTCGCCCGAGGGCGGTTGCTTCCCCTTGGACCCACTGGAACAAGTTTCGTCACCTGGGGATAAAAAATGCTCTGCGAGGCAGCACCATTACCATTCACACTGGATGCTGTGGACTGGGGGTGTGATTGTGCGTCCAGAACGCCAAATCAGCTCCTTCGGGGATAAATTTGCATTAGTAACTAATAGCGATGGACTGAGAGCACTGCCCACACCAGACCACCCACAATCACGATCACAGGAAGAAATATGAAAGAGCAGAAGTCATTTGTATGGAAAATTGGGTACGTGTTGCTAAAAGGGATGCGTGAAGCGTGCAATTATCCCTATTCTAATTTGCCACATTAGCGTCAACTAAGCGTGTCTGGGCAACTGACAGGTTACACATATTTCGCGTGTTTCCTATGCTGGAGAATGTGGCATTTTTTGCAAAAAGCAATTTTTCTTCAAAATTTGTGCTTCAAGGGAAGTTGTACGTGTGTGTGCATGGTGCAATGTACCATTGCAAAATTTACACGTCGTCGATTCCCAAGACCTCAGTTTCGGTATTCTGTGCTTCTTTTAAATTCCAACCGAACGCATTTTAAGCATCAAATTGACTCCACATTGACCTACTCAAAGCCAGTTGACTCACTTAAACAATTTGAGAAACTGCTAATTTATTAAAAAAATTGGGAACTATAAACTTTTTTACAATTTGTCGCGAAAGCATGAAACAGAGTGTCAGGTTAAGGAAACTTTATTGCTCTATCGCCTCAATTCGTCAGCCTACTCAAATTTTAAATCTTGAAAAGACTAATATTTGTAAAATAAGTATAGAACCTATAAGGTATAATTTATTAGCCATAATTGAGCACTTTATTGCTATAGAAATATGTTTGTTATATCAAAAATGGAAATGCTTTACGTGATTATTCATAAGTTAACATATTATATAACCTGTAAGCCCTTTCTGAAGTGAGCTCTAACAATATAATAATAACGAATTTCCCGTAAATTCTGCTTTTTATCTCAACCTGCTAATCAATAGGTGATCTGAATAGGGCGAATTAAAGCTCACATATTTTTGCTATATCATCTCCAGGTCCTGACGTTGTTTTTGCACCTTTCTGCGCATAACATTAAACAGACATGAGGTGTAAACACCAAAACTCGGGGACAAGTATTAAGTTGGTCCTGAGAAAATTTTTTTCCCTTTGTTTTCGTATCACTTTGAATGGCCACAGCATGGTTTCGTCGTATTTGGGAGGACTCATCGCATCCTTTGTTAGGTGATGCTTAGATTTGGATAGCGGTGGCTCAATGCGGAGCCACTTGTATCCACTGGCTCTCATTATCACCGAAATGCGAATTGGAATATCACAAACGCTGGATTCACTGTCCACAATATGTTACACGTCCTCTCAATCACCATTTGTGCATCGTTCTCAAGCCTTCCAACTGTTGTTTCACATCCCAACACGAGTTATCCCCACGGCAAATGCAATGTTTGTTGATTGGACAGGCGTGAGAATGATGCTTGTAGTGGATTCGTACTATAGCGGGGTAACCATGTCATGTAGAAATGCTCTGGGATCATGGAGGGTGAGAAGGAGTAGAAGAGAGCACCCACCACCCCCACTTTTCTCCCATCACTCGGGGGATGTCTTCCCACATTTGGGTTGCTTTGTGTCTGATGAAATATGAAGTGTTGTGGTGCTTAATTTGTTTCTCATGGAAAGCTTTTCATTTATTTCCATTCAGCATAAGTTGGAGAGAATGGGCTCGCATTTGTTTGGCCTTCAGTAGTATGACTAGCTCTTGCAAACCGTCCAGTTCTTAACCCTGAGCTCTATGGGCTGGTGGGTGGTGGGCTTGAGGGTAGCGTCGAGAAGGGGCAGGAAAGTCAGCTTTGAATTCCAAGACTGCCGATTGGGCTGTTCATCATCACTCCTTTCAAGCACTTTGTTGTGGAGAAAACGCTTCAAACAGCCACCTGTCATGCCATTTTTAAGAGATGAACTACGTAAAAAAGGCATATTTTGCTTATTCCTTAGCATCCACCCAAGTTGTAGTGACTCAGACCCGCTTGGCACGGAGATTAATCACGAACACACCAAATGCGTCTGGAAACCTCCACTCAACGAGTCCATTCATGCCACTGCTTGTCAGTGGATGTGACACCCACTTGCTTACTACCTTTCTCAGTTGATGTGGCTGCCAGTAAATGGCTTCTTTGTTTCGCCCCTCCCCCCTTCTTCCTCCCTTTCTGCACCATAAATCACGTTGAACACCAATGGATGTTGGTCTTGACACTTTACTTCCTGGGGCGCTCCGACCATTGAAAAATCTACAAATATATGATGCAGCTATCGTTAACAACAAATGTATCATTTAAAACGCGGATTGGCAGCCCTCAAAATGAGTCTACTGGCTCCAGCAATGCACCAGGCGACATCGAGACCCTCTGGGATCCCCTCAGGGTCCAGTCTGGGACGCGTGTGGGTCCAAATTGGGACCGACGCTCCACCGGAGTTACTTTTCCATGCCATTCATCTACAAGTCGTTATAAATTGGTGTCTGCCGTCTGTGTAAGCTTGTAAGATCTGTCGGGCGGGCAAAGACCTCATTATAGATGCCTTTACTGACTGGATGTACGAAGGGTGTGTACGTGACTGTTGGGCAAATGCCTGAGGCACGTGGTGGTCTCATTCCTTGGCGTCGCACCCCGCCATGATTGCGACCGCGGTCAAATTTCATCCCCACCCACTATTGACCAATCAGGGCCACTGAACGGAGGCGCGGGGTTTGAGACAACTTGAGGGGATCCAAAAATGGTTGCAAAAACGGAAATGGGTGGTGTAAAATGCTCTTTTACGCAATTCCTTTCACAAGAATGGGTTTACATTTGTGGGAATGTCTATCCGACCCAACGCCTGGAATTTATGTTGGCTGTGGTGGGTGGAAAGCTGCCATCAATTAGTCAAAACGTGACTGCCGAGAATTCCCCAGTATTTATGCGCTTGTAGCGAATCTTTTTTGTCTGACTTTAAAACCATAAAACTGGCTAGTTGCTGAAATGCAACTTTGCGTCGGGTGGGCTGTTGCGACTGCAGAGTCTGGGATGCAGCAATAAAAGGGAAATCCCCTATTTTCTCCCCCTTTCGCTAGGCAGGTTGCTATTCGGCAGCATTGAGTTGATACGCTTCACAGATCTTGCAAGTGCCAGAACACTTTACGTTTTCATATTTGTGTTTACCGTGTGCCGCATAAGTGTGACGCCTGTATTTTCCTGCCGGAAGCCTCATTTTAACACGCGTTTCCAGTAAAATGGGTTGAGCTGGTCCTTAGATTGTGGTCTGGGGACGTTTACTCCTAAAGAGTTAGTTACTCCTAAAGAGTTAGCTTTTGATCACAGCTGTAATCCATAGGCTGCTCTCAGTCTAAGGATGTTAAAACGGGGAGAGCAGCGGCGGTCGACTGGTCTCTGTCACATTGGGGACTCACATGTCAATCCCAGTTTCATTAGGAGGTGCGGCAGCACGGATAGCAAATCCGCGACTTCTAGTCCGTAGAATATAGGGCGGAATTCACTTGCCGTAAAGAAAGGAAGACGGGTTTCACACTATGAATGCTTAAAATTCTCCAAGTTCTGAATTTTTTTCTTATAAACTCTTGCGAATTACTTCAACAATTTTTTTTAAACCGCTATTGAGGAACCGTAAACTGTTATTTATTTGACTGTAATCTCGAAGGCGAACGTTTAACTGCCATAGTTGAATCTAATAGCTGTGGAAATAAAATTGTCTTTACACCTCAAAATTTGACAAATGATTCCAGTAGGTCCTAAAATTGTCTAAAAACGTTAACTACTTTGTAATTGGAAACATTAACAAACAGAGGCTGTTGATTCTTATCCGTGATCTAAAAAGGCCGTTAGAGGTAAAAAACATACATTGCATATATTACACTCATAACAGCTTTGTAGGTAAATAAAACCTTGCAGAGTGTCTGATTTTGTCTTCGTGTCTTTATTCGAAGACAGTGACATCTTTCAAGCAACAGAAGTGCCACGATCTGCTCATTTGCTTAGCGAATGTCTCATGAAAATAAATATGATACATTGTCAAAGATAGAATTAGGACATACTACCGGAAGCTCAAGAGAACTTTACTTATTAGCATTCTCGCCCCAAGAACTGCTCCTTGCGCTGTTTTCGACGTACACACTTTTCTGTGCTATTGATGGACTGAAACAACTGAAGGCCCAAGGACATTCATTAATTCCATTACACATTGCTTTTTATTAAATTCTTTTTTTCTGTTTAGGAGTAACTCCAACCAAATACTTATTCCTCGTCGAAAACGTTTAGGTAACCGATTTAATTTCCTCTTTGCATGGTTGAATATACAATTTTTGTTGTTGAAATTTGACTAATAAACTTTAATTGCACGACTTTTAAGTTTTTAGAAGACCTTAAATGCGGCATTAAAAATAGAGCGGTTTTGGCTTATTATCCCATCAAAATCACCGTCAAAGGCGTTTCCACAGTTTTGCCAGTGGTTCTTGCCTATTCTGGCAAAGAAGAAGGCATCATTGTACTGCTACAGTTGTTTGTGCGAGACCACCCAGGTGGATTAGAGGCCTAGGCAAGACAAGTGTATAGCCTAACAAGAAATTTTCCGAACAACTGTCATGGCCAAATCATATGCTAGGTTTGCGAAATTGCCCAGCCTCCCGTCCACTCACTGGTTGAGTTTGCAGGACTTTCCAGACAGATTTTTAATGGATCTGAATCTTCCTCCCAGCGCTTCCTCCACCCAATCCCCCCGGTGAACTTGAGATAGTCTCAGTGGCAGAAGACAGTGCTCAGTTGTCATGGCAGCCGCCTCAAACTGTTCCAGGATCCCTCAATGAGCAAATAAACTATCGTATCGAAATTAAACCGGAAAATTCACCAAAGTAAGAACATTTGCTTCTCACCCACTTTTGGATTTGACAATAAGGCTGAAGTTTCGTTGTTTTTACTACTCTGATTGCTAAGCCAATTCCACAGTTCGGAATCATTATTTATGGCTTCATATGTCATCTACTGTAGGGTTTCTCAAATGATGTATTTTTCCTTTCCGTCTCGCTAAAGATGTTTTGACTGCCTGCACACATAATTTGTGCTATTCGACTGAGTAGTTAGGCGATTAAGCCTTAATTTTGTACCTTTAGGAAATTTTCAATGATGACAGAGGAGTCTCAAATCTTTTTTGAAGAACTTCGGCCAAACACCCTCTACGAGGTGTGGATCTACTCCTACCGTCCAGCTGATGGTCAAGCTTCTTTAACTCCAAAGCACATCAAAGTGACAACCAAACCTGAAGGTACATATTTGTAGTTATCCTAAATCCACTCCATGTAGTTTACCGATTGCCAATGGTGATGAATCCCAAGGCGGAGTCAACAGACTTCGCGACATTGAAAGTCTCCTGGGAGTTGCCTCATATTGAACGATCAGACAGGCCTGAAGCTCAGATCGGACACTATAGGCAAGACAGTACAAAACTGTTTCTTTTCTGAGATTATTAGCTTATTCTACTTGAGGTAATTTAAACATTAAAAAACAAAAAGGATGTTAAGATTATTACTTTAATACAATTCAGTAGTAGTTTCAATGCGTAATTTCACTTATTTCAGGATTATGCTACTTAATTTGGCTGCCAGCAGTGGAGATTCACGTCGTTGGGTTTCCTACAAGGTGCCCGGTGGTGCTCGTGTAACTGCGTACACGATAGCCGAGCTGCAGCCCGATTCCTTTTATCGAGTTAGAATTATCGCTGTCTCCCTAATGGGGGTTGATGGTCACCCGGCCACCATTGCTTCATCGCCTCGCATTCTCTCACGTCCTCCATCGTCTCCGCCTCTCAAGGTACTCCTTTGTTTTTATATTCTATTCTCATTGCTCGTGTTTGTTGTCTTAAAATTGTCCGGAATTTGTAGGTGCTTCAGGTGGTTTTATAAGCCCACATTTTTGCTCACTTTGCCATCCTTTGTAGGTGATGCTGTCAGCAGTTGGTGCACTGACAGCCGCCTTCTCTTGGCTGCCACCAGCAGTGCAAGATCGCAATGGGGAGATTGTGGCCTACCAATTGGAGTTCAACTCGCCTGAATGGCTGACACCGCGAGAACTTACTGTGGCCGATGGTTGCAATTATACCATCACGGGTAAATTAATGTCAATGCTTGAATTTCACTTTTTTTATGGTCACCTTTACGACTCTGCAGTCCTTCTTTAATTGAGTGAAGTTAATAAATTTATTTTTCCTCTTTGACAATCATGAGGCAAATTGATCAGCGGAGCCACTTCTGTGAATGAATCACTTGTCAGCATGATTGTGTAGTCAAATTTTGCTATTAATTATTGCCTGTGACCAGCTTTTAACGTCGAAAGCCGCAAAAGATTTATTAACCCTTCACAAGAGTGCAACTATTAAGTCAAAGTAAATTTATTGCATGGCAAAATTTCGAAAATTGCAAGGGCATGTTTCAATGGCATTTTTCTTTTAGGCCTAAATCCAATGACGAACTACAGCCTCACAGTCGCAGCTGCAACACGCGCTGGGGTCGGACCGAAATCACCACCCCTTTTATTTATGACCACCTTGAAGACGAATCAGGTCGACAATGAAGCTCCCAGTGACCCCAACGACACTGTGAGTTTGCATTTGGTGCACAGACTTGATAGTAATACTTCAGTAGAAACATCCTTTTGTCATTCTTATGCATTTAAGGGCTTCGACAGCCATAATTTTTTCGTCGATCCTGGTGTCGCAACCTTACCGCCACTAAAGGTGAATTTGGCGTAATACTAACTACTTAAAACAAAATCAGTAAAAGGTTGTCATTTGAAATTTCTCCATCTGTCCCAGGTTCATAATCTACGCTTTGTCGCTAGAGAACGAAATATTCTCCTACTGTGGTCAATTCCACCGATTTCAGCTTCCCCTCATCGATTTAAGGGAGTTATTGTTCGATGGGGTAATATCTACCCCGGCCCAAATAAGGCCGAAGTCAGTTTGGAGAAAAGAGCGTTTTCAGTTGAGCCATTGGGTAAGCAGATGTCGCTTTGTAGTCATCAATTCAACCACTTCCATGGGTAGAGTTTTTCTAAACTAATATGCTACAAATTGTTTGGTGATTCTATCATGATACTTTCTCTCTTAGCAGGCTACTCAGACGGTCGGGGCTTGTTATGTTTAATCACGCCCTATAAGCAAAATCTGTTTTAACTTACAGAGCCTTCTACAACCTACATGATCTCTGTTGCTCTCCTCACTGAGGATGGCGAAGGACCTGTTGAAATGATAACAGCGCAAACCAAACCTGTATCCCGTGAGTTAGCATGCGGCAAAATTATTTAATCATTTCCTTCCACTTTTGTTTCATCATCCGTCGTTGCTTGTTTTATAGACGTGAAGGAATCTCTCATTCCTCTTAACTTCCGACTTCTTTCCGCTGGGCCTGATTGGGCAATCATGGCATGGGACGCACCAACCTGTTCTGCTCTTGAAGACGAATTCGATGTTTACCATGGCAATAGCAATCGAAGGACGACACAGAGAGCTTCCCCGTGTGCAAGTGGGACATTTCCGTTGACTTATCAGCTGCGCTATGCAATAATGGAAATGGGACAATCGGCTGCCATCAATGGTGCCTTTGGTGAGTAACGTTTTACTGATATTCATTTAAGTAGTTCAAACTGAATAAATGACAACTGACACAACGAATTAGCTTGTGGTCCCTTTTGCCGGATACAAGGATCTCATTTAACTCCTTTTAAAACAATGTCGCTTCAGCTGCTGGTAAAATATGCCACATCTTTACAGGGTCCGACTAGAAAAGAGAAATTCCAAAGCTATCAGTGAAAGCTACTCTCTATTTTTCATAGAATGGGCTTGAAGGCGATTAAAGTTGCTCATCGTGATTCATGTTTGCAGACGACCTAAGGACTGCCGCTAAAGATGATCATGAATCAATTTGGAATCCAATCAATCACTGTCTATAGGTGCATTTGCTTTGTTTCATTAAGTCATTCTGCTCGTGTTAGGCATCTCGATCGGCTATCTTGGGCATGAACGTGGTAAATCAGTGTACATTTTCAGGCTGCAACTCTTCGCTTGATTAATTTGCGTGCACGTGCTTCATATTGAGTTCCTACTAGTTGAAGATTCTAAAATTTACCCTGAATCCTAAAAAGCCCTTATATTGAGTGGTTCGCCTTGATAGTCACCATTTGCGCATTCAACTTCGTCAGACTTACTAAAACCTTAACGCCTAGGTAACTGCCCCGAGGATGGATCGAGCGCTGCCAAAGAGGTGAACGTGAATGTCACGTGGGTTCGACTCGAACAGCTCCAGCCCAGCAGTCGTTACGTTTCGTGTGTGCGTGCGATTACTCATGATGCCGCGCAAACACAGCTGCTTGGTGATTGGAGCTTCGTGCAGATCTTCGAAACCCAGCATCAAGGTTTGCAATTTGATTGGCTGCCATTTCACCAATCATATGCATCCCCCATTTGCGGCAGCTGATTGGGTACTTTAATTGCCGCATTTGAGCAGTTCCAACAAAGTGCAGGAAGTTTTTAGTAACACAGTTTGTTGCGTTTTATTAAAACTCATCTTACTGGACGAAAAAGTTAGGTTGTAGGTAGGGCTGAATTGTTCCAGTAGAAGTATTTTGCAATCCGCATAAAGCGCAAACCAAAATCAGCGTTTGGCTTCGCTTTCCCATCAGCCCAGGAATAGCCGGAAGATTAATAACTGAATCCACCAATACCAGCACACAATAGCAATAGGTGCGTTAATTGTTAGTAAAATTTTTACTCTTAGAAACGTCGCAAGCGGATCCATCAAAAAATGCTGAAAGTGGTGCTACACCTGTCAACCAGTCAGCAGCTCTACCATCTGACGATCGGCCTTCATCACCAATCACGAATTCGAACGTTTCATCTACCGACAGCTCGCGAACTTCTACTCTAATTGGCGGCGGCAATTCTGACATTTGGTTGGCTCTTGCCGCCATCATGGTGACCACCATCGTTCTCATGGTCATTGTCATTGTGGTTGTTTGTTGGGCCAAGAGAAGTCCTATTATGGTTGTCGGGTGAATCTACGTTACATTCATCATCTTATTTTATTTTACACTTCTAATTCATTTCCCTTTTTTGCCTTTAGCTACAAACCAGAGCAGCAGACTGCCGGTGGAGGACTAACAGAGGCCAGCGTTAATCTTCTCAGTCCGTCAAAAGGTCAGAGCAATGGAGGAGGAGGTGGCGTAAACGAGAAAATCGCCCTCCAACAGTACCCTCTTCCGAAGTCAAGCGAGGCACAGCTCATTGATTTCACGAGTAAGACGCCGGGTAGGTTTGATTCCCTTGAACTAACAGTTCAATACTACCAGTGGATGGGAGCTTACAAGGGCTGAATATTGTTTGTAAAATCATTTCTAGAGGCCTGGACAATGGATGGTGATACGGCGATCCAGCAGCAGCAGCAACAACAACAGCAACATCAGCAGGGCTTGGTTTCGATGACGAATGCAGTTCCAATGATGGGAATCCGTTCAGCAGTCGATCCAATGAGTGGGTGTGGAAGTGACGCTGCTAGCCGGGGAGCAACTGGTAGCTCTGCTAGCTCAGCGATTTCTCTTCTTCCAGCAGTCGGAACAACGGGCGCAAAACCAGCTCCCACTTACGCCAGTCCCACGGGCAATCCGCTTATTAGCCCGGTACTAACAAGATATTGCTGTACTTATACGCTTTTTACTACTCTACTCAAACGAATTTAGCAATTGATATGTCTTTGATTTTAAGCCCGCGTCAGTACCACCCTACGGCGTCTTTCCATCAGCTCAACCCCAGCTGGGCACGTTTGCTCAGGCCTACTACCATCAACACCATCAAAATGCGACTGCTGCTGCTAGCGGAGGTGGTGGTGCGATGTATCCGCCGCCTGCTTACATTCGAGGGACTGTAGGCCAACATCCACCTCCTCCACCGCCACCACATCCACCACCACCTCCTGCCTTTCCCCTCGTAACCCCAAGTAACATCGGTGGCCCGCGTATAGACCTAAGTGCGGGAGGTAAGTTTTGGGTATCACTTTGTGATTATCTTTTTCTAAGAAAACTCATTCCGCAGCTGATCGTTCTGGGTGTGTGCTACAGAAACCAGAATTTAAGTAGCGCGGTATAGAACCTGCCTTCATTGCAACTGATTACTCAATAAAATCATAACATCTGTGTTATTTAACTGTGAAATTTAAAATGTTATCCATAACTTAAGTGAATTGTGCCTAAAGATAGAGTGAGTACACACTTCTTCGTAACTCTCATCGACTGCGCACTGGAATCCTCTTTCGAGGAAGTTAGATTGAGTCGGCAGCATAAAATTCCAATATCAAAGCACACTGGAGTGTTGATACTGGCCAGTTATGCTGAGATCCACTTAAGTTGCGTCTTCAGAGTCCGAGGTTGACACGCGCCTTCAGTGTCTCAATGTTGCGGGATCATTGAATCTGAACCAGGGGTACTTAAGCAACCAACAAGGATGCAAATATGCTTAAAAGCTTGGGGTTTTGAAACCTGATGCGTGTGTATTCTTGTAGAAAATGATGGAACATATCTGCAATACCCTGGACTACCAATAAACAGAGGTCACATAGCACCCAACACGCCTTCCTTGAATGCTTCTGACCTCATTTCCGAAAGCAGTTCTGGTAAGCTGCTAATAGTGCTTACTGACTTCTGATTTATGCTTTACTTCATGCGCTTGGGAGCCTGTCTTCGAGGTGTGCCAAGAGATCAAAGTCACATCTGACCTTCCTACTGACTAGTTATCAGTAGTCTATCAAAGGACTGACACCTATTTTTGTCGTTATACAAGTAGGCGTTCCATCCTCCGTGGTACTTGGAATTGCCTCGACAACCCAGCCAACGGTGCCAACAGGAGGGAGTGGAAATCCCGTCGAGTTTTCCACTGTTTCAACCGTCTCCTCCTGCTCGAATTCCAACTCCAACGCGTCCAATCAGCACCTGCACAGTGCCAATCCCCACATCCAGCGGCAGATGGCAAATTTGCAACCAAGGGGAGCGTATAACTCCCTTCCAGCTAGGAAAGATGGTGTAAAAAGCGCAAACGAGACAAAATCCCGAGCGGCAGGTGGAGGAGGTGAAACTAATGATAATATGGTAGGTGGATAGCAAAACGCCGGAATAAAGCATAATGATGTTAACTGATGGGTGAAGGAGAGATGAAAATGGATTGATGACAAATGGATTGATGGATGGTAAATGGATGGGCTGGTAAGGGGGATGATGGACAAACAACTTGGCGGTTTGATGGGTTAAGAGGTCGGTGAAGTGGGGCATAAATGTCCGATTGTGCTGGAGATGCATGAAGGCTTTGAAGTATGGAAGAATGTGTCAAGGCTGATGAAAATGATGGTTGCGCGAATAACCAAAGAAGGGGCTAGGACAGATAAGTCAGAAGCGTTGAATGAAAATGAGAGAGAAAAGAGAGTGGGATATAGGCAGGCTGGGGAATGCATGAGTCAGCAGATGTGGATACAAGTTTATGACAGAAAGGCTGTGGGGCGGCGCATTGACCGTCAAGTGGGAAGTGGATAAGAAAACTGGCCAATGGCAGATAGCGTGGACAGCAGACCCTCGAATATAATGTTTAAGTGAAAAGATTGGTGGAAAGATGAACAAAGCAACTGAGTTGCAGAGTAAGGGGTCTTTAAAGTGAAAAAGTCTGCATGCTTTGCATTGTAAACGGAGAAAAAAGGGGAGCTTAAAGAGTGGATGATTGGCAAAGATTTGAATGACGTGGGTGAGGGGAGGTGATTGGATGGGCTGGGGAATGGGAGGATTCGCGACGGATGTGTAAGCGGTGGACGAATGGGCAGTTGCATGGAGAGATGCATGGATTAATTAAGTGGATGGCTGGATAAATAAACCAAGAGTTAAATTAATGGACTAGTAATGACAGGAAGAGCACTTAGACAAGCCGCGTGAATAAAAGCGTGTTTATGGAAGGAAGGGTAAGATGTTGATTGTTTTACTTGCAACAAGAAGGTAATGCAGGAACTTACAACTGTTTCATGAATTGCAGAAAGCCATTAGTACGGAGGAATTGACACAGGAGATGGCAAATCTCGACGGGCTGATGAAGGATTTGTCTATGATCACACAGAATGAGTTCGGATGCCTCCAACCTTGAATCACTGCAACTGCCTAGCCTCTGCTGCCCCACTACCTTCCTGCTCCTTTTGCATATCTTCTTCTTCCCAATCTACGTTTGTGCCCTACAAACCAAGCCACTCAAGGCTGTGTACATATCTATATATACGCATATAAGGACCTCCGTAAATGCATACCCTTAGCCACCACTTATTCAATCCCGCGCATGTACATGCATCTAAAATGGACTACATGAAGTAGCAGTGTGATGGCCCATCGTTCTGCTTTGAGTCGGTTGGCACCCGCCCTGCTACAATTGAATATTGGGAGGAGGGGCAGATGTAGATGGGGTGACTAGAGATAGCCAAAGCTTAACTTTGTGGGAAATGCATAAACTCATGGCAGGGCAAATTGGTGGCCGTTTGCCTTAGTTGTGCATCAATAAATCGTTTTTTAGGCCTTTAAGCAACGGCGCGTTGATCATTGATTGTTATATGTGTGCGTTAAAAGCCTAAAATGGTGCATAGGCGGATCATTAAGAATTGACGAATAGATATTGGTAAAATGGAGTATTATAAGAAGGAATGACCCCGTGGATGCTTAAGCTAAAAAAAGAAAAAAATTATGCATTAAACGAAAGTCCATATTTAAGTAAAAAATAGGCACAATATTTGCATGCCTCTAAAGACCTTGACACAGACCAGGAAAAAAGTAGGGGTTAAAATAACTGAATTGGTTTATTAAAATAAAATTCACTGTACTGACGAAATCTATAATGCTGATTTATGCTGAGAATGCTATATTTACACAACACCTGACAAACACTGCCTCAATTTTCATCTTGCTCAAACTTTTGAGAAGATAGATGCTAATGATGATTTGATCTCGAAAGATGCTCAAACCTTTCAATTTCATTGGTTATCTTCCTGTACCGTGTCTCTGTTGGGTCATCTCTTCATTTCCGCATTGACGATGACTTTGTATCTGTACGTATCTACTGTTAGCGGGAACCATGAAGTAAGCGACTGTACTTGTTTTAAATTTATTTCATATGTAGGTACGTTCCAACCAGCTACGTATCCAGAGCGTACTTGACTCAATGAAGATAAAATATATGCCTGTTGATATCGCTTCTGATGAAAATGCAAAACATAAAATGATGGCTGCGTTAAAAGCAGCAAATAAACAGCCACCGTACCTAGCCCCTCAGTTCTTCTTTGGTGATGAGTACATTGGTGTAAGCTCACTTCGCTTTACACCCTTACTCTTTCTGCGATTATCACCTTGATTTCCCTGCTCTAGGGTTACAAGGAATTCGAGGAGGCTGTTGAGGATTCACGATTAGAAGCATTTTTGCGTGTTTGATTGATCGCTATCGCGATTTTTGCCTTTATCAACAAAGATGGCGCCACGGCTGCTCAATCCGCTAATCGTCCGACATTCCATGCTTCCACTATTCCGTCCCCCTTTTTGTTATTTGCTGATTTGCTTTCTTTG
The DNA here is from genome assembly GCA_023968675.1 of Taenia pisiformis. Classification (NCBI taxonomy): domain Eukaryota; kingdom Metazoa; phylum Platyhelminthes; class Cestoda; order Cyclophyllidea; family Taeniidae; genus Taenia; species Taenia pisiformis. The sequence goes on along the minus strand of CM043739.1, from coordinate 3,755,207 downwards.
CATCAATCTAAATTTTTAAATTGGTTCATTTCGCACTCCGATTATTCCACCTCCCCTTAAATTGTTCTCCACCCAGGCAACCCAATTGAATAACTAGCTTTTCCTATGTTGTGCCTTGCGGTGCGTGTTAACCTTCTGAAGCTTGATATGTGGTAAATTTTTTTATTTACTCGTCTCATGTGCTCGCACTTCCAGTCATTTGGTGCTAGTTGAGTCTCGGTCGAAGCACGTGACATAGACGGATTTATTTATGTATGTGGGCTGCAGCGTTGCGAGTTTTAGTGATTCACCTGGATCTGGCGTGACCTTTGGTGGAAGCTTGTATTCATACCACTTATATCTCGTTCTAGCCTTGTAAACGGAATGAACTAGTTACAGGTATGTTTTGCGGGCGGTATAAAGTCGCGTATTTTCCCTTTGCCCCCGAGTGAGGATTCGGCCCCAGGGTTAAAAGTATCTGTAGTATTAAAGCATACACGCTTTTATTGCGAATTGCCGCCGGCAAAGGGAGGTGCGAGTTGGGAGGTTGGCTTGCCACAAGTTGGGTGCCCGAAGTCATGGTAACTGATTCAGCTGGCAAATTGATGGATCGAGAGCGATGCCAAGTTGCTAAGGGGTGAGCGAGCAGGGCTAAGGCGTGCTGAGATTTAAAGAATTAACCGGCTCTGGAGTCGCTGTGGCGGAAAGGATGATTGTACTGGACGGCAAAAGTTGGTCAGGCAAGTGAAGAGCTGGTGGAACACATTGATGAATGGACCGAAGGCGTATGCTGGAGTAAGGCTATGCTTCAGGAACGGATAATAAATGGTGGTAACCGAGTAGCTAAACAAAAGATAGATGGATGGGTGGATTAAAAGATGGGAAGATAAATAGATGAGTTGGTGGATGGATGGTGGATAAGCGGCACGAATGGATGGATAGATGTGGGGTTGGAGGAGGGGCTGGATGGGTGGGTGGCTGGATGGATGGATGGATGGATGGATGGATAGATGGATGGATGGATGGATGGATGGATGGATGGATGGATGGATGGATGGATGGATGGATGGATGGATGGATGGATGGATGGATGGATGGATGGATGGATGGATGGATGGATGGATGGATGGATGGATGGATGGATGGATGGATGGATGGATGGATGGATGGATGGATGGATGGATGGATGGATGGATGGATGGATGGATGGATGGATGGATGGATGGATGGATGGATGGATGGATGGATGGATGGATGGATGGATGGATGGATGGATGGATGGATGGATGGATGGATGGATGGATGGATGGATGGATGGATGGATGGATGGATGGATGGATGGATGGATGGATGGATGGATGGATGGATGGATGGATGGATGGATGGATGGATGGATGGATGGATGGATGGATGGATGGATGGATGGATGGATGGATGGATGGATGGATGGATGGATGGATGGATGGATGGATGGATGGATGGATGGATGGATGGATGGATGGATGGATGGATGGATGGATGGATGGATGGATGGATGGATGGATGGATGGATGGATGGATGGATGGAAGGATGGATGGATGGATGGATGGATGGATGGATGGATGGATGGATGGATGGATGGATGGATGGATGGATGGATGGATGGATGGATGGATGGATGGATGGATGGCTGATGGATGGATGGATGGATGGATGGATGGATGGATGGATGGATGGATGGATGGATGGATGGATGGATGGATGGATGGATGGATGGATGGATGGATGGATGGATGGATGGATGGATGGATGGATGGATGGATGGATGGATGGATGGATGGATGGATGGATGGATGGATCCTTTTTTGCGATCGTCAATCATTCATTGTCTTCATAACCCTTCAATCATTTCTCCTCTTACCTATTCACCCATTCCACCTTTTATCTGTCAATCAATCCACCCTCCACTCATATAATCCGCAATTTTTTCTTTTAATCTCTTCACAAATTGTTTAATCCACCTAGTCATTCACCAATCCTTCCAATCGTCTCCCTTCTAGCCTAAGTAGGCATGTGAACTTCCAAGTATAGGTCTACCTCCCCTGTAATCCATCGCTTAACCATTTCCTTCTATAGAATGTTCCACTGCACGCATACAAGGAGCGATAGCCTTTCCTGTAAAATGCTACATCCCATCCTCCGCCTCTTCCCTGTCTTACTGCAGACCAAGTCCATTTGCTCCACCTCTCTAGGCAATCCTCCACCTCCTCAATGGTGCGGAATGAACTGCTTCGTTAAACACCAACCATCCACGCATCCACACTTGCCTCATATTATTCCACAGGTTCCAAAAAAACTCTTAAATGAAGGCAACAATCGCGTCGCACTTCCAAAGTCCTCCAAGCCACACGCCTCCACCGAATCCTTTCTGTGAAGCTACAAGTCCCTCCAAGCATGAGATCCCATGCCCCACGCCTCCAGGCCGCCATAAGGTGCTCATGGATCCGCGCGGTTACCAACTACAGCCGAAATGGCTGCTTCTTTTCTCGTCCAAATTCTCCAAAAGCGATGGCAAGAAAAGAACCGAAAGAAAAATGATGTGGCACTCAGTATGTACACACAAATCAGCCCGTTGAATTTGCATAAGCCAGTCTCAGTGAGTTACAGTGACAGCTGAACTGCCTTCGGCGCTGGTTGTAAGCACTTTTGAGTGACTCGGCGGCACTTGACTAATGACTAACGTGAACGGCGGAAAAAGGAAATGCAAAAAGAATGTTTTAACCCTGTTTTAGCGGCTCGGCCTTCGGAAGGGATAGGGACAGACCTCAGAGGCAAAATTTCACTCCTTGACCCACCTGAAGGGTAAGACGGGGTGGAGTGAGGGACTACTGGCGATGGAATGGAGAGGCGCAGATGTAATAGCCCTTGGAAGGCTTGGAAGCTCTAGTTATTCAAACAGTAACATCTCTATCCATCTACCACTTCCATCTACTCCATATTATCTAGCCTGAATCCACTTATCGCTTTTGTGTCCTTCCCATCATCTCCTTCTCCATCCACCCATCCCTTACTTTGGCTCGGAGTCGTCCATTTTCCTACCTTCCCAGCCATCTATTCACCGATCCCGTGCCATTCCATCCTTCCAGCTGTCCAGCATTCATCCATCCATCACCAATGCTATTTCAATGCTCTGAGGGTCCACTTGGCTAATTTTATTCACTTGAAATGTGGCGTGGAGGTACTTTAAATGTTCTACAAGGTCCAGGCCGTCCAAAAGGGTGATAATGTTCGTTACAGCTCTCAAGCACACCTTTCTTGGAGTCCTTACGCCTCATTGATGCTTCGGTCTGGAACAGGAGGCTCTTCCTCCTCACTTCTCCGTTCATTCGCTCCTCCTTCTGGCAATTCTTTTTTCGAATTTTCTCCTTCAGTCATTCATGGGCCCTATTTTCTGCCTCCTTCGACTGCACTCAGTCATGCCTACATCCTGTGATTCTGCAACGATTAACGCCACTGCCACTAGTACAGTCAAATCAGCCTTGGCAGTTGGAAAAAAGTTAGAAACTAATTTTATATTGGGTGGATGGAGGCTTTGACTTTAGCACGCTTAATGGAGTGGGCTCAACAATCATTAGTGAGTCAACCAATGCACACATCGCAGCCGACTCCAATCATGACGCTGTCACTTAAGCTGCCATACAGCAGTAACAGTGACAATGGCTGCTGATGTGGCGAGAAGCACAATTCTCAACTACTCCGCCGCAGTTAAACATTAAAACGGTGCCAGAATACACGCTAGGGTCATCTTAAACGCGTCAAAGCTCCCAGACCACAGCTCAGCTGCCACCTCGCAGATTAGTTGGACGCCTATCGAACTCTAGCACCGCTAAGCAAAAATTATTCACCGCTATCCTTAAGTAATAGATATGTAAGCAGCGAAAGAGTCTGAGAATGCGGTCAGGCATTAATAGTGTTTTTCAGAGCCTGGATTTGTCATTTTTGTGTTCCAATCGACCTAAAAAATGATGGTCAGATAAGCGTTTCTTGGACTAACACATGGGATGCATCAACATGGGGTTGAAAATCCTGGCGGTTTGTTCGAACAAAGCTGATATCGTGCACTTGACATGACTATTCCTATAGCTCATGTGCTAGTACTTTTCTGTCGGCATTGAACGAGGATCTGGTGCCTCCGCGGCCTGATCATACGATGGTGGAACTGCCGGTGGCATAGAATACATTGGGGGGCCAGTGGGATACGGCGCGGACTGAACAGGACACCCTAAATGCATTTGTGACTGGTTGGTTTGGTAGCCAGGCGCCGCGAACTGTGGTGGCTTGGGATGGTTGGAGTAGGAACCCATTGGCATTTGGTTAACCTTTAATAGCCATATAAGGAAATTGTCGCTACTTATTTGCATTTAAGTAAATCGCGCACTCGCAGTCCGCGAGTTGAGGTTACTATACAACATGGTAAACATTCAACAAGAAAATTTGTATTTTTCGCATAATTGAGGTTATCTAGCCTTGAATTTTTCAATCAACAATGATTTGCTTGGTTGTAAGACTTTACGATTGCAAAACCACGCATTTTTAGGAGGATGGAATTGATGAAGCGGCCTTTAGGTACTGACCAAGTGCTTTTCCCAATTTAATCATTAATAGTTTGAAAGGCTTAGTACCTGTCTACACACGATAATCCTAATGAATATCTTACCAGTTGAGGTTGCTGAGTGACAGTTATGACCGACTTGGTGCTGTCACTGAAGGCCAAGAAGCCACAGGCACAGCACATCATGATTGACGCGATCACCGTGAAAACGCAACCAAAGAAGACCATCGCGATGCCAATAGCAAAGTTTCTGTTTTAGCAAACAATAAAGGTGGTGCTGTAAATAAACTCAATTTATGCAAAGTGCGAAGTCTACTTATAGGTTTGCAAATGGAACACAAAATACTTACCTCTGTTCGACCGAAAAGTTATCACAGATCCCGTTCCAAAGGTTGGAGTCTCTAGTGATTGTCAAGGATTAACAGAAGCTTTCACACATAATGCTCAAATATCATTTGCAAGCGGATTAAACTCCGGCTTTTAAGGAAAGGTTTCAGAGGTTCACATTACCAACCATTTAGACACAAATCGACTATTTTTCTCTAGGTCAAGCTCGTTTTGTAAGTGTCAACTAGTATGAATTAATTTCAAAAACAGTTAGATGCTTTGCGTTATCAGTCATCCGGTAATCTTAAACGTTTATTTTACTTATATTTACATAAGTAGTTAGTAACACACCTTCGATTGGGGTTGAAGCCTTCACAGACCTCAGGCCACCGGTACAAAACATCGGAATTTTTGTCAATTAGCACCGACCCACCGATTATGAGTCCGATGGCGAGGACGAAGCATAACGCGGATGCCAACTGACAGAAAAATGCATTGGCACGTGCAAATGCGCTGATGCCGGTTCTCATTCCCATGGTGCCTACCTTGAGTTGCAAAGGAACTCGCGAAAGCTTAAGTAGAGATCTAACGAATTGAAAGCAGTGGCATTAGTTTTTAAGTCAATATATATAATTTACGTACCTTTAAGAAGCAGAACCCTTAAAATGGCAAATTAAAAATTGAAAACTATTTAAACTGAACGTCGGTCTCTGCTATGCTTTGGTGAGTAAGTTGGCAGAAGAAGGAGGTGGGTTTACCGCAAGAGACAAAAAGAGCCAAGCACACCGACTAGCTCTCAACTTCCAACTAACCCTACTTCCTTCTTTCGCCGCACTCTACCTATGGCCTCGTGATTGACTAAGAACGTCTGTTGCTAAGGCGACAATGCATTGGCCTCAACCATTGGATGATTAGCTCCCATTGGCTTCGCTACTTTAGCTTACTTAGTCTGTTCAATTTTTTTCTTTCCGAGTGGTCAGTGCATGCGCAACGCCTCAAAATGATTTTGTGATTCCAAGGCCTCCACGCGAAGGTCACAAAAAATTGGTCAGCCTTTTTGTCAAGTGATTTGTTTTCAATGCATAAGAATTTGACGATGGGCGCAGATAAAGCGGTTTGTGTTGGAGGTAGGGAGTGGATAAATGCTGGCAAACATTGTTGCTATGGAACTGAAAAAAGAGGGAACGATTGTCGTAGAATCGATTTTAACAGCCCTAACCATAGAGACAGAGACAGTGTGTTGACCAGTTTATTGAAATGTCAGGCATGGGATGGGCGTTGTCTGTTCCTCAACCCGTTGTTATTAGCATCGTTAAATAAATTCTGCATTCTACATTCCCCACTCCATCCCTTTATTTTGCCACCTACATATTTGTGGACTACGATTTTGGCACTTATGACGACAATCGGTTGCTTAGTGGCGGCGGAGTCTTTTGGCTTACGGTAATAAGTCCTCTTTTTTTGCTGACAGCAACCATGACAACGAAACCTTCTAGCAACTGGCGCTTTTAATCAGACTTCCTTCAATGATGCGCAAATGTAGGCGGCGACTCTTGCATTTGACTTGGCGAAGCGTCTTCATTCACACTCGATGCATTCCAGGCGGTCATAACTTTGCTGCACTTGCCAAGATGACCCAGCGGCCCAAAAATACTTTTCTTTCGATCACCACTTGCATCACTTGATGACGATTAGAGGTCTACATACATCTGACACGCCGGATTTGTCCTTGCGTGAACAAATTGCTACAAGTTGCGCTATGATCAACAAAGGAGAGCGACTCGAAAGCCGAATGCAGTACATTTTTTTCCGTAAGTGTGAGTGACTGCCTGTCTTAACCCTTGGAAGGTAAAAAGACTTCTTTTATTAAGGGCGTTGGCGTCTGGACCAGTGACTGCCATCGCGCTAAATGATAAATCGACCAAATGGGAAGGCACAAGAGAACCCTACGATGTATTACCGAGATGGAGAGCCGTAACGGTTAGATTAAGTGCAAGCCTGATACTCCTAATTATGCATGCAGAAGATTCTGCACTTCTTTTTCTGTTCTTAAAAGACATTTGCTAAAGCAACCAATCATTTTAATCAAAGATCGGCTGCTGTCAAGCACTGACTATCGTGCATTAAGGCTGCATCTAAAGGCCTATAAATTAATCTTTCCCATTGCCTGTCAGGTCAAAATGTAAACGTTGCTGCGAGGCACATGCGTGCTTCAGTGTTGGCAGTAACAGCTAGGCCACAGATCGTAGACCAGCAAAAGAATTTGCTAATCATGATGATAAGCTAAGCGCTTTAGGAATAGAGATGCGAGAAAAATGTCGCGAATGTTTATTTAATATACGTTTAAATATCAACATGGCATGGACATAGGCCACTTTTTTGCTAGCAATGACGCCAATGATTTGTACAAACACTTCATGGGCACATTTGATTTTTTGTGGCTGAAGTTAGCGGAGGGGCGCTGCACTTCTTTACCTGCCACTACAATTTATTACTCTTGAGCGATCCCAAGCCCTTGATAGGGCAAGACAAACCAGAAGCGCTTTTTGTTTGCTTACCTAAGAAAAAAGCATCGCCACAGAGAAAATTATAACCATGGAGGCTGGCAAGGTAAGAACGTTTAACGATTTCCCCAACGCTATTATCTAAGCTCACTAATTTTTAGAATGTAACTGCAAAATAAAGGTAACACTTTTTAGCTCCTATATTCTAAGTTTTGGTGATTAGCACCAATAAAATAAAATGCAGCGATTTGATTGGCTAAAACGGGCGCATTATTGACCAATCATTCGAGCAGATGCATTGGAATCCCGAACCAAGGCTACCCGATGGTTGGCTAATTAATCACAAAAAGAACAAACCAATATTTAGCAAAATAGTAAACACAGAAGAAAATGGAAGTTTTCAAAAAAAGTGAACTTATTTTAAATGAAAATTGAGTTTGTGTATCGGAATCACCCAAGTCCTCATAACACTGATTCGGGACGTCTGTAATATGCCTGAATGGACATAAAAAATCTTTAAGCTTGCTGCCTCTACAATACCAATAAAACATGATAAAAGGCAGAACATGCAGAATTTACCATAGAAATCGATTCATATTTCCTTGAAATGATACAAACAATGCACGCAATTATGATCCCAACAGTTTCAATGAGGAAGCTGAATGCAAGGACGGGGATGCCCATTTCCCTGAAACAAAAATTGTGAGCAGATAAATCGAATTATCTTAGCCCTAGTAAAACAATTAGACGCATTTATTACTACTTTTGTTAATTCAGTAGACTTATATAACGTGACTTGTCAAATCTGGCGATGATTAGATATTCTGTGCACTTTTGTAGACCATCTTTCCAACCTACAATGCGTGTTTTCATGCATACACCATCTGTGTGACAGGCGGTTGGCATGCATCAACCAGACAGGATAACAGGTCTCTTCACCTCTCGAGCAGGTAGCAAATACCAATCTCCTAAACCTTATTTATATGTGGTGCTTCATATTTCTTATCAATAATGGGATTAGCCTCCATGCAATTTTTTTGAGTCAGGAACATTCTAGAGATGAACACCGCATTTATCACATCAAGGATCTAGTGAACCTTCCCATTTTCATGACAAGCAAACTGCAAAAGGTTGTCAGAATGCACCAGCTTTACTCTTAGCGATAAAGAGTGCTATAGACCCTACGTACTTTCTTCCCGATTCTAATTTAGGTATTTATAAGGCTGCACCAAGCTGCAAGGGTGTAGCGCTATTCTATCCCAATTCATCATCGGTAAGGATGAACGGGTAATGGATAAGAGAGCGACTCCATCCTGGCCGGTTGTGCGAAAAGGTGATTTGGGCTTCATAAAAGCTCTTAATGGAATTGTCACTTCGCAACTCACCACATTTTAGAGCTAAAGGTAGATAATCGCCCTGTTTGGGCACAAAGCTCAATCACACACTACGGTCAAGATTTTCAGTGACAGCAGATTCCAGCGCTGGTGAAATTGTTAGTAATAGAGCGCCGGTCGTTAACTACGGACCTGGACAAAGTAAGCCACCACATTTTGGCCTGCATAATTATAGACATTTTGCGCTGCGCCCAAAAGTTAGGCTTGTCCCCCTTAATTCCAGCCTCGCTGCATTCGATGAGCTCCTTGTCGTGCCTGCCAAAGCAAAGAATCTAGAGACGCTCTCACCTTTTACCAAGCGATTGGAATGTTTTATTTTCTAGCAAGCTACGACCAGAAGAAGAGAGGCTTTGATTCTAGAAAGGTAGCCATCATAGCACGTCAACAGGGTAAGGATATCTGAGTGATAAAACATCGAAAATGACTAGACAGCACTAAAACCAAAAAATACGACAGACGACGGTGTTGACAACTCTCCATTCAAAATTGTGGCAGTACCCGTGCTACCGACAAGATCACCGTGAAGCATGCGATAGACACAGAGGTGGATGGATTAATCTGCTAGACTTCCAGACACTTATTACTGCCTCTATTAGAAGGGAAATGGCGTCAAATTCCACGCGAAAGGCGACGTGAACCCTCCTGCTCTAGTAGTACAGCCTTTGAGACGTCGTTCTTCCATTCATTTACTTCCCTCATTGGGATAAAATGGTGGCCGTATTGGAATTGACGACAACCACAAATGGACAGAAAGGTTATCGTGGGGAAGGAGGAGATCTCAGAGGGTTGCTAAAATGTTGTGTTAACAGACGATTTGATTGATTTTTGCGAAGTCGACGTGGACAAATAGATCCCGGTGGATATTTTTGAGAAATATAAATAAGAACTCATCCTCTACTAATACTCAGAAACGGTGACATAAAGGAAGAAAGGCGACCTACGGGTAGATGCCCTGAACCGAGTCGCCATTGATAATTTCGATAGTGTTGCCACGACACAGCACTAACCCTCCAATCAGTCCAGCGATCCCAACTGCCATAATCAAAGCTGCTGCTATACGAAGGTAGAGCGAGTTCATCGCGATCCATTGTATCTGCTGTTGACAGTACCTTGTTGCCATGGTGAGTGCACCGGTAAAACAAGGCCTGCCATTAAATTAGCCATTTCTTTCTGGTAGTCAAGGTCACTGAAGGTATGCTATGCGTGCCTGCCTGTTTGCTTGCATTGACTCACTCATCACCTGTCGACGCTTAGGTCGATTTTGCCGTTGTGACTGTGCGCCTTTATCGCAATTTTGATTGGTTTTTGGGGAGTTAGCGGGTTCCGGCAAAATGATTGGTGCACTTTTATCCAATCAGATTGACAGTTTGCGCTTGCTGTGATTGGGATCCTTTTTTGCCCTAGTAATGGATGTGAAACAGTAGGCAAAGGCACAAAACCATTTTCTTGATTTATCGAACCTGCAAGACATTTGACCTTTATATCGTTCTTTAAGGAAATTGATGCTCCCTCAATAACAGCTTTAAGATGCCTTTTTAGCTTAGGTGTGATGATTCATCCTAATGAGTCCATTTAATAAGCAATTCAGTGTTTTTAAACAGTTTGCTTAATGAACTCCTCAATTGAAGCTGAAAACGTCAATTAATTGCCTCTACCTTCCTGCCACATGGCATTTCATCACATCCCATCCGGTTGGCTGATAAAGAAAAAATTTGTTTGAAATAAAATGAGGACTCACATTCTTTCATGCATTTACATGGCTTCAGTGATAGACATAATGATTTGCGAGTTTTATTCGGGATTTTATTTGTTCAAAGACATCCGGTTATCTGGAATATCACTGTAACTTGCTGAGTCTTCATTGAGGACAAGAATGGTAAAACATAGATGGATGGAGGGAATGTGGTTTTTGGCGTGGCCCAAGGCCAACATACTCGGCTAGGTCAAAATCACTACCTAAGTGACCTAATGGAAGTTAGCAATCCAAACAAACAAAGCATTAGGTAGCCTATCTCTTCTTTCCGGCTTCGTCCCTGAGATCTCCTTGGTTTACGGCCCGCGTCAGTCATCACAAAGTAATCAGTGCTGCAAAAAGCACCCACAAGCTGTCGGCGCCGGCTATGACAGTGATTTCTCTTGGCAATACAACACAACTTGGAGTTTTATTCGGCTTGGGAAATAACTTTCGCGCGAGACGTTCTGCCGACCAACAATTTGTCTATTGGAGAGTGTTGATTCATTGATCTCCTTTCCAGGTGTTCCGCGGCTAGTGCTGCTTTGGTTGGTAATAACTTTCCTGTAGAACATGGAAATGGGGTAGAATGTTGAAGAAGAGCGTTCGATTAAGTGCTGCAGCGTAGGCACTTCTTTTGTACCGCTGCAAAATGTTAGAGGTGATATCGGTCATGATGGAAGCAGCATAAGGTGGGTTCAGCTTTCCGCTGCATAGTAAGTCTTTCTTGAAAACGAACTAAGGCAAAATATAGGCCTAAGGATGTACATTATTATTAAATAAAGGGAATTCGGCTGCTAAAATTGTCCATATGCCGGACCACGCTACTTGTTTAATGGAACCACCGAGGTGTAGGAGAGCCAGCCATCAGTCCAAAAAAACATGGCATTACATCCCAACCTGCAAGAAGAACCTAACTAAAAGTTTAGTTTTAATGCTCTTTCTTCTTTATTCCTCTCTCCTTGTCTGTTAACGGATGATTCGGTTTACTTTGACATCCTTATTTATAGGGTAGTATGGACCAGAAGTTTAGAGAGGTCATGTTAGGAATGGACTTGGATCCGAGGCGCGGCCACGTTGTTCAAAAACCACGTTTAGATTGCCTAATTGATCTCAGGACTACAAAGCGCATTCAAAGAATACAAGTGTTGTTGTCCTGCCTACATGAAGATCAAGTGGAGAAGCCGCAGCAAATTAATGTAAACAAGTGAATTGGAGGTCCTGTTTCCAAGTTTAAATTCTTATATAGAATAGCGCAAAGATATTTATTTGAAGTGATGTTTTAAAAATGTTCTCAGTATGCCGCAGTAAAATTTAAAAAATATGTCACAGGTGAGATAAGGAATGGTCAAATGAAAGCGTGCATATTACTGCTAGCAGGAAAAGAGCTTTACAATCTGACGTTTTCGTAGTTTATTGTGTACCATCCAAGCCAATAGAACTATCGACTCGAACTAGATGAAAGATATTGGGTAAGACATAAGCATTTCATTATCAGCAACAATCAGCACGCTTGATATTACGCAGGGCAAAATATATTGGGTGTGCTTAAATTACTTGCAAATATTTCATATTTGTATTAACCCTTACTTGTCTAAACTAAAATTGATATTTTTGATCATGGTTTTACCTAGTTTGTCAAGATCGGTTATACAAATTTGAAATTTATGAGATGAATCATAAGCACTTGCTTAATTGTGCAAATGTAACAAAAAGTTATAAAATTAAATTTTAGAGTAAGTAAAGCACTTGCATTTAACTAAATTGTCTTAAGGTACCATATTTGCAACCTTGATTGTTTAACCGTATGAGAAACACCCTTTTGCAAACTGTGGCTCACTTGTCTAGCGCGTGCATTGTGCTCGATCTTAAGGTTTCCAAGTTATATGAAGTACGGTGTCTCATTTTGGAGGCTAACAGTCCTAGTTCTCGTGAGGATTACAATATTTTGGCTGATCGTCACCTTGCTCACTTCTTCAACTCTCCCAGAGTTAAGCAGCATCTGATCAAAACAGGACTAGTAGGTTGAACTGACAGCCAATTCCTTGTGGGTTTTGACCTTTGTCCTGTTATAAACATGAGTTAAGGTGCCAAAATGTCTTTCGCGTTTTAGATAACTCCAAGTGGAGTGATAGTTCCAGAAAAGGATTTTCGTAGCGATTTAATTAGGAAATCGCGGCAGGAAGCGGCGCTAGATGCATGCATCCAAGCCTTGACTGACGAAGTCATCGACAGTGAAAGGAATCGGCAGTTGAAAGCGCGCGAGGAAATTGAAGATATTCTCAACTCCCAACGCATTCGGAAGATTAGGGTTAGTTTATTTTAATAAAACTATTTTTATGCGTGCGGTTACAGATTTGAGTGGCCGCTCTTTTCAGGCTGAAAGAAGGCAAAAACGTGAAAGGGAAGTGTTGAGAACCATACTTTTTGACATTGAAGGACTCGTTGACCTGGAGACAGAGGTAAAATCCTATTTTCAATCGATGATTACGAATTTCCACTAGCATAAAGCATTAATTTATCAACTGCAAAAAGCTTCTGAAAACGTTTTCATCATTTTTTTATGCAGGAAGAACGTATTTTGCACAATGCAGGTCTACTACTTTTCCCTCCGGATGGAGCGGTAAGAGCGCATTGTGTGTATTTGCTGCTTCTGTTCTAAAAATAGTGGCTTTCAGTCGTATTCCCCTGACTGGCGTTTTTTCATTCCATAGGTCAATTCTAGCAATTCGCCCAGGCGTCAGAGTGAAAAAAATGGACACCCCAGTAAGTGTGTAAAGGCTGGAACCTTACGATAATATTTTTACAAGGCCGCAGCTTTAGTAGTTATTTTGGACGATCAGATGGAGTGACTTTTATTGTCACTGTTTGCTTTCTTTCATTTTTACAGTCCGCCAGAAGAGGGGCTAGCAAAGAAGACATCTGGACAACTAGCTGAAGAGGTTACTCGATCAAAGAAAATAATTTTTAACCAAAATTTATGCGATTCTATTCATTAAAAAAACCATGATGATTTGTGTTAACAGGGAGACTACAATTTTGCTCTTCGTGAGGTTTCGCAGATGACACGTAGGTGGCGTTTGACAAGGCTTATAAGTGAGTAGACGAGGAGGCAGACGGACGTATGTGCATTTATATGGACCACAAAGTGGGAACTTGTTTGCTAAGGCTGAGTGGACACAGTCAAAGAATGTGGGTTTGGAGGGTTTGAATGACTGCCCAATGCATCCCCGGGTAATGATGCTCAAATCGGCCTCGTCCGATTCACAAACACTCTCAAAGTATGCCAAGGAGACGGGGGAATGCCCTTCCCAAAGCTGGGCGTATTTTGGCTCCACAGATGGGTTATAGCTCGTGGACTTTAGCAGGAGTGATCTGCTGAAAGCTGCTAAAAGATGGATGGAAATTAATCGTAGGAACAACCCGAAAAACACTCTTAGTCTCCCATTGACAAATTGGGCCAACTCTAAGGGAGGCAGACGTTCATTCACCCATGCGGGAAATCGGCTTCTGTTTGCAGTTCTTGGATAAAGTTTCTCTCTTCTCAGGATTGCAAAGTACATTTGTGTTAGTTTTGGCGCCATAGCAACAAGATGTTGGGGAGTGTGTTGCTAGGTTTTTCCGTTTCGATGCCTTTATGTCTGTGGGTGTGCAACCGAGGTCGGATCGAGTGGCGTTATAAGTTGCGCGGCCTCAATTAAGGCGATACAGCGTGGGAGGGAGCTCCGATCGAGGCCATGGATGGTGGAGGTGGGTTGGAAGTGACTTTGTGGCCATGCACTCACTGAAAGCGAACCAACTCATCTCACTCTCAGTCCGACCGCCCATTACTTCCTTTCCTGCCCATCCATTTAGCCATCTCGTGCCCAGTTCTCATGCAATCCGCGCACATCCCTCGGCCCACTCACCGTTTACCATCGTCCCATCCAACAATTACGTGCCTTTTCATGCGTCCATTCCATGTTTATTCTTCCATCCATCTATTTATTATCTACTTTCATCGCCCATGATAATCCTTCCATCCTGCTCCGACGCATTTTACCTAGAACCCATGCTCATCCATCCTTCTATGCACCTATTCATCCATCTCTCACTTATCCTTCCATCTATCCGTCCCCTATCCAGCTACCACCTCCCCATACATCCCACCAGCCACCCAACCTTCCATGCACGCATCCATATATATATCTTTTCATCCATCCATCCACCCATTTATCTTCCCACCCATCCTTCCATATAAGTATCGCCTCATGCATCATCCAACTCCTTATCCTTCCATTTCCCCACCCATCCGCCCATTCATTCCTCCATCCATTCATCCATAATTCCATGCACGCATCCATATATCCATCATTTCATCCATCCTTCCATACATGCATCGCCTCATCCATCTCCTTCTCCATTCATTCATTCCTCCATCCATTCATCCATTCCTATTTCCATGCACACATCCAGCCCTTCTCCAGCCCCACATCAATCCACCCATCCATCCATTCATCATTCCATCCATCCTTCCATCCATTAACCCATCCTTCCATCTATCTTTCTTCCCATCCATCCAACAACCTCTCCATTCATCCCTCCATCGCCCCCTTTATCCACCTCCTCATCGTCCCTTCATCCATTCATTCCTCCACTCACTTACTTCCTCCCTTTCAATATACCCCGCAATCACCTGTCCTTCCTATATCCGCCATTCTTTCACATCCCTCCTCCTCTTAAACACAGGCTTACCTATTCATTTGGTTAATGAAAACCGAGAATTGCATTCACCGTGGAGTCATCCGCCTCCTTTTTAACGGTGAGCGATCGTAGTGTAGTAGAAGGAAAAACGAAAAGTCTTTCATTTAATTGGTGAAAAGCAATTATGCGTTAGCACACCATTCTTAGCCCAAAGTATGAGCAAGAATAGCACGTCAATTGCAGGCAAACTTGGGCGAAAAATGGCAGTAATGACGACAGGGGTTTAAAGATTTCGCTTGCGTTCTATTCCTTCCTGTGAGGAAGGTAACTGGCAGATGACAAGCAACCGCCCCTTCGACAAATCCTTCGAATTTAAAAACCTACCATCCTCGTGTGCGTAGCTGTCATAGAAATTATTTGGCTTGAACCTTGTCTTGAAAGCATGCAGCGCTGTAAAATTGGATGGCATTCACCCGTATAACTTTAGTTTGTTAATTCACAAATCGGTGTTTGTAACATTGCTGGTGCAATGCTTTGCTAGTTATAACCAGCGATTCCGGTTTTGGGGGACTGAGGTAGCCACGTTGCCCTGACCACATGAGCTAGCCTCTTAGCCAGGCTAGCTGTAGTCCTTTGCTTGTTTGGACTAATGGATGGCCTTGGGCACTCAAATGGCCGTGTTGACATTTCGGTATGGGCTGTTCTCCGGAGCATGTCGGGAGGCACGGTCTTTGCCTCCATTGAAGACATATATATTCTACCCATTTAATTTGCCTTTATTCGTCTTCAGTAGAAACCCGGGATGCTCCAATAGTAGTGTGATGCTTTATTTCTTTAAACTACCGGTTGGCATCTGGTGGCTTAGGCGGCCGTTTGGACCTAGCTGCGATGGATGGCCTCCCGGCCATGCCAGCAGTACTATTCCTCCTTCTCTTAAAAACGTATATTCTGCCATATTTCTACCCTTTTTTTGCCATCCAGAGATGCTCGGGACGCTACAAGCAGTCCAATTCGATCCGCTCATTGCAAGTATACGTTCTGCTCTTGTGCATTGTCTTCAATTGCCTTCTAGGTCTGCAAATACTTCCTAAGATTCATTCATTGTGCTAGCAGAAAGCTCTAATACGCAAAAGCCTCAGATTTATTTGAGAGTAATATTGTGGGTATCCTTATTAAAACTGATAAATAACGGAAGATGGCAACCCTTAAGAATAACTAATAAATACTGCTGCATTTTTTTGCATCATTCAATTTGCGGGCCCAATTTATTGATGTAGTCTAAAAACTTTGAAAATCTAGGAAGTTAAATTAGTGATTTTCAACAATGCATCAAAAACGCCTCTGATATTAAGATCCACACTTAAAAATTTTGCAGCTGCATGTAATAGAGGAATTGGGTGCATTCTAAAGCACTAAAGCTAGCAATCCGTACTGTTTTAATTGCTGCGCAAACCCGTTACGACTATTTAAATAGGGCCGCCGGTCGTAAATAGGGCAGTGGCCGTTTGTGTTTTTGTCTCTTGGTGTGTTCTCCTCTTTTATATGGATAATTATAACGCTTCGCATTTCGAAAAGCCAATTGCATCCAGCACTGATTGGATCCGACTCAAAGTCGAACGGGAAGGCACACAAGCTCGCAATATTGTAAAGTACAACCTGCCCTTTTCTGAGTCACACGAAGGTGTGTCGAAAGTGCTATAGCTTACAGATCTTTTCAACAGACTCCAATCGTGTACCGCTGTCAAAGCGTCACCACGGGGACTACGTGTCAGGGTCTCGAGCATCCTCCTCTGGTAATTCAAGCAGCGCAAAAAGTCGAGTCACTGTGAGTTCGGATCGTTCGTCTGTTTCGTCTCGAGGAACTTCGCAACGAAGTCGAGCTCGGAGGCGACAGGACTATCACGCTCTCTATTGGGGTCAGATGCTGGACACTTTGAAACGAACGATTGATGAGATCTATGCCGCATGTGAACTGGATGAGTGTGAGATGCGATGCAAAGAGGTGATTATGATTCTCAACCATAGCGAGCAGGATTTCAAATCACTAATTGAGAAGATGTCCCTGCTTCAACGGTTTGGTAACAGGTGAGCGCATGGTATGTTTTTTTTGCATGGCAGCTTTTTTGAATGCGAAATGTTAAATAAACTTCCAGCTACTCACATAAACTGCTCAGCTACTTTTGTTGGTATTTCGCTTATTTACTGTAAACAACCCAAAACACCACAGCTTGATGGCAAAGTACCACTGTCATGACGAATGTGTACCTTTCGTTAAATCCTTACCATATTTGTGGTCATTTGAACATGTCTCCTGTTGTTGATAGGAGTCAACAACTGATTTGGTGAAATGGTGAGTGGGAGTTTTTTTCTCCCATCCGCATTTTCCATTCATCTTGATAAGGTATGACTTTCCGAGACCGCAAAACAAGTTGTCCTTGACTGGAACGCTACTTTCAAATTCTGTATATCCTGATGAGAGACCCCAATCACAGCCTCATAAGTGACAGCTCTTTGGTTCGCCGTTTAACTGTTAATCGTTGGGTTTTCACAAACTGCATGATCTCTAGCTATACATCAGGTGAATCGCGTTCGTAAAGACGAAATTCCATTTGGAGATTTTTTGTTCCCTCAAATTTTGGAGACATGGTGGTCTTTTTTGTCGGAAAAGAGTATTTTAGTTCGAGTTCATAAAATTTACCTCTTACCAAAGTCTTCGCCCTTTTGGCTTATCGTATTCTGGTATTCTTCACCTTCGACTGATCTATCCTTTTGCGACTTTTTATTCACCTCTCGCCAAGCGACCATGAATTCCTCGGCATCGAATATAGCAAGTCGAAATTTTTCTGGCCTTCTCTTGTTGATGGCAACCGCAAAGGCCCACCTTGTTTTTTCCAGTGCTGTTTTTTCTCTGAATTGGTATAGACTAATGTCATTTTAGCCTTAGGGAACGAAAAATTGCACCATCTCTCCAGATTAATCCCACTGCTATTATATCAACGTGTTTTTTCCTACCAACTGTTCGAAATAATTTTGGGTTAATGACTGCGGGGTGTGCACGTGTGGCGGTCCCATTCTTATGGCTTTTTTATTGCAAAATCGTCTGGCCGATGCCGTACCTACGGAGGCCAAAGAATTCGCGTGGGAAATCGAACATCAAAGGCAAGTGTGGCGTTGCATCTACCATGGAAATTAATTATATGTTACCTCCGTACCCTGGTGAAAGTGTGATAAGACTGCTGCTTTAACTATGGCGGAACACCTCGCGGGTCTTAAGCGGTTCATCGGACTACAACTTCTTCATCGTCCTGATTTTGTTCATTACTATCAACTTTTTCGCTCTCACTCCATGGCACTTTATCCTCTTGGGGAACAGTATTCTTTCCTCGGATGCTTTTTGTGAGTCGTCTTAAAGGCACACTTCGAAAATTCGTTTGGCTCTTTGTTCGGTGGTGAGAGAGTGTTTAAGTAAGGATGGATCCTTGGCGTTTGCATCAGGAAAGTTCGTGCCCTTATCATAGCATTCGACTTAAATCACCAAAGCCTCGATAATGAAGGCCTTGTCAGTACTGTCGCACTATTTTTAGCTTGGGCGCGTAGCACCCATGTTTACTTCTTGTGTGCCTGTTTAGACCTGAAATAACAAATGTCAATGGGTAGTTGCGTTTATCGTTTGCGCAGAAAGGATTGCTTGTACAGTTTTTTGGGGGCGACAGGCGATGCGTCGACTAGTTGGTTCGCATGCTGCACAAGTGCTAACAGTGGCCACCACTGCCTGCGGGCCCAGAACACAGTCATCACGACTGCGATCATTTGAGCGACTCACTGTCGTGCCTCTGCTTACGGTCACCTGCAAATTTAACGTTTTGTTCCCAGCACTTCTTTCCCCACCACTTATTCTTTCCTGCGCTCATGTGTGTGCTAGCATTACTGCCCATCGTCATGATTAATGGTGTCTGGAATTGGCCGTAACATTGGCACCACAGTCTACCGCTTTGTTACGAAAAGGTTGCTAAAAGCTTCCTCTCTACTTACACATTACCGTTGCTTACTCCTCTTGCTCTTAGGCTTATGTTAAATTGTGTGCAAATTTCATTACGTCCTCGATATTTTACTTATTTCTTAATAAGTAGGTGGGTTATTTGGTTGATTATAATTTCGCCATGCAAATTACCATTCCTGTAAAGTAGGGCAAACATTGACTTTTTACGGGTTAGTTACTGATTACTCATTAACTCTTCACGTTGCCTTGGAATCCTTCCGCTTTTCCTCCCGTCCATCACAATCTCATCATATACTGAGTTTCCGTCCAGATCGAACATCGGTGGCATGTGTACTAGATTTCGATGAGAACTCCTTGTGGAATGGGTTAATAAGATATCCTCCAGCGAGCATTGCTCGAAGACAGGTTGGTCACTTTGAATGTGTTGTTGGACACCCTGGAACATAAATGCGGTCTATCCTTTGCACCAGACCCTTGTTTTTCGTTTAATTACACATGGTCGTGTAAGTGTTTATGATGATTCTTGTGGTAATTTTTCTGCTTCATCTGTTTTCTCGGGAATATTAATAGTGTGAGAAACAGTACTGTGCCACTTATCGCATTGTTTTAAGCGCATTCTTAATTTTTTTTGTACCTTGGGGACAAACCGCGTCGAGGAGAACGAAATGGATTTTGGAGGTGCCGATGAAGGCTGAATGCAAACGGATTCATCTTCCTATGTCGCTTAACTGCAAGCATCTGCTCATTTCAGACCCACAAGTCTCGCCTGGGACGAACGTAAAATATCACCCGGCAGACCAATCATGCTTCGAGTTCTCGCTGATCTTGACCTCTCACCACCCACCCTCACACCGCCTTCCTCTTCCACCGCGGCTGCGGCTGCCCTTACCTGGGGCTCTGACGAAGAGGACCTTCTGAATGATGTTGATGTGGAGGAGGAGGAGGAGGAGACTCACTTTGACGCAGCAATTAAGTCTGTGGCCTCCACCGAACGCCTTCTGCGAAGCGAACTGGGCCGGGAGGAAGCTTCACTGCTACAACTGGGTGGCACTAATAGCAACAAATCTTCCACTACTGGTACTGAGGCTACCGCGACTCCATTCGTTTGTTATGCCTGTGCTGGAGAGACCCAACGGCGATCGGTGGCTGTGGCAACGGATGGGGGGAGTGGAGATGCTCTGACTGGCATTGGTGCTGGGAACGATCTTCTGGGGGCTGGCAAACCAAGAATTCCCGGTAGAGGTGTACAAATGCATGAAAAGCTCCTGGCGCAGAATCGGGGAAGGTAAATTTACCTATTAAACCATTTAATTGCCTTTTAAGTGCTCTTGTTAATGCGGTTCCTTGTCAACCCGTTATTAGGTGTGAGCGATCCATCCAGGAGATTGAGGCTAAACAAGCACGAGCGAGATTTCTGCGCCAAAGACATCTGCTAGAACGGTCAAATAGAGTGAAGGAACTCAGTAAGAAGGTGAATAAGTATTTTTTTCTGGCTCGCTTCTCAATGCTACTGAATTACCGCTGGAATTGGATTTGAGCAGTATCGTCGTCCCGAACTCTGAAAAGGAACCGTTGGGTTCTAA
The DNA here is from genome assembly GCA_023968675.1 of Taenia pisiformis. NCBI lineage: Eukaryota > Metazoa > Platyhelminthes > Cestoda > Cyclophyllidea > Taeniidae > Taenia > Taenia pisiformis. The sequence continues at coordinate 3,734,413 of CM043739.1, read as the reverse complement.
TTGTCAAAACATCAAACTTTGGTGCTTATATCCGTTCTCCGTAGTTGTCTTTGTGGTTTATTAAGTCGTAATTTATAATAATGAATTTGTATTGTGCTTCACCCTCCATCAGGATGCAGTCTGTTGCGTGCATATAAGTGGCTAAAGTTGTGTGATGTTTTATATGCATTGTATCGTATCGGAAGGATTGAGAGCTAATATTTGGACCTCTCTGTGTGATGCTAGTGGCTAATGGGTTGACAACTTTTGCTCTTTTTCACGTTTCCTTCAGTAATCTAAAATTTACACTCAAATCCGTCTTACACGCTTAAAGATGCTCTTGGTTGTGCTCTGCTCGTGATGTTGGATCTCTGTTAGGAGCTTCTTTTGGTTTTATCGGCTGACTGACGGCATACGCCCACCCATCTTACTGCTACTAGTTTCAGCTTCTAGTAGTATTAGTGGTTGTGGTAAAATTGTGATTTTGGTTGGGTAGCAGTGAGCATTTCCTTTTCTTATCCCACCACTGTAGCCTCAGCTCTTAATCCCTTCTTCTGTCGAATAAGTGGCATCATATCCGAGTTGAATACTATTGTCGATTGCCTTGACATTGATTCTTTACTTGTCTTTTGAAAACATTTACTATATCGCAGTTTCTGTCAAAAGTAAGTTTTGTAACGCCTACGTCAAGCTAACTTAACTAACGCCTCTAACATCTAACTAATGCAACTAACGTCTTTTTCTCACCTTAATTCAGGTGGAGGAAGTGCGGATGCAGAAACTTCGGCTAATTCAACAGCGTCGTAACTTCCTTGAGCAACGTCTTCTCGTGGCTGACGCCAACCGACGCGCCGAATTGAAGCGTCGCATACTAAAGGCGCATGACGAAGAGATCAAGGGTCGAGAAATTGCATTTATTCAGGTGCTTCTTACTGTCTTTCTCTGTAAGAGTCGTTATTTTTTCGTAGACGAAGTACTTATTCCGCTTGCTTAAAGTTAACTTTCGAATCCTCATTTCGCCTTCCACTAATTGGTGCTTGGGAAGTCAACATCGTGCTTTTGTGCACGTCTCCTTTTTAGAGTCTGGAGGCGGAGCAAAAGCAACACACAATCTTCGCAAAACACGAAATTTCTTGTGCGAGATTGAGAGAACGAGCCGAAATTCGTCGCAGGCGTTTAGAAGAGAAGGCGGAGAGAGAGGAAGCCGCTAAGGTATCTATGGGCAGCTGAATTTAACTATTTCGGTTATTTCACCACCTCTGGCAGTCAGAAGGGAGTGCAGATTATTATCGCCTTTAATCCGAGAGAATGATCGAGACTTTGTTTTTTTCTTAGCCGTTGCTCGTTCGAATTTGGTTGTTGGTTATTACTCCGATTATTGCTGATGTTTTCACTTTTCCAAAATTTCTCCCAACGAGGCCCTCACTGAGCTCTAAATTGGTTACATTATGTTTCAACAGGTCCATTTATTCCACTTGTTTCAGCTCCGAAGAATCGAGTTGGAAGCACTTCGTCTGGCTCGTCTGGACGAGCTACAGGCGCGTTGGATATCTCGGGCGCATGAAATTGAGATGCGAGGTGAACAGACTCGGTTGGTGCGACGCGCGGCGGCTAGGGAACGTGAAGCGCATCGTGAAATGAAACTGGCCACTTTGGAGCAACAGCAGCGCCAGCACATTGAGGAGTTGAGGTCGAAGATCTTACGCAAAGTGAGCAACCGAGACTTGCTTGTTGGCTGGTGACTCTTTTCAGGAGTTGTTTTGGGGAGCACGGCGATTGTGAGGCAAGAAGTTCACCTACATGGTACTCACTTTTGTCAGTGGTGGGTCTTTGACAAAACGATCAGCAAGACCTACAAATTTTTATTGCCAAATGATTAAAAGAGTGCCGTTTATCATTGGACCACCAATATCCATGATTTACCACAACCAACTTCCGGTGCATATTTGTGATGCTGATGGGGCCGAGTTTTGGGATGGGGATTGTTCTGCTACTGCAGCGAATTTGTGGAGACACCCCGATTTTCGAAACAGAGAAACCATTTTACCTTTTGTAGAGCAGGCAGCCTTAATTCACATCCGTCGGCTTTTTCCTGTATCACTAGGCATAGCAATAGGTTTGAGACGCTGTCACATGCATGCGTCGATTGATGGATCCTAAAAGATTGATGGTTACGCAAATGAAATTTGGGAAAGATGAACGCCTAAATGGATGGATCCAGTGCGGTTTACCAAGGGAAGGGTGGACCGATGATGGGTAGGTGGGATCATTTTTTTTTTCAACGGACGGTTCTGTAACAGGTGGACCAAAGATCGGTGGATTAAGGACGAAGGATTAATTGATAGACTGCTCACCGTTGTGGATTTTATCGCTGCGTCTGTCCATCCATTTTGAAGTAAACAAGGATAAGTTATTAGCTACTTTGCCATTTCGCAGTTTTGGACGAACTGGAAGGAAACAGGGAATGCGGCTTGTGTGGAAATAGAACCTTCGCTTACCAGCTTACCAACTGGATGAAATAACGTAAACCCAAGTATTAAGCCGTGCTTTATTCCCTCCTCAGCAACTCGAATGCGAACGCCGACACCAGGAGACTCTGAGCGGCATCAGGCGCAAAGCTCTCGAGATGTCAGCTCCACAACATGACGCAGCTGCTGCCACGTTACCACGACATTCGCAGCATCACCGGCGTGGTTGGTGTCGCCTCTGTCGTGTTGAGGTGGACTCCGCCTCGCATTTTGAATCGCGGGGACACCGCAACACCCTACTCACCTCCCTACCGGCCTGTCTGCGGCGTAGTGATAATTGGGATATTGACCGCCTCAACGCAGCGTGTTTCATGGAACTGCCGACATCGTTGAGGCATCAAGAAGAGGCGGATGAGAAGGAGCATCTGCGACGGCAACGTAGATCGGCTGAAGTGGAACGTCAGAAACTCCTCGCCAAACGTTTGGATGCTGTGCGTCAGCGGATGAATGCGAGGTAACATCTCAATTTAAACTTTGTGGCAACCTTCTTCTGGACGAACAAAGTGCATTGTTTTTTTCCCTCTACTTTAGAAGCCTTCTTTATCGCAAGTCACCGCTTTTGAGCGCCAAGTTGGCTCCCTCTTGTCCGCAAAAAGCACAGTAAGCAATTGAGGTGCCTTTCACTTCCACGCCTTTCTAGACTCCAAAAATTGGTCAAAGAAGCGAGAAGGTACTGCAATTTACCAGAGTCAGGGCCGTGGGTAGCGTCACGTGTTGCGGCTATGGAGAAAGCCCTTCGCGCTATCCGCCGGTTGGCCAGTGACGAGGTCAGTTGTCCGTCTACTTCTCGTTTCTGTAGCATGTGACATGGACCAATGAATTGATGTAGTCTAACTTTTCATCTTTGTCCCTTGCATTGCAGCCTTCTCTCGAATGCTGCTTCCATTCAGACTTGACATCAGTTCTTGTCAACTTAATCGATTTGACGCGTTGTCAGCGCTATTTCGATTTTCCTGTCATTCCCACCAGGTAAGTATCTTTCTATTATCTTCCTTTTCAATCTGCCAGAATTTTTAGATAAAGTACTACAAGCGACCATATTTATTCCCTTCTTTTTCTGGCAACAGGACTGTTGCTTTGGCATGCGAATTACTGACCAAAATCTGCCAAAAGGTTTCCCTCTGTTCCTGGCACCTCCTTTTCAATTGTGACCTAGCTCTCCTTATCGACTGTCTGACCGTTAAATTGAGTGTGAGTGAACTGTCCGACACCTTTACGGAATTTCTTTTGCGAAATTTCCCCCCTTTTTACCTTCACTTGCCTCGCGTGCAGCATCTGGAGGCCATGGAGCTATGGGCGGATGTAAAGCAACCACAATGTCCAAAAGTTGATGGAAAACCGTCTGAAGAAACGGATTTCATTCGTTCCCTCTTCTCCTGCTTCCTCATTGTAAGTAGTGGTATCAAATCGGCTCCGCCCACTCTTACCCCTCCTACGGCAGCTGCTACTCCCTCGAAGAAGGCGTCGAACTTCTCTTCTGCCTGTCTATCGGTTAGTTTCTTTCTCACGCAATTTATGCCACTGAAAAAAAGCATTCACTTATCGGAGCTGCAATCTTTCTGACTGTTTAATGAAGGACTTCGTCGCCTACGCTGTGAATTCCGGTCTAATGGAGGTTCTGACGAGTTTTCTTTCTCTGCCAAGTTTAAGTTCCCAATTAACTTGTTCATTGGACTCTGGCAGTTCTGAACTAATTGATAGCGGACCAGAAATAGCTCTGCAAAGCCTTCAACTTCTCACCGCTCTTGTCCACATTGTACCCTCTGCAAAGACAAAACGTTCTGATAAAGCGAAGAGGTAAGATTGGTGGTCTCCTTCATTTGACAATGTTGGTTTCAGTCCGTATTTTGACGTGTCGCCCTCCTTCTTTTAGTTCAGCTGAGATTGCCGATGATCCGGCATTCTTCTTTGATGCAACGGCAGCCACTGAAGTCTTTGGTGTTGTTTCACTGCTCTATGACACCCTCCAGATGTTGACCAATCATCGTGCAGGTGATTGTCATGACAGTAGTGATGCGATTGGTCAGAAGTTTTCGCTCAATGCGCGATTGGCTGAAATCTTTCTGAATGCGCTGAGACTTATTAACTACGCGTCGATGGTGAATTTGCCCAAAATTCAGGTCAGCATTTGTGGTAATTTTAGCATCAAAGTCTGTTAAATTTTATGCAAAACCTCAACAAGTTTTTTGTAGAATTTTTCGCATTCTATCTGTCTTGGCATCATAAACTGCTTTCCTTTGGGCAGGACCATGAAAAAGACTCACACAGTTTTGAAAATGATCTTCTTGAGCACTTTGGAAACGATCTTGTTTCGTGTTAAACCTATGGTTGTTTTAGCCTTAGAAGATGTTAACGAGTTCGCCGGCAGGCATGCAATATAATTTAGGAGTTTCTAAGCATCTAGATCGCTTTGGCTGCATTGAGAAGCTGTTCTTTTGGGGCAATTTGTTGAATGTAGATCTTCGTAGCTCCTGAGTGTCTTCGGTAGATATCAAGGCTTCTTTTTTGCTTGTTATGCGAAGAATCTGCTATAATGACACTTAAAGCCGGTCACTGTTGTTTGTGGCATTTGGGATAAGCAAATGACACTGGTTTCTATCTTGCCAGCGGTGAATTTTCCAGCTTGCCTACCGAGTCCATAGGGCACTTGACTTGGTCGCGAAGCTTGCGCAATTTTAGGGCCTTTGCTATTCTCTTCCATTCTATATCTTGCCAAACATTTTTTGCTTAACACTGTCAGTTCTGGGTTCCATTTTGGGATATCTTTCAAATAATTCCATTTTCCCACCAGGAAATCGTCAGCAATGATGCAACTTCCATACAAATACGTCACATTTTGGGCCTCCTTTTCTCTATCTGTGCGCCAAAGGAGGATGAATCTGAGGCGGATAAAACTGAGCTCTCTCCTCCTCCCATCACAGCCGTTAACAAGGTCTCTACTTCAGTTAATGGTGGCTGCTTGGTGGGTAAAAGGCGCCGAAATACATCCGCACTCATTCCCAGCGGCGCGAGGGAGGTCGGAGTCAAGACTACTTTAAAAGTGGATCCCCCGTCGTTGCCTTCAGCACCACCGCCTGAAGCGTCGCAAAGGAGGTGCAACACACCTCCCGATCGGTATCTTTCTTATCCAGTGGGATTTCGACTTCTGTTGACGTGCGAATGCACCTTCTATTCTTATTCTCTAGTGACAGCTGTCATCACGTTCAGATACTGCACGAAGCAATTATATGCTTGGGATACCTGACATTGGGTCACCTCGAAAACCAGACGCGTTTGTGTGTCAACGGTCAGGCTGTGACCCCACTGCTTTTGCAGCTATGCCAACTCCCCTTGAACTATTTCTCCCAACCAGTGCTGGCGGATATCCTCTTTCCAACACTGATCGCCTGCTGTTTCCCTCCAAAGGATGCGGGTGGTACCAGCACCAGCACTGCCCTCCTCGCTATGCATTTGAATCCGGCATTGCTCGCAAACTTCCTCGAGGTGCGGTTAACTTGTTTTACAGTTCTACTCTAGCAATGCAGGGAGTTCGTGTAGGATATAGTCGTGACATTAGCAATAAATAAAAAAAGTATCATAAGAAGTAAACGAAGCATCTGGTTGGTTCGACCCCTCCACCCTTTTAGTCAGTTGTTGCCCAGTTTTTTTAAAGACTTGATACAGCCCAAATTTTTTTCTTCCGTCGGGGTTTCGGGATTGGATTGCTTTGAACCAAAGTGCCTATCGTTCTTAATGCTCGGTGTCGGTGTTTCTCTCAAATCTACTCGCGGGATTCCGACTACTTACAGTACTGATTTCAGTAGCGTTTCGTGTGCGTTTGTTAGTGTTCTGGTGTCGTGCTACTTTGATGCTCTTTGATCTTAATTTAGCACTGGAAAGCAGCGCGAAACTCCCTTCAAGATACCTCCACCCACCTAGTCGGAGATTCGCGGCAATATTAGTTAACTATCGATTCGATGCCTGCTTGGCTGGCAGCTATCAGCGCGATCTGTGATGCTTTCTGTGCCGCACTGGTGACCTCCTTCCCTAAAATTCAGCTGTTATTGAATGCACTGAAACAGTTGTCAGGTCTTTAAACCTGTCGGTTTTCATCCTGTCTCACTTAATCAAACTAAAATATGCCCTCAGCCGAAAACTACCGCCATCACCTACTCTTTCTCTCACACAGGCTCGCATTCTAGAGAGGACTCTGGCCAAGCCGATGGATAACAAGTCAACCTCCAGCCAAGGTAAGTCCACCTCTTCTTAACTCTTCCACCCTCCAGACGCAAACAGCGATGACTATCACCGATTTGAAAATCGTTTTCCTCCATCCCTTTGGCCAGCAGCCAAGACATACTTTGCAGAGGCAAAAAACGCAACAGAATGACTTTTTCATGCTCTTTAATTTATTTTCCCCTCTTTCTTGGTGTAGCGGTAGTAAATGTGGCGCAGAACCAGGCCCCTCTTCTTTCTCCACCGCCTAACTGTGCGCCTCGCCCTTCTGCCCAGCGACCTAAAATAAGTAGCACAATGACTGTGGGTTCAAGAAATCACGTTTAAGCCCACGTCTTAGGCTCATTCGATCCAGACTCCGATAATTAGGGTAGCGAGCCTGAGCAATTGTGGACGGACGCCCACTCATGGCGATGGGGAGCCTCAACTTCCTCGGTCCCAAAGGGAAACGCCAGATCCTAAATACCCTGCCGTGAAGCTATACAAAAGCCAAAAAGGCGTGTAGCGCGCGGTGGGTACCACGCCAGCCTCCATCTCGTCCCTTGAGGTGATTTAGCTGAGGTCAAAAGCTCTTTTTCGGATTACGATATTGTGCGGGTCCGATATTGAGCGCATGGTGGTACAAGGAAGACAGTTGTAAGTGTAGTGGTGGACGTACCCGTTTAAATTCATTCATGTTGGTGACGTTCTGCACCGGGCAGCCGTAGAGAATGAGGTTTGTGATGCGAGTTTGTTCCACACCCTGTTGGTTGTCTTGTATAAAGATCTAATGAATAAGAGACAAAGGAATGAAACCTGACCCTGCGCACCGTCTCCGCCACTTCCTTCGACAAAAAGTATCGGAAACGATACTTAAATTGACAGTAGGAGCCTTTGGAGCTTTGAACATACAAGGAACTTTAGAGCACATTCATTGTGTGGTTCAAGGTGGCTAATTTTGGCGTCTGTAAATGGGAGGAATGAGTTAACTTGACGGTGCAATCCTCCTTTGCTGAAATGTGAGTGGAGGGACTTAGCTTGCGAAATAACCGACTAACGCCTCCGGCTCCATCCGCCTCTAACGTTCCACTAGGCACGCAAAAATTTGAGAAATATGAGAACGAGGGTAAGGGGAGGATCAGAAGCTCCATTCATCCCTGGAGATACGTTTCACGCGATGGACGGCTTCGCAAGAATGACGCTTTCGTCACATCGACCATCAATTCAATTCTAGTGAACGGTTGCGCCTCTAATCCACCACACAGTGAAAGTCCGTGGTGCGAGCGCAATACCCTCGTATAAACTAGCCCGCACCTTTACTGTGAGGCGGGCGCGTCAGGCTCGCTTTCATACGGCTAATTCAACGAGCAGTTGATAACGCAATGGTTTAAAATAGATCGGGAGGCGTAGAGAGCACATTAAGGTGAATTGAAGTGGTTCATGCGAGGGGAAGTCCTGTGGAAAAGCATGCGGAGTTAGCGACCCACTCAAAAGCCACACCGACGTGACTTCTGTGAGTCATGGTGAAAAACGGCGTGAGCTTTCTATCGTTGTCTTCCAAATGCCGACTGGCAAAATAAGGGAAATCCCTTCAGAGGGTGTGAACCGTTCATCAAGGTCTAAATCCATGCCTCGGGAATTACCACCGCCTGATAGGGCATCGGGAGAAATAAGTTGACCAAAGAAAATGAAGTACTAATGCAATGTGGCGCGTGTCTGGAGTAGCGCACGATGCCAGTGTCGCATACATGTGACGCTTGCCCCTCATCAGTGGTTAAATCTGGCTAGTTTTTGAGCTGCGAAACTTGCAGACAGTCGACTTCATTTTGAGAGTCGTTGCTAGGCTTTACGCAATGCAGGATTAAAAAAAAACGTCTCTTGGACGATGTTTAGGCCACAACCATGCAAGGCGGGCATGGTCTCGCCCAGTGGGCGTAGAAATGCTCCGGAACAGGAGTCAAATAGTGAGCCGTTCCGGCACAAAAGACATTGTCTAAAAGAAGGTACCCTGGAGGTACATCTAGCGGAAGGAGGAACCATTCAAGACACCTAGGTTAAAGTGGCGTGAGAACCAACAGCGTGGCAAGACGTTCAGGCCGGACGCCAGTGAACCATTCAAAGAAAGTCAGCACTTTAGTAAGCAAAATAGACATCAAAAAGACCCGCAAAAGTGGGTCTTTGTTTATGCACGGGTGGGCTCATCAAGGTTCTCTTTGCACCGGGAAAAAAGGAGAACGTAATGAATTCACGAAACTCACGGTGATACTGTTGACATTCTGGAACCTGACGTACTTCAGCTGAATAAGGGATGAGGCTTTGAGGTGGCTCGGAGTGAGGCTGAAAGGAGGGACGAAAGCGTAACAATGGTCGTTTAAGTACCTCGTACCTTGACGTTGATCACCGAGCTACGCCTGTCCCTTCCCCAACTAGTCCGATTCATACCACAACATGGAGGCAATTATACAAGTGCACCTTGCGGGTTTTGAACGGCTTGGATTTCCACAAAACCTCCACTTTGAGATCCGTACTTGCAGATTAATTTGCAAGAATTTGAGTGAGAAGTGGCTGCCGAAGTAGCCACCGACAATGGCGACACAAACAAGCACCTGATTTAATCTATCGGACTTCGAAGACGACATAACCCACAACTCCTCATGTACAAAAACCTGCAGTACTGGACTTTTGTCGCTGTAAGCAGACTAACCAGCTTCAGCCGCTGTCGTTTCTGCAACGCCTTTGCTTTCCAACTACCCAGGCTGCTTCGCATGCGATCATATGATTGACTGGCAGTTGCACCAAGAAAAGATTATAAGCACCACTTGGGGCCTGGAGAAACTGCCATCATCAACTGTGCCGATCGTCCCGCAGCAGTCTCAGAAACTTTAAGTAAAAGGCCTCATGTTGAAGTAGCATATGTCTTAGATCTGTGCAATGTGCGATCAGGTGAAACGCCTCGGGTGAGCCGCAATGTAGTCGTTCGTCTAACGCAAAAACCGCACCAAAAGCCTGCTCGAATTACACGTTAGTGAACAACTCGCCAATTGCCTAGTGGTAAATCTCCATAAGGTCAATTCATTTCATGAACCAGGCAAGCTGCAATCACATGGCGGTTGATGATTTCGGGGTTCAAAGCGAGATAAGATATGGCATGGAGGATAGTAAAAGGCTACTGCACTGATTCACCGGTACACATCAGTTTACATGGCTATACGTGGGTGGAACTCATGAACACAAACAAAGCACGAACCTGACAGGTTTTGCAAAGGCGCAAGGTGTGACTGTTGTGACTCATTTGAGAAAGCGGACAAACTTTTGGACACCTGATTCTACTCACCAATTCAACAAATGGCGTGCATTAAATAAGGGAGTGCAATGCCTTACGTAAATGCCTGAACTGGTGTTGCATTTTCACAAGCATCAAAATCCGGTGTGGTCGTCTGATTGGTGAAGATCTTAATATTCTTTGGCCCCGAATCTACAGAAACCATAACACGTGAGTAAAGATCGTGATGCGAGAACAACATTCTTAAGCAGGAAGTTAACCAAGCAACTGCCTGGTCCTGCTTTTCACTAAGTAGAGATTTGAATTCAACTAAGTGTACGCTGGATGGACGATCAGCAGGTAAAAGCTGATCCTGCTCTGCCGTGAGAAGGGGAGGCCCGATAAATTTGATGTGAGCCGAAAATCAGGAAGCATGACAACAAAGGCTATCATTAAGCAAAATTCTTGCAGAAAATCAACTTTCAAAAATACCAGCACGGTGGCAAAAGTTGCACTACCGAATGAATTAAGCTAACGGCCGTGCAAAATTCCATACGCAATCCGTTGTTTTATGAAATAATTCGTCATGGGCAGACGAGGTGGGCCTTGCACACATTCGCACACATCTTACTGCTATACAAAGCCAAAATCAACAGACCCCTCAATCTGCAAGCCAAGTACCTCATGAACACGAAAAATGTAGTCATTTAAAATTACCATGGACCAAAATAACCAAAAAATGGGCAGACAAACCTTCGGGTCCAGTGATTCTAAGCGAATGCAGCTTCACAAGTTGATTAAATGTGAGGAAGATAATGAGCTAAAAGTTAAAGAAAGAATAAACTAATTTCCTAGCACTCATCCCATAAATACGCATAAAAAACAACTGAGCATTAAAGTTTGAAGCGATTACGACCATGCCAAACCATCGAAAAGTTGCATACACCCAACACCAAAATTAATGCACAATAACATGGGAATTGCGCAAAAAAAAGTCTTATTTATTATTCAATAAAAAATTAGCCAGACTTAGTTATGCGGAATATAGGTACGGGAAAAACAGGGTTTACTGGATTTACCTGTTCATCAGCGTCAGACATGAGGTAGGACATGTCCTTGGTGAGAGCACATTCAAGTCCATGATCACTGTGACAGTTAAGACACTCGCAACGAGTTTTATCAAGCATTGAAACGAGATCAATCTAAAAATATGAATGCATTGGAGAAAGCCAAATAAATTACAAGACCAGGAACAGGGGCGATGGCGGGAACTGATGAAATTGAGGTGGAAGAAGAGGCCGCAGATGGACCAGACGATTTTGTTAGCTCATTGAGACGAGAACGCAACAATTCCATGTCCGGTTTCCGAATCGTTTCAATAGTTTGTCCACCACGAAGAAAGACAAAAGTCGGAATTTGAACAACACCGAAGTTGGCAACACATTCCTAAATATGACAACATGGTCAAAATTTAAAGAGAAGGCCAAATTTCACTGGCCAAGTCATTACCGAGCATGTGTCAACGTCAACTTTGATGAAGCTAACAGAGGGAAAGCGTCTACTCAGTTCGGCAACTTCAGGCTCGATCGCAGTGCAAGGATCACACCAGGTGGCAAAAAAATCCAGAACTACAAGGCGGTTTGAATCGTTTGATGCACTTTTGAACGCTTCTTTAAAGGCCTCATCAGTGGCAACCAGTTGAATACTCATTCCTATGAATCAAGCACGACTTAACAGCCACTCAGGCACCCGACCAACACCGAGACGACCACGCGAATATAACTGGCCAATTTAAAGCTTCGCAGAAATGCTCTACATACTACTGTATGAAGTGCGTGTAGAAAATCCGAAGAATACGGTAGCTCTCCAATGCTCCATTGCATACGTTATTTATAAAAAATATTAATTTTAGGGTTTTAAAGGCCTTTATATTTCGTCATAAATCAATTGGACAGTTTGGAGCTATTGGCCATGCCATGCTCGTTTTCTAAATCCAGGGCAGTAACTTCCTCACAAATTTGTTTCAGCTTTTAGTACTTTTGAGCAAGTGTACAAGCATTTAAATTAGGCAGGTTAGTCATATTTCTTTACTTTTATTCTCACCTATTATCGTTTTTAAGTAAAGGCAATAAACATGTACCGCGCTATAAAATGTGAAACCTTTTATTCCTACGCAGCATTTTAAGTTATTTTTAGAGGCAGCATAAGGCAAATATGTGGCTTAATATACATATACACTCAATGTGGCTGCTGGCATGGCCCAAAAGCCAGACCGCACGGCTAAACCATTACGACCACATATGTCGCTAAAGACCACTCAGCAGTCTTAACAAATAGTGCATTGCATTTGGCACAAAATAAGATGCAAATCTTAGCGTATTGTCTCTTTGGGCTGTTGGTGGGTTGGACATATTAGTTGCGGCCGCCCTGAACGTGCTGCGTGGGCTGGCCTGCCAGCCATGCCAGCAGCTCCCTTAGTATCCGTCTAGAATACACGTATTCTGACCTACACCCGGCTTTTTTCTCTTCTTTTAGGGATGCTCGTGGCGCTACACGGATTTCAAAGATGTTTCAGTCAGAAAGATTTAGGCACCTGGCACTGCGCAACTATAAGCAATATTGCAACACATTATTTTGTTTGGAGTATCAGTTGGTACTACACATTGGTGGCAACCATTTGGAACCTAGCTACGTGGGTTGGCCTCCTGGCCACGCCAGCACGTACACGTATTCTGATTTGCGCTTAGCCTTGTCTACATCTTCTAGAGACTCTCGGGGCGCACCAGATATAATTTTTAATCTTGTTTTTAGATTTTGATTAAACAAATTTTTATTCTGATTAAAAAGCAAAATGTCTTTGCACTAAGGCTTAATTAAATAAAGTCGTGTCCTGTGTTTTTTGTATTTGCTGTCCCAGAAATATAGGATTTTATAGTTCACATAGTAATTTTTGAGGTAGACTGCTAAGTTTTTGCCTCTTAATTACACCAAAGGTCTGCGCCAAGCAATTTGTGCTTGTTTGTCGGTCTAAATAGTAGTACCTTACAAGGTCGTGGTCCCTACGAACTCGATCGCCTGGTTCAGAGACAATGTAGTGTATTGAAATCTTACCCTCTGGGCCACAGTAAAATTGCATTTGTACCAATTTTTAGTTCCCTGTAAAGTAGTTTCTTTGCAGCATGATTCGTCGAACTTGCGCCATCTCTCGGCTCTTTAACTCTACCTTCTCCCCGCCTCTCTCCCTCTGGCATTTGCGTCTCTTTTTCACCATTCTTCTCTGTATCTCCTTTACTGCCACCGCTCTCTCGGCCGCTCGCCTACTTACTGCGCGAATTCTCAGTCAACAGCCTCTTTCTTCACCTTGGCGCTCTCATCTGTTGTGCCGTTGGGCTGATTCGGTGCCGTGGAAATCATCTTCAGACTGTGTACTGTACTTCGCACACCTCTAAACGGCTTCGTCAGGCTACTCTTTGGGCTTCAGTCGCAATCACTCTCTCAACTCTTGCTTCTCTTCCTACTCCGACCTCTGTCACTGCCAATACGTCGAATTCAGATGTTGCGCATCTTGACATATGGCTTCTTCTAGCTCTCACACTCTGCGTCCAAGTCTTTCTTCCTGGTGGTAGGGCACGGCATCTTGTATGCGCAGCCATTGCATTAGCTCATGCCGTCATTGTGATTGTCACGAGATTTACCTCTGGCAATGTGGCTATTCTCAACGATAATGGTGGTGATGGCGGTGGGGAATGCTTCTTGTGTTGGAATTCGTGTGACGTGCGATTTTGGCGCAAGGTAAGTGATAGGTCTTGTGTTTCGACCCCTTGTTAGCTTCTCACTCGCTAGATTTGTTCCGTTTTTTCGGCCGGCACTTTGATGATTAGATTAAGAAGCTTAATACTGAAGGTCTCCACCTATCTTTATCATTAACACCAAACTGCCCATCCCGCATTTTTATTAGCCAAGCCTAGGCTTTTTTCTTCTGGTCCCAACATCATAGAGATTGTAATACTCTTGGCTCTAAGTCACGTATCAGAATCACCACAGACCTGAAATTTCTCGTAATTAAGCAACACTTTTTTCACAGTGAGCTGTTAGTGTGAATTAATGGGGTATCGGATTCGCATGCGCAAAGTGGGTTATCTAAGGTATGTTGAGCTTTGTAGTCACTGCCTCGCAGCTGTTCCATTGCGGTGCTTGTGGAATCGCAGAGTATCCCTAAAAGTTCTTCAATGTCTTGATGGGCTTGACCCCGTCCTTGAGCCCCGTATTCAAGGCGCCTCACCTGAAATTCGCCTTGTAAATTGCAGCGCCTGAAACCGGTCTTCTTTGCACTGCAACTTGAGAGTAGCGATAGTAGACTAGGAGTTTGTCATCATTAAATCACCGTGTTTAATTTGATCCCACCTAGTTAGCCAGTTTTAATTGGAATTCTTTTGGTCTGTCTGAGGGTTGCGTCTAGTATTTTTGCTACCTGCGACACGTATATAAGACCCTTCAATGGACTTATCTGAGCCATTCACTCATGGGCATGTTGCTTGTTTTCTTTACAGATGGACACTAACTGGTTGTGGCATTTTTTGGCGTTTAATTTGGTTTTATTGAGATCGTAGTCAACAAGCGTGCTTGTGATAGCTAATTCTTCCTCGAGGTCCTGGTCACAAGGGTATTATTCATTGTTGCAATTTGGCAAATTTTAAGACATGTCCGTTCTTTCACGTGATGACTTTCTGGTTTTACAATTCGTGACACCAAATTACCTTTCGGTTGGAACAATTCCACAGGGGGCCTCTCCGTTTGTTGCATTCAAGTGAACTCTTTCCCGAATTTCGTAAAGTATTTAACACCTCTAGCCGGTTGATCCTTTGCAAGATACTTCTGAAAATCAGAGGGACAGTCACGAACTTGGGCTCCGCGCTCATTGTTTTAGTGAAAATCAGGTGCGTACTTTGACTTTGTTAGCGATGAAAATGGTTTGATTTAGCAAGATGGTAAGTGTGAAGACAACTTTGATCATGCCATGGAAATATATTTTACTTGGTTCTACACTTGTTTTCAATTATTCTCACTGGTAGTTGTTTAACTCAGATCACCTTTTTAATGGAGGAGTTGCGACTGTCTAGACGCGTGGGACGCACCTGACGAGGGGCTTACTCATATCGCTTAAGTAGTATTCTCCACACCCTCAAATTATATGGTCGAAATCGGTCCTGTAACGCGCCAACGACAGTGGATTTGATTCGCGTTAAATTGATCTGATATCCTAGCTAGAAATCAAAATGTACGGTGTTTTGCATCCCTTTTCAGCATTGTCTCCAGTTTGACAGAGGGATTGCATTGTACGACCCTCATCCCCAACCCATAGAACGCAATAACTTCAATTTTTACCACAAAACGATGTCAAAATTGCAGACCAGAGATGTAAAGTCAATGAAAAGCTTTTCATTCTCTTGATTTTGCTAATCGGTTGTGTAACCCACCTCAGAACGTAGACTTTCTATTTCACTTTTTTTCACACCTCGAAGTTCTTGACAACTGACTGTCATACCGACCTTACATTCTTTATAAGATGTAATTTTTGTGTTTTTAAGTCACACGACATTCTGGGGGGGTTGAATTTGTAAAATTTATTGCCCCTAGAAACAAAGTATTCAGAAGAAGTTCATTGAAGGTGATGCAGTTCACGCCTGGGGAGCTTGCGGCAGGTAGCTGTTGATGGATTGGGGAAACTCCAACAAGATGTTCACTCACCGGCATCGTACTGCCCACCGAGTTGGCCACTCAGCGGACAATTAAATCCCTCAATGCCTAAAGGAGGTGAAATCTGTTGTCTGTTGGTTCGTGTGGGGGTACTCACCTGATTGGTAGCCTTCCTTCCGAACTTTCCTAGTTGTTGGTGGTGGTGCATCGTCTCCTCCATTAACCAACTTCTAGTCGGTCTTGACTATGACGTCTCTAGATGGTGCATTGTTCTGGCATTGCACCTCCCCAGCTTCGAAATCGAGTTGCCTTCCAATCGCGGAGTCATCAATTTCGGGTCATATCGGTCGAGTGCGTCCCACGGATTCCTCCAGACTGTAACGAGTTTTACCTATTTTCTTATCTCTGAGTGGTTCAACCTCAGTATGCATTCTAGGCAATGCTGATACATCCTTCAAAACCGGCACTGCATTCCTCCATCAATTGGAACCACCTTGAGAACTTAACGATCCACTTCCAACTCGAGAGCTAGCTGAATCCTCTCTTTCCCTCTTGCTTGTCTTCAAGATAAAGTGCATAAAGAATGCCAAATCGAAGACCTACATTGGTGTCTTGATGGCTAAAATTTCACCTCTCCAGTTTGCCGTTCGAACTCATCGACCGTCACAGTTCGGCTGTTTTTATTGTACCTGTGTGAGACAAAAGCTGCTTTAAAAGGCCAAAGCAGCTCTTTACTTCATCCCCATTTGGATTGAGGACTTGTTTCCGCCATCCCATCACTGTTGCACCCAGCCGCTCATTTGTGGCACATGATTCGGCAGAACTGGCTGTCACAAGGTGATAAGGGGAATGTCACACATTTGTGACATGTATGCTCAGCTAAGAAAGCCAGAGCAGAGAGATTGTTTATTTAACAAAGCTTCAACTTTTCAATATGCTAAGCGCCTTTCTTCCTTCCCCATCTTATTTGAGACTGAGAATTACAGGAATGTTGGTCTCCCCGCAGAGGCGACTATACCGGATTTTGCCTCCAGACGGACCGAAAGGAGTGGGTCCACTCTCTCTCCTCCTCTGTTGCCTTATCCTCGACTTTGTTTATTCCTCCACTTCTCTAATTTTCACTTCTAAGGCCAGAAATGCTACACCGAGTCGAGTGAGATTTCATTTCTCTTGAAATTGACAAACGTCACGCTCCACGCTTCTCGCTCCCCTCCGAGTGTTGTCGTCAGGTCCAACGGTTTGGTGTTGTTCACAGTTAACCAGTGATCTTTCTAGTAACAGTAGCATAGCTGCTAATGGATGGATACACGCAAGTCGGAGGAATATGGTGTCACAGTTTTGTCTCCAGTATTTTGGTGTGTGTATGGGGAGTTGATCTACTTAAGTTACAAACTTCTCCCTCGCTCCCGCTCCCCTTCGACTTGTGAAATGTGATATATTACTGTCTGATTTAGGAAAGATAATGAAGGGGGGAGAGCGGGGAGGGGAGGGGAATAAGACCGATCCAAAGTGGCTAATTTCTCTCTCCCTACCCTCCCAGGTTGCCTCAAATCTAGTAGCCTTCACATTGACCAACTTGATTGGTTGGCATCTGTCCTGTCAAAATTACCTGGAGCGTTGGAGGTGTCTCTGTGTTGTACTGCATGCCGCCGCCAGACAGTCCACCCTGTGTTCGACTCAGAAAAAGCTCGTAAGTGTTGACTCTTGAATGCATTCACCGCTGTTGTTCGTCCGCTTGAGCCACTGATTTGCATTCCACACGTAGAATCGAATCTCGCGAGCTATCGTGCCTCCAGCATTGACAACTGACTTGGAACACGATTTTTACTCCCCCCCTTACGTGTGGTCATCGCCTCTGGTCATTTACCTTCGAAATGTCAGGTATTGTTCTTTTTTTACACCTTACCTTCCCCTCTCTGCCTTCGCATTGGTCGTTTCTACATCACGTCTTACTTTGGTTTCCCTTCTCCAGCTTTCTCAGTGCTGAATTGGTCGGTTTCTACACCTCAAATGGAGCCGGCAGCACTTGTCTTGGAGGCGGCTTTTCACCGATTATTCCCAACACTGCTATTCCAGAAGTCGAACGCTATCCACAGCCTGCATCTCAGCACGTAGTGGCCTTCACGAACCATCTCATCAGTCAAATCAAAGCGTTGTGTGAGGTACATTCACGATCAACTCATTTCCTCACTTTACTTCTTGATTTTGGCACAACCTTCGCTATATATCGATGTTCTTTTGGTGTGGTTATTATCCCGTCTCGGAGTCTACGCTCCGATGGGTCTGGGGCTTCCTCCAGCTCCCGCACTTCATTCACCATTACTCTGGCCTCAGGT
Organism: Taenia pisiformis; assembly: GCA_023968675.1. Taxonomy (NCBI): domain Eukaryota; kingdom Metazoa; phylum Platyhelminthes; class Cestoda; order Cyclophyllidea; family Taeniidae; genus Taenia; species Taenia pisiformis. The sequence goes on along the minus strand of CM043739.1, from coordinate 3,716,417 downwards.
CTAACTTCCGCTGGGCCACATGGCTGATTGGCTCGTTTGTGATGACACAATTTGGCTATATTTGGCTGCTAGGGCAAAACAGAACCTCCTAATCCAACCACTGGTTATTATTCCCGCCACTGTGTATTGCAATCTCATTTGACAAGTCGAATGAGGGTGTTAACGATGTTGTCAAGGCTCCAGTGACGCAACAATTCGTCAAGTTCGTACCGGATGACTTGCTGTTGGATAAGCTATTCGCTCTGCTGGATTTAAGGCGAGACTAAGGCGTTCGCCGATGAGGTGAAGTCAGTTCCAGTGAAGGACAGTGATAAAGATATCCACCCATGCATAAAGTCATTCATTTGCTGACTCACCTATCCACTCGCTTCTATTCTTGCTCCATTCATCACTGATCCACTCACTCCTGGGTGAATAGGTTCCACTTCTTTGGGAAGCGAAACTTTGTTTCAGTGTGCACCTTCTTCCTTGCAGAATCATGGCTGCTACGCTGTTCATGTACGACCCGGCGAAGTCCTATGCATTGCGGGATACCCGGAGGTGCGTGTCGATCATGCCAACTCCTGTGTTCAGTTGGCACTCGCGATTAATCGGCTACTGAGGTGAGGTGGCTTCCAGTTTTCGCTGCCTTCTATCCACCCCATCCATTTAGCTTTTTGTTTATCCTCAAATTATTTTTCTTGGGTGGGGCAAAAGTACGGAAACGTTCTTCTGTTCCTTATCTTTACATTAATCTAGGAGTGGGGATTCCTTCTTAGCCGTCTGGCAATGTGGGAAGGTGTCAAGCCCTCCGATAGATTCCGAGGGGGTAATTTACCTCCGACTTAAGGCGAGGCAACCAGCCATCTGGTGGTGCTGTCTTTCCTCCCAAAATAGTTTCCACCTCTTGCACCGATTTGCTCGTCCTTTTAATTCCTTTTGGATAAATTGTTGGGTGGATTTAGACACTTTCCCCAAATGGGGACAAGCGTTCGTATTTGATTCCCTTCTCTCTTTTCCCTGGCCGTTGGGGAAGGAATTCTACTGCAAAATCGGGATGCGAAGTTTACAAAGCTACTTGTTTTTTTGTTCCTTGTTAAAAGGAAGTCCTTGAGCTCCTCCGCAAGCCTGGAAATTGCACTTTTGTTGAGGCACTTTGTTCCCATAAGCAAGGTATCCGGCACTGGCCTGGTGTTCCAGCCTTCTGTGTCGACTCCTTGCGTGTCGTTTTGCGATTAAATGCGAATGAGTGAGGAAAGGGAATTACGAAAGTCTGTGAAGCATAAGGTTGGGACTCTCCACTTGCATACGTTTGGAATGGGTCGCGTCCATCAGATGGCCCTCATCTGTAACTTTTTGGTCTTCAGGGGGTTCGTTGAGTTGACATGTTCTATTTAACATCATTGTGTCACACTTTTCTGGTATTAGAAGATGTATATGACACGTTCGATTCGGTGTCTGTCTTGCTTGTCAATCGACCAATGGGATTCATGGAAGACCCTTCCACAAACTCACACTTTTACCCTGCGAAAACTGCACGGAGCCCTGCGTGACCTCAACATGCCAGTGATACCGAGTTGCTGCTAGAACTATTTTAAGCTGCCTATCCCAGGGGTACGCAAAAAGGCGGCATCCCAGCCCTAATAATTCCCAGCATGAAGGATTCCCAATTTATGCCCCATCTATATGTATATTTTCATACCGAGGAGCGCAGTCATCACACACCTTTTTTGGGCAAACTTGCTACCCATTAAGTGAACACGAAATTTGATTAATGTACAGGAGGAAATCACTGAAAGTAGTTGGTTTTATTTGTACTAAGTTGTTTGTTTATGTCGACGGTGTTGGTTGTTTAAAATTATACTGTCATGGGAAAGTGCGTCCAGTCGATTCAACACCCTCCCAGTAGGCCGTCAAAAAAGTGTTAGGAAACAAATAAGTTTATTTCGAATTGGCGCTGTTTACGAAGGATGGGGAAAAGTCGCCACCACAATTCACAAGTAGTACCGGAAAGGTCAACTTTGGGCTATATAAAGTGGGCTATAGCTTGAGCCAGATCTGAAAGCAGCTGGGATATAACTATTCGCCTATTCCCCATAAATTGCGATCTCCAATAGCCCTAGAGGAAACGAGGTCATCATTTTGAAGATTCTCTCTAAATGTTTATATAAGGGTTCTAATATGATTCGTGGAATCATTAGCCAATCATTAATCTCCAATTCCCTGACTCGAGTGATGATTGGCTGAGCTGCAATCAAGTCACCTTTGATTGGCTTTTTCGTCCGTTGACGCCTCTATGAGACTTTTTTAATGGAATTGTTTATCATCAGCTTTTTTGCCATGTTCTGTTGTTACAAGATGAAACTTGATGCCTTTTAAACCTCTATCCCACTTAGGATGGATTAAAATGGCATTAAGGCAACCCAGTTACGCAAACGAGATTCACATGTACCTTTGAAATTCGTTTTCTCATTACCAACCGCCTGTCTTCTTCTTGACTAGCAAATTAGAGTGAAATCGGCTGCGAGTTAATGGCTGAATTCGCCTGTTTTTTCCTCATCAATTTACAACCTTTGTGCCCTTTCCGATTTGGGCAAAATTGTATCATTAGTTCTGCCTAATCGGATGCCGTTTTGCCTGTTGTTAGCAGTACGGCATCGATGGCAATTCCAAGGGCTTTTTCCGACACTCTCAAATTAGATGTTTTTATTTGTCTCTTTCCTGTTATTGCCACGTAGAATCATATCTTTGCTGGTTGCTGAAGGGGTTGGAACGGATTGGATTGCTAAAGCGGAGGAGGAATTCCCTTTCGAATCAAAGGCTGGATAGCTAGCCCATAGAATGGATGAGTCGATCGTACTAAAACTTTATGAGGACTTTAGTCGTATTTCGTGTTCTTATCGGGCTATCTGGAACAATCTTCTTTAGCTGGGTGGATGTTTCGGTCACTGGTACCCGAATGGTCTTTAAATGGCGTAGATAAGACGACGAATTTTGGTTTAAATGTAAAAAAATGTTTTTTGTGGATCCATAGATGTGGATTGATTGAACCGAAGGCTTAACTCCACGGCGGGCGGCTCGTACCCTCGCCTCTACAACCTTCACATTACGTGATTAGAAGGCATATCCTCAGCACCAACTCCCTTCAGTTATCCAGCGTTGTGAAGTTTTTCCTTCCATTCCCACAGATCCCTTTCCAACGCTGCGCGTATTCAATTGGAAGCTCGAATGGCAATTCACACAGGAGAAGCCTACGCTGCAGTACTGGGTCAATCAGCGCTCACCTTTGACCTTTTAGGAGCTGACGTCTTTCATCTCCGCCGCCACCTCCGAGCCGCTGCCAAGCCTGGGTAAGGATTTCTCGATTTCAAGCGGCTCTATTCATTGTCTCTGGTCTCAGACCATGAAATTGTCTGATTTGTACGCTCGAATTACTTCTCAAAGCATTAAAAAAGCATTTTAGTTTGGAGTTGACGTCATTACTGCAATCGTGCAGGTGAAAACTATCTCACGAGTGGAATCAAAGCTTTGTGAGTCTGGTGCGAAGAGTGAGTTGTGTGAGACACAGACTTTAATGGTCATCGCTCTGTGCTGACGACCGTCGCAGTACTTTAGTGCTTTGAAGTTCTCCGCCAGACCAAACCAAACCTCATCAGATAAAGTCTCATCGCGTAGAGCCGATTGGGGACTAACGACTCTGGTCTGTCTCATAAATTTCGGCGAAGGTTGTCTCTTCCCCTTGACGCGGGTAACCTTGTGGGGTGTTGATCAAGGACGGAAAGAGAGCACTTCACTTCCCATCTTCCTCGCGTTCCCCAGCCCCCCGATCTCGCGACCAATGATTGGCCAGTACCAGTGCCAGGACTATCAAGCCCATTTCTCGTTAGGAGTTGGTCACTCAGCAAAAGTCAGCTTTCGTGGCGAACCGAATGGGCGTATGTCAATGCCTGTGGGTGGTACTCATCCGTTTACTGCCTCCCTTCTCCCAACTCTTCCTAGCTGCGGAGGAGCGGAGTAATTTTTTGCCACCTCTCGCCTTAAACACCACTGATGTTGTAATCTTGACGTGTTCGTCTTTGGTTCATGTGTTAGCCACGACGTGTAATTTTCTATTGAGGTCAAGACTAATTGGTTTTGAGGTTATCCATCCATCACCAAAATCAAATTTGTCTTCATAAAAACCACTCTTGATGCTGTGTCTTCCTCAATTTTGATGCGAAGCTTCCAGATTGCGAGTCTCTTGACTCCATCACATCATCATAGCTAGACGTCTTTGGAGTAGCAACGGGAACCTGCTGCTGCTCTCCTCACCTTCATTCTACTTCATCTGCCTTTGTTTCATGTGGTTTACTGGCTCATTCACGTGGTCAAGATGCTGTTAAGCTCGTCCCCAAAAGCAAGGTGATACTTCTGTATGTGCACCGAGCAAAATTAAGACGGTCTTACAGACGTCCAGCTAGGCGTGAAGTCCAAATTGCACTGAGTCTGAGAGCTCCTTCTCCACATTTGTTAAACAGACGAGTTCTGGTTTCGCGAGCCACTTTCGACCAACTGCCCGAAGGCTACGAGGGTGAATTGGGCCCAACAGTCGTCGATCCATCCACAAATCGTCATGTCATCCACTGCGAAACGCTCTACGTTCAACCTCGCAAATGTGGCGACACATCTGTCTCTTCTACGGTGAGTTGACGATATTATTGTATGGACAGGTTTTGATTGGTCTGCTTCCAAGTCGATGGAGCCTCAGCCGTCACTTTGTCCAGTGCAGGTCACCCTGTCATCTCCACACTCGTCTAATCCACCTATTTATTGAATTTTCCATATCTCCTCACTCATCAAGTCCTGACGCTATCTTTCGCGATACGTCGATGATTGCCTTGTTCGACTGTTGGTGCAGTGGACTTATGCCAGTCACCAACGCCCCCCTCCCCACTCAATAAATCTGTGGTTCACAAATCGCACATCCAAGAGTTTCCAACATTTCCATCACTATCTCCTGCTCTTGTTCCCTTCAATCAGGAATGCCTCGACTCAAGATGGCCAAACCTCGGTGAGTCCATTTCAACAGGTGGTCTTGCCCAAGCCTTCGCGAGACTGGCGCATCAAGTAACCCTGGAGAGTGCTGAGCCCTCTGCCTCCGCGGAAACATCCACCTTGATTTCAATATTGCGTCAGATGAAGCTGAAGGAGGAGGGCATGGAAGGGGAGGATGAAGTTACGTCCTGTTTGAAGGGACTTTGTGATCACAGATGCCTTCCAGTTCAGTGAGTACTCAGTCGACACAGTTGACGTTTATTTAGTAAATGTACTGTCAACATCTTGAAAGCCTTTCAATTGCGAGGTTCTTGGGCGTTTTTCAATCCCGAAAAGTTAGTTTTTTTGTCTACCAAACCACCGACTGAAAGGCGATCCTCAGACCTCTTGCTGATGGAATGCCGGAGCTGGTGACTGAGCTGTCCTAATTTTTGAGCATCTGGTTTGAGAGTTACAGCCTTTCAAAGTCCTAAAACTCGTGACTCGTACTGACGGCTGGGTCAGGAAGACTTCAAGTAGTCCAGCACTATGCCTGACTGGCATGGTAGAGCCTCATTCATCCATGCTGCATCCTGGTCGGTTTTCATCCCATAAACATTCCATGAAATGCGGAACCTCATCGTCGTTTCAATGCAGGCATTGCTGAAGGAAAAATTGATGCTTCCGTTGTCGCGAGTCCTCAGCCATAGTGGATTGTTAGCTCGGATTTAGGTGCCCAGAGTCAGCAAAGGGATCACGACGAATGCTGATGGAGAACACCGAAGACATTGAGTTGGCTTCTATCTCACGTGCCTACTACCACTGGTTGATCTTGACCTCATAGGGCGTGTCAACGCGCTAAAGTTGGAGCTGTAAGTGGATCATCCAATCAGGAGGGAGTGGATGGATCCACTAATTGGTCGCATCTCGGACAGTTCCCAACCTATTGCCAGAATCAAAGAAGTTCTTGGTTGGCATCAGTTTCTACTGGTTGAATCCCTCTTGGAAATCTATTACTGTAGCCTTTGAAGCACTGTTCGCTTATAAGTGGTGAGAATGTCCTCCTTGTCATCCCCGGCAATTGGTTCGTGCCCCGATAAGCTTCCATCCAGTGCTGCAGATCCAGAGGCTGTCGAGCCGTTCATGGTATTAGTTTTTGCATGTACCTCAAAGGCATGGGCGTGTGCATGTGCCATTGTGCCGGCACGATCCTCCCAATCCACCCATCATCTTGAACCTGATGGGTGTGACCCTCGCTTCTGTTGTACAGCACTTGGAAGGCGGTCAAATGTTGGGACAGCATAGAGGCACATCTATGGTGGCAAATCACTCCCGGATCATGAATAATTACTTCCCATGTTGACAGTCATGAATAGAGGCTATGGTGACAAGGACTGCTATTAATAATGTCCAACATTAGCAATGAACCAGGTGATTTACGCCACCTTAAAAGTTGGACGGGTGAGGCATAAAGACGTTTGTTGGGTGCCTTGAACTTCCCGAAGTGGAGTAGCTTTTGTGCTTCCGCATTTGGTGGACGAGCAGTCACTTCATTGGTCTGTCGATACATCACACCTCTTAATTACTCGTGGGAGGAGGGAGGACGGCACTGCCTCCGTCTCCCCAGTGACACTTCTTCAGGTTGCATTTGTTACCTCTTCCAGCACCATCCGTGAAACAGGTGAGGTTGTTTTTTTTTCTTTTTTTGGCGAACAGAAGTGGAGCAGAGGCGGAGGTTGAGGCTAAGACTGAGCTGTGTGATTCTGGCGACAAGCTTTTATTTCCTTGACCAGCCTAACTTGTAAATAGCCTAAGAAATCTTCAATTATGCATGCTTCACTTTCAGATCCATGTTGATAGCAAATTCTTCTATCAAGGCCTTGGAGTTTCGTCTCCTTCCCTCGCCTTCGTCCTCTTTTCTCATTGCCCTTTGTCACAATCTCCCATCCTCGATGGGTCCATTTCTCCATCCCCTGCTGCCTTCACCGCCCCTATCAACACAACAAAATTCGTCTTCAACTTCCTCCTCCCTCCGCTGCAAGCATGGTAGCTGTGAAGATCTTCAGCCGGCTCCAACACAGTGCAACGCATGTCCAGCGCAATTTCTGGGTCCAAGCATCGATGCACTGTGTCCACTGGCAGAGACGGTTATGTGGAATCGACTATTCCTTCGTAGGCATCAACTCAAGGTCTTGCGAAATTCTCTAGCCTGGATGGTGCTTCTCCTGCTGCTGTTGGGATTGACAGGCGGCCTTTTGGTAACAAGGTATGAGTGAATTAGTGGTCTTTGAAGCTTGGAATAGTTGACGCCAATCTTCCACTGGGCTAACTCGGCAGTAGCTTGTCGAGAACAACGAGGCAAGCAGAGCTCACTTCCACCGACAACGGACTGACAGCATATCCCTAGACTGTAATAAAACCGCATCCTATGTGGTGAATTGCTCATTGGCACGAAGACTCACTTACTACCCCTCATCGTCGCATCCCCATCGCTTTGTGTGTGCTAGTGTGTAGTGTACTGCCGACGCCATTATTCACCCAGCGAACGTCAAAGGGAATAGTGAATCAGTGGGAAGAAGTCTGCCATTCCTACAAGGTGACGTGGGATCTCATTCCATCACTATGCGAATGTTTGCGTCCAGTGGGGAGGCGAAAGTGGGTGGTGCGGGTGGGGGGGGGGGAGGGGAAGGGGTGCTGCTCTGGCCTCGGTCTTAGGAGCGGAGATGAGGCGCCACGGCAATATGACTGTCGGGATTTTACAAATGAACGCGACTGGTGTACGAAATTTGGGTTTGTTTAACTGTCAAAGTGTATCCATCGTTTGTAGGGTCTCCTTCGCACTGATTGTCTATCCCTGTGTGATCACGTGGTGCCTCCTCCTGTTGGCCGCCTTTTCGATCCGCCGACTTGATGTATGTCCAACTGGCTTCCTTCAAATCAATCCTTTTTTCCTCTTCTTTCTCCTCCTACTGAGTGCTTGATGGACGAGGTATGGTTTCCTCTCTCTCCCTCTTTTATGAGGGAAGTTGAAGGAAAAGGTAACCATACGGTCTTCTATGAGGAAATTTATTTTTGGAGGTCATAAAACCACGAAATGCAAGTCGGTTCTTTCTCCTACAGGAAACACTATCCACCAGATGTTGCAGGAGAGCAGGAGGGGAGAGTAATCTTCTCTCTAGTATTTATCCTTGTTTGAAAAAAAGAAGATGCAGATGGCAAAAATTGAGGCACAATTGCTTGATGCTGGAAGCGCTCCTTTTCCTCCAAATCGGGCGCTCAAAGCGCAAGGAAGGGAATGGCTTTTCAACTACATCCCAGAAGGCGACTTCAGTGTCAAGCATAAAGTCTGACAGGTCGACTTCCTTCCACCGCCAGGATTGAATTTAGTGGTTGTGAAGGGGGGTAGGCCGTTGGGTTGGCAACAGCTTTCATGTGACCAACCACTGGCAACTCAGTCTTGAATCCTTCCAAGCTGGAGGAGGATACTGAGTTCGAAGACTTTCCCAATCCAGAGGTGTTAGTGCTAGTGAAGAGTTCATAACCGCTCCACAGTGCTGTCGAAGTCCTCGACTCTAGACGGGGATCGGGAAGACCCCCGATGCAACGTCTTTGATTCTGCGCTCACGAATTTCCAGGTGAAATAGGTAGTTTGCATAGTGAAGGAAACGTACGCTCTACTTTGCAGCGTTTTTGCCATTTCATCTTTTGTCCAGCCATCTTGGTGGGGGGTGGAGGGGGGGATAAAAGGAATACATTAAGATGGAAAAATGGAGGTACTTCGAGGGATTGTTTATGAGGAATTTGTGTGCAAAACTTCCATCTGCGTAAGGCACCGTTTCGCCGCTAAAAATACGCGACCAGCCTAGCCTTGACCACCCTGATTGTTTACTGCCACAAGGCGGCGATGGTAATTGCTTAGTGAACCACAGAGCCACACACGGGGAATGGCAGTGGGCAGAACGAGGGTGTGACGGTGCCTTTCTTTCCTCCTAGTCTCAATTGTGAATTTCTTCACATTGCCAACAACACGACTCCACTTTCTTCCACCTTCGTGACTAGCTCTGTCTACTTCTGAAGGGACATATTTCGGTATAAACGAACATCAGCCCATCTCAATTCATCTGGAAGCGGTCTCGATGAATGAGGTTCTCTTTTCCCTCCCCTCCCCCCAGTCTCACTATTCAGCGCCTCTGGTACTAGAGAAGACAGAAAACAGATCAGGAGACATGGAGAGACAGGCGACCGGAGGGCAGGTAGACCAGAACATGGCAAAATTGTTGGGTGAAGAAAAAGCTGGCATCCAACAGGCGCTTATGTGTATGTGTAGCAAAATCTGATTCACTCTTGCTGTAGCCGATAAGCAAAATACGACCTTCGCAAGTGACCTTGAGATCGGATTTCCACCGGTCAGCATGTGTTGGAGAATCCGACACTTTCCACCTTCTAAATATGTGACTTCAGTCAAAGCTACGTCTGGGTGTTTGGCTTGCCATCCGCTTCTACTGTTTCCAGAATCTGATCCTCCGGACAGTAGAGAACACTTCCCCTCTTGCAGCCAGGTTGAGGTCTTCCCAGAAGCCTGCACTACCTGGAGGCACACCCCTTGTACACCGAAAAGCTCAACAAGGTCAAGGTTAATGGGTGGTGTGCGCGTTAGGAAATCAGTCAGTTTAGATGCAACCGGATCGTTTCCGTAGCACTCTGCAAGTCATTCATCACACCCCAAGTCTCGACTGCTTTGAGTCAACAGCTGTGCACCCTAGTCGTGTAGATAGGCTCTCCTTGATTGTGATGCAGCACCTGTGTCTGTTGGAGTGAATCATCATCGAAGTCACAATTTTGTGTTCCATTCATTTCTGGACGATGCACTGTCCTGCTTCTACCGCTCTCACCTTCGTCAGTTGTGTAACGAACTTGGTGGGACAGTTCTGCTTCATCGTCGGAGCTGAGGTGAATTGAGGTCGCAAAAGTGGAGCGCCTCCAGCCACACCCACTGGCGGGGTTCAAACCAAAGGACGCCAGACAGCCATACCATTTGACTAATGCCTATGCTTCCTTTTGGCGAATTTTTGTCTCACTAAGTGCTTTTGTCAAGATGTGCCCCTGACAGGGTCGTTTGTTTTTTTTGCTGTTAAGGCGATTTTCAGTCTGTGCCACCCTGTGAGGAAATGTTATTTGTTCAGTCTCACCATGGAGGCTGCCTTCAAATTTTGCTTCTTCGAAAAGAGACCAAAACATGAAATTATTGCCAGACTAAATCAATTTAATGGCCTGTTTGTCTTTCCAAAGTTAAATTACATGTTGTGGTACACAACTTGACTCGGTAAGCTAGCATGAATTGGCAAGTGACGTGTGTCACGAATATGTGACGCTGGTATCGGACTCCTTAAATAGCGCACCTTCCTTAGCGAACCACTGGCAACAAGACATTACTTTGTTGAAAGGAGGTGGGACACACATTCTATGGAGACATGCCCCATCTCCTTTTCACAGACGTCGCCTAGATCTTCAAATCCATAGGAGTTTGGGTCGAAAGCGTTTCAACCAATTATAGACAAGGACGCTTGCTATTTGATGATCCACTGCCTTATCTCACATCGATTGGAGAACAAGGATCCTTTTTAAAGCAAAAACTAAGTCCAAGTTTCTCCACAAAGTCTCCACCACTTTTAATCCAATTACTGGCCCGCAAGTCGTTCCTGCGTAAATCAAATTTTGAGGAGACTTTATGCAGCAAAATGGAAGGTGTTGCCCTTTATTTGTTGAAATAAAGCCTTTCTGGCAATCCTTCATCAATGCGTGCAACCGAGGTGCTATGCATTGGGGTTTCGAATTTGCTCCATATCACCCCACTTGGTCCGACGCCTCGACAATCGTGACTACACCACGTTTACTTTACTGTGCCTTTGTTGCCTCTCTTGTTTTTTTATCAGCAAAAAGTGAAACATTACCCCCCTTGACTACGGTTTTTGGTTCACACTTTTCAGCTGATATTAATTCTCTATTGTCATCAGGTATTAAGAAATCGATTCCTCTCACTTCCTTCCTCAATTGTCAAATTTTAGGATCTCACTTGCTTTCCGGTGACTCTACGGCAAGCCTGTGTGGTGTTCACCCTCTTCCTCCTCCTCGCCTCTCTACTCTTCGTGTTGGTGAGCTTCTGCTACTTATTGATTTCAATAAGTAGTATGGCAACCATTTACATAATGGCTTAGGCTAGCGTAAAGTCAGTAGTTTCAGCTATGCAAATAAAGTAGTTTAAACTGAATGTTAAATTACAAGGCGTCCGATTGAAGTGGAACGATTGATAGTCTGCTAGTGTGGATCTTTTAAATCTTCTCACAGCACTTGATAAGTGACCAATTAAAAGGAATTCATTTTCACCATCCCAATGGTTTAATTTGTTCCCTACTGATCTGGTGAGTAAGGCCAAAGGTCAAACTATGATCCATAAAATACATAAATCGCTAATCATTCAATCCGTTTGATGGGGTACGGCTTCCTGGTGCTCTCTTTCACCATCCACCCCTGAACTGCCAGCTGAAAGCTTTGATTTGAACCATTTGACCTTGAGGCTGGCTGGTGTGGGTCAAGTGCGTTTCTCCTTCACTCCAAAATGAAGGACCAGGAATCATACTAGCTGCCCTCTCTACTGGGGAGGCTCTGATGGTCATTTAAAAGGCGGATGTTGTAGACACCACTTTTTCTAGCATTTTTTCTCCATCGGAAAGCTCATACAGAATAATGTGCCGTTCTTTGAGGATGAAACGCGAAAATATTTCCTCTTTGTCGTAGTTAGCCGACGCGCACGACATTGATGTTGCTAGCCCTGGTAATGGTGATAATAAATGTGGTTTCTGGGTTTTGGGAGCCGGTGACTCATTGCGGCATACATCTCCATCAAAAACGATGTTGTCTTGCTCTCCACGGCTACGAACCCCCTGTAGCATATTAATGGGCTGTATATTCTTCTCGCATCGAATTCCTACTCTCAGTCCAACTGCACCGATTTCTGGTACTCTTTTTTTTTTCCGTGTCTAGCCTTGACGAAATCCACTGCTGCCCTAGTCTCTCCCCCTCCCTTCCCCCCCCCCCCCACAAGAACAAAAAGGCAGTCTTGAGTCCACACTTTTCTCACTGGGTGCGAAATACGTCCGGCTGGACAATCGTTCGCTTCCTTCGATAGGTAGAGTGGGGAGAGGACGGTTTCCAAAAGGGCTGGCTAAGCGGAAGGGCGGATTCATTGCGAAGGGGTTCTCGGACCTCCCTTCTCTCGTTCGTCGTCTCATCGCTACTCAGCTTAACGCTAAGAGTTAGAACAAGTGGAAAAAACCCTGAAAACTGGGTCACGTTTCAGGAGGATCCAGCGTTGAAAGCAATGGCTCATACCTGTAAGTGAGGGAGACGGAAGGTCACTGAGATGGTGGTAGATTTCCAGCTCCCAAGTGCTTCGACTACCACAAGTCTGCTGATGAAAGGCGATAATACCACGCCCAGTGGAGACGGAGAATGGAGACGAAGAACACTAGTCCATGACAAGCTGGCATGCCGTAAATCGTTGCCCTCAAGGGCGTGTAGTCAGCACTTCTTTGTGCTCCACAACGACCCGTTGAACTCCCATCTCACCGCATTAATGCCCGGTGAAGGGAGCTGGAAGGCGAGTACCAGCTTTGGTCATCGTGGGTTTGTTCCAGCTTCACCACACTCTTGCAATCAAAGTGGCCTTTTTTCCTATCATCAACAGCGCCACCTTTAAGTGTAATTCTCCTTTTGCACAAGTACGAAATTCTTGTCCCTCAAGTCTTTCTCCACTTGATTAATGGCGAAAATGCAATCTCTCTGCCTTGACAAGTGTTGCATCCTATGGCAAAGGTGGACGTGGAGCCGTTAGTCATCAATTTGCGTCATTTTAATTGCTTCGCACATTTCTCAATGCATGCATTCTCTGGCCCGAGAGAAAAAAAAATGCATAGACTGAAGGGATGAGTGGATGGATGGTTTGGTGAACGATTGGGGACATTGATGGTGGGTCGGAAAGAATGATGGACGGATGAACGGGACAGTGGGAAGGTCTGTGAACGAGATGGTTGATGGACGGACAGACGAATGAATGAATCAGTGGATGACTGAGTAAGAGAGCGGATGGACAAGCATGGCTCGGATGAATAAATGGAGGCATGGATGCTTGCGTTGATAGGCAGGTAGGGGAACCATGAAACGGACGTGCAGGTGGAGATCTTGGCTGGACGGTTGGATGAATGTTTCGAGTGAGTGGTTCTGGAAGCAGACGAACGGATGATTGGTTTGATTGATGCGTGTAAGTAAGCCTCGAATTCCACGATATGCTCGAGTTGACCTCGTCTACCTCCCTCCGCACAAAAGCCCCTCTCATTCCTCCTTCCACCTCTTTCGGTATTTAGCCAAAATACAAAAAAACCACTTCCTTCCCCCATCATCCATGGCAAAAAGTATCCTCCTCTATGGTGGTGGGTTTTTTGTTGCCCAAATCTGAGGCCCGCCCCCTCCCTGCCCCGTCCCTTTCGTCCCGCGTACACCCTGAAGTAGTGGAGCCGTGAATTTGAACACGCCCTCGCCCCACGAGATGGCATTTCAGCTGGCCTACTGTGGAGTCGTTTCTTTTTCTATTTCCGCTCTCTGCTGAGTCACCTGGCTAGGTGGGTAGGTACCGGCATTGCTATAGTAATGCCAATGGAACTGCAGATGCGACTTATCTCATTTTCCTCTCGCCTTTTTCCTCCCATGCAGACACTTGATTTGTCTTCGGTGCATCTTCTTCCCTTCTTCGTTTATTGGAGAAAATCGCAGGCCTTTGGAAGTGGTTATTGGAGCCTATAGTAGGTGGATGAATTCCACCCTTACAAAGAGGCTGTGGTTGTGGTCGGAGCACCGTGAAGCTTGGAGCCTATCAGCTTCTTTTCCTTGAATAGGCTAGAAGTCAGTCTTTGGTGGGAGTAGGTCTTTTGAGGAAGTCTTAATCAAAAGAGGCCATCTTCATCCCACACAACAGCGTCTTCTTCACCGTGTTTCAAAAAAATCCAAATTCTATCCAAAGTGGTGATGGATGGCATTCATTCCATGGAGGAAGGAGGCGGGCTTTGTGGTTCAAGTTCTCTTAGGCGGCTAAGTACACAGGATTTGTTTATTTGGTGGGTGCTGTTGTTTACGCCTGGACCCGTGTTGTACAACCGGCGGCCCGCGCATTCCACTCGCTTTTCATGGGCCCGTGGGCCTTAAAAACAACGTTGACCGAGAAAAAAAGTGTAATTTTCAGTGCGATTTGGTGCCAGTGATTTGCCTTAATGGAGAGAGAGAGAGAGGAGGAGGTCACAGGGTGAGGCCAAATAAAGCCTTCTGGGGCACGCGCAACCCAGATGGTATGACTGCAGACAGCGTTGTTTCCTCGCCGAGGATTCGTTTCCTCGGTGAGTGACGAAGCAACCTCGTGGCGCTTGTCTCTCTTCTCTCACCCTTACCAATTCTAACACCGCCTGCACAGCCAGGTAAACCAACTTCCGCCGACCGAATGCAACCGGAGCGTCCCTTCTTAATCTCCTCCAGGTGTGGATGTGCTTAGTGAGGTGGGGGAGAAGGGAATCATCACAACTACATCCAGGAGTGTGTGTATGTGTGTGCCTCACTTGTCAAAAGGTATGACTGTTTACCCTTTTTGACATATCTGACTCAGCGTGTCTGCAGGGAGGCGTCTCGTCCATTTCTTACCACCAAACCTAGACACAGAATCCGTCCAGTGCTTGCCACATCGTCTCATTCAATCGACACTGTGTAATTAAATGCACAGTAGTCAGCCCCCATAATTTTCTCCGTGTGGTTACCTATTTAATCTGACTCTTTTGAGGTGACATGTTTCGCTGTGGATCCGCCATTCATGGAGGCTGTAGTTGAGATCTCCAACGTACGCTCTACGTCCTCGTATAGCTAATGGCCTCACAGCGTAGTCACACTCCTTGGTCCGAAGGTTTGCGTGACAATTTCCCTTTTTTGTGGATCAACAGTCTTATCTTGATCACATACTCGCCAATTAGTCAGCCACATGTCGGCCGGGAGGCAGAGTTGAACTGATACGACGTCGGTGGCGGTAAGAAGGAGTTAGAGGCGGCTGTATAGAAAGAAGACGGGAGGGGAACGTTGTCGAAGGGTTCTACTGTTGATCAAACTAAACATTTATTCATCTGGTCACAAAATGTCGGGAAGATGGTATCAACCAACCTTCTATAGGGAGGGAGGATAACGGAATATACCTCCTATGTAGTCAACTATTTATCATTTATCACATTGTCAATGCAATGGGTGATTTGTTCAACTTCAAAACAAGAAAAAAAGGCGCTGTCAATGTGTGTACTGGCATTTTTATCATGGTGTGAACTTGTCAAACTACGAACTTCTCTGTCTTTGCTATACAAGTCACTGATTGGGGCAAATCTGACACTTCTGTTTACAAATGTCAATGTCTCCTGTCCCAATAGTGACAGTTTTAATGGGACGCAATGGGAGGGAGTGGGTGGACGTGTCCGCTATTAAAGTCACAACTGCAAATCGGACACCACTGAATATGCTGGCACATATATGTGACACTGGTGAGTTGAATGCAAACACTGATGCTCCGCGTGCAGGTTTTCCACCTAATCGGACCTTGGTTACCATCGGCTACCAGTGTGAATTAATGGTAACAGTTTGGTGCTTGTTCGGCAAAAGTCGTTAACATACTACTTAAGTTGATAGTGAGTAGCGCCACCTGCCCTACCCATGTGGCAGTATCTAATTAGGGAAAGACATTGCTTGCAGGGCACGCGCTTTTATTTTTAACCAAGAAAATGCTCCAACGGGGGCTGGCTGAAATCCTGAATAATAAAAAAGTTGGCTCACACATCCACAAAAGGTGGCTGAAAGTAGTCAAACTTTTTTGCGCATGTCCAACAGATCCGGCTGAATCACCGAATTCAGGAAATGGTAAATTTATGCCTCCGTACGATATGCTCCCGTTTCGTTCAGCCAAATAGTTCTGTACATTAAATCTCAAAGCTCAAACGATCTGTAGTAGAGCAACCGAACTTCTATGATCAAATTTATACGGTTCAGTTTTATTGAGCTGACGTACTACTGAAAGGCTAGAAAGGCATGCAACTATCCCCGATCCCGTAAGGCCCTACAATAGATCCAAGTTGATGTAGGCATTGGCTATAAAATGGTACAGGATGCATGGCTGTGCATTTCCACTTTCGGACTTAAGGCAGGAGCATCCTGCCGTGACATTTACCTAAAGTCAGTGGTGAACGCATTAAGACCGGAATGTTAATGTTTGTCCGACCTTGTAAGTACTTGTGAACAAGTGATTTGTGATGGGGAGTTGGATCTAGCTTAATTTAGCTTACCTCGGATCAGGTCTGCTCCTCGTGTATCACATGGCTGGCTGCCCCATTTGAGTAATCACAAACTTCCCGCTTGACACCATTGACAGTTTACAACCAAGTGTCATTCAATCAGACGACAACTCCTTTGATGTTGGCTACTCCACTCCTTAATAAAGCCGCAAGTCGAACCGATACTTTTCTCTTTCCCACTTCAGATGTTTGTCTCATTCGAAGTGCAACAACCTATTAGCGAATTCGCAACACCTTGGCAGCGCACACCGCAATTGAGCACCACTACTATATTGGCCTGTCTCAGTCTCCTCCTGCTACTCACCTTGACGCCGTCTGTGCCTCCAACACCTCTTAACAGTGCCATTGTCGCCGCAATTTTCTCCGGCCTTCACGTCACCTTCGCTACCACTCGTTTCATTCATCTTCCTGCCTCGATTTCCAACAGCAGGTGAAATTCTAACGGCTTTGCTACTTACTCCAATCCCATTACCGGTTAACTTTAAAGCCCAGTTTTCTTTCCCAGCATTTCATTGGTTAATGAATTTATAAGTAAACTTTATTAGTAGTATCTGTTACTCACTTCTATTGTGCTTTCCTGTTATGCTAATGACTCACCTGGCCTATAGCTTGCATCCTGATTCTTTTTAAACTCCCCTTCCCTCCTACTATTCCCTTTTTTCCAGTTCGATGTTTTTCTGGACGTCCTTACTTCCCAATTCCTTGGCAGCTCATCTCGTATTCGTTCTGCTTGTTTGTTTGTTACCATGGCAAACCGCGAAACTGCGTCAATGGACTGAACAGTGGGTTAGAATTGTAAGCCAGACATGTTCCCTTTTTTAATTGTTTAAGACCCATAATGTAAGGCTGGATGCTAAAGGTCAACGAGTGTTCACCAGCCCTTCTGGTGAGTTTTTTTCTTTCTCCAGAGTCAGTCAATGCTGACATTTTATTCGTGTTTTTTACAGCTTCTAGAGCAAAAGGTGGATCTAACTGGGCGTCGTTTTGCACTTGAGCACTTATTGGATAATCAAATCCCCCGAGCTCATTTGTCGACGAAACCCTCCAACACTCTCGCAGAGTCCTGTACATATCCCTCAAGCCTTTCTGATCTGTTTCCACCTCGAGAACATCTCACCACTGGTGTGATTGCTATTGCTATCTACGGCATAGGTACGAGTGGATGCGCTCTATATTACTCTGTTAAAAGCCCTTTCTTCACGCGTGTTCAATCCTCTCATCGCAGGCAAAGGCGATGATATGCTTCACTATCAACGGTCACCTATTCGAAGTGTTGCGTTGAGCCAATCTATAACCACCACTGCCACCGCCTCTTCCTCTACCGCTAGTCGTCGATCACGCGAGGCAACGGTGATTGCGGACGCTGTTCGTCGACTCAACCGTCGCATTTGTCTCATTGATCAAATGGCCTGTGGTGGTGATACAGAAATAATGGGAAATGTGGTGAACAGGATTGTTAAATCACTGTCGAAGCCATCTCTACCTCTTGTCAAGGTCCATTCGGTCGGAAATTGTGTGGCCTATGCACTTTTGGATGCGGTATGTTTCGTTCCACTACTTATAACCGCTGTAAGTAGCATTTCAATACTCCATCGTCGAGTTTGTTGACTTGCTTATCAGAGTCAGATTTGCCCATTTTAAATGGCTCATTTGGGCTTTTTTGAGTAACGGTTCAGTGAAACTTTCACTCTGTTCTTTCTCTTTCCCTCTCAAGGATTCAAAGGATTCATCTTCGCAACTGGGTCTCTTCGCTGTCTTTCTCATCCAACTGTTTGAAGAACTGGAGCGTCACTGTCTTCAAAAATCCGGTGAAGAATTCCGGAGTGGAGATGAAGCTCTCGCATGCCGTCTACAAATTGGTGCGTCCTTTGGTTCGATTCTCTGCAGTGATTGATGGGAATGAAGGGTTCAGTAATCGAGGCAGAGCTTCAATTACAGACCCTTACATTTCGACCCCCTGTTTCTCACTTGCAACATTAAAATAGCCGTGAATTTTTCTTTACAGGCCTTCACATCGGTGCTACGGTAAGCGGTGTGGTTGACGGTCCCCAGTTTCTTCTTCTCCACGAAACCCTTGATTTCGCCCTTCGCCTTGCCAACGCTACTTCTCCTGCTCCGATGGATCGGTCTCTCCTTCTTGCATCCACTGATTTTGTCGCTCGTCGGGGCACCGAATCTCTGGTCGGAGCGCAGCCGATTGGTGTGAATAGTGGTGGAGGGAATGCCAATGCTAACGACGTGTTCCTCTGGACCGCAGACATTCAGCACGTTCCACGTTTGATCGCTGTCATGAGGCCAGTCCTTAGCGCCGTTATTCAGCCACCTGTATTTAGAAACAGAGTAAGTTTTGCCCGACAGAACTGCCTTGAATGACATTACTAGTGAAGTATTTCATTACTTTTTAATCTCTCCCCCGTAGTCAAAAAAGCCACTCGCGACTCCACCGAATCTGGAGCATCCTCAGTCTGCCTCCTCATTGGTTAATTCGAATTCTTCGCCACCTCCTCCACCACCACCACCGCATAAACGAAATTACGCGGTGGGTGAGGCGCGATACCAAAATCATAGTTCCCCACTGTTGGTGAGTGGATTGCAGCCTTCAAATGCTGTTCCAGTTTTATACAGAAAGTTAATCTTTCTTTCCCTTCATTTTTAGCCCCGACGGGATCGAAAACTGTCCTCACCCCTCCTACCACCGCGTCACTCCTCGCCTCCCTCTAGGTGGGCTCTAAAATCGGTATCCTTGGATGGCCCTGGTGATGGAGACAATGTTGACAGAGGTAACAAATTTGTGGTGTGTCGTCTTCCTCCTCCTCCTCCTCCTCATCGTCTCCCTCTCCGAATCTCACCGACTCATTCTGAAGTGTTTGTATATCTCATTAAAGTTTATTTGTTTACAGCCTGCTTCGCTATGGCCGAGGTGGAGATTGTCAACGGTTATGCGCAACCGACGACCAGGTTGGTGGGAAATGGAGTAACAGCCTCTCCGTACTGCATCACTAAGGACACCAATGGCTACGCTAATCATCAAAGTCATCAGGTGAGGTAGAGAGGGTGGAAGGAGTTGAAGGTGCACCTGAATTCCTCAACTTATTCAAGGACTTTTTTCCTTTTCCAATGTCCTTCAGCAATTCTCTCTGTTTCAGCCGGTATTTGAACCACCGAAAACTGCCATTGACGTAGCTGCAACTTCAATTACCTCTTCCGACAATGTCTTCCTCGCTGTTGAAGGTGTCTGTGAGCGTGTTGAGGCCTTGCATAGTGAGGCAGTCACCAGCTTGTCCTCTGCGTCACCTACAACCACAGCTAATACGCATCATCATCATAGCAACCCCCTCTATACTGACAATGAATATTATGATGATGAAGAAGAAGAGGTGGATGGAAATATCATCGATGGTGTCAAACGGTCAGGTGATGAGATGTCGGATGGCTGTCTAGATGCTGGTGTTGAATGGCTTCAACGAGCTCCTATGCTGGGCGACTTCAGCGTCTCGGTTATCTCGTGAGTGAACTTTTTCCTTCACACTTCTTGCCATGTCTGTGAATCCGTCTCTGTCTCGCTAGCACCGCCTCCATACTCAGAATAGGCCCTGAGGCTGGAAGGAGGTTTCTGATATCCGATTGCATAGAATCCATGGACGCTCATACCTGCAGACAACTTGAATTATTCCTGGCCTTCCAACTGACGCATGACGAGATGGAAGGAGATTCGAATCGTTCTGTGACAAGAGTGGGGGATTCAGTCGCTTGCGACCACTTTTTATTAGTACAAAATCGGCGCAGTCTTTTCTAGGATGGTTCGGTGGCAGCGAAAACTGGGCGGAGGGAGAAACCGGATGCCATTCTACACTTTAAAATTTATCTCTTCACTTTACAACCTCAGAAAACTACTGCGATGAACTGAAGTTGATGTTCTGCTAAATTTTCTCATTCCTTTTCCTAACAGTAGCGGATCCAACTTTCCAAATTATCGGCGTCCCTCCACACCACCTTCCAATCCGCGTCAAACTCTATACAATCCTCCAATCGTTACCGGTACCGCTGCTGTTACCACCGGTAGTGGTGAAAGTCAGAGGAGAAATTCTGCAAAGGTCAGTTTGTTGATGGGTGGAGTGATTGACTGGTGGATACTTAATCTCGACAGACAATCAAATTTTTCCTATTTACCTACCCAGATTTTTCTTGGAAATATCTTCAACATTGGGAGATAATTATATTTACTTGACTGCGTGTTTCTGGATTTGTTTAACTTGGAATACGATCTGGTGTGTGCCTATATTGGGGCTAACAGGACGTCGAAGTGCTTATGTTCTTTTCTCTTCTTTAACTTTTAGCTAAACGACAGGGATTCCACATCAATTGACTTGCTGAGCACTTGTGCCGTTCCTTCTGTTGCTTGCGACTATGAATGTAAGCTCTGTTGCTGTCACTTCATTAGCTCTCTTCTGATTGGCTTGTCACTTCTGAACTTGTGATTGGCTGGTTGGTTGTTTGTTTAGTTTCGGCATAATTAGTCTGAAAAGATTTTTTTTTCACATTTTGTACGTTTCTATAGCCCCAAAACTTAGGTAGTGCATGGACATCGATGTTCTTTCCTTTTACACATCTTTTCATCCGGCTGTGAAAAACAGCGCAAACAATTAGTAAGTGGAGGCGGTTTGATAGTATGTTGGCATGAAAGTGGGAGATAACATGGGTTTCTCCCATGGAGTACGACGGAATTCTTATCACATCCAGGATAAATTTACTGGACTTGTGGTTTAATTTTTTTCTTCCTCACTGCCATTCCCCCTTCGCACGATCGTAGATGTGACCTATTAAATGGTTCTAACGTGCCGTTTTGTACCACGTCGTGAGGGCAAGTAGTGTTCCTTCATTTGTCACAATGTTTTTGAACCAACTAATCAGTGATCAGTCACTTGACAGTTGGTCGAGTCAGATCAAAGACATTTGAAAGGAACTTTGGACTGAACTGATCTGTGAAGAGATGGCGGTGTCATCAGAATGACAAGTGGGTGGGGATCCTCGAAATCGACTGTAAAAATGTCATGCGAACACGACCTCGAGAGGTTAAAAGCGACAGCTGTCGCGACTCACCTAAGGTTCCGAAAATGCGGTTGAACTTTTATTGAGGCCGGATATGCGTTGGGAAAGCGTTGGCCTAATGGAGAGCATCTTTCCTGTCTGTTTCCATCACCCATACGAACTCCGAATGAATCACGCTCAGTTTACACCAAAGGAAGAGCTGTCTGACATGATTTCGACATGCTCTTCGCGGTGAATGTTTTTACAAGGGGTGGACTGCTATATTTTCGCTGGCTATCCAAGTGCATCGGCCAGTATGACGAGGGCAGACACGTTTTTTTGAACACTTTTCTTTTTATCGCCCTCGTCCAAGACGTTGCGATCACCTGGAGGTGTTTCCATTGCTCGGTTGTCCAAGTTAACAATAAACTCCTAGTCGGGTAGCGCAGACTCCTTACTAGTCTGGCCACCAAAATGACCAAATCAACCGGGCAGTTTGGAAGCCTTATCAGCCTCTTTCCCCTCCTCCTAGTTGAAGCTGGAATAACCGACTTCAGCGTCAACGACGACGAGGAGGAGGATGACTTGGAAGCCGAGATGGCGAACAATTCGACACATGCAGAGTCCGGTGATGTTCCCCTGCTGATGGACACTTCCTGGATGACGTCCACTGAGGGTGGAGGCGGTGTCGATGGTGTGCCTTCGAAGACACCAAAAATGAGTGATTCTCTCTTGGTGGAGACTGGGGGTCCACTGGAGGACGATTTTTCGGAATTCTCTTCTTCTGCTGCCGTTGCTGCTGTTACCGCTGGTGGTGATGAAGAGGGCTCTACCTCTGCCCACCTAGTAAGAACTTTTGGATTGGTAGAATGTGGATCTATCGTTGGATGGATAGCTGGAGTGAAGGGTTGCTAGAATGCTCAATGGGCGGGGGAAGGGGCACGTATCGGTAGATGGGGTAGCGCTAGGAATACTGGGTAGCGTGAACGTTTAAGTTAGTGGAGCAATTGATGCAAGGACAAATGATCCTCTGGATGCTGTGAGAGTTCTTATAAGGATGAATAGACTGGTGGATGTATTTGGGAGGGATGTTGGAGTGTTTAAGTAGCTTCAAGAACGAATTGAGGCGCGCTATTTGACGATCCAAATAGGTCGGTGGGCCGCTGAAGGAGCACATTAGGATCTGGAAGAACGAAAGTTCAATTAAATGAGCATAAGGCTAGAAGTCCTTGATGGCTAGATAAACAAATCGAAATGATTGGGCAGATTAAACGAATGTCATATCGCAGACACTCCTTTCCATCCATCCACCCAGCTTGCTGCTTATACAAGTGATCCGGACGTTGATGGTGACAACAACGAAGAGGAAGGCGACGATTCCGTCTTCTTGCCCCCAACCTACTTTCCCCTCATCAACCAGTCAGGCAATCATCACAGACGAGGACGCCGTCTGCCTGACATAGCCCCCGTCCGTCTGCCCAACTTTGCCGCAGCAGCTAATCAGCATCCACCAACCGTAATGTCGGCAAACAAACAAATTGTAAAGCCACTTTCTCCTCCCGTCCTGGTAGATCTGACCTGTCCCCCTTCTCCTCCTCCTCCTCCTTCTAACAACGCACCAAGAGCCATCACCAGCGGACAGGACATGTGAGTTGGATGCTTTCCTTCTGTCTCCTTGTACGCATTTCAACTTCAAACTCGTTCATCACTGATCCTTCTGCCTGCCTTCCCCGCATCGAATGACTGACAATTTGGCATCTGTGTGATCAAGCGTAGGTTAATGTCACCTGTCAGAGCAATAAAATAGTACTTGGGTGTTGTGCGCTCCTTATCTTGCCCTCGACGCTCCCTCCTTTCGCTTCAGGGCTGAATACGACAATTTGGAGAATGCCTATTCATCAGCCGCGCCAACCAATCACACATCGTTGAGGCCGACACAACACAGCGGTTGGCGACCTCGGGACGTCTGTGGTCACCGACGCGGAGGTCTGCTTCCACGAAAAATCGATAATCCCTATCAACGTCACCTCCGCCTCAACGCACACATCGTGGATGAAGCGCGTCGAATATGTCAACGTCTACATGCCATGGGGTGGCAGTCTGCGCTGTCGTTGCAAACGCGGTCATCGCCTTCTGCTTCCAGTTCGGAAGGTCAGTCTACTGCAAGATTTTGCATGTTTCTTACTCTTTATTGAAGCCGCTATCGATTAGTGAAAGTTCGCTTCGTTCAAACAAGGTCAGAAATGCTTTCAGACGGATTCTGGAATCTTTGGGAATTTAAGAAAACTTCTAATTCGATTTTTTGATGCATCACTTCACATAGCCTTGCCTTCTAGAACCATCGGGCTCCAATCGTCACAACGAGGCACCACAAGGCAAAGCTATTCTACTTCTCCCACCACCCCCACCACCACCGCTACCACCACCGTCGGCGCATTCGTTTGTGCGGACTCCCAAGCGTGGGGATTACGTCAATTCGCACAGCCTTCTTAGGCGTCTCCAAGGCTTCGACAGTGGAACTGTCACCACAGTCACCTCTCAAATCGATGATGATCAACTGACTGACGATGGAACCTTTGACAGTGAATTTCCAGATGATGCCGGGGGCAATATGGCGAATGATGAACCGCAAAGTGGCTCGCTTCTGATCCCTGCGGATCTTTGGTTCGGTAAGCAACCACGCTAATTTGGGTCCGGAGGATGGATACATAGTTTGAGGACAGAGAAGCAGACTTGGCTAGATTTTTGGTGGGTTTGGGGATTCAATACGTTTTAAGAAAATGAAATTGATGGTTTAATTTGAGGTGAGTGAGTTTGGTAATTCTCAGGTCTTCCTCTACTCCCACAGATGCCGGTCGGCCGCGTTCCCTAAGCAACGACTGTCTCATAACCCACAACGACAGTGAAAATGATGATGACATCGAGGGTTTTTCTCACCGTTCGCATCCACGTCGTGGTGGAGGTATCCTTGCTCGCGACATCATTCTTCGTCGAGCAGCAAATGTTCGCCAACTCCTTCCACTTGAATTACAGCCCTTCATGATGCCTGGATGCTTCAGCAGTGTATCTGCCACCACCACCACTTACGCTAAAAGTGGTGAGACTGCTGTTGTCTCACTTCAGCGCCGCAGCGATCGCAATGGACATCGACATCAGCGTGGACGGCGTCGTCACCTCCTTGTAGCAGTGCGTGGAGGCGTGAAGAGGTGCTCCAGTGATCCTCTTCTTCCATGCGGTGCAGCTGCCAATTTGGATGTCAGCCTTATTTGATGACTAGATAGTGTGGGTCTTCCTATGCCCGTCTTTTCTCTGTTCACTAAGTACTTTTTACCAATGGTAATAAGTGTTAATGATGGTCCCTTTCTCAGGACCTGTTTAACAAGCTCATGTCGATGGGTAGGTGAGCGTGTCCAATTCTTTGGATCCTCACCAATCGGACAATTTGACTGCTGCAAATTTTTGGCGAGGCGTAGCCTTGACAACACTGATTCTAAAGTGTCTTTCACCTCAAGCGTGACACGCACCAGGAAGAAAGGAGGATGCAGTGGGGATTTTTTAAAGCACCTTAGAATCCCCTTTTCGGGAGGATGCGTCAGACGAAGATGTCTGCCTGACGATAAAGCCAGCAAAAAGTAGAGTAGGTCTTGTGTTAGTTCGATGGCGTCCGTGGTGTGGCTGTGGTTGGTGGCAGAAGATCTGGGCGTGCTTCATGCTATAAAGAGGTCGATTTGCTCTTATCTGGGTGGAGAAGGTCTCGGCGGTGCAAAGGAGGGAAAGTAAAATGAGTCGACACAGTCTGACTTTGCAGTCAACACCGAAATACTTGTCACTGTACTCCGGCAGTCCATGTGAGTCGTCCAGATGGACCCACAGGGAGGAATGAGGGTTGAAAGGCGCACGCATTGCCTGGAATTGAGGGTGCGACCTAAGAGATAAACTCGTTTTACTCCAGCCAGGGTCAACTATGGCGTTAACTCGCATTTGGTGCTGAAACCATTCAACGGGAGTGTAGTCAGTCGTCTTCATGGGACAGGGTTCAAGGAAGCGTCACAGCTGGCAAGGCAAGGCAGACGCGGACTGCGGGGCACGTTCAATGGTGACTGTCGCCGGCCGCTGCCATTCCCCATCCACCTTTGGTGGGTGTTGACTGTAATTATCGCGTGGAAAGATTGATAGTTTTCGATGCATCGACAAATCAATGGGGAGGAAAGTGGCAGTCATCAATGTTCAAGCGGGTCAGTTTAAAATGGGAGGCGAGCAAAATAGATACCGGCGGGATAGTACAGTCTTGTCAGTTGGTGTACGGCTTTCCACTTGTTCGTTAAGTTGTAGCGGTCGTAGATGAGTGACGAAGCAATGCGAATGCGGATGACAGCATGAGGAACAATGGTGGAATTCACGAATGGTTTTCGAAAGAACAGATCAAGAGTTTGTTAGTGAATAAATAGCTAACATGTCGGGTGGTTCTCTCCATTGCGGTTGGTAGTGGTACTGTTGGCGCGCTCCGAAACCGCTAGCTTGGTACGGCAATCAGGCATTGACAAATGCCATCGTCTTTCGAGAAAACGCATGTAGTAAATAAGGCAAGGCAAGGATTCGTCTTCCTTTCCTGCAGGCCGGGTGGTAGATTGGGTTGAGGCGAACCTGTAGGAGTGGAGATGAACGCGCGATCAGCACTCAGGATGGAGACATCACAGGATTGATTGACTGCATACTTAGGTGTCATTAGCGATCGCAGTCACAATTCAATGAGCAGACAGACCATTCGTCTAAAAGCTAACTACGTACACTGAGTCTGTCAGAGCCGTTGTACTTCCGTTCGGTGGTGTTTATTTCTGACCTTCTAGAGGCAGGACAGTTGCCAGTCTCCCAGGTTTACATTAGGAACTGGAACAATGGCACGCCTCATTGAAGGCAACCGCGGCATATTGGTCGAGCCGCATTCACGCGTGAAAGCCAAGTGACTGTGCGCTTGGATGAATTTGTCAAATTCAGTCATACCGGAGAAGTACGGTTGGACCGTTGATCTCTTACCAACTGCTGCGCATAAGAAAATCGACTGATGAGTTATTAGTTGTGTCTAAACTCAGTGGCATGCCATTACTATTTTAACTGCAAAAGTAATTGCATGTTAAGGCCGAAATACATCGGGAATTACAGAAACTAGAAAATCGGATGAGAAAACTGGGTTAAGTATAGACAGCAATCACATTCTTAAGAAAGTATACAGAGAACCAAGTTTGCTGCCGTGAAAAAATTAGTTCAGGCCGCACTCAAGTAGAGTAGCGGGCCTTGGCGGTAAAGGCGGCACGGTGATGGTAAAATAATGGTAGTGGTCCATAAGAATCTCCATTCTAACTGATTGTGCTGTTCCTATCAAAACGTTGCTAAATCATAATAAAACGGTGAAGGTGAATGATTTTGCTTAACAGAGGAGACACCCAGCCCCTTTTTACGATGTTTGATGTTTACGGGCTTAACTTCAACATCACCATCCCGTTGCAGTGTCATGGTAAACAAGTCTTTTATTCTAATAATAAGAAATAATTGTGAAAGATTATTTAACAGTAGTCCAAAGGCATCAAATGCCAATTTTATAGGCAGGTTATACATTCTGTAGCCAAGGTTCAGATTAATTCAAGTCGCCATTTTTATTAGTTCTGTGCGCAATGTCCATGCATGACTCGTTTTAGACCTTTTAAACATGACACACTAAAGGTTTATAACAGGCAAATATAGTTTGGGACAAACAGCGATAAATGCTTGACAAATTTTTACCAATATTTGTTTGAAAGGGTCTCGGAAGGAGGAGCTCTCACTGAACACAAATTTGGTAGGTGGGTTGTGAATGTGTGCTCTTAAGGCTTTTTCCTCCTCTCAAAGTATTATGTGTTAGGTTCTCATCGCATCTCAATCGTCTTGTTTCGACTGAATAATGGCAAAGAAAGAAGTGAGTGATGCACATTTTACACTGTTAAGGTGGTGGCGGAACGCTCTTCTTCTATGGCCCACACGGACTTTTGGGGAGTGACTCAAGTTCTGTTCTCAATGTCAAGATGGTGGCGCATAGTCCCAGCTCGTAGTAGATCAGGAAGAAAACACGATTCATCTATTACTGTCAAAAGTTGAGCAAAGTTGGTGAGGAGTACGCAAAGTGCCTCCAACTTCCAGGATTATGGGTCTTCCATGGCTTGTAAATACAGTCTCATGATCGATTTCAATTCGATTTGAGCACTGGTGCCGATCACTTGCTACTTGCAACTCTTTACTTTGGTGCAGCTGGATCGTTAATGCATCCGAAGTCAATCCCCACCCTCTGCCGCGGGATTGAGATTACCTCACCGTCTATCAGATTAAAGTTGGCAGGGGGATGGGCATTGCCGTAGAAAGGCGTCATCAAAGGCCAGCGCAGGTAAAGAAATCTACAAATTGGCTTTATTGCATGTTTAGATTCGGCTTGAAATATGATTTTCTGCGTAATGCTGAAACTATCCTGGAATTTGCCAAAGGCGCCTTATCTATTTGCCAACCGTCGGAGCTGGTAAAGCTCTTTTGCTATCGAGAGAAGATGCTGATCAAATTTCTAGCGTCCCCTTTGAGAGTGCAGCTACATCCTTGAATACCTGTATTGTCTCCGCGAAGTTCATTCATCTCTCAGGAAATAAGGTTAATTACATATTGCAGATCACAGAAATGGGTAACCTGGGCAATTATGCTTCCACAAGTTTTACTTTGATGCTATCGGCTTATGGAAGGGCTTGAGGGTTGTTGGCATGACCTGGGGACCATCGTCCTCGCCAAAGGTTCAATGTTCGGCCATTTGTGTGGCCACACTGCTGAGACCAGAAGCCAAGTGAGCAATCAATGTACGCTTGAGCATCCATTGAACTGCCTAATATCCGTTGATGGAAATACCGCCTGCATTTAATCATTCAGAAGAGCAAAAACACGCGGGATAATTGTTTATGCTGGCATGGATGCTAGTTCAGCAAAGTTGGGAAATACGCGGCAGTAGAAACTTACGGGACCTGGCATTCGACAGAGCTGGCGGTAGGAAGTAGTGTGGAATGTTTACGATAGTGCAAACCTCCCGTATGGGAAATTGAACTCGGGGAAAGTGGAAACGTGCCTTTGCATTTTAAACAAATTTGCGCCTCGTCACTGTCTCCTTGCATCATTAGCCTTTCATGGTGTTGAGATCCTTCCAACACCGGGTTGTTAGTGCGGCCGCTCGGCTTGCTGCTTCCTGACTTCAAAAATGTCGTTGGCGCATGCAATGGAAGGGGGGGGGGGTCTCGGACCGCAGGATGGGTAAACTACCTTCCGTTTGCTCTCATCATCTCTACCTGTTAACGTTCCAACATTAGGTCCAACGTGGGATGCAGCCGCGACCGTTGTGAGAGGTCCAACTAATGTTTTGGATGGGGATGGGGAGGCATGTACGCACGGTCGGAAGCTTTACCTTTGCCAAGTGGGTCAATGGTACGCATCGTGAAGTGGTCGCTCGTACGGCTCCGTACTGGTCGCCTCGCTGACTGGGTATTTTACATTTTTTTGCTGGGGGCATCTGGTTTTGCTGATATTTTTCCCCATGAGTGCATCCGTGTGAGTTGGGTGAACTGCAAACCAGCGCCGTCCGGGTGGGCTATGGACTTTGTCGCGATTTCTGGCAGGTCGTCAGCACTTGCCCCTGGTAATAAAGGCCCAGTGGGTGGAGATGGCAATTGTGGGGGGGATTCCGATCGGTCCTGGTACGGTATTTGTACGCGTGAGCAGTTTCATCAGTCACGACCCTCTGTGTCTGATGGCAGCGTCGGTTGTCTTCTACTCTAATCTCATTTTTTTCCTACCGGTTGTAGGTGTGGATAGAACAAAGGGTGCTGCGACTACTGAAATAGCTGCATGGGTGTCTGAAGCACGAGGTCATGGATGCCTGTCAAAGTTGTCCAGATTTTGGGGCCATGTAATGAGCGCCGATAGGGGCACCAGATGGCGCCTACACTTAGAGAATAACACCTCTGACATTGTTTATCCAAGTGTTGCCGTCGGCGCTACTGAGTAGCGGGAGTGATACCTCAAGTAGCTTTACAAATTCAGCACAAGTGCCGGTATTCACTGTCGCGGGGCCAACCCACTGTGATGGGTAGGAGGTATCCGTGTTCCAGCCGGCAACTGTCATCTCCACTGATGTTAATGGGCAGGTAGAGAAGCGCAGTGTTTCTCGTTAAGTGGTGACTTCTGCCATCTGGTTGGGTGGACAAGCTTTTGCGGTAGGGGTTCGGGGGATACTTCAATGGTCGTAGATAGGCGGAGATTAACCGAAATGTGACCGTTGTGAAGTCGATGTATCAGTCGAATTCGGCGACAGGGTCAGTAGCCGTTCGCTAGTGCTGACTACCTTGGCTAAGGGTATCAAACATTATAAAGAGGGAAATTTAACTGGCTACCTAATTTGCGTAGTCGACTTGGGTTTCGCAGCAACCAAGTAACTTCGAAGTGCGGATTTGTAAATGCAGCGTAAGTCAAGCACTTGTTCCATGATTAAATATTTTAGAGGAGCCAGTGCTTAAGTGCGCCTAATTTCCTGGAGCCGAAAAGAATCCTTAGTGTAGTTACCTGGCCTTATCTTTCCTCACTTTATTAGCAAACGCAAAAGTGTTTATTTACGTACAATCTGTGACCACAAGCGTCATGTTAGATACATGAAAGATAATAAAACAGACTAGCATGGAAATTAGTTCATATCCAAATGTTGTTTTAACTGATTTCTAACAATCCGGCGACTTTATAAAAGCCCCGATAACAGGGCGCTTTGGATTCATCAAACCATTTGACGTTGTTCGGTTTCTTCTGCTTGCATCATGAGTTCCGCCAAGCATGTTTTAACATTGGCAACAATTAATCCAAATGTGGTTCACATGGAGTATGCTGTCCGGGGTCCCATTGTCACCCGTTCTCAGGAGCTAGAGAAAGAGCTAAAATCAGGCGAAAAGAAGAACTTCCAGCAGGTTGTAAAATGCAACATCGGTGATTGCCATGCAACGGGTCAAAAACCTATTACCTTCTTTCGTCAGGTTATCGCTCTCTGTAGCTATCCTCCTCTTCTTGACGATCCAAACTTTCCCGAGGATGCTAAGGAGCGCGCTCGTGCCATTTTAGCCGGTTGTGCCGGTGAAAGTGTTGGTAGGTTACTTTGAAGCATAGCATTTTAATGCCTATTTAAATACCTTTGAGTTGATAGCAGGATGTATTTATTTTAGGCTCTTACAGCATTTCAACTGGAGTGGTTTATATTCGTGAACGTATCGCCGAGTATATCAGGCGAAGAGATGGAATTTCCGCTAACCATGCCAATATATTTCTCTCAAACGGTGCTAGTGAGGCCATTAAAGTTTGTTCTGTTAGCACTTAATAATAGTGCTGTAAATTATTTTTAAAAGCACCATTTATATTCTTGCATAGGCTGTTCTACTTCTTCTTTCCTCCTCACAACCTGGGCTGGACCGAGTTGGTGTAATGGTTCCTACCCCGCAATATCCACTCTACTCGGCTACCATCTCAGAATATGACGCTTACCAGATAAACTACTATTTAGACGAAGCCAATAACTGGAACCTAAATGTAGCCGAACTCGAAAGGGCTCTAACAGAAGCAAAGGAAAACTGCAAGCCGCGTGCGCTGGTTGTTATTAATCCTGGAAACCCCACCGGCCAGGTTCTTTCTAGACAGAGCATGGAGGTGAGTTGTAGCTCCTTGTCAACTAGTTGCTCATGCGTGCAACACCTTTCCTCTCATTGATTAGTGCACGATTACTTCACGAAACGCCTTGCTTTGGAGTCGATGTCTTATGCACATCGAGAGTTTGAATTTAAGAATCACCACTGCAGTTTGCTTACGGTTATCCGTAAAGCTTGTTTTTTGGGAAATTTAACGATTTGAATGCAAAATAAGTAAAGTCAGTCCACTACCAAACTTGTCAGGCTATATCCAAAGCTGAATTTCACTTACCATGTAAAACATCAATGGGAAGGCGACAATGGGTAGCATTGAACTAAAAATAGTGGCAAATACTCCCACCTCCACATTTCTCGACTATGCACCTTTAAAACCATTTGCTTGTTCATCTCGATTCTTACGCATGTTCTTGATTTGCTCATCAATTCCTGAAACAATTGGGTCAGCTTTTGTCGCGTTCCCTCTATCTGATCTGCTTAAGGCCAAGCATGTGCATAATAGCGACTGCAATGCATTTTTCGCCCCTTTTAAGCAACTTTTGAACCGCCTGACTGAAATCCTGCGCAGATTTCTTTAAGAAAATCCAAATTTACAACACCTGATTTTCCTCATTTTTGACACCTCTGCTACTTTACTTTTTTTAAGATTTTTGGTGGATTCCAATTCAACGGGTCTTAAAGTAGCAAACAGCGCATCTAGCGGCAGGTTAAACGCCAGTCAGTGTTTCAAAAAATTTCCGTTCTGATTATCATTGTTAATTCTGATGGAGGATGCGTTAATTACGCGTCTGGTGAGGAACGGCCCTAAGCCGTGGCCAAACCGGGGTGGGCAATGTCGATACAATAAAAGGCACCAGATAATCTTTTTCCTTCGTACACTCATCTTTTCATCTCTTTCTGAATTGGCTTATCTCTCCAAGCACGTATAAACTCAGTCTTCTGTAAATCATCCACTTATCTGTCTCGATATCAACACGTCCATTTATCTCAACTACACGCGTAGATCGGAAGTTGATCATACCATATAAATGTGTCAACGATCTAGATAAATACCAAAACAACTTCCATAAAGCTTCATTTGATCAGATCTTATTTTTCGCCAATTGAAAACTTTGGTCGATTAACTAGTAGATTGACTGGTTTTTTTCTTTAGGAAATCATTCGTTTTGTGAAACGCCACGGTCTCGTTCTCTTAGCCGATGAGGTCTATCAATTTAATGTCTATCGCCCCAAAATTACGCCTTGGACGTCCTTTAAGAAGGTCCTCCATGAAATGGGTCCTGAATACGCTGATAGCGTGGAACTCGCCTCCTTCATGTCTGCCAGTAAGGGCTATATGGGCGAATGTGGTTTCCGTGGCGGTTACTGCGAGTTGGTCAACTTTGATCCCGATGTCCAAGCCCAACTCTTCAAATACCTCTCTGCTCGACTATGTCCCGCCGTCCTGGGTCAAGTGAGTTGGATTTGCTCTATTGATACCCACATAGGCGTATTAGGCCTCATTTATCGTAGTTGATTTTAACAACCTGCATCGCGTTGGTTATTCTTCGATTTAATAAATTGCCTGCCATCCAAGAAGTATTAGCACGCACCACTAGGCTCTCCATATTGATGGCCGTAGTTCACAAATGGTCTGTTCAAATTACTGGTGTGCAGCCCAAGACTAAGAATCGCAATTTGGCCTTGGGCCGGAAATGCCTGGCATTCATTTTGTTGTTCGGTGCTTATTCAGCTGGTTTGCTTTATGACTTCGATAAAAAACCCTTCTAAAAGCTATACCTCTCGCGCATTGGACGCTGGGAATGGTCTCTCGGGCTTTTTTATCCAGAATTTTCAAGGAATTTGTCTCGGTTGAGACTTATTGTAGAAAAATTGCTGTATAAATAACTACCTTTAAGCCGAAGTTAGTTACCAAGGTAATGATATTTGGTTAGTCTTATTAATGAGGCTTTTGATTAGAGTTATCTTGCAATAATCCTTTTTGTGTTGGCAATAACTACTTCACGTCCGCTTGATAATTTACTTCTTTTAAGGTTTTTCGTTGTCTTAGTGGCCGCATAATTTTGATTCTGGCATGCTGGAAGTAATCAAATATATCTCATTAATCTTCACCGAGTTCGTGTACAAAAAGGTTCCTTGAAGAAACCTTTCGAAGTGAAGATTTACCAATATGTCAGGCAAATCATGATTTACCTTAAAAATAGTCAACAAATCATTTTGTAAAGTCTGGTAGTCTGCAGAGAACTGGCTACTTTTGCTGTCAGATATCGTCATGAATATGGTCCAGATGGGCGGGCGAATTTGGATTGACCGATGGCGAAATGGATGAGTTGAGGCATGGAGTGCGAGATGAACGAATAGAAGAGCCAGAGATAAAGGGCTACGAGGGAGAATAGGTCGCGTAATGCTTGATAAATGGTTATGAATAGTTGAACGGCTGTGCTGGAGGTGTTTGGATGCAATAAGCTACGCGTCATTAATTGTTTGTGTCAGGGGCCACTCCCCTCGCCTTCTCTATCATCAACTCGTGACTGTGGTAGTGGCTTGTGCCATAGTGCCATCCTCCGTCTGGGTCAGGCCACTCACATGGATGACACACCCTCTAAAATTTGGGTTGCGACAGATAAGTGACTTGTGATTTTTCATCTTATCGCTTATTGCATGGTTTGTGATTGTGACAGCACTCTGTTAAAACCGCCACCAACAACGGCAGCACAAATGCTCCTTAAATCATACGAAATTGAGGTGGATCAACGGTAGGTGAGTGGATTCTTCAGTGAATAGGAAAACGAACACAGTGAGACGAATGAAATGGGACTATAGTTTTGAAATGGAGATTAATGCTTGATTGGATCATACCTATCGATAAGCTTATGGAAGGGGAAGGGATGGCGATAGTTGAATGACTTATTACCTAGACTAGTTAATGCATTAGCGAGTGGATGCGTTCTGGAGAGGATGTATCCTTCTTTGACATCTACGCACTTCCAATCCGTTCATGTTCTCAACTTTAGTAACTGATTTTCTCTTTCCTCAAGGTAATGATAGGCCTGATCTGTGATCCTCCAAGGCCGAGCGAACCCTCCTACGATCTCTACATCTGCCAGCGGGACTCGGTGTTGGCAGATTTGAAGGAGAAAGCTCAACTCGCTACAGACACTTTGAATGGTCTGGATGGTGTAACATGCAACGCCGTTCAAGGGGCTATGTACGCTTTTCCTCAAATCCGACTGCCTCCGAAGGCTATTGCTGCTGCAAGGGTATGTCAATCTCATTTGCTCTTCAATTTGCACTTACGGCAATCGAATCATTCCTGTTTTATTTACTTTACCCTATCACTCATCCACCTATCATTTCATACCACTATTCAATTGTTCATTCACTCACCTATTCATCCAATTATTTAACCACTTTTCCTAACAATTCGTTCACCCAGCCACTACCTTACTCACCTCTTCATTTGATCATTTACTTAGCGATTATGTCATTAAAAAATACGTCTCTTCATTTAATTACAAGTTCATGAAGCGATCCCCTCCATCCA
The DNA here is from genome assembly GCA_023968675.1 of Taenia pisiformis. Lineage (NCBI taxonomy): Eukaryota > Metazoa > Platyhelminthes > Cestoda > Cyclophyllidea > Taeniidae > Taenia > Taenia pisiformis. The sequence continues at coordinate 3,681,699 of CM043739.1, read as the reverse complement.
TGCACCCATGTTACTACCCAAGTACCTTTCCAACCACGTATTCTCCGTTCATTCATCCGCCTGCCCTGCATTCCCCTACCAGTCTGCCCCTTCCCTTACCGTACCACAAAACATGGGTGCTAGCAACTGGTGTTAACTTGTCAGACGTGCCTGCGTAAGAAGTGCCAGGTTATTTCGGCTCCTGATAGGTGATTCTAGCCTTTACAGCATAATGTGATACCTTTAATTTGAATAGCTAGCGGATTTAATCGGTCCAGTCGTTGAATTGCATTTCAAAACCCATTTGTCGTTTAATAACAAGAAGACCTTCCCTGGGATGGATAACTGAACAAGCTCGACATAGTGTATGACATTGGTTCAGGCTTGTCAGTTCTTCAAATCGTATCCTAAATTTTTGAGATCCGGGTCTGTGATCTAATCCAACACACCCTACTGCGTCATCACCAAGGCAGCTCTGTAATTGGCTTTACCCTTACTGTGCAGAAGAAGTGCAAGGCCGGTAACTTGTGAAACCGTCCTGGCGATACTCAAAATCTCATACTCACTTGTGCTTTGAAATTTGTCAATTAAATGACCAGCTCACGTTTGAATCCCCCGACCAACACCCAGTAGGAAGGTAAACGTGTCCGCAAAGCGCGCCAGCAGCAAAATCACTATTTCTACTATCTCATCTATTTATCGCTAAGGCTTGCGCACAGTCAAATGACTGTTTGCTTTAATTGCCATTGCAGGAGAAGGGCATGGAGCCGGACTTCTTCTATTGTCTATCCCTACTGGAAGAAAAGGGCATCTGCTTTGTGCCCGGCTCCGGTTTCGGTCAAAGCCCGGGCACCTACCATTTCCGGTAAGTTGCTCGGTCCCCTTTCCCTTTCCCTTCACCCCTCCCACTTTGTCGGACGCCTCTCGCTGGCAATAGCGACGCTTAGATTGACTCAGGGTGGTTCAGTATATTTGATAAAGTGGGAGCCTAGGCCACCGAAAGTCGTGGAATGTGACCCGGTTTAAATGCTGATCGCGCCATTCGCGTTGGCATTTGTCGACCCGTCACTTTGCTGCCCCTCTAATGGGATCGTTACAAGTTTTTTTAAGTACCCTTTTGATCGGGATGTTCCAGTCTCGCAGACTAATCGGGCTGCGTTGCAGTACCGGTTTCGTAAGCGGGTTCACCAAACATCGGATCCAGGTAAGCCTTGACTGTATCAAAGGCTTGCTCACACCCTTCAAGGGTTCCACTGTCAAAGACATTTTCTCACCTAGCAAGGCAGCCGGGTAAATATGACAAAAATGCATTTAGCCAGTCTCGGTCTTCGCAGTAGTAAAAGGATAATCAAGATTTGCCTTTTTAGTAGAAACTTTATGTATCCTCTTTCATAAATCCTTCCCAATCGGTCACTCCAGCGAACTGAAGCGTTTCCTGATGCAAGCGCACTGGACACTCCGTGAAGTCCTTTTTATTTGGCTATAAGGCATCTCTTCCGTGACCGATGGGTTAATCTAGTGCGTCCACCGATTGGAGATTTGGCTGCTTCACCTTTCGATTCTGTTTTACATGGAAAGCCTTACTACTACAGCACCCAAGTACTCAAGAATTAGACATGGTTTAGTAAGAAAGTCCCCACAAATCATCCTTTCTGATGAGCTCTGTCCCGGAAGTGTTGCCCCGTAGAACAGTTGCATTTCAGTACCATCCAGTGTTTCAATGAAAAAGCGTCATTGCTATCGAATCTGTTTAGCAGGACTGGAGTGAGACCTCTGGATGGATAGTTTTCTGTTCAAGCCAATAGCCTCTCTATTAAAAACTGCCGAAGTTGTTTGTTTATCAGGACCTGTAGTTTGTCTACTATTTAGTTCAATGACTGTGAGGCCTGTGTTTTCCTGTGAGGTGCTTGAGTCACCTGCAAAGTTGTCACAAATGAGACCAGTTCTAAAATTACATCCACGAGTTATAAAGCTTTGTGTACCCAAATAGCCCAATTTCGATTAATGCCCTGAACACTCTATGGTCACCCTACTGCATCGCCCTCACCCCAGTGCTTGAGTTGACTGAGTCCACGTCCGCACTACGGACAGATAGCAGTACATTTTCCCATGCTGCTCGATTACTTGACGCTGCCTAAGTCAGAGGCTGGTCCATGAAGAGCGTATTTGGCCTACCAATCAACCCTTCCTCCAGTGAATATATATCTGAAAGTGTACCCCTCTAGCTGAATTAGGTAGCCAATGAGAGCCGAGCTTAGGTTTTTACTCCTGTCTTCCGCTTTACTGCCAGTTTAATCTGGCTCAACTGCCTCGCCCATCCGTTTTCATTGTTTCATAATCCGATCAAGCCTTTCCATCCGCGAGTCTTCTCCTCCAACCTGCAGAAACGAGATAGAGGCGGAACTACCTTTGTAGGCGCTGTGCAGCCAGAGTGAAGGAGCTGCACCCTACCATCTGTGTGGAGACTGATGCAACAGAACTGTCAGCATGCGTATTTGGTGTTACAAGATTATATCGCTTCACATACCCCCTCCACAGTTCGTTGATTGGTGAAACTTTTAGCCAACTTTCAACGCTATGCCTCCTCAAGTCCATCAGCTGGTAATAAATGTCACCGTGGAGTAAGCGGGGAGGCGTGCTAAGGTTCCGACTTTTGAGTTGAAGTCAAATTCGAGCTAGCGATAAGCGATCGGTCTACCTCTTTATTGAGTTTGAAAGCCTCATTTACAGTGCTAAACGTCCTAAATGTCCTTCTTAGTCTAAAATCCATGGTATTCGAAGCACCGCATGGCCTGCTAAAATCAGGTGAGTTTAATCTTTTGAGCCTAGTTTGGAAGTCCTTTTTAAAGAGTTGCGGCCTCTCACCCCTCAGTGCTCTGAAAAGGCAACAAGTTGTTTTAGCTCGATCTTTTCAACACTGGGTGGTCGTGCTCTTTCGGATACCATTGCCTGCATGTGACATGTCACAAAGACGATTGTCTCAAGGCCGCAGGGAAGGCATTAATAGTCCTGAGAGAGGAGCTCACAACGCGAACACACGATGCAATGTCCATGGTCACTTTTGGTTAAGGACCAAGCTATCCTCATAATGGGCGAACAGTGTCAAGATCTTTTCAATAGTCACGTTGTGCGAATGAACTCTCGTTGCCTTGTTTATAACCTCAACGAATGCATCCAAGACCCAAAATGACCTATTTGAGCCAACCTCAACGACATTCAATGAATATCAGTGTTGTTTTGGGCCTTTCTCGGGTTCAGCCATATCTCTACCCCACGCGTTCTCGGCCACTTACACGCCCCCTTTGGCCTTAGCATTGTATAACATAGGCACTAATTCGTGCTCATGACTTTCGTGAACATTAGGATTGGGTCAAACTGGCTCGTTCTTTTACTAGATAGTAGGAAAACAGGATGCCAATATCACGATTGATGTTGTCATTGGTACATTCGGGTACTTATAATTTATAAGTAGCTCATTTGACAAACCACAGTCCCTAGCGGAATCTTTTGGTGGAATCACCCTATTCGTTTATTTCTCCCCTTTTCTACATATTTGGGTGCATCAACGCCTGGTGCATTTCTAATCAGATGGATTTTTGTGTAGTCAGTTCAAGGTCACGCATTGTCTTGACTGTCATGGCAGCTTGTTTTCTCGCACTCTAGGGCATTTTAGCAGTTGGTCCTACCATTAATCACACAGCCACGTGGGTGAGTTGTGAAACCGCGGCATTCATCTTTCCTTCTCACTAAAACTTCTTAATTTGGGCGATTCTTAAACTGAGGTTATTCTACTGACACAAACCGCCTTCACGCTGTGCTTTCACATGGTCAACAAGCTATAAGTCCTACGTAGGCAGCGAGGAGGACGACTGGGCCTACTTTCTGCCTCAATTCATAGTCAGTTATGTATTTTTTTGTGAGGTCGGCTTTGCGCACACCTTTTGTTCCCCAGATTTGCTCGCCTCCAGAAGGGGGTGGTGCTTGATGAATGATGAGGCATTTGTGCGGAGGTGCATAGTCATGCCGCAGATAAATTGTGAGGATGAATCCCTGCCTTGTGTCCTGCTAGTGATGCAGTGCTACCCGAATTTAATTTTCTCAGCCACCTCCTCCTCCATGCAAAGCTTGCTTAGAGGGTGTTGACACAATTGGAGCAATTTAATCGCCGTTTCTCCTTCGGAAAAAAGCAATCTTTAATCACTTCCGCATTCTCCAGGGTTCATGCTTTTAGTAGCCATGGCAACGGGCTAAAGTAAAGGCCTGTCTTTTTATGGGTCTGAACAACATTACCAAGCTGACTTCACGCTTTGAATGTCGATTAGGGTAACTACCTGCTCAAAGCCACTGGAAGGCTTCAGTAGATTCGACAAAGAGAATTTTCGCGTCCACTCAAAGTACCAACAAAGGTGGTGGCAATAACGAGACTAGTCGTTCAAACCATGAGAAGATACATTTTGGGCATGGAATTTGACGTGTCGCGTTCCGAAAGGGACTGGGCAGACTCTTTTGAAAGCCTTCTTTTTACTCCTGATTTGCGGCTACTTTGACCAAAAAAAGGCTTATTATTCTCCCCCTCCTTGCCCTTCAGCACGACCATTCTACCCCCGGTTCCGGTGATGCGTCAAGTGATGGCTGACCTGGCGGACTTCCACAAGGCCTTCCTGGCCACTTACTCCTCCTAATCACTTTCACCTTCGCCTTTGGTCACTTCCTCATGTGACGGCCTCTCTCACTCCCTCTTCCCCTCTATGGCCCCATCGTGTGTCAATTTATTGCAGTTTTAGATAACTTTCAAAGGAGAGACTGACGGGCAAAAACGAAGGCAATTTTCCCCACAATAGTTGCAAAGCGATTTTGGATTAATTCTGTGCCATCAATTACGGCCATAAAAAGCAGCAATTACTGCGTTTTTACCAACTTACCCTTCCCATTGGTTCGTTTGACAGAAGTGGCATTAAGCCTAGGCGGGCTGGAGGTGTGGCGATGGGATTTGACGCAAGCAAAGGTTTGAACACCGGTAGGCCCAAGATGGTCATAAATGCCTTGACTACTCAAGGCATTTAGCAACTGAAGGGGAGACGCGAGTACGGCTGCAACCACAGTGGTAGCCAAAGCCTTCGCGTAGTCGATTTTTCCCAAGATGATGTAGGTAAGTGAAGGAAAGACATTCAAATCCACCATTATACTCGCGCTACAAGCTACAATGTAGGGCAGACGGAGGAGGCTTTGGTTCTCCGTCGGCGTCGTATCAGGCATTCTGCAAAGGAAGACAACTACGAAACTGACACACCAGGGCATTGGAGGTGTACGGTGTACTCGAAGCCTCCATTTTAAGTTCTCATTGAACGGGTCTGTATTTATCTTCATTTTAGCGAGTAGAAGACACCACTTTTTCGTGTCCTCTCCGGATCACCACTTTTCTGGGCTTCTTGGTGCCCATCCCACCGAACGGGAAGAGAAATCATATTCGACGCTTCTGAGGCTTTGAAATCCCTTTTTCGATGGGGGGATTGATAAGCCTTGATAGGCCAATCAACTTTATGCATTCCGCTCCACCAATCAGCTCCCTGTTTTCGTCAGTAGCTAGCCTAGCATCGCCTCATGGACCCTGATCTAGGCTTGGGACTAGTGCTCTAGAGGCTTAGCTAAAGCCTTTAAAGAGCAGGAAAAGCTTTAGCATCGGACTCTCTGCCGGTTTGAGAATGCAAAGCGCTTTTTGCTTTAGGAAAATGAAAAACAAGATTTTTAAATATAACCCCAAAATAAAAATTTGTTAGACAACATTTTGACCCGAACAGGATACGCTGTCATTTCAGGGTCAGTTTCGGGGTAGCTCAATGAGTCCACCATCAAGCCGGGCTTTTGTGTGAGAAATAAATTTCCGTCTCTGAGACATGACGTGGGATTAGTCGCTGCTTAAAGTACGACCAAGACATGACCTTGACCTCACTGTGCAAACTGTCTGGTGAATAACATAAATTTTGTGCTATCAAGCAAATCATCTGCATGACAGGAGCTGTTGCCTACCTGTGCATGGTGTGGGTCTTTGACATAAGTAAACAAAGGGCGGGTGGCCCCCCATGCTGGCCTTTCGTTAATTATGGATAAGTGGGTTGAGTTTGATGGAGCAAGGTGACTGTAAGATGGATTTGACCTGGGAACGTTTATATAGTCACTGCAGTAATAGCAAGCGGTTCTGCCACAGAACAGAACAGTAAAGCATTGAGGTTCCATTGGCCTCCGCCACCCTGAATAGCCATTAGGCTGGCAACTCAGCCTCAATCAGGATCGCATCCAAATTTATAATTCATGTGCTCACATTATCTACGGCAATACGAATGTACAAATTATTGCTACAGTGGTTGAAAAAACGGGCGGAGTACCAATCTAAACCATTGCTTTTGCCCTGCAAGCAAACTACCTTATTGATGTTAACGCGCCCTCAATTTCGATTGGCTGATGGAATGGTAGCCAATCATGTGAAAGCGGCCAGGTGATTGGTTGTTGGCATGCCCACTTCTGAGTCGCACTCATTGGATCATTACTGCTATTTTTAGGGCCGTTGGTAAACACGCAGGCAAGAAAAAGGGGTGCTTATGTGTGAATCAATTATAAATGATGTACGACATTTTATGGGTTGACATTTTTCCAGCAATCGCACACGCCCCCAAATGATGCGATTTCTTTAAAAGTGAACAAATTCGTCAACTTTAAAGGTGTGAACAAGAATGTGCACTTTAACGTTTTGCATGAGGAAAACAATAAAAATAGTCTCTTTCCTCCAACAATCTTGTGATTGGATCAAAGAGCATTTTTATTAACTGCAACACGATTGCCTTTGGTGCCGTTCATGTGCAATCCGTAAAAATGTTTAGTTAAAAAGGAATTTAAAAAATATTATGCAGGCAATAAAAAAATTATGAGTTTTGGCTGTGGATGGTAGAGAATTCAACCAAGCATAACGGCTAAAGGACTGTTGGTTTGGAGGGAAAGAGCGCAAAAATTCTTTCTTTCCGGTTAAACTAAAGCTTGTTTTTGAACCAAATTAGAAAATTGTTCGAATATTCTTACGAACGAATTCCAGTTGTAGGACTTCCATCATCAAAAGGCTAACAAACAAGTGAGCTTAAATTGTCGCCACACTGGGAGGCAAGTACCAATTAATAATAAGGCTTTCAATGAGAGAAGAAGATCAAAGCATTGGCTCTACTTTTGACCATGGGATAGTTTGTGTCCTAATCTAGCAAATCATCCATTCTCAGGATGAAAATGACCTGATGCATTAATGTAGAGGAGCCATTAGCCTCTAATGTCCCATTTGACAAAACAAATACACGCATAGGCGGCGTAACGCCTTCTGTTACAGGAATATTCATTACTGAACTGGGAATAAGTCACTGCATTTGAGACAGATGGCATGCATCCAAGTGATGCATGGCTTGGTGGTCGCAGCACTGATCGTCCTCCACCCTTCGACGTTGGGTCCAATTCATACAGTCTTGCATCTGACTTCAGCACCGATGTCAAAACTCCAGTTGTCACTTCTAGCATCGAATAACTTTGGATCCTTCCTTCACCTCTTCACTTCCCAATCACCCTTCCTCACGCCCTTCACACTTGCGCATACACACTACTCACTCGGCAAATGAGTAGCGAGTAGCTCTTTGCTATCGGAGGCAACTGCAGCGCTTACCACCACAAAAGCTGCCTCTCATTCCCTACTCGCGGGATTGGACTAACCACCTGCAATGCATTGCAATGCAATGTGATGCAATGTATTGACTCTGGTAATCCATCTGATGCCCCAGAAGAGCCACTCCTCCTTGAAAGCTGGCACCAATCACCACTCCAACCGATCACCACAATGACACTCTCCATCCCTCTTAGACAATAATATGCACTCTGCATCCATCGAACGACTTCTGCCTGACAAGCAGGAGCAGATCACTTCTGTCACACCAGATCCGAAGGCAAACGCGATCTCGAAGGTCGGCTTTCCGATTCACACAAGGCGGACTTGCCACAAGCCTTGGAGGTGCGAGAGGTGCGAGAAATGCCAGAGGTGGGAGTAACCTCTGTGTTGCAAATCGCCTGTAGGACCGTAAAAGTACAACTAGGCTGTTTCATCACTGCAATCACACCTTGGCAGTGAATGCATCGCTTCATCGCTTACGAGGCGAGTGAATGCACTAACTACTGACTTCTGGTGTGGAGGCGATCAACCATTTCGACTTCTACATTCCATGACACTATGGCCAACAGACATTCCACTCCATTTCACTCAACATCACCACCACCACCACCACCATCATCATCCTCTTCAGTGTCAGCACAATCTCTCGTCGATTTGGGACACTTAGTACACTCACCTCTCCAATTAACACGAAACGCTGCCACTTGATGAGGCATGGCACAAGTCCTCCAACTACCAGCATGGAAACCACCACAGCGAGACACTCCTTCCAGTCTGCACCAGTGACGTCGTGAGTCGTGCCATGTACGTGTGACAAGCCATCTGACACGGAGTAGGAAGTGGAGAATTGGCTGAGCAGTCGGAAGAGGGGTGAGGCAGCAGGAAGTTGTGAATGGGAGCTGTCGCAACCCTCAACTGCATTGGCACCATCGTCGACATTCAAGCCCAACCACACACACACACGCATACACACACAATGTCAGCCAGTGGTTCGGGATGGAGGAGGCCATTCCACTGAGAGGAAATGCAATCGGTGTGCAGTGAAGTGAGAAGATTGCCCATCTGCTCACTTAACTGCACCCAACAATTATCCACATCGTGCACATCCTCCTCCCCGCAGTCCGACAGTCGGTGAGGACTCAGAATCTACCACCAAACCGAATTATCCAACCTGGAACTCGCGAAGCCAGGCGGGCACAGCTTGTCGTGTTTTAGATAGCAGCCTCCAGATGACAGGAGGATGTGGCATGCTTGATTAGGTGGTTTGAGGGGAATGCGCTTTCTTTGGAAGGCAGCCTCACCACCACCACCACCACCAACACCACCATTACCACTGTGCGGTAGTGAGTGCAGATGCTGAACCTCCGCCATGCATCGTCATGCACTTGAATGATGTGTCAGCATCCGTCAGGGCAGTGCAGATGGAGAGAGGCCCACTGTTGGAACGACGCACAGCAATTAACTTGATGGATTGCACGTATCGTCGACTGACTTGAATTGACGTCAAACTGCGGCATAACACTATAACACTGCTATCCGACTCCATCATCAAGTGACAGCTTTTTTATGAATGTTTGAACTCCCCTCTACCACTGCTTTCTTTTCCATCTCTCAATTCTTCGTAGCCTAGTACCATAGGCCCTCCATGTTGCCATTGCCTAAGTTTTTCTCTCACTACTAGTCTTGAATGATGGCATGGCAGGACGGACGCGACTGTTGGCTAAACAATCGTCATTCAGTGATGGATTGGAAGCGATCGGTGACTTTAACGAGCATTGTCTTGTTCTGCCTGCACTTCACTCGCTTCATTTACTGCTGGTAAGACATTAGGCATTTCAGACTATCGCCTTGAGGTCGTCATCATGTCATGGCGCTTTCAATTCCTGTAGGCAGATTCCAGACCTCTAGATCATTACATTTTACTCGATCCATCAGTAAAGTCTCCTTCATTTTCCTTTTGCATTCCAATTTTGGTGAGAATTCTCCTCTTACCCCGCAGCTATCACAGTGCCCCAAATCGTTGAATGCCTCCTAGTTTTCTGCATTCGGAGCAGACATAAACGCAGCGCTCCTATTGGCCAATCGTGTGGCCCCTTCAAAGTAAGCTAGAACGGACATCCAGAAACCCCTTTCCGAGTTGCTGCATTTGAAGGTCAAAGCCCTGCAGCTTACCCTTTGCCCTCACTATTTCCTCTCTTAAATTCTCCATTCAAATGCCACTACCCCTCAAATTTGTTGGTGACAGAATCATCTCATCGAGGTTTCCTTTGAATGGCAGAGGCTGAATCAGCGTAGGAGCAAAGCCACGGCACGCCACCAAAGCACCTCAGTGCAAGGCAATGATTGGAAGGTCTGTCCAGTTTCCCCCACTCAAACAGAAGGCGAATGCAGTGAGAGGGAAATCAGCACCTCGTGGACACTCCATGGTGGTGAGAATTGCTAAGTTCTTGTCTTCTTATTCTTCGCCTTTTTGATTACCCATTGTGTAGTCTGTTAAAGCTCCCAGTCCCATCTGCCACGTATAAGGCGTGAGTCACTTGACACGTGTTGGAGTGCAGGATGTGATTTGACTGGTGGCCATTGCCAGTGTTGCCTCCTCGTTCTCCTTTCAGTGAAGCTTTGTTAAAGAGCCTAGAGGTTGATGGTTGGTAAAATTAGGAAAGAATCCACTAAATTTTAGTTGGGATGGGCTTATCATCACCTCGAGGCAATGGCCACCTAGCCCAAGTTGCTCCAAGCTTTCTGCGAAGAGATGACGTGGTGGACGAAAGGTGATGCAAGTCCTGGGCGACGGATGACAATCAGGGTCTTGAAAAACCAACAGATAGAGGCGTAGGCAGAACGAAGAGCAGGTGGATTGGGCCTTCGCGATGAGGGGTAGGAATGAGAGCCTTCATTTGACTTGCTACCAAGTGGGTACTTCTATGTGTTGGTTTCGCCCTTCATTCTGCGTGTCTTTATGCGTCTAGCCCTCCACCCAACCATCCATTCCGCAGAACTCTTTGCAATTGGGTAGACTTGCCTCAGGTGTCTGCTTGCTAGGAGAGAAGGAGATCGAGGAGTTATCTTCATTATGAGGTGGATGAAATTCACAGCATCCCCACCCCACTGGCAGAATAGTAAATGCATGGAGAATCAAGGGGAGGGCTGCGTGAAGGGTCGCGGGGAGGGAGACACGTAGTGGACTAAATAACTGTCCGCTCCACCATACGCTTGTAAAATATTCAAGGAAGGGACAATAGACAAAACGAAGGCTTTGACTTCCCTTCGTCTCCCTTTCCTTAAGGCTAAATAGACAAGGTCATGCATTGATTGGAAGAAAAACGCTTTCCTTCAAAAGACTTAACATTCTTGACCTTTCCTATCGAAGGATTCTTTGTTTCAACTTTTTCCGTTGCACCTTAGTGCACAGAGTGGATTGGTTAACCTTCAGGAAGAGGACGATTCCCAACAGATGTTTGGATCCGCAGTCAACGGTCTACACAGCGAATAGTATGGAAGAGGCAATACGGTGTTACGAAGGAACAGGCAAAAAGTGAATGGCTAATGGATGATGTATGAAGACTATTCTCTGCCATTTACTTGCTCCCATGGATGGTCTTGGTGATCAACTGGCCCACACCATCCCATCATCCCGACCTCACTCAACGCTCGTGGTCCAAATCATCCGCTTCATAATCCGCACCGTCTATTGCACTACCACTACAACTTCTTTCCGACTCTTTACAAACCCATGATAGGAACAATTGTCTTCTCTATCTATTCCTCTCCATGTGATGAACGCAGCCATCAGTCTTGGCCTCCTCATGAAACCCCACAAGAAACAGTCTTTCGAGGTGACGCAGGAGAAGCAGCTTCCTTTGAGGCTTCTGCTGCATCTAAGCGATCGGGTCCAACTCGCTATGTAAAGAAAGGAATTCTGCCACGAGAATCCAATGCTGCGCGATTGGATGACAGACTAGAAGCAGAGATTTTAACTGCCTTTTACCTGGACAGCACAGGAAGGCTTGATTTCGGCGTGCGGGAGAAGTGGCCGATTTCATCGAATTGTCAACAGAACTACAGTGAGTAAATTACCGTCAGAATGCTTTTCCATTAAAAGGAGATCTCGTCTACTTCATCACTTAACGACGACTATGTGGTAGGGAGGCTCAATCGTTCAGCCACGTCTGTAGCGTCTTGAGCATCCCTAGCAGACAAAGGGAAGTTCAAGCATGGATCAGAATAATGTATTCAAGATAGGGATGAAAGGAGCTGCTGGCATGGCCGGGAGGCCAGCCCACGCAGCTAGATCCAAGGCAGCCGTCCAAAATGTCGAAGTCCTACCAACAGGCCAAACAAACAAGGCACTACAACGACATTATGTGAGACGAACCCCCGGACTGATTGCTTGCTGGGAGCTCAGTGGCACCACCAGCAATGCCAACCTCCAGTGTAACACTGAAAAGATAGGAACTCGTGGCTGTTTTTGATGTCGCAGCAGTGAATCAGTGAAGAATGGTGCAATTTTCAGTGGAATTTTCCCACTTGCCTTTCAAATATTCCAGATTTATGGTTAGCGTTTATGCATGAGAATGGAGACAGAGCGATGTGTTGCCTGCGGTGCCTAGCTGTGGAGGGCGTGTTGAAGTGGTCGGGAATGAAGAGAATAGCGAAGTGAGGTAAAATGTGGATGATCAGTAACCTAATTGCTTCTTTAAGTGAGGACTGCTTGTGCCACAAATGGTGACAGGGAAGTCTGAGGAGCAATAAACAGGGCTCAGCAGGGTCTCCAGCTTCCAGTAATGCTGTATGCTCATCAATGAAACAAGACCGAAAAGAAACCTCACCTAAATGTTGTAGAAATGCTGCCACTTGATGATGGAGTCGGATAGCAGTGTTATAGTGTTATGCCGCAGTTTGACGTCAATTCAAGTCAGTCGACGATACGTGCAATCCATCAAGTTAATTGCTGTGCGTCGTTCCAACAGTGGGCCTCTCTCCATCTGCACTGCCCTGACGGATGCTGACACATCATTCAAGTGCATGACGATGCATGGCGGAGGTTCAGCATCTGCACTCACTACCGCACAGTGGTAATGGTGGTGTTGGTGGTGGTGGTGGTGGTGAGGCTGCCTTCCAAAGAAAGCGCATTCCCCTCAAACCACCTAATCAAGCATGCCACATCCTCCTGTCATCTGGAGGCTGCTATCTAAAACACGACAAGCTGTGCCCGCCTGGCTTCGCGAGTTCCAGGTTGGATAATTCGGTTTGGTGGTAGATTCTGAGTCCTCACCGACTGTCGGACTGCGGGGAGGAGGATGTGCACGATGTGGATAATTGTTGGGTGCAGTTAAGTGAGCAGATGGGCAATCTTCTCACTTCACTGCACACCGATTGCATTTCCTCTCAGTGGAATGGCCTCCTCCATCCCGAACCACTGGCTGACATTGTGTGTGTATGCGTGTGTGTGTGTGGTTGGGCTTGAATGTCGACGATGGTGCCAATGCAGTTGAGGGTTGCGACAGCTCCCATTCACAACTTCCTGCTGCCTCACCCCTCTTCCGACTGCTCAGCCAATTCTCCACTTCCTACTCCGTGTCAGATGGCTTGTCACACGTACATGGCACGACTCACGACGTCACTGGTGCAGACTGGAAGGAGTGTCTCGCTGTGGTGGTTTCCATGCTGGTAGTTGGAGGACTTGTGCCATGCCTCATCAAGTGGCAGCGTTTCGTGTTAATTGGAGAGGTGAGTGTACTAAGTGTCCCAAATCGACGAGAGATTGTGCTGACACTGAAGAGGATGATGATGGTGGTGGTGGTGGTGGTGATGTTGAGTGAAATGGAGTGGAATGTCTGTTGGCCATAGTGTCATGGAATGTAGAAGTCGAAATGGTTGATCGCCTCCACACCAGAAGTCAGTAGTTAGTGCATTCACTCGCCTCGTAAGCGATGAAGCGATGCATTCACTGCCAAGGTGTGATTGCAGTGATGAAACAGCCTAGTTGTACTTTTACGGTCCTACAGGCGATTTGCAACACAGAGGTTACTCCCACCTCTGGCATTTCTCGCACCTCTCGCACCTCCAAGGCTTGTGGCAAGTCCGCCTTGTGTGAATCGGAAAGCCGACCTTCGAGATCGCGTTTGCCTTCGGATCTGGTGTGACAGAAGTGATCTGCTCCTGCTTGTCAGGCAGAAGTTGTTCGTGTTAACACTCAGACGGCTTGAAGTGGACGACCGTCTCAAGGTGGTCATTTTGAACATGAGTGGTTCATTTACTATCGTCCTGACACCCATCACATTCCATTTTTTGAACTTGTAAAAGTGATTGTGCAATAGCACATTTGAGGAAGTGGCTTGAAGTCACCGTAAAACCACTCATCCGTCTTAGATAGGCGACAGACTGCAAGATCTACCGGTGGGGAAGAGTGGGTGGAGGAACTCTTTTTGTCCCCCTCTGCATTCTAATTTTAATGAGAGGTGATCGCCATCGGTCAGACACGATCTCGCCCATGAGACTCCTTCCTTTGTGTAACTGTGAAGGGTGGATCTGATGAAGGTTTGTTGCTGGGGTTGGACTGTTAGCTACATCTGAAGCGAAAGGTTCTTCTCGTAGCAACAATCCTCACTCATGTATTGAGGCCAGTCCACCTGAGTTTTGACGTCACCCACTGAGTTGGAGAGATGGACTTGCGGTGTCTCGGCAAGCGACTGGAGCGTGGTGTGCAAATCAAGACGATTTGTCCTGGGTACTGATGGTGATGGCCTAATGCGGTGTCTGTGCCGTCGTGAAGGGAGATGCCAAAATGTTAGAGGCGTTCGTGAGGCTTGTGCTCCAAGAGACTCGCATTAGTGCTTCGATTTGAGATGGAGAAGGCCTATTTTTATCATGATGCCGAGTAAAAGGAGGAGGAGAGAGAAGCGCCAGAGGTGGTCAAAGGAAGCAGCAAGAAGGATTCACTTACGCCTGATGGCGGGAATGAACTTCCAATGCCATACCAATGTCCACCGTAACACTTTGGTGGAGCTATTTACACTTCTCTACGTTTACAACACCAGCTCGTCACCTCATTCGTGCTTTATCCACTCGCTTCGCCTTAATTGACATTCGATTGCCACTTTAGCGTCACTCTCCAGTTCCTTGGGCAGGAAGTGGAGTTCGTGGAAGGAGACTTTTATTGAGTGCCCATTCGTCGGCGCTGGTCACTCAAGGCTCTACTGCCACCATTCCACTAAGTAGCCAGCAGAACCTCGACGGCGGTCTTCATATTACTTCCTGCCTTTGGCTTCATAAAGTCTAAAGGGTCTGCAAACTCCTCCCAAATGACAACCGCCCAAAACAGTGGAACCGGGAGATCCTGTGACACTGCCTGACAGAGGCATCTGCCTTTAGAAACCACTTTATCGCCTATTTTAAAATCATATTCATAATGCGCCCGAAAAAACGGTTCGTTGCGGGTCTGCCAACCACATCCAAATGACGATGCCTTCAAAGTGTACACTCAAGACCATCACTTATTCGATCTGACTGGATGAATGGAATGCAAGTGGAGGCAACCTAATAACACTGAATTGCGACCAAAATGGCGAGAAGAAGTAGTCGCGAACCCTTATCTCCAGAATTGGTTAAAGACACCCCTGACGTGGTGAAAAGCCTCACCTGCTACAAGTACCCTTGATCACCTTCAAGACAGTTTCCAGGCCAACGCGTTATCTCCTAGTGTGGCAAATGAATTCAACTGACATGAAATGACTCTTTAAGTTGCCTACAGGGCAATCTGGTGGTGTGTCTTCAGCTTTCAAATCTTGTCAAATAATGGCCTGTAAACATTCCGACATACGTAATGGTAATACAGGTTTTATGTTTGTGAGATTAGAAATTATTCAAATTTATATGGAATTTTGCCTTTTTTGCTCACAGCAATCGCATTAAAGGTCAGGATTCACTTCATTTTTAGCTAAATCGCCATCTGCTACTTTCCCTTGATCTCACGCTACTTATTTCCTTCTACGCGAATTAAGTAGGCTGTCGACTTCTATTTAAAGCTATTAAAAGATGTGAAGCAAATTACCGCGACGATAGTAATCAGATCTAAACCGTTGCCGCTGTGCATGCTTTAGAAAGTGAACAACTAAACTCTGCTTGTAAACAAATCTGGGCTGACCCTCTTCTCTCAAGATGAACTGCTATTTTACCGCGAGAACAAACACTGGCGAGCATCCACCCAGTGGACGATTGCGTAGGTACCCTTGACCGTGGATTTTATTAATCCTGAACAATCGGGAGAGTTGCTATATATCACGAAGCCAAAGTGAATTGGTTTAGCAGGGCGCTTTTGCCGCTGCTTGGGCTATGAAAATGCCGCAATACAATGTCCAACCAAAGGTGAGGTTGACTACCCTTTTGTCAACTAAGCCCCAACTTCTTATTAAAAATGCTTTTCAAGCCATTTCTCAATTGCTCAGCAAAAAAAGTGGGGGTAAATAACTAGTGGAGACTAAGGGAGAAAAAAACATTTAATTCCCTTATCAAACAATAAAATGCCATGGCAACGTGACTGTCGCAACTAAGACATTGAGCTTTTTGCCTTTTATGATGACTTGCAAATGTTTTTCACCCTCACCTCTGCCTCCTTTTCCTACCCCGTCTGGTCTGAGTTGCAAAAAGGGGATGGACTTTCTGTTTTTACAGCAAAAAGCGCATCATCACATCACGCGGCCAGATGGGTAGACGGAGTTGCATGTGCCACTGCAGCAGATCCGTTGGCCAAATTTTGGAAGTCCAATTGGTATAGAAGTTCTTAAGTGCATTTTGTCAGATTTACAAAGCTTAGCTTAATAAATGATAAATGAGAAGACCTTTGCATGAAACTTTTATGTTCTATTCGAGGAAAAACATTAAAAATGCAAATCGCGCACTCACACGTCTTCCAACTAGGCCTTTGGGTCGCCATTCCACTCGCATTCCACGCTTCCACAGCAACAGGCGTTCATGCACACTGCGCGAATACCATCGCCTCCTTATTCGCAATAAATTGACATCAATTTTAGTTTATCCTCCCGCCCGCTCTCAGTTACATACGTTTCAAAAATGGCTCGAGTGGCATGGTTAGTGTTAATTTAAACTGTCTACTTAATAATAATGAGTAAAAGCTTTTTAAAACCTTTCAGTGGGCGAACCACTGAAATTAAAATGAAATTCATCATTTATCTAGAGGAGTTTGGCTTCCCCCATTCAATCATCTGCCTTGAGATAGGTATTTAGTTTAATTTAATCCATCCTTAGGAAGTTCCGGATGCCTATTAAGGGAAACATTTGCCTCGACAATTTGACTGTCGATTAAGCAAAGGCACTGGTTGTTTCTTAAAATTCTATATCTTCAACTAAAAGAAGAACACATGAAGCTATGGGCAGAGTTCACTGGAAATTGCTACATGAGGGAAAATAGACCTCCCGCAAATGGGCCGGAATGGATAAAATGGAAATATAAATCCCAATTAATTGCAACCAATTCCACAAAAGACAAGGATGTTAGGCACACTTATTTTAGTAATTATGGTGATGATAGTTGCATTACTTGATGGGAAGCAATTAAGAGGCAAACGTGAAGAGCTGGATGCGATTAAGATCAGTGGAGATTGCCCTCGTCTGGGCGCCAAGGACCTTTGCCTGTCAAGGTTAGTTTTGGTTAATCAATTCCTGGATTGATGGTTATTTGTCTGTTTTATCATCTATTACAATAAGCTTTTCTGCTCGTTGGAGAGCAGTCTTGATTAGTGCGCGCTGAAGGCCCCAGATGAGCTTTCAATTTCACCCACGATGTCTAGGCAGACAGTGTTGGGAGCTAAAATAGACCCAAACCGCATTAAATTAGCATAAAGCTTAAGCTTTACAGTGTTTGTTTTTTAATGGACAATTTTTTTTGCAAATTTCACCTTACTCATCGACAATCATTTCGGTTGGATTACTTCGTAAAGTTCGTTTATGAGGCGCTAAAATTTATTGGAAAGTTTTATGGCTGGGACATCAAAAAACGTCTTTACACAGTCTCAATTTCGTAATGAGGTGTGTTTAAGCTGAAAGGATTTACGAGCGATGTGTAAGCAGGAACTGCAAGTCTGTAGAGGCAACCGAACACCGACACTGATGAGAACTTTCATCTAGTTCCAGTGCAGGCAATTTCTTTTTTACCAGAGTGTTTCCCCCCGTTTTGTTTTACTGCCTGTCTAGTCTAAACGCTACGAGTCTCTTCTTCAAATAAGCCAAAAGTGTGGGAGTATCACGACCTCTGTTAGAACCTATGCATTGCTGGAAAGGAAAAAACGTTGTTTTGTAAGCGGCGCTGATGGTTGGATGGTGTCTCTGGCACTTCTGTTGCAACTCACGAGAAGTTGTTTTCCTTAATGCCATGTGGATATGGTATTTAGTAAATAAAGCAAGTCATCTCCTGACAGGGTGAGAGGGAAGGGGAGTAGGGAACAGCTCAATTTAATGCAGCGTCACACTCCTCCACTTGCCTTTAACATCGAAACCACATTCCTATGTCTCAAATGAATTTCAATTCAGGCAAGTTAGAGGACCAACAGACTCTCAGCATGGATTCATGTCAAGACTTACGGAAACCATAAATGGAGTGATTTGATTGGGTAAGCTCAAGGTTACTCAGTGAATCTCGATTGAACTGATTGGAGAAACCGCAAACCTCCTCACCTTCCTTTCCAGGACCGAATTTATGCTTAAAACATCCCGATTTAGGATTGCTTAGAGCTGGCTTTGCTAAAGTGTAGCATTTGAATTAGTGATTCGAAGTGAATAAATGATTCAAGAAGTTTGTGACGTTTGAAAAGCTAGAACCACCTGATTTTAGGTACGGATTCCTTTCTTCTATAAAAAAAATAGCGCGGAAATAAACTTATGGACAACCACAACCTTCATTTGTATGCTGCAATTATTGCCAAGATGACAATCGAAGGGGGCAGGTCAAAAGAAGAGTGATTGGAGGGGGTAAAGTGCCCGCTTTGGACAGCTTCAGTTGGATGACATAAAGAAATTCAAATGTCAGCAAAAAAAGATGACGGGAGGAGATGAGGATGGAACCTTAAAGATGTTTGAAACGGTATGCAGAATTAAATTACAACATGGAGACCCGCGTCAAAGGCCTTCGACTCAGCTCTTAACGCTTCGTATGCGGCCATTTATAACCTCAAGCCAATTCTAAAGGGAGGGAGAACAAAACGTGGCAAAATTATGACTGTTCTTTGAAAGAGTAGAAAGTGGTAGCCATTATTGATTTAAATTGCACGTCAAGCCATTTTGACGTCTGCTGCGATGGCTGACGCCGAACGCCGATCAGTGGAAGGCACAGAACCAACGACAAGAGGACTCTAGAAAGCTTCCAGGCAATGAACATGTTAAGCTCAAAGATTGAAAAGGCGCTGAGCTTCTTAACCCCACCGCTGTCAGGCCTATTCATCATTTGCGTGCTGATTGCACCAGACAACGCACCACTGAACATCGTCTGCACTAGCAAATTTTGTGCAGGGTGAGCAATTGTCCGTCCACACCACCGTCACTGTCCGCCAAACCATCTCCACTGCACCAACTGTCGTCGCCTCCTGACACACAGCTTAACGCTCCACTGCATTCTGCACATTCCACGTACCTCTTCTACTTGCCCAGCTGCCTGCCTGCCTGCCTGCCTGCCTGCCTGCCTACCCACCTACCTGTCTGTCTGCCTATCTGTCTGTCTGTCTGTCTGTCTGTCTGTCTGTCTGTCTGTCTGTCGAACTGCTTGGCTGTCCCCAGCCTCCACAGCCACCGCACCTAAGGCAGTCGCAATAAAAGCATCCACTTTGCCGTTCCCCACCACAAAAGTACTGCAACACAATGAGTCAACGGTGCACCCAACCCACGCACCACCTTAACCTTGGAGAACAACGCACCAGGACCTCCTCCTCCTCCTCCTCCTCCGCCTCCTCCTCCCGCCACCACGATGTCTTGCGTGGCATCACCGTTGGAGGCGTCCCCGTCTCTCCAGCCCCAATTAACATTGCAAATAATCCGCCTTCACCACAAACATCTGCAAAACTGCCTTTGTATTCACCACGAGGCAACAACCACCTGTCCTCAATTACCTTCACCACCTTCCACTTTGCCAACCCCCAAACACAGTCCCACCTCACTCCGCCTCCCACAACTCCACTCCACTCCACTCCACTCCACTCCACTCCACTCCACTCGATTCGAAGCCACGCTACGCCCCTCCCTTCGCCACATTGGAAGCACGTTGGCAAATGGACACACAGACGTGCCCACCGAAGCACGCGATTTCGGGCAACATTTTAATGTCTTCCCACTGCACCACCACCCTCCACCCTGCATCGTCCCACGCATCGCATCTCACGGCAACCACGACACGGTCATAAAATCTGTCTCAAAGCAAAGTGAGCGCCGAAACCTCGTGGGGTCATCGCAGGTCCACCTACGACCTGTGGTATGCGCCGCGTTGACGGGACGTCGAACTTGCTGGTTGCCTCCAAAAAGCCTCTCATCAAACAACCCCTTTGGATTCCCTCTGTCGAGGACTTTGCTTGTGACTCTGCTTTGTATTCGGAAAGGGATTCTACTCCCTACAAAATCATTCATTATTTTACCAAGGCGGAGACATCAAAAATGGCTTTTGCGGAAATGCTTTTGCCTAAAAAAACTAGCACATCATGCAGCGGAAGCAAAATGCCTCCCTAAGAGCGACGTTTTCGACCAAAATTACGGGGAAAATCTTAAAGAAATAAGTCGTTCACAGCGAAATAAATTACCTTTCGTACTTCAGCATTATCCTTTCCTTTCTGCATTTCATTAAGATACGCGAAGATGGGTCTGTGGTTCCACCGCGGCTGTGACGACTGTCAGTGTGTTGGAAAGGCCGCAAAAGCAGCAACTCTGAAGTGCAAAAGGGTGCGAGTGTGCAAGAAGACAACCTACCTCGAGTGTCACCTTCTCAAGATCACTCTGAACTGGCAAAAAAGGACACCTGTTGCCAAATAGGACATTTGCCGGTGCCTGGGACTCGACTGACTAACTAGTTCGGGTTAAGGAGCTTTCCCATTGGTTGTTTGACTCTGTAGTTCAGTTAATGGAATTATCCTGTTATTTGAGTAAATTCTGTCATCTATTCATTTAAGGACGGGTGTGTTTGTGGTTGCCTCTTTGTTAAGACATTGAGGCAATAATGTTGTGGTGCGGGTGTTGGCTAATCCGTCTAACAGCGGCATGGTTCGGCAGAGGCTTTGGGTTCCAACACAGTAATTCCTTTTGATGAACCAATTTCATTGCTGGGTTCATCAATGAATTTAGTGCTTTGTTTGCTTTAACTGTTGGCTGTTCTCACACACTAGTGGCGGCCACCCTGAAGCCAGCCGAGTGGGCTGGCCTGCCGGCCATGCCAGCAGTTCCCTTCCTTTCCGCCTAGTATTCTGACCTACACCTAGCCTTCTTTTCGTCTTTTGGGGATGCTCGGGGCACTACAATGCATGTTCTCAAAATACGCTCCGTAGGCCAGCATGAGAGTACAAAATCCACGCGGTAGTAGGGCCGTACAATGGTACTTTAGAGCCCGGCGTATCCTTGTCACATACCCTTCAACTTAGGTGGTCTAAATCGGCTTTTGACATACAATAAAGATGTTCGTAAGTCTTCATACTTCTAATAGTAGAGGTACAAAAGAAGATAAGGAAAGGGAAGAATCGTCTACCATCATCTGGAGATTCATCTAACTACACCGGTAAAAATAGCTACTTTCATCTGCTAGCACTTCGTAATCCATTCCGTCTATCATCAGGCTCAAATGCAACAGAGACTTTGATTTGATAAAAAACTGTCAATTTGGCTCAGGCTTGTGTTTTCTGGTGTTTTAAACGCTGAAATATTAAGCACAACAAACAAAAAGAAGAAATATCAAGTACGTGCTAGAAATAAAGGTGCAAAATGCAATGTAAACGATATCCAAATAGTTGCTTGTTAATCTCGCTTTAATTCATAATAATACAGGCACCTACTTTGCATTTAAAAATCATAAATCGATAATTAATAAAGCTCTAAAATTAATTGCTTTTTTTAAATTGGCTATTTTAAATACATTGCATGCAATTGCAAAATTCTTTTACGTGTTTTAATTGTCTAAGGTCACACGAGTATTTTTCAGATGCTGGCGATATTTTAATTAGGGGAGCTATTCGAACATGGTTTTGGGGGTGGTTTTATTCGTGGCTTTCTTCGTAGCCTCTGTAGAAAATGCTACAAAAGGTTTGTACTGTAGTCATTAATTGGTCTACTCTCTTAGAACGTGATGTGCATGTAAAATTGGGAGACAATATTCGCCTATGCTGCGAGTTGACTCAGGAAGGTATGTGCTCCGGCTCGGTCGATGTAATCTATAGTTCCTTCGAACATATTTAATAGATTTTTTGCAATTCTTTTATATTTTTTTTATTTAGTGTTTAATTTTTACTGCGTAACCGCCTGCACGCATCATCTTTGCTATTTTCGATTATCAAGCTATGAACACGCTGCAATTTGTCCCCACGCATATGACCGTTGTATCCATATTGCTCGCATTTGCTATTATTTTCAGAGAATCAGGTGATTGTTATGCATCAAGGCGACAAACGACTGCGCAGTCTTGTGAGAGTGGTGAAGTTCAGACAGACTGATGCAAACAGTCATGACTTCTTTGCTGCTCACCCAGGATACTCGATGAAGGATATCTCTGAGCCCGTGGAATCTTTGTGTATTGAAAAGCATGATCCCGGTGCAAGCCTTGATGACGACGGCATGGAATTTCGATGTGAACTTATTGACCAAATGGGTCTTGGTTCTACGGTTGACGAAGAAAAGATCATCATTCGCGTCTTTGGTTCGTGAACCGATAGTTTTTCTACTTTTGGTGTCACCAAAACCCTACTTTGACAACAGCTATGACTATCAAGCGTCCATACTTTGGTTTAGATTTATTGTTTAAAAATTTATTCAAATATTTGATATGGTAAAAGACCAGTCCGTTTTAAAGGCGAGGAATTGTATACGATGATGAGTTTTCTGTTTCAGAACCACCAGTGGTGAGGCCTTTGCCACCCATTTTGGAGTCGGTTGTAGATGGACCAGTGAGTGTCAAATGCTCTGCCACCGGTCGACCAGATCTAAAACTTCGGTGGATCAACGAGGTGAGCTTCATAGTTTAATTTCTGCCCGCTTTTCCATCCTCTGTCGCCTCATTTTCTCTGAGTATATGTGAGGTGCGTGATGATGAGGCACTGATGATTTGGCAGCCAATCACACTCGAGTTTGAGGCAGAGGTGAGGGGAGAGAGAGAGGGGAAGGCAATGCCTACCGTAGTCCTCTGGGTAGTCAAAAATGTGGATTTACGCCATATTTTGCCTGCATGGCTTGTATCCAAGTTAGCAGCGGTTTGTAGCAACGCTGTCACTAGCACTGCCAAGTTGGCTCATCATGGCATGCCGTAGACCCCACAAATTTTGCACCGACAGATGAGTTCATCTTAATCGTGCCAAGAAGACCCTGCAGAGTAGCACTGCTTAATTTTTCGTTTTGTTAAAATGAGACTAAAGCAGCTACAATTTCGTTCCTTACTTTGGTTTCATTGTTTTGTTCAATCTGGTGCATTCAACCGTTTCATATTTCAATGGTCACATTTTCGGACATTCTTAAATAGTTCGTGTGCACATCCCATTGAGCTGAAGCACCGATTTTTACAAGTCCAGGTCTGATGCGTAAGGTAAAATCTACTCACTTCACGCAAGCAAGAGTTGTGCAGGAAGTTTTTTTTTCGGAAAACAGTCAAGAGCCCGAAATCAGATAGATGAAAGGCCTACTTTTGTGGGAAAACACCACATCCGCATCCCCTTCAACTGCTAAACTTAGCTACTGAGGAAAATTGCATTCTAGGGTGATGCGAGAGGGGGTGGTAGGTGGCGATGGGAAGAGGGGAGGAAGAGAGGGCGGGAGATGCTGTCGTGTCCGCATCCCAGTTCCCGTGAGGTTATTTCCCCAAGCACCATATGTTTATCACACTGTCTTGGCAATAAGCACTAGGCAGTCAAATGGAAGGTTGAATAGACGATTGGGGAGCAAGGTGGGGAGGGGGCTGCAAAAGCGTCCAACGCTGGATTGCTGCTTTACAAACAGGTGCTCCATCTCGTTGGGGAAGTTATTATCCACTCCATTCCTAATTACTTCTGCGCCTGCTTTTTTGACAATTTTAATAAGTAATCCCCACTTACCTCGGAATTTAACCAATTGCTTGAAGTAAGGACTTTAAGTGGCTCTATCCAATGCCAGGTTGGAAGACTGTCTCTTGCAAATTTCAACAGAGCAGTCTTTGAAAACTCCACCCACAGTCCACAAATGTGCAGACGAGCCATCCTGACATTTTTGGCACTTTAAGGGCAAAGAGTTTGTTGACCATCCGATCACATTAGGTGGAACTCGGTGCTTGACTTCAAAGACCTGGCAATGACTGACTGAGGTTGCTGCCCTTCAGAATGGGCCGAAGGCTTGAGATTTGTGCTCCAGCATCCTTCGCTTCTCACTCCTTTTTCCAATTTGACATATCCTGGACCCTTCCAGGATTAATCGAGGTAGCGATCTCCCCACTCGATGCATACTACTCATTATCCATAAGACTTCATAGAAAGTTAAATTCCTTTATAAAATGAGAGTTTAAGCACTTCGTGCAGTCTTAACGACATCTTAAGATAAACAAGAAAGTACACAGGAACTCGTGTTTACTTTAATGTGAGGATAGTGGTCAAATTTCATGGGTCAAATCTTTTCAAATCGAGTGGTGACAAGTGCATTCCATGAGTTAATAAAGCCAACGGTTTTCTCTTAACCCATAAATAGTCATTGGAGAGAACTTAAGGCGACTCATCCACCTCTGGAGGTGGATGGTCTGACTAGCTCAAAGCGAATTGTAAAAGGAGGGATACAAAAGAGCCAAAACTAGCCAACACTTTGGGCATGCAAATCGGCAGCATTGACAATCCCTCCCTTGATTTCGGCTCCCTGTACCCCTTTTCCCACGAACTGACATGACCAAAAAAGAGGTGACACGTTGATACACAGTGAGCATGGTCATCCCTCCACTTTATTTGAATTTTACTGAGTAGAGAGTAGTTCGAGTTGGTACAGCTAAGGCAACCGAGTTTTGTGGATTAAGTTTTTTCACACCGCTACTCCATTTTGGCCAGTACTCATGCCTCTTCATGCATCAGAGTTGTTTCACAGCTCCGGTCGACGTAAATTGCTGCTAAAATTTTATTACAGCATTCATTCTGACCAAAGTTGAGCTTATTTCGGATCTGGTGGGAATATTTTTCCCATTTGTTGCTCTGCTGGCGGCGAACTTGCGTACATGGAGGTCTATAAATAAGTGTGTGGAATGCGGTTGATTGATATCTGAAGTGCCTCATTTGGTTGTAAACTTTCCCCTCCCCCCTTGGTTGTTAAAACAGCGCGTTAAATTCCTGTCTTATAGGGACAAGCATTTGTGCCATCATAGTTTATTTTAGATGGAACTATTTTATGGCAAAAATTCGGACAAAGAATGTTCAAATAATTCAGTTCTTTACTGTTATAGCCACTTTTTTGCACCTATTTCCCACCGTCCGCCTTGACACCTAAGCCTCAATCAACGTTGCAATGCTATTGGTTAAATAAGCGGTATCGATTTCCAATTGGTCGATTATTATCCAATCAGCATAGTGCAACCATCAGCAACCGTTTTTTCTCAAAAACGTTTACTGTTTTGCTTAAAAGCCATAATTTAATATTTTTCCAAAGGTGGACTTAGGTGCCCATGTCAGAATCTATCTGATCGTTTTTTTTTCACTCAAGGCATAAGCGTAGCAATATTGTGTCAGCATAAGACTTTGGTTAAACTTATTCCTAAAAAGTGGGTGGAATGTGACCAAATTGGCGATTTATGGGTCTTAATTGTGTCCTCTAGTCGCCTTTCGTCCAGACACTGAGGTTAACTACGCAGTAGCTGTTTAGAGTGCCAGTGGTGTGACAAATATATAATTTTTGTGTCGGCGATCGGTAAATAAGTTAGACAGCCGATTTTTTAACTGATAAGAAATCGGTCTACCTGGGTTTTAGTCAGGCACCTGTTGGATTACAACTTGGCGAATCCAGAGGTCCACACGCTCCACTCGAGGGTGTGAATAGATGAGGATCGGAGGACACTGGTAGAAATTTGGCATTAAAAAATCGTATCTGCCTTCTAAATCACTCCAGAAGGTCATCTTTTTTTATCCCCAGTTCAACAGCACTTTTTTGCTGATTCCGTAGCAGTGTGTGCATAAATTTTTCTTGGAAAAGAGAAGGTGAGCCACCAACGGTGGAGGATATAATGTGAAGCAGCATTAAAGGAGATTGTGTTTTCCCAGCCACGCATAACGCGCCCTCGCCCACTATCTCGCCTCTTGATCAATGAAAAGTTATGTAAAGTTTCGCTTAATCACCTAAATATGAGTTTGTCACGATCACATGAGAGATGAATCCGATCTAAGTTGGAAGCGAGACAGTGGTGGCAAAAAAAGCGAAAGGAGGGAGAGAAAAGAGGAGACGTTAGATACTACAACCATCCAATCATGTCAAAGTAATCGTATTAGGCTGGAGTAAGACTCCATCCATTCACCCTGTGAGTTCCTTTTGAAGTCAGTCTATGAATACACAAGCCGTGCTTCGACCAATTTAACGTAAAGCAGCCCCTAAGCCCCCACCCACCATTGATAGGAGGGAGAAATGCGACAGACACGTGACCGCAGAACCACAGTGCAAATTCAATAGTCTTCTATCGGTCCGAAATTCCTCTCTATCGCCCAAACAAACATAGCGTCGTGATTTATGGCTAATCTATGCGTGCGTTTCGTTCAGTCTTGCCTAATCCCCTACGCCCTCCCCCACTTCCCCCCTTATGCGTACACAAACACAAAACTGCAGCCCACTTGTGTTTGTACAACGGTTTCGCAACTACGTACGACAACTCGACTTTGCTCTGTCCCTACCACTGCGCCGATACGTTGATAACTAGAGGACGTAGTGTTACCCACCAATCCGGTCGATTCGCTCCACGGTAACGCTGTAGTGAGGTCAGCGCAACTCCTCCTTTCCGTTTTAAAACACACACATCTTCCACTTTTTTTGCGGGAAGCATTTAATCATGCGACATAAAGTATCTCATTAGAATTTGGACTCCGGTTTCACCCTTTTTTTCTCGTCCTTTTATTGCAAATTCAAAGCCGCTTAAGTCTAAGCTCAGGAAGGCAGCTTAATCTTCAGATATGCCTAGGGTTTTCCTGTTCGTTATGTGGAAACAATGGAAGCGTGCCTTCAGTTGGCAGCTTTGACACATTGTTTGCTCCCTGTTGCACACAATGGCGGTGAGGCCGACTTGGGACTGAAGGCGGCACCAACATTTGTAGCTTCATAACGCATGCCATTGTTCTTCATTAATGGTAGTTAATAGATGGGTTCTTCTTAAAAAGCAAATATTTTGCTGGTTTAATGGTAAGGAAACGGGTAAGTGATGCTTCGACCTGTTTGTGTCCAACTTCCTGTCGAGGTAATCAAAGATGCCACCTTTGAAGAAAGCAGCCGTTTCGCTAAAATCTTTAGTTCTCATTGTATCATCCTCACGCAGCGAGGCAATTGAAGATTTCAACAATGAAAGGAACCGTGAATTTGCTTGATGAGAGGCTTTTGAGAGGCAACCAGCGAGTTCGACGTCCCGTCAACGCGGCGCATACCACAGGTCGTAGGTGGACCTGCGATGACCCCACGAGGTTTCGGCGCTCACTTTGCTTTGAGACAGATTTTATGACCGTGTCGTGGTTGCCGTGAGATGCGATGCGTGGGACGATGCAGGGTGGAGGGTGGTGGTGCAGTGGGAAGACATTAAAATGTTGCCCGAAATCGCGTGCTTCGGTGGGCACGTCTGTGTGTCCATTTGCCAACGTGCTTCCAATGTGGCGAAGGGAGGGGCGTAGCGTGGCTTCGAATCGAGTGGAGTGGAGTGGAGTGGAGTGGAGTGGAGTTGTGGGAGGCGGAGTGAGGTGGGACTGTGTTTGGGGGTTGGCAAAGTGGAAGGTGGTGAAGGTAATTGAGGACAGGTGGTTGTTGCCTCGTGGTGAATACAAAGGCAGTTTTGCAGATGTTTGTGGTGAAGGCGGATTATTTGCAATGTTAATTGGGGCTGGAGAGACGGGGACGCCTCCAACGGTGATGCCACGCAAGACATCGTGGTGGCGGGAGGAGGAGGCGGAGGAGGAGGAGGAGGAGGAGGAGGTCCTGGTGCGTTGTTCTCCAAGGTTAAGGTGGTGCGTGGGTTGGGTGCACCGTTGACTCATTGTGTTGCAGTACTTTTGTGGTGGGGAACGGCAAAGTGGATGCTTTTATTGCGACTGCCTTAGGTGCGGTGGCTGTGGAGGCTGGGGACAGCCAAGCAGTTCGACAGACAGACAGACAGACAGACAGACAGACAGACAGATAGGCAGACAGACAGGTAGGTGGGTAGGCGGGCAGGCAGGCAGGCAAGCAAGCAGCTGGGCAAGTAGAAGAGGTACGTGGAATGTGCAGAATGCAGTGGAGCGTTAAGCTGTGTGTCAGGAGGCGACGACAGTTGGTGCAGTGGAGATGGTTTGGCGGACAGTGACGGTGGTGTGGATGGACAATTGCTCACCCTGCACAAAATTTGCTAGTGCAGACGATGTTCAGTGGTGCGTTGTCTGGTGTAATCAGCACGCTAATGATGAATGGGCCTGACGACAGTCGGTGTGATTCAACTTGAATGTGGAAGGCCTCTTTTGACCATCCAAGTGTTAAACCGATGGCACCGAAAGTGATTCGTATTATCTGACACGCACACACACCGTGACAGGACCTTAGCCAAATGTTTCGTCCTGTCTATATTTAGCCAGTCAATGATCTGCGCCGATGCTTGTGGTCCTTCAAAGGTGCCATCCTATACATTTTCCACGCATTGGCCCTCCCCATTTGAGCTAATTTTCAATGCTCTTCCTCGAAAGAGGCGAGTTTTGAAGCATCGCATTAAGGGCGACCGAGGAACTACTTGCCATATTTGGCAGCACGCAATTCTCCCTACCACTTTTATCCTCGCAGTTATCATTTATCCCCACAGGCTCGGAGCTGGAAGAAATCATGTAGAGGGCGGGCAAAATGAAAGTAACTTGGGTGCACTTATTTTCGTTCGATTGGGCAGTTTTCCACATCCCACTGCATTAATGCCTCGTGTAGGTTTCGATGGCATTCATTTATCATGTCATGGAATGGAGCACTTAAATGGAGAAGATAACAAGCATAACTTCGGGTGGAATTCCTCTCCTCTTTCCTCATGCTGATGAAAAAGAAGAGAATAAAAACATCTTCTCTTAAAAGGCAGGATTTTGCCTTGGCGTATTGTCATGGGTTTCCTTTATCCGCTTTGTTTTGGGAGACTGAAGGGAAAACACGCCCCTACTGTGGGAGGGGCCGGCAGGCCAGGACGTCAACCCGCTGCCATCTCCTCCCTACCTTCTCACAATTCTCTCCCCACCGCTGCAAATTGCACACTAGAAGTCATTTCAACTCCACCTGCTCCAATTTCTGCCCCTTTTGTCTCTTCTTTGGATGGCACTTAGGCATAGACCGGTCTCATTGAATACGGACTCTCGCCGAGACATCGCCAAAAGATGCTGTCCTTACCACATTGGGTTTCCGGAGTTAAGTTCCCGAAGCATTTCCACAAGACCACCTTGTAGGTCCTTGAAAACTTAAATTGGCTACTCTATGTCGAGAGACTCCAGCAAAGCAAGGAATCGGTTGGAGCACATTTTTCTGTTTATGATTCTCATCTCCCACCGACCTCCCGTCTTGGTGTCGCCTGTCAGCCCAAAATCCTACGCCTCTTTTGGAACCGTGATGCTATCAATCTTTCCTATTGGCAGCACTGACTGACGGACTGATGGACTGCGGTTATTTTTAACCTCTACGCCCATAATATGGACGATTTACCTACCTCGCAGCACGCAGTTCCACTTCAATTACTTGGGAAGTCGTTTTGTGAGGTCTTGCTTCTCACTATCAGGTCAAATGCTTGCAGAAAGGCGGGGCAGTGTGAGAGAGAGTGCTGCAAATGTGTAGATGGGTGTTTTTCTTCTCTCATGTCACAACATCGGGGCAACACTCTCACAGGTCATAAAATTTTTTTCTTTCCGTCACCACTCCATAAAATTTGGGTTTCCATCTCCCTAGCGGTGGGTGGTAGATACGGTCGCAGATTTTTTAGAATGGTAACGAGGTAATGGGCGCGCAAATGCTGTAGCAACGCCTTTTGTCTCTCGCCCTTCCTTCCAACGACTGAGAGGTTGCATCACCTCGTGGGTAGGAGCGAATGCATTGGAGGAGGCTAAACCACTTCTAAGGTGGAATTCCGAGGAGGTGATTCTGGCGTCTACACATCCTATTAATAGAAGAAGGAAAGGAAGGGGTAAATTTTAAGATACTCCAGAGCTAACAGGTTTCCTATCGACCGCTGACATTGACAGGAGGACACAATGTTGGCACAAGAATTTATCCTCGCTGTCCTGGTCCCTTTTCTAAGTAGGCAGCGTACCTATCTTCGACAACAGCTAAGTTTCTACTACAGTGGTTTCCACCCGTGTCAAACACAGTGCTTCCCAAGACCCCGAGCCAGTCTTCGGGGCATTGAGGGCGATCGCCCAAGCACCATGGGACTCGATTCCAGGCGAGCGAGGGCGGGGGCAGTGGAAGTGAAGAGGAGGCAAGGGAAGGAGAAAAAGTAACTCAAAAGAGGAATAAAGTGGTGGCGGTGCTGTCCAGCTCCCGGCCAGCGAGTCCAAAACCGTGTTTCCTCGGGGAGACTCAAACTCTCCGCCTGCGCATCTCATAAGCCCGGAGCTCCATCCAACAGGTCAGCGTCAAAATCGAGCTGACGGTACCGAAACGGGTGTGGGGATGGTAGCAACCTCCCGAAGGATTCGATTTCTACCTTACTCCAAAAGCCTTCGGGTTTTTCTTCTTTGACGTCTAAATGCTGCTGCTGCCGCCTACTCTAAACTTAGCCCTTCTACATTCACTTCACTTTAAGGAACAATCTCGCCAAACTCAGGAGTAGGACGTAGCCTAACATGAGAGGTTTAGAGCTATTTACTTTGTTTCTATTCTTAAAAACTTGAATGATTTGTTTTCATGCTGTTCTTGACAGCCCATTTGACGGGTCATATTATCTCCACAGGCGGCAGCGAATCCGCTCACCACTGTTACTGAAATTGCTTTAAAAACAAGCCCAAACGAAATGCCTAGGCTGAAAACTCACTCTTACTCTTGGGTGGCTGAAGATCCGCAAATTTCCTCTTTTGACACGCTTGTCAATCACGTCTGTCTCAAAGGCACAATCGCCATGGCAGAGCATTCGCATCACCAAGCTGAACAACTTTATTTTCAGACACTTTAAACATAAAGACGTGCTGATTGTTTTTAGATCTCAAGAGCATGGCTCACCAGTTTTATGGTTTGAGGGGAGAGAAGAGCTGGTTCACACGTGGCTTGATGCAGTTAGCCTGTGTAAACCCATAAAGGCTATGTGATTTGTCCCACCGGTTTCAGCCTGCGAATTTGGTACTTTTTATGCTTTCGGTAACGTCTAACCGGCTAATGTTGCCTGTTGTATTTTCGTACCGCCTGGTTGACGAATGTCTCAACTCGCTGGCCGCGATAGAAGGAATTCGTTAAAGAAAGCAAACTTTCTCCTGCGTCTCAGGTTTAATTGCGAAGTCATAGATTGGATTGTGAAAGTACTTTAAGAGCCAGTCCTTATTTTTTTAAGAAACTCTCCGTTAACACTCATTCTACCAGTTTGTTTAGACGAAAGATCCTAAACAGAAATCTACTACTTAAATCCGGCTCGCTAAGTAGTATCGCCTCAGATGATCGGGGTAGCCCCGAAACCGCAGAAAAGCACACTACCTGTGGCATGCTATTTTAGCGCCCTCTAGGCAAGATGTCGTGCAGTCAACTGCAAAAGTAGCAGATCGTTGGGAAGACGCATGTTTGCATATGGTATCGTACTTTCCCATTCTTTTGGGGTATGAACCAGTAATTGGGAGCATTGACATTTAAGGTGCTGCCTTATGATCCGAACCCTTTAAATAATGGCATCCAAGAGCAAGAAAACGTCTTCCAAGAATGCGATTAGATCAATCCTTTTCCAGGAAAGAGCTACGACACTTCATTGTTCCTTGACGTTTCTGAATAAAGTTAAACAAACACTTCATATTTATGTGACATTTGGGGTGTAAGGAGATGGTTGTTTTCTGGAAAGACAAGTGCAAATTACAACCTCCTTTCGCATTGGTATGTGACAATGGCAGAGTAGTAGCAGGGTCACGTGGTCACCCTCCTTCACCTGCCTGTTGTAGACTATCCAAGTTGTTTCCTCCCCTATTTTTTGCTCTGAGCTCTGCAGAATGCCTTCCGAAAGTGTGTTGAATTAGGTTCTGTTTACTTCCCTTTTGGAAGCACCCATTTCCCTTTGCCAAGTGGCGCTCAGCTCTCATTGGTCGGAAGGCCTTCCCCCCTCCCCCATCCTTGCCGACTTTCTCCATTCTCATTGGTCGGCGCATTGCTCAAAACTGGCAGAAATGACAAAGTTGGGTAATTTGGCTAACGTCCAAATGAGTTGTCGTACTCCGACTCGATTAAGACTGCACGGGTAGCAGCAGTGGTGGAAACCATGACGCCTCCACACTCCGCTCATGCGTGGATGGGCGACAACTAATCCAGTACATGTCTGGCGACGGTTCTATTATGGGAAGTGCAGAAGAGATGAGTGACTGATATGTTTGAAGTGGAGCCAGTTAAGAGAAACTATTTTTCCGTGTTTCATCGACCATTAAATATGAGCTACGAGTGGGGTTAATTAATTTTTTACGACACGGAAGTGTGTCACTATGTTTTGATGGAAGTTGTGACCCAGCAGCATCCAAGTGCTGAACGAAGAGAAGAGCTGGGAGACGGTAGACCTGGCCAAGACTTGGCTGCTAGGGGAGAGGGGGAGAGACAGAAGCGGAACGTGGACCCTTTGGCCTTCTGACTGGTTTTACGCAGTCGTCCACCCGCCTTAGTCATTCCCTTGCACCAATGTGACTGACTCTTCAAGAGGCTACCCGGAACACCGATGCGCAGACCAGGGCAAGGTAAGCTGTGACTTCCTTCCACTTTTGATAGAGACATCTAGAACGACACCAGGCTCGGAATTATCTCACAGACGGAGGTGAAGCAGTAAAATTAGCGAATTGATTGACTTGCCATTCGAAGGGGTGGAGGGATTATCCCCAAAATTTCACTTCACACCCAAGCATTCCATTGTGGGTGATTCAAGAATTTAGCTTCAGGCTTTATTTGGCAAGGTATTCCAAGTAGGACTTCACAAGAAAGGTGTTTACCTGATTACGCAAACATTCGAAATCGGGTTCCCAACAGATGCCGTTTCTGAAGCCTCTTTTGCAACTACTTAGTTTGCATTGCATGTGATTGTGTAGTTATCTGCGGGCCGATGATGCAACGATAGGCGGTGCCCCCTTGTCCCTGCTCTTCCGCCCTCTGTTGTCCCAAATGGTAGAATGACGATGTCTTTTATGAGGTAATCTATGCACTTCTTAAGTCAAGGTCTCAGATTGATGAAAATTGATTGCTAATTGTGCCTGCTCTGTGACGAATCAGTTCCGAGGGTTTTCAAGGCAAGGAGGTGGGTCACACTCTCGGTCGCCTTGCCTTTGACGCGGGCGCCACTGCTCCGCCTGTGTTGTGTCACGATCCAAGCGATTGAGGACTCGCGGTCAGGCGGTTGCAGAACGAGATCTCTTGTCCACCACGAGACAGAATTCAATGCGTAGCTTATGACACCCATTCAGTTCGGTACCTTCGAGAGTCCACTCATGTAGGCTCTTGGAGCTGCCAGTGCCATCCTGAGCACGAGCAGTCGATGCTGTGAAGAAAGATAGGAGGGGAGTTGTTAAAAGCACAGTGATGCGTCCGAACAGACCAGCTACACGCCTCACAAGCTCCCACAGTTGACGTTATGCAATCCGTCAACCCATGCTACCGATCGTTCATCTGGTATTTGTGTCGCTGGGGAAGGAAAAATGGCCCTCCACCAAAAGACTGGATTGTTTATGTTCTATTAGGCGATGAATGAAAAAAATTAGTTACGCTTTATTAAGATTCTCTTTTATTTGGGCTCCTAATTTATCTCTAAACAGAGCATTCCTGCTAGCGCTCACAGCATGACGCAGTCTGTCATTTTGAACATGAACTGACTCAGAAGAAACTGACACTTTAACTTCCCAAAGGGCATATTTTCATAGAGCCATGATATTTGAGAAGCTTACATACTCAGAGGTATCAAATTGTCACTTCATAGATCTCAGCATCTGGAGCTGCTTTTACGATTAGCTAACTAGAGGGGATCTTTCGGCTTTGGTAGTACCATTCTTCATCATTTTGCTCAAGCTTGAGCTGAGAAATAAAAAGCTTACAGTCATTACTAGTTTTTTTACAGAAAAATCCTTGAAATGGTGTAAGGTTATCGAGAAAATCAGTATCTGGATTTTCTGTGGTCCGACCCAACTACTTATTTTAATTCAGCGTCCGACTAGTGATTTAAACGTTTGTTCGTGATGCTTTCTGTTGTCAGCCACCAAAGGGCTAATTTCCCCCTTAAGAGGCTTAAATTAAGCCATTTTTTTTGGTCTACAAAAAACTATGGGTTCCTCGTCACGAAGATTATCTTTGCATTCCATTAAAGCGGTTTGAGTTTTGACTAGAAGACGGGACCTGCTCGCCTTTGATGAACCAGGCTTCAATTCTCTTTCACCCTTCGCTTTGTGACAGCCTTTACAATGGTCTTCATCCCTCTTTTTGTCACTGGCGAATCGCTGATCTTCATTTGAAAGGACGTAGTTTTCCACTCATCTGTTTAAGTGCAGTTTGGGGGGAGAGCAAAAAACCATCATTTGGAGAGGAGCGTTTATTTGTTTTGCCGAATTTTTAAGTTTTCCAGCAAATCGAACCACTTTAGCATTCCTTCTTGCAGAGTTGGAAAAAAAATTCGGTTTTCGCTCCCACTGTCCACCGAGAAGGTATGTTTACTCTCCTCCTGACGATTCTCTTGCTAAAGTCCGCCTTTCTGTTTTTAACCGACTTATTTTCTTTCCACCTTTGATTGTTACACTTCTCTCATCACAAAGTACTGCTAGGCCGCTCACTGGACGTAGGCCGTGCTCTCCTCCCGCGTCTCTCTGCCTACCGCGGCCGGTTGAGGCCATTCGAGTCCCCCCAAATCCTCCTCCTCCCTCTCTTATTAATCACTTCACACAGACTTCGGAGGTTTCTCCCAGTAGCAAAACTTTCGCCTTGCTCCCTCACACACACGGATGGGCGTTTCTTCCCAAAAATGGCCAATTTCTGAGTCGAAATGCACATCATTGTTCATGCCCGTCGCTAATTCTTTTGTTGCTTTTGTGTCCTTTTCGGCCTCATCCTTTAAATTTACAACTTTTTGTTTGTGCCGCTGCCTATCACTCGGTGGCCGCCATTTCTTCCTCACTTACCTACTGCAGAGCATCAACTTCACCGACATTGCTTTTGCTGGGACGCACATAAAAGATTATGTGTCAATTTTTCTGCTTGCTTGTAGCATTTTGGCTTTCTTTTACGATCGCACCTACTGAGTCACCTAATATTTCTCAAGCAATAACGCATTAAGGTGAAAATGGGCCTTGTAGTGCCCAAAATGGACTGAAGTCATTGATTGTGGCAAGGCGAATGCGGTGAAAGACATATTGCTGATGCGAGGAAGAGTTGAGGCCATCAACATGTTCCAGAAGCCACACCGCTGAGCAGGCATATAGTCCATGGCGTCCGAAGTGACCGCGTAATCAAAACACAGCGTTAAAAACAAGCGACCGGAGCAGTACAGTTTGGGCCTTCTTTCCGCTTCATCTCATCAGATTGTCGTCATCCTCTCGGGTATCCCAAAGGCGCTTCATTCTGCAGAAGTGCCAAATACTTCACTGA
The DNA here is from genome assembly GCA_023968675.1 of Taenia pisiformis. Lineage (NCBI taxonomy): Eukaryota > Metazoa > Platyhelminthes > Cestoda > Cyclophyllidea > Taeniidae > Taenia > Taenia pisiformis. The sequence goes on along the minus strand of CM043739.1, from coordinate 3,645,872 downwards.
AGGCGGAGTAATGTTCACCACCACTCGCTAACTTTCGAATCACATTATCCCATCTTCTCTCACTTTTAGGCTACAGGCGATGTCTACGCCGAGGAGAAGGCCGCGCTGCCCTCAGAGGGGCAGTTGGAATTGGGTCTCACATTGGAGAAGGTTACCATTGAACAGGATGGTCAAAAGCTGATTTGTGAAGCCTCCACCAGCTACCCTCCTGATCAAGTGGCTCAACGGCAGCTTACCGAAATCTCCGTCAACTGTACGTGCAAATTGGGTTATCACCTTGTCAATCTTCACTCCGAATTGGGTATCCTATTTGGAGTGTTTGGTCACTTAATGACATTTAGTTTAAGTCTTATCTGAGTAGAAAAACGAAGGAGCAGTCGATGGCCTAATCTGCTTGTGCATAAGTTGTCTTCTATTTACATCGATAGTTGCTACTGAAATTGAATTTGAGTAGCGGTCAGGAATGATTGCTGATCTTATGATTGTTTCATTTCTAACTGGTGTTTGGTCGCGTTTCACTTATACTCTAAAGGATCATGAAGCAAATAAATCACTCATCTCCCTTTGGAACCAAAAATGAGCGCTCTTTGGAGTTTGTGTTAGGTTTTGGGGCGATTCTATGTGCAAGTTATTTGGGCGGTTGAAGTGGTGCGATTTTCGTGAATTATTGTTCCAACTTCATTTAATATTGTCCGGAATGGGGTTTCTCAAGTGCTCCCTTTAAGAAAAATAAAATGTTGGGTCAGGTAGGTGGTTGGCTAAAATCTGATGGATTAAATAAATAGCGGGCTGGGCGACTGGATCACAAACGGGTGAACTGGAATTTCAGTAGATCTATGGGTGGATGGAGAAATGGTTCCAAGGGAAAGCAAAAGCATATGAATCAGTGAACAAATGAGGAACGGACACTTCCGTGACTGATGAACAAATCGGTCGGGATCGGTGGATGAGAGCTGGAATGGATTCTGGGGGTAAAAGATAGCCAAATAGTTATTTGCATCTGTCCTGGATTTCAAAGAACAACTTTTTCACTTTGATGCTTTTGATAGCCTGAAAATTTGCCCAAAAGTACGCCTTTTCTTATTGAATTCTTATTTTGAATTTCTGCAACTAATTTGCCCAAGTTCATAAACGACTGCCTTTGAAGACAACAAGGCGTTGACAGGTAGTTGACGTGCAGAAGGGTTTAGAGGGCGTCCCTTGGCTCTGTAGGAGGAACTGTGTGGACAACGTCATTTGCTTGGGGTGGGCGTCTTCGGCCTTGGTAAGGTAGCCTGGAGCTCTTGAAGGACACTGCCTTCGAGTTGTTGAGGTTCCTGACACCGCCTGTTTCACGGAATTAGCAATTGAGTGATTGCAATTGGCGCCCCTGACTGGTGTCTCCTCACATTCTACCGTTCACAGTCGATTTCATCTCCAATTCTGTAGCTGGTGATAAAAGAAGCTACACCAAGTCCCTGGACATTAAATTTTAAAGTTAAACAATGCACAGACGTTGATTGGCTGAATATTTGACCACAGACCCGAAGTCAGGCTGCCAACTCACCTTACCGAAAGGCCCCTAGAGAGTTGGCTGTTTAGCTGAAATTACCATTATCCTCCAACCTTGAACGCTACATCGACAACGGAGTCGCCAGTACATTGTTTATTGGACTGAGGCGGTTAGTAAAGTAAATGAATGCGTGTATACGTTTGTGGTCGCCACTTTTTCCCGTCTCTCGCCACCAACAAATTTGCCTCAAACCGACAAGTAAATCATGCAACTTCACTTCCGGTTGTGTCTTGGCTTTTTTCCCTCCCATGGTGGAATGAGGGCTATACGAGTGGACTGTCTTTAGTGATCACGTAGGCAGTGCTTGTAGAGCCTGTAGTTTGGTGGTGGTAAGGTAGTCCTCAAGAAGAGCCCACTGAGGAGTTCAGCCGCTTGTCGTCAGCCTGCGCCTCTCGGGCTCAACATTTACCGTGTTCCAACTTCTGAGTTGAGCGGACTCGCTCTTGCAGTTGGTCGGTGGACTCTACGTGCTTGGAACTAGGCGATCCTTGTCTTGAAAGCTTGCAGGGATTCCTGACCATTGTGAGCTGACAGACCACCACAGATAGCATTCGAGTGTCGTACTGCTGAAGCGTCGAACCGCCTGGCACTGTACTTTTCCGGATCTATCGTCCCATACCGCTTTGTTGATCCACTTGCCAAAGCACCAGCCACTGTCAACCGTTGGCAGTGCCTTGTGGGAGCTGCCTATTGAAAAGTTCTGTTGGACTCGTCTCCTGATTTCTGCCTCGACGCTTCGCACTTATTGGTGGATCCTTCAAGAAGCCACAAACGCACATTCCTGCGGAAAAGACGGTCCCCCCACATTTCATCGCGCGCCATTTGTCAGCGACTTTACGAGGAGAGGAATTCGAACGTCCAAAGCCCTGTTGATTACTTCCTTTTCTAAGGCACGCCCAAAATGACGGGGCAAAGAAATGGATGATTAACCGCATCTCTGTCCACGAAAACCATTTCCGACAGCTCAGCCACGTTGTTATTGTTGATGTTGTAAAGTTGCCTTCACTCAGATTACTTGGCCAAATTTTATTAGCAAAATACGGTACGGTTTTACGGTACCGGAATCGTTGATGTTTTTATTTTGAAATGAACAGAAAATCACTCTTTTTTCCCCTTTTCCTGAAGAAGAATGGCAAAAACTTTTTCCCAACTATCAACTTTCCGGAAAAAGGAAAAGTAGAAAAGGAGGACTTTTGCCTCCAAATTAATACTGTAATAAGCCTGAAAAGCGGTCTTGAAGGATGATTATTTCTGAGGAGAAAGATGCCCCTTTTGTTGCTTGATTGGAGATAATCTCAACTCTTCCCGAAGGTGCTTTTAGTTCCTCCCTCAAGGGAGAAGCTGTTGTCCATTCTTGACGGATGGAGAAGGCGTGGAAGGTCGTTTACGGGCTGGACAGACGGACCAGGATGCGTGATGACGGCGGCACCATGAAGGCCGGATGAGGCAAGACTCCTCTGAATGTAAAGGAACTTTTGAAGTCTATCACAGAACAGTAACCACTGAGTGTGCGATTGAGCGAAACGAAGTGGTGCTTTAGAGCTTCAGAGGTAAAACGATGAGTTCCAGATTGATGGACTTTGGGCGAACTCAAGGACGAACTACTTCCTTTTCTGGAAGGCCTTATTGGAGAAGAAGTTGATGGTGAGAGAGTTATACCGACGTCGATGGCCTTTTCGACCCTGGATAGTGGAGGCGGCCCGCCTGTTCCAACATTTAAGCAAGCACTTCAGCCGACCTTGTTCAGGTCGAGTGCAAAATCGAGGGCTGTCGGTTCTCCTCATTTTGGCTAGGCTAGACAAATAAATTTGCACGGCTCTTGTTCGCCTTCAAAGTACAAACTAGTAGCGAATCCCGCTTTGATGGGACACTGTAAGTGAGGTGGAAGGTCATGTGATCTTGTCAGTACCATTGACAAGAGGGGAGCTGCCCATCAGCTTGAAGGAGGGGGAGAGTGTGACAGTGCACCTTCCCTCTCCCCTTAAAGTGCAAACCTCCAAACAAAACATATTTGGTGACTGTGGCTGGCAGAATGTTGTCACACTGGACGACTTTTTTCCGTAAGATGACTCATCCGTCCTGGGTGGTTTGTATGGTGTTCCTGTCGCGGGTTGTGGTGATTAAAGGCGGAATTTCACCTGCACTGCATCGAACTCAACTGGTCAGAATTAGGGACGCAAAGAGAAGATGTGGCTGACCGATGAATCGCACGGGTCTGGCGATTCTCCATTGTTGGCTAGACAGTGCAGAGCGGGGTCGCCTTTTCACCACAAGTCGGTGATTGTGTAGCCAATTCAAAGCATGGATCGTGCGGTTTTCTGGTCCTAGGCGGCAGATTGGCAGTGCTTGCTCCTGGTAGATGCTGGCAGTTTCTTGTAGTCGCTGGAACTTGGTGAGGGTGTGAAAGGACCGCCATCCTGCATGTGGAAGGGATGGCAATGAACCGTCCCCTTCCAGTCGCTATGCATCAAACTTAACGAGGCAATTTCACTTCAGCCTTGGGAAGAGGTGACACTGTGTGGTTCGGCACCTCGAAGCAAGTCAGGGAGAAGTAGCGCAAAGCATCTTCAATTTTCCCACCTCCAATCGGCTGCACTGTGGCAACCGCACCGCCCGCTTTATACGTAGCCGTTGGTAGCCTGTGAGGAGTACGCGGCATCGACCTAATAAAAGAGTTGGCATTTGTTGGCACAGCCCGGAGGCCTTGCCACCCAGTGAATGGACAATCGTAAAGCCTCAAGTCTCAGCAAACCAAAAGACAAAAACGTGAACAAAGGAAGTAATACAGCGAATACAACCTCCTACACAAAAGAGTGCGGAAGCGCTTTCTTTGCATGCATTCGCAGTCCTCTCTTCTCTTTGGGTGGCTTTGTTTGCAGAGGTTTTTGAACACACAATCCCGCGCAAAAATGAGCTCACTGAAAGGCCTGTTTGTCTGTACGCTTTGGAAGCCTAACTGATGTCCGCGCCCCTTGGAGCGTTGTTTCGGCAAGGTGCTTCCGCGGCGAACTCCTCGCCTCTTTAGTAGGAGGTGTTTTACAGCCAAATATTTTTTAGATTTCGATGTTTGAAACTAGTTTTAATTGATGGAATTTAAAAGATTTTGGTCATTGTGGTGCAGTTTTTTTTCGGTCGGGAATATCGGGCAACTCCGAAAGCCTCATTCTCACCGTGCAAACTTCCCGTTGGGTTTCAATCATTCGTGCGGCCGAGATGGGCTTGAACTTGACGTTTATTGGGGCAAAAAAGTTTTTTATTCTCCCTCTCTCTCCTCGTCTGGAGTTCACTTCGAATTGCCGCAATTAAAAGGGCAATTTTAGGGCGACTAATAAATCCTTGGCCATTTGCACTTATGGAGGTTTTAAGACGAAACTGTAGGCTTTCCCTCCTTTATTGGGAAATTTTTCCCTTCGTTTTTTGTATCCAGGAAGGAAAAGTGCCTTGTTTCAAGTAGCATTACTTTTCTGACTCTTTGGCTGCTCTTTGTGCCACCGCGAGACCCTCCCGAAGACGTGAGCGGGGATCCGGGGGCTACTGGCACGGCTCGGAGAGCAAGCTGCCCAGCAGAAGTACAGTGGCGGAGCCTTGAGTGTCCGGGCAGTAAAAGTGCAGTCCTTTCTTGAGCGCCGACTTTCGCGTTGCCTTCGGTAGTGCTCACAGCGTCGGTCACGTTGAGATGACGGATTCTGTGAGTACGATACTCACGAGCCAACTGCGTCTGTTGTGATTGCTTCGTGTTCCAGGTTCACATTAAGAGAAGGAGGGATGAGCTATTTACTTCCAGTTATTAGCTTACTGGGTCTCAAAAGCGTTTCGTAGGAGTCAGACTTCATTACTTCTCTTCCTCGCCACTTTGGTCTCATTTGGGTGCTACTTAGCTCCACTTATCCGGGTCCCACCTGGCCAGTGGAGAGGTGAGGGAGGTGTCGCGTCTCCACACAGGCACTCTTGACGGGATCGTGACAGAGCTGGAACAGTTGCCGGGGGCAAACCTTTTTGTGGAGAGAGTCGTCGCCGCCTCTCCTATCCACAGTTTCCAAGAGTGGACAGGAAATCATCTGGCACATTTGGACGCCATACCAGCCGGCAGAAGCGACCTCGAAGGCCAAAATGGAGGGTTAAACGGAAAGCTAAAGTACTGTCAGTTTGGACGAATTTATTTGACTCTACCTCCACCTGGCAGGTCAGCTGCCCTTGTCTCCTGTGGGAGACCAACCCCATGGGCTGGTTATTGTTGCCTCGCCTCTGGCCATTGAGGAGAGGAGGCGTGTGCGATGCGAGTAAAAGTTTGCTTCTGTTGTCATCCATCGAGTTAAAAGTAGAAGCATTTTGCCAGCTTCAGTTGGTCTGAAATGTGTTTTTCCCTTCTTGGCACTGCTCAAATGGATAGAGGAGGCGGTTTGCCTCATTTACACCTGATGACTAAACTTCCGACACATGAAAGGGGAAAGTAGGTGGTGACTCACAGGGACTGCCAACTTGTCCAAAGAAAACAAGTTATTGCCTCCGAAAAAGAGGTCTCATTGTGTTCCCATCCTCGAAGAGGCATGGGTTAACGAGTCGTTTAAAGTTAGCCTCAAAATTTACCTCGAATTCATTTACTCTACCCACAGATCCTCCCCGAATAAAATTCGACGGTGGTACGATTCACACTGCTCTAGACGCTTTCGAAGACATTATGGTAAGTCTTCTAAAATGGATAATGGATCACTCGATCGATCTCTCATTCCTCTTCGCAGATCACCGTTTCCGGTAAACCTAAGGCCGATTTGGTGTGTGATAATATGGATTTGTCCGGTCCACGAGAATTGGAGGTGCTACCGGATGAGAAATCGGGTGTAAATCGTTACGCACTTCGGCTTCAGGGTGTGACTGAGGAGGACTTGGGTGAACACTTCTGTTCAGCCACAAATAAATTTGGCACGGCCAAAGAAAGCTTCTTCTTGACCCGTGAGTTCGTGCACAAAGTAATCCACACAACAATGGATTGCATGAATAAAATTAAGTAACTCGATTTGTAGTTGCACCTTCCAAACCGGTGGTGGTATCGCCTCCGTCTTCCAGCCATGCCGACTACTATCTTCTGGGATGGCGAGCCAAATCAAAATCGCCTCTCAGGAATGTCACCTTCCGCATTCAAACAGTGAGTATAGAGCGATATATTTCCCAAAAGCAATTTACTATCACCTCGACTTGACGTCTCTTTCAGTTTAATGACCAAATGGGTGGGAAATCGACAGAAAGCAAGGCGGAAACTAGAACAGTTTCTCTCAACGATCCGACGGTTGCCAGAGGTAACACTAGTTCCGAGGAGTTGCAGGAGTTTTGGCACCATCTCTCCAACTTGACTTTTGACGCAAAGCATGAAATCCACATTCGTGCATGCAACGACCACGCTTGCAATGAATTTGACCTCAAAATGCCTGATGTAACCTTTAGAACGATGAAGGAATACAGTGAGTGAGGGAGGGGACTGATATTACCTACTTATTCCATTTCAGTACGCAGTTTATTCGCCTGATGATTGGCCATTTTAGGTTCAAATAAGATCGACCCAGACGTGCTCTCTCAGCCGCCGTCGGCTGCTCTCCGAGGTAACCAAGTAATAGACAAAAAACAAATGCGATTTCTTAAATTAATTTTACACTTTAAGTGGTTGTAGATGACAAACCTCGAAATTACAATATTATTCTTCCCATTCTAGCCGCGGCTTTCCGCGATTTCAACGCAGACAATGACCATGCACTCTCACCATCATCTACATCACTGCTTATCCTTCTGACTCTCTCTTTTGCCATTAATTTGTAAGCAAATGAAAAGGAACGAGAAATAAGGAATTCGCGTATTTAATCTTTTGCCCTGCCTCCGGTTCCCCTGTCCCCCACCCCCTCAACTCCCCTACCCACGCCCTCTACGCCCCGTTTCTCGTCCACGACGCTTAGAAATCAATGACTATCCATTCCAGCCCATCTTGTTTTATCTTGACTTTATTTCCTTTCTTCTTCCTCTTCCTTCTCCTCATCCTTCTGCCATTTCCTTTTTATTACATCTCTTTGGTCTTCCATCAGGAAGCAAGTTAGTTCTCTTTCGCTTTCTGCCAAATTGGTTGATTGGATTTTTCAGTTTCTGAGTACTGGCTCGGTGTTTACTCCCTCGTTTCTGGCAAGCTTTCCCCCCCCCCTTTCTCTGCCTCGGAATCTTTTACTCTTTTTCCCTCGTTAGGCTGTTTCTATTGCTCCAGTAGATGGGCACCTGCATCTTGTTTTAACCCTGTGTAATAAGTACAAATTAATAATCCCGTTATTTGAATCAGCGGTACTTTTTATGTTTACATAGGACTGTTCCTAATCATATTGTCAGCGTCTTATTTTCACACTGTTCATGTTCTGAGGGTTAAACACAGAAGCAAACGGCTACCAGAAGTGCTGTAACGCGTAGGAGATAATGCCAAGACGGCGACTAAACGTGTTAAGACTGAGAGGACCGCGTAAAGACGCGGCATTCCCATCACATAGGGAATGAGGTCATATTTTCTAAGAGCCGTTTTGGGGAAGAATTGCTAGGTCATAGGAGAATGGCAAAGATAATAACTATATTTCCGCACAAAAAGCGAAGTTACTTAGCTATGCATGCACTTGCACAAGACACTCCATTAAGCTTTGGTTTGGGTCCCTACACTTACGGTTTTACCCTACTTAATTCGTTTAAGTAGGCAGTTGAAGATCATCGTGTCAACTCTAAGTCAAACAGATTCGCAGGTGCAAATTGCTGCCGAAGAACAAGACCATGACTTATTAGCAGTAAGGGCGTATTCAAAATTGCCTGATCAGTTAAAATAAAGCAACTGGCTCTGATGGGATATTCTGCAATGGCTATTTCGAATTGCTGGATTTGGAATTCCTCTAATGTTATAGCTTAATTTAAACCTGGTGAAATGGATGCCTGTTATCTCTCCTGATGGTGCCAGCGGTCTTAAATTTTTTCGATGTACCACCGCTGAGTGAACGTTGGTTCGTCTTCCTGTAGATCAACTTCCTCAAATATTTACGGAACATAGTTTGCAACCATGATGGATTTCATAGAAATGCCGTGATACCTTCTAATCTTGATCAAAATTCCACCTCTAAAACAAATTTGAACGACTCGGTATTTGGTCGCCTTATAATGACAGAAGTAGTATCGACTATCTACTTTTAAAACTTAAAAGATCTTAATCCCGGTTGATGCATTTGTTTGACAAACTCAATTCTTTTGTAATGGGCAATCTTGAGACCGAACGTCACAGCATTCTTTAAGCATTCGCATCTCGCCTACGAGCGGAGTCCAGCAACATTCGGCCCTGCAACCCGGGAAAGTTAGATTGAGGTTTCGTCAAATAGGGTTGGGATAAGTTCTTGCTGATTTTAACTCAGCAGCCCTTAATTTTCAAAGCCCACTCCACCTCTCATGCAAAGTGTGAGGTGGCACTCAAAGGACTGGCAAATGCTCACGAACAAAGTCGACGGGACAGTCCGGTCGCCAATACGGGGGAAACAGCACTGATCTGTAGCTCACTTTATAGTACGCTTTGACGGCTGCTTGTTTTGTGCTGGTTCGTAATTCCAACCAGCTGCGCAAGAGGCAGTGTGGATTTTTTCGCCACCTGACATTTTGACCTGACCTTATCAAAAACTGGCTACTTATGTGCCAAAGCAAGCTGCCAAGCACGCTATTATTAAATGCAAAAACCGTTTTAATTTGCTAATGGCTTGGGACCCGAGTTGTGCGTAGTATGTGAGGCATGCAAAGCGTATCTCCACTTCACGGATGATACAACTTGTGGTGCTCTCCGGAAGGCAGAATTGCGTCTGCATAGCTGTGACACTCGCATCTTACGAAGTGTGACCGTTTTGAATGGTTCGCACCACGCGCAAGAGGTTTGCCACGAACGCCTTTAGTAGCTCAACCAGAGTAAGATTTGTTCCTCTGATGTGTCCATTTCCTGGAGGCATCCTAGGTGCTACACGTGTCTAAGAAATTCTCTAAGTTCTCGGTTCGGTTAAGAGTCCACTTCCAAAATTGTGGCTCTAGTCGCTTCCCACTGTTTTAGCCACCCTTTGTTAGCGAATCCAAGGATTGAAGGAAACAGAAGCGAATGTTCCAACGTCTTGGATCTTGTATGTCGCATTGTGGAACAGTAAAACATTACTAGAATCCATCGGCTTATTTTCGTGGTAGTTGGTTGGAGCCCCGTGACGTCCACACCCACTCCTTCATCTGGGATCCTGTGGGCGTTGCCTGGAATGGTGCAATTGCTAGAAGACGAGGCTTTTTTGAACTTACAGGTTCGGCGAAACTTAATTACGTCCAAAGTGGCCATAGACTGCCAAAGTGTTTTACCTCGAGACGCCCAGTACCTTCTTTTCCCCTCGTGACAAAGATAATCGTGCACGCCTTGAAGAACTGTTTGTACCACTAAGTTTGGGGCACGTCGGGAATGAATAGCAGCCGTTCGGGAGCAATGGAAGGTCCTTCCAAGTCTGACATGCGCTGGAAAAGGGTGCATCCGTAAAGACTTTGGGTTGTGGTAGCTGTTGCTCGGGTCCTAGAGCAACTCCTGACCCTTCTTCATTGCCTCACTAGGAGCATTGATAATAGTGCCGCAAAAGTTGTACCCAAGCTGGACCGTTCTCCATCCGCCCACCTCGATCGGTGGTGAGCAGTAAAAATCCAGTTTTGCTGAAAATCGGGTCTTAATTGCTTACTTACCATCTCCTCTAGTGGGCTGACTACCCCGCGGGTGTCAGTTTTTCCTGCCCAACCTCATCTCGATCCCTACGGCAGGTAAAGGCACGCAAAATGTGCACTGTTCTCCGATATTAAGTGCAAAATTTGAGGTTCGATCCGGTCGTCTTGCAAAATCCATGTCGTTCTCGAAAGTGTTATCCCCTTTCCTTGGAAGGACTAGACAGATTGGATGGATAGGCGTTAGGTTGACCTTCCCCATGAGTGGATGACATCCCATTCATCGAGAAATTTGTGTTCTCTCACCGCTTGTCGTCCAGATCGTCCATTTTTAAACAAGCCCGTAATGAGTACATCCAACCCAACCAATGTCACAACTTCACGACGTTGTGACATCCTCATCCACCCCTGACCACCCGTTCCATTACGCCATCAGCTTTCACCGCATCACTCGAATTTGTTGACCTATCGTGACCTCTTAGGTCACACTTTTAGCACTCCAAGGTATCTCTAATGGCGGGAGAAGGTTGAATAAGCAGGTGGAATGTGTTTTATCAACACAGGCAGGCCCTCGGGGTCATCGACGCGCTCGGACCTCAGTGGGGGTACAATGGCGGGCTTCCACACAGCCCGCTACCAAAACCAAGAGCTAAACAAACATTTTGGGTGCTATGACTCTAAATTACTTTAAAAACAGAGCATCGGTTTCCATTTCTTTGCTTCAGTTATTAAAAAATTAGGTAAAAGTAGATTAATGAGGTGGGCAGGAGGTCGCTATTGCCTCCAAGTCTAGAAGCTCCTCCCAACTAATTGCACAAAGCGAGCGAATTTTAATATAAAATGACACTTATTTTAATTGCAGACTCACCGGGTTGGATTCTTTTATCGCCACGGCTAACGCTTCCGTCATAGAAAAAGAAAGGTCAAGAGGTCATGAACTCGCAGCTCTCTTCTGCGTCAGTTAGCCATCGCGCCTACTCTGAGGGTGATTGGTTTGCACCAAAACGGCCTCCGCTTGAACAATTTTTTTCCCTATAAAACCCCATAAAACTGCTGCGACATTCAAAGTTTGGCTTGCGTACTGCATGACTTGGAGCGCCGTGTTTTCACTGTTTCAAAGCGACCTCCTGACGAAGGAAATTTGGATGGAGAAACGTCATCTCGAGCAAATTAACAATTTCAAATATCTAATCACAGTTTTTTGATAAAAAAAGAGGAGAAGAATAGGTGAGAGTTGAAGAGGTAGTGGTTAAAGGTACGGTAAGAGGGATTCCGTCGTAGGACTTCACACGCTGTTTGTATTACTTAACTCCTTACGTAAGTTATGAGCCATGGTCCGCTTAAAAAGTGTTTTAAATTCTGTTGGAGCGCCACAACAGACACTGAAGTGAGAGAAGGAGGCGAGAGGGCGAAGGGAACCAATCACGACGCTGAGCCCACCTTCACTCCGTCGTGACCTCAAACCCCGTGTGCGTGTGTCTGTGCGCCACCGATGAAGCTGACCCCATGATTGGGGTGTGCAATTAAACACAGCCGTTCCATCACATCTAAAGATGTCCAAATAACCAGAGTTGGATGAACTCACACGCGTTACTTTGATGCGGGAAGATCAAATGAGAATCAATGAAAACTTTAAAATTCGTTTTTTATTTGTTCGACTCTCGGTTTGGGTAGCGGTGGCCTTAGTCCTCCTGCATGTCGAATGTGTGCATGCTATTCGGGTGGTGCGTCGTCTTTCGGCTTGGCAGAAGTATCGAGGCGCTACATTTGAGGCAGCGAAGAGCGCACCAGATGTTAAGCAACTTCCATCCTGATTTCTGCCTTCGGAGCGGAGCAGTTGCACATGCTGGGAGAATGGTGGGATCGTCGGAGACCCATAAGAGGAGGGCCAAGGGAATGACGTCAGACTTTCTGTAGGAAAGCTATCAACACCGAAAGAGACGCTAGCGACTAACCATCTGGGGCAATTCTTCTTACAGAATGTCCTTACCATGCTTGCATAAAGATGCCGGCAATGTGGACAGATGTGCAACCCTGTCCCTATGAGAGTGCGCTTAGTCGAGTTCGCCCTTCCATAAATCTGCAAGGCCTAGCTGCATAAATGCGTGATGATCAGCAGAACTCTCCGTTCTTGAGTCCAAATCCCGAACTTAACGAGACTTCAGCCCTGGTAAAATCGCCAAGAGAAACCAGTGGCATTGCGGTCGGGTACGACCCTAGTTGCATGGAAACTTGACAACCGACACGTTTGCACCGCAAGTATTTTCGTTCATCGCTGGTTACTTTTTAGGAGCTGACGCGGAAGACTAGCCAAATGGAGCGTTGTCGGGTAGAGATCTACTTTTGATGACCATTTTGCCTTCGTCGATTGGCCCAAACTCTACATTATGCAAATAACCTCATTCCTTTCTTTCCACTGGTTATTTATAAATTCCACCCGAGTACCATGCCTTCCTTTACCTTCGAAGAAGCCTAAGAACGCTCCAATCATTTTAGTAATTTTTTAGCAAACCCATTAGCAATGATCCGACGAATGCTTCTCTTCCTGTTACCGTGCGGGAGAACAATCGTTTCTTGAATTTTATTTCAAAAAATCCCATTAAAATGCGCTGTCATTTGATGGAAAGGCTAGGCCAATCAGAATGGCCATGGAGGGTGAACTACACGCAGCCAGGTGATGCTGGGATGGTGACTCATCCACCGGCGAATACGCCCCATCGATTTTCCAATAAACCACACCCCCTGCCCGCCACGCGAGGCAATTATCTGATCGGCTAGGCGTAAATCGATGAAGAAGCGGAGTGGAGCTTCCCACACCAATCGAAACAAGCTACAAACTCGACCCCAGTTGGTAATTTTTGCATTTAATAAACATATTTTGAACCAATCATCATAATTTTTGAATGAGACAGTAAAGCGACACCGTTTTTAGGCGTAAGCTCTGCAACTATTCTTCACAGCATTTATGCATTGTAGGTTGCCATTGTGGTCCACGATTGTGTGCCAATTTCTCGGGGAAAACTAGGATTAGTGGGGCTATTTTCCATTGGAATAGTCTGTCCTCCAGCCATTCAAGGTTAGGCCTCCATGCCCTGACCAGGTGATCATGAGGATGAAATTCGAGGTCGCGGAATGGGAAAACCATTCCCACTCACCACAAGACAACTGGACTATTAAATCTCCCATTGCATGTGAAATCTCCCTCGAACGCAATCGTTTCATTCCGCTAACATCACAAGTCAACCCGAACCTCTTTAGGCAACGCGCTTTGAGCATGCGAAACTTAGAATTTTTTTTGAACAAGACAATGATTCTACCAAGGAAGGAAAAAACATTTATTTATTTTCTAAACGGTTCGCAGAGCTAATTAGACACAAATAATAGGAGTTCCAAAGAGGAGGGAAGGGACGGAGAGGAGAGAGGAGGGGAGGGGGGGGGAATAAGAAAGACTAAATTACCACTGTCTTAGGCTTTACGAAAACATTTAGAAGTACTGGGTACCTCCATGCTCTCCTCATCCTCACTCCTGGCCAGTAGGATTTCACTCAAGTATTTATTCTCATTGACATCCAGATCCACGTGTAAATGCTTCACAAATGACTCCTTATTGCGAATGGAAACACTGTGGATTTCAGTGAGCAAAGAAAAGATCCTTCGCAATTTGCCGCCGCTTGCATTGTCTTTCAGCACGTAGGAGGCCAACACGTTGCTTAGCATTGATTCAATGGCCGTTACAGCTGCAGGATCATTAATACCACTGCGATCTGAAATGAGGAGAGGATACAAACACACGATTAGTGTGCACATTTCGGCAGAAGAGGCGGTATAGCCACAAAGTCGCTTCATGCTACTCACCGGATGTAAGGAGAAGAATGCTGGCTACGAGAGCAAGCTCTGTTGCATCTAACTTATGAAACAGAACATTCTTTGCAATGTTACGAATGGCCTTTGAATGTACATCACTAGATTTGGCAATAAAAGCATAGGCTTTGCTTGTGGTGACCAAGAGGTTATCACCATCGCCGCCCTCTTCCCCTCCAATGGTGACCGACTTTGCCATTGCCTTGGAAAGAGCATCCACAGCGCGTAGAGTGAGGATGTCGAGTAGAGACGATTGTATCAGACGTGCCTGATCTCGGACAGAGAGCTAAATGAAAAATAAAAGAGTCAACGAATGAAGCACGAGGGCATGCGCACAACTTAAAGAGCTCTCGTCCTACCAACAAAAATCCAGGCACGAATTTGGCAAACGATAAGACATCCAAGATCCGCGATTTGATGACTTTACTCAATGCTCCAAGAAGGGTGTTCATCTTCTCCGATTGGTCAGCATCGGTGTCCTAAAAAAGCAGAGGAAAGCATTAGTGTCATCCTAACAGCTCCATGTCTTCATTCAGCTTAGCTGAGCGGAGATGGGACAATCTGGCTACCTTGGAGCCCACACTCAATAGTGCATTCTGGGAGGCCCAAATCAATTCTCAACGCCCTTAAACTCGTGGACTGATTGTGCTAAAGTGGTCTCAAGACTATAAGCTATAGCTCTTTCGATGAGGAGAATGAACAACTGGGAAATTTATTAAGTAGGATTGCCTCACCTCAGTTATCTTCTTCATGGCATCGCCTATCTTCACAGTGGTGATGGACATCGACTTATAGGCTTCAGTTAGGGCCTTGGCAATTTCAGCGAAGTCGGTTGTGCTTGTGTTAAAAGCATTTGCCTCAAAATCTTTAGCAATAGGATCCGAGGAGGTCTCATTGGCAGCATGGGAATCCAAACCTGGAGCAGGTTGCGGAATCTCATCGGAGTTGCACGCTGCTGCTGCCACAGCTGTCGTTTGAACCACCGACGCCGTTGACACTGCAATCGTCGCTTCCGAGGTATTCCGAATTTGGGCCTCCAAACTCATGGGGGGGTTGATTATTGTAGTTGTTGTAGTGGTGTTGGTAGGAGTACCGCACTTCAGGGGTGAGGCCGATGTTGAAGTTGATGCTGCGGCTGCTGCGATTGCTGCCATAATCGCAGCTTTCTCCGGCTGCACCAGTTGTGAAACCTGCTCCAGGATATGAAAATTTGGTTCTGTCTGAGGCTGTTGCTGTGGCTGTTGATATTGCACCATGGAAGTAGAGGAAGGGGATGGAGCGGGATACTGTTGTTGGGGTAAAGTGTGAGAGACCCCAGCCGAATTCCAATAAAGATTGGGGTTGGGTGCCGAAGAAGAAGGCGAGGGTTGGAGGAAGTCGGAGGAACTTAACGCTTCAGGCTTGTGAGGGAAATAAGAAGTGGGTGAAAATGTGCCCGGGACTAAAGTTGATCTCTGCTGCGGTAGAGGTAAATGTGGAGGTGGCTGTTGTGGGGTCGTCATATCCGCTTCTGCCTTTTTCCGAGCCCGATTCGCTTCGATCAGCTTTCGCTTTGCCAGACGTTTGTCCTCGTCCAATACCACTGAAAAAGTACGCTCCTTTAAGCAACGAGAGTACGGATTAATGAGCTAAATAAAATACTGGACCTACAATCCATTGCCATTCCACCCTTTAGACATCGTTCAAATCGGCACTTCTGACAGCTGTTCCGGTTTTGCTTATCACCCACAGAGCAGTTTCCGTTGAATTTGCACGTGTATTCCAGTTTCTTCTGCACTGAACGGCGGAAGAATCCTTTGCAGCCTTCACATGTCATTGCACGGTAGTGGAAACCGGTTGCGTTATCGCCACAGACAACACAAGGTTCGGGTCCATTCGTGGTGTCCATGTAACTCGGAATGTAGGGTTCTTCTGACGAAAAGGGTAAAGAGAGTGGAAGCAAATACTGCTCAACCAGTGTTCCCCCCTAACCCATAACAGTCAGCTTTCGAAATGAAATTCAAGTCCAGCGAGATTTAATCATCAATTAAAATCCTTCAAGACTGAAATCAGTCTGATGGCCGAGCGGATGCTACTAGTTTAATTTCAGTAGAAAGTCATGAACTAAGTTTTAGTGAATTGCCTCTTTCCGAGAGAAAGCGATCGCATCACAGTGAATTGTAGTGCATGCAAAATGTGATTTCGGATGGACTCTTTCAATTCAACAGATTGCGTCTTAGTTACGCCTCGTTCTCCACACAGCGCAATTACATGCAAAATACCAGTCGGTTTCAGAATCATACCGATCTAATGGGGAATTCTTCATGAAAACTAAGCAGCTCATCAAAATGTTACCCCTAATTTGCTTTTGGGGTCACATTTTACCATAAAAAAACACTTGTCAGCACACAGCACTTGAACCCATCTCTGCCCGATCCGTGTGATGAGGCAGACTCCGATGGTCGGTGGTGTGACAGTCATGAGGACCACTAGACCTGGGTATTTGCACACGTGTGTGCATGCATGCGTGCAGGTCTTCAACCCCCGTTCACATTTATGTGCCTGCCCGCTTAACGAGTGAGTGAAGTGGTGACTCATCACCCTCCAGGTCAGGTCACGTTGCGATGTGCGGGCTTCCGACTATAAAGTTTTGCCTCTACCGACAAGGCAAGTTGGTCGATAATCGCATCGCATCTCCGCTGCCGAAAAACGCTACTCACCAATCAGATAAGCGCTGAGTGGACGCTCAGCTTATCCCACTGCTTATCCATTTTTGGTGAAGGAATTTAGAAGCATGGGGCTTATCCTGCCCAATCAGGCGTCATTTAAACGTCAGTTCTTTCACTTTCATTTTACCAGTAAATAGCAGTGGCAGAGTCCCTTAACCTAAGCAATTTGAGGGTTATGACGATTTTCACCACCGACCTCAGCAGCCACACAGCAAAGCGGTAAAAAAAACTGGTGAGAGTATAATAATAAATGCCGCATGAATCTCTACAAGGCTGTGCTTGGCAAGCTAACACGTGATTTGCATAAAATGAAATGAAAGGAGTTCAATAAAGTGGACGCACTTTTCCTTTGCCTAGTGGGATTGGGCGTGGTGGAACCGGAGGCGGCACTGTCGTGAACTCGTCTCTTCACACACGGTTTTGGCGGTGATGAGTACTTAGACGGCAGATTCATTTGTGATGCTTGAGGTCGTGCGTGTTGAGGTGACATTGGCATTGTTGGCGTCTGACCATAATAACCGGGATTCATTTGTTGCGGAATGATCATTGGAGTGTAGGGCGATCTCGTGGCATCTGCGGGTTGCTGATAGTAACTCGAAGTGGGATATTGATCATATCTGGGTATTTCTAGTCCACCTCCATTTCCAGGCATTGTTGGTGATGGTGATGCAGTAGGCATGGGCCAGTATGGAAGTCCAGTAAAGCCTGCCGAAGGCGGAGCACTACCATCGTTGTTGTCAGTGTTAACGGAAGAGGCAGAAGGGTTTGGGTAGAGATAATTGAACCGAGCGTACGCGTTACTATCAGTGGGTGCTGACAACGTGGCAGCAGATCCGGAGGTGGGTGAGACTTTGGAGACGGAGACGGAGGTTGAGGAGGAAGGGAGTGAAGTCATCATCCCCTCCTCCGAGGGTTTGTTGGACTCTATTTCTGTTTTCATACGACGCTTCGGTTAACCTCCTACATTCAGCGCGGATGGCTATGCTTACTTCAGGTCATGACCGCGATATTTATGCATTCGATACCCGAGGCCTTATTCAAACCTGATTGGCTGCGATGAGAGAAGGGGTCATTGGTTGCGGCGTGAGGTCATGCATGGAAGGCGTGCTTAATCGCATTAGACGTTCAAATCCATCCGATCGCCTATACATTTATCTTTGAGTTTTTTAAGTCAAAAATTTTCACTGCTATGGCATTAAAATGGCGGAAGACTTTTTAACTCATTGCTTAATATTCCTGCTAGTTCAGGTCGAAGTTTGGCATCCTAGACAATTTACAACATCCAGTCCAATTTCTACTACCTTCAAAAGGTTTATCTGATGGCTGGAGGGCTTCGAGAGAGAAACTTATGTCATTGGCGACTTAGGCAGTTGACGAAAGACATTTGAGCACATTGGTCACGGCTGTTTTTATCACCACCGCGTTCACTGAGCGTCGCATCCACCGTACTGCTGTGTCGCCGCCTCCATGGCAGATGGTCATGAAAATCCCGAATTGATACTCTAACCGCCACCAGCTTGTGGATCAGTCAACGACCAACTGGCATCCAAACTGTGTCCATGTGCTTGTATGAATCAAGTTTGAACAGTGTTGAGATGCCTTTTTGTCCGGAGTTGATCCTCATTACTCACTGAACGCGCTAAGCCAGATGCATCACCTCCCCCTTACCCACTGAGTCTCTGTCCCGATAACCAAGTTGGTCAATGAATTGGAGATTAATCCGAGTCTAAATTACGACTTCCACGGCCACACAGCCTTACCTTTACCTTAATGTCGCATACCATGAACGCATGCGGTGACGTGGCGGGCCACTGGAGGTGTGGCTCAATGAAGAACAATAAATCTAGTGTTGGCAATAACGACTTTAATGGTCGTCCTTACTTTTGAGGCGGAAATGTGACTGATGGTGGGGTTGTTTAGGTCGTTCTGTGGCAGGTTAATGAACGAAAATTGATTATCGTAGGTCCGGGAATGACCTCGCCTAATGAAAATCCTATGGCAACTCAAACCCAAGCTACCAAACCTGCTAATTATTTCGCTAATTTTAACCTGTCATGTTGAATCAAACATCTGGTCTGCATGCCCTTGTAAACGTGTCAGGTGGAACTCAAAGAACTGGCTGTCACATATATGTGACGCTAGCGCCACGAATGAATACAAGCTGGATAAAATTATAAGGCTCTCAGAGGTGAGTTCTACTTAAACCCGTAACCCCGCAACGAGGAGAATGCTGTGAAATCACGACTGTTGGATTAGTTACTGAACCCGTGGTTAATACCGGATCAGCATAGAGATTGCGAGTTGATGGAAATTTTAGAGGCTGATTAAAGAAAACACTCTCAAGCATCGGAAGTTTGTTTGAAATTTCGCTTAAGATAGGATTTTGCAGTGAGTAAGCTCCGCTCATGGTCCCTACTGTCCTTAAGGAAGAAAGGCGCGACAGGCTTGAGTAACAGATTGGAAGCACTGAAGAAGAGACAACCGATGATTGACCGACGCGTCCCTACAGGCCTGGAGTAGACCTCGTGACAGCGGTCCGAACGCCGGCGGGGTAAAGGCGCGTCAACACAAAGTCATGCTTCATTGGCTGTCCTCGCCCCTAAGATCCCACTAAGGTGACTCACCGGCCCTGTCCTCTCGGCATCTCATCTGTCACCGTAGTAACCCAGCAACTGATAGCAATTGGCGGTCAACTCATTCATCCTGGCATGGCCAATAAGTTCATTGCCTGACAGTTGAATCGTGCGTCCAAGTTCATCTGACTTCTCATCTAATCACAGTGTATACCACCCAACTGACAGTTGACGATTTCAATGCAGCCTGAACACGCCCTGCGATCACTTACCCCATTTCAACGTCCATTTAGGAACATGGACATTGCACGAAGGCCATTTTTGTCAAATTGTGACCAAGCGGACGTCAACCAACCTTTTTCGAATCTCTCCACTTTCACCACTTCATCATCGGTCCCGCAGTTTTGCTTGTCTGGAGGATGTCTGCAGGGGGTGAAAGTGTACAGGAGATTGATGGCTCTCAACTTAATTTTACTTCACTAGTCCACTACACAGCCTTATCCGTGGCTATTCTCTAGAACTGAATTCCATGCACTTTGGATGCTGAAACTACGGCTGAATTATGTCAAATCACCAACCGGATTACCAACTTCACACCTTCAAATAACACGCAAGGGTATCTGCCCAGGAGTAGCCGAATCCGATAAATGAATGCATCGAGTGGTGAAACGAGGCTTCAGAGGAACAAATTTTGCTTCATGGAAATGAGAGAAACGTGAGGGGATTGAAGGCGGAACAAAAAGTGGAGCACGATAGTCCATTTCACTACCCAAACACAGTAGAGAGTAGGCGATCGGAGAAAGGTCACACAAAACATGGTGTAAGGGGGAGCAGTGGCCCACTTCTTTAAGGTCACCCACATGTCATGGATTCCTGCATCCATGTAAGCCTTCCTCTGTAAGAAACAGCGTCGATCCAGCCAATCGAACACGACTTCCTTCACTCTGCTCTCCCACCAGTGATAATATCGGTAGTCAGTGCTCACCTCGCGCTTTCGTCATTCCAACTACTGCTACCACACACGCATACTACACTTCATCAGTCACACCAATGTGGATGTACGCCAAACTTGATATTCCTGCAGGTCACTTTGAGGTCAGCTCACCTCTCACGGAGCTCATAACATTCCTCCTCTTCTGCCTCCATTTCCTCCCACACACAAGTGCACCTCTCACCTCTCCCCTCTCCTCTCTCCTCCTCTCCCACCCAACTCCACCCACCGCTGTTGGATCCACGTCCTCCACCCTCCACCCAACCACCGCCCACATGAGGAGGTGCAGTGTCCTTCACCTGCTCTGCTGCACACAAATCAGTTCTTCCAGCACCGAGCCACCACTACAAGGAGCAATCGGTCCAATGTCCTCTACCACTGACTCGGCCATTGCTACACCAGATTCCTTTGTGATGCGCGTTGCGCGAATCCACGCAATCGTCGACACTTCCACTGAACACTTCACCTCCCCGAACGAGCTACATTGACTTGAAGATCCTGTCGCAGGCATGCGTCACACACGTTGCTGTCCCATGTCATCCATACATCATTTGCAATGGAATAACTTGCATCAATCGCCTTCCCTGCCTGACTGCGTTTTGGAGAGAAGTCGTACACCCACATCGCAACACTCTGCCAAGGCTGCAGTTGGTGTCGAGTGGGTCTTCTGCAGACGTGTGGAAGTGGGGGAAAGCATCCACCCATCCATGTGACGAAACACACCACTGATCGAACGACTGCTTGGCCCGAAGGAAACCAGGCGGTGTCACAATCCCATTGCACACGCCTCTCTCTCTCTCTCTCTCTCTCTCGGACAGGTCAACCTCCAATATCCATCTTCCAAAACTAACACACACCCTGGATTCTATTCACCAAGGAAAATTAAGTGTTCAACTGTCAGGAGGCAGCTTCGAGGCAGAATGGTGACAGTAGGCGAGTCAGTGACTGCACTAAATGCTGAGCCATCTTATCACGCCTTCCCCACCCAACGTGTTCCTTTGTCGACTCACCCGTGACAGGCTTCATCTCCTCCACCCACGTCGCCCCGACCTCCCCTCGGTCTGCAGTGACTGCACGGTTGAGAGGACAGCTGCTTTCGCACTATCCCCAAACTGACTCGGTGACCGCACCATCGCTGCGGACACGTGGACGTGCGTGTGCGCTTCCAGTGCAGATGACGTGCATTCAACTTCGCCTCACTTCAACTCACCTGTTCTCAACTCACTTCGTCTGGTCTCGCATGTGGTCGTCTCCTCTGCACAATAAAATGACCGCACTGAGAAGGAGGAGGAGGAGGAAGTGCGGCGTTCCCCCTCCATCCGTCCGCCCACATTATGTTTCCCACAAGGCATTGCGGCACTCTGTGGTGCTGGTCGATTTGCTTGTCAGTATTCACAGTCGCCCTACCTGTTGCAACCCAGAAATCCACTTTTCACATTGGTTGTTCCACCCACTTACGCGAGGTTCCGGGAAGACCTCTCCGTCACCTTCACGAGGGGCAACTCAACGCGGTGCCAATGCGCGCTTTCAAAGCCGATTTACCCTCCCCGAAAAACCTATTCTAACGAGTTCCGGTTGAGTTGGAGACAGGCAACAGTTCCTTCGAGTCGTTCCTAGTAGAGCTTCCCTTCCTCGTTACGACTCGACGGCTAGACGAATGTGCGTCCCAATTCACAAGGATTAGCATCAGACCTACTTTCCTGCCTCTTTCCACACTCCGTTGCAGCACAGATTTGAAGCATGTATGCAACTGTGAATTAAATTAGTAAAAGTTCAGTTTATCATAGGCCAACATCAGTTTATGCAAATATACTTGTGCTGCAAAGGTCACGTTCAGGTCACTCAACACCGGTATTAGCAACGCAGTCGGTCAGGCTGCGGTTTCATAATTAGCCAGGCGAGGTGATTGAAACAAGTGGCACATTTTGCCGCACTCACTCCTAGAATCTGTTGGATGGAGGAAAATTAAAAAAGAATTTGACAATTTTTAAACCCATGCGAAAAATCTCTCCGCCTTCTTCCCAACTGGTGATGAAGTCGGTGGAAGGCGACCAGTTTTGGCCACTTTTTTGTGGCACAAATGAAAAATGATAAGCTAATGCTGACTTTGCCGGCCCAAAGTGGAACACGTTGCTTGTTTCTCTGAATGAACTGACTCCTTTAAAAGCGGTTTTTAAGGTCATCAACTGCAGCTTTTTTGTACTGAAGTATAAAGAACAAATCCAGATTGATGTCAGGTACGCCTTTTAAATTGCCTTTTTTATTTCGTAACAGGTTTTCTTTAATGCAATGAATGAATGAATGAATAAATTGGCCCGTGGACAGTTTGATGGGAGGAGAAAGAGACGAGGCGACGGATCGGCGAAGAGAGACAGGCATAGACCCACCGCAGGGTGGTGAAAAATGACCAAGAGGCGGTGGGATGTTTTGTTGGTTATGGCTTACCACATCCAACTGTACATTCTACATCAAATACCATTCCTGATTCTTTTCTACCAGCCCTAAATCCCACATTCACTGCATGCTTTGCCTGGAGTTGTTCGAAGGTTATGCCTGGCCTCTCACTCAACCTCATTGGACCCAACGGAGGTCAGTGAAGTCGCAATGAGCAGCCACTGAAGTGGACTCTTACTGCATTGTTGAAGAGTTAAGTGGATTCCTGCCCTTTCTACCGTCAAGCCCTGGCAGTAGTGCAGGTGGTGGATCAGGAACTGGTAAAGGCTACGCCCAATGAAACAGTCCAAAAGGCTTTTGAATCACCTCAGTTTCCAACATTCCCGGTCGCCTCAGACGTGGATATTTTTTTGATATGGTCAATTTGTAAGCAGCCCAAATTTGAACACCTTTTGAAGCCTATTCCGTGACCTGCTTAAAAAGTTGAAATATCCCCTGAACGTAGTCGTCATGGTCATACGGACGTTAGACTGCATGCAAAACATTGACATCGTTCAAATATCCCATTGCGATTAAGCTTCCTCTCATCACCGTCGCACTTGACACCTTCTCGAAGCAGATTGCAATTTGCCTGGTTGGTGTTTTAGTGCAAACTTTCGCCAAACCCGATGTCCGACAGCTTGGCGGCCTGATTGGCACAAAAAAATGTCCAGCGACCACAATTTTGCTAGTCGCTGCTGCGCTAAGAACTACTGTAGCCGCTGGTTTTTTAAGTAGCTGGGAAGCACAATCCGTACTATCAACAAAACATAATTTTCAATTTCGACGCAATTGCCAACTACTTATATACTACTTATAACATTGGGCTTTAGGTGCAATATCCTTTACTTCATGGACTTAATTGTTAGAGATGAGGTATGAATGATCTGTTTAACGTTACTATTAAAAGATTTACGGATGCAGTTTCTTCTTCTCCATGAATCGACAAGATAACATGACTTGTCAGTGAATGCTGTCATACCTTGGCACTGCAGAGCACTGCACAGTGAACCTTTGCAGTTGCTTCTGCAAATGAATAAACTCCATGCAAGAGACTCGAGAAAGGGAGTTGAGGTCGGGTGTGTGGAAGTGAAAAGAATTTGAGTTGACGTCACTTGTCCTCAAAGTAATCACATGCCCACACCTGCGGCGACGATGCGGTCACCAAGTCAGTCATAGACAAAACCACAACGACAGACAGCATTGAAACTGGACCAGGTAAAGTTGATGAAATCATCTGCCCAGAAGACCAGTGACAACATTTAACCCTTGGATGGGCCGTTATGGTTCAAATCCTTGTAGGTGTCAACCGAAAATTCACTACGCAGACCTGACTCGAGACTGCTGTAGGATGAATGGAGCTTGCTGATGATTCCATTTGTTCGCACGCTGTGATGCTGTTCCCATCCAACTACTGGATTCGAGTGAAGGAGAGAGCCTTCAAGTGGAGTTGCAAAGCGCAACTACCAAAAGTACTTACAGTTTCCACAAAGTAGTAAGGATGGAGTACTAAGCCAACTTCAGCTTCATGTTCCACACTTCAAGCAGGTCAGAGAAGCTCTTCGTCAATGGATGCTGCGGCAGTACCTTCGGAGCCCAGTCTGGATCCGGAAAAATTTCAACTCTTCAAATCCATAATGCCAACACGTTGCAGCATCAGTGGCAGAGATGAGAGAGCGGTTCTCCCGCAGTTTAAATTCAGCTTCAAGATCCTCGCGCCTTTAGCAGTCTCAGGGTAAAGTTCTCGCGTAAGTTCTTAATCTACCAAATTTACTTCCACCGTGTGGACCCGCCAGCAGTTAAATCGGTCATGCAGGAGGATATATACCCCAAGAGATTCTATTTGGGTCTGTTTTGTTTATCACGTAAGGTAAACATTTAATTAAGGGGCTTTTTAATGCCCCGCCAGATCGGTCGGTCGGTTGGTGTTGTTGTAATCACGTCTGACTGCTTCATCCTTTTAAAGGTTTGCCTCGCTGACTTGATAAGGGCAATTGGTGTTTGCATAGTTTCTGTGAGGCAAAAGCGCTCAATTTTGAGAAAAAAATGTGACGGTGAAATCGCCTTACGGACCTGACATTACCGACCGCATGCATTACTTGTACAGCGGACTGAGAGCCAACCGCACGATGGACCCGAGAAAGTGAGTTGAAGCCAGGTTAGTGAAAGCGAGGCGAAGCTAAGGTGGACTTCAGATGCCCTCAAATTAATCACATGTCAACACCCGAGGCCGCGGTGTGATAGCCGTGTCGGTCATTCCGCCCGTACTGAAGGCCGTTAGCGGAGCTGCAAGGCGCTAAAATTCGAAATCCAACGGCTTCTAAGGTGGTGAGCAGATGAAGTGTGCAACGTGAGGCATAACTGAAAACTGAAGACTTTTGCCAAGCAGGATTGATGGCTCAGAAGGCTTTTTTCGTCTACAGGGCTACAGTCAAGCGTTAGTCGCACTTTTACCGCTTACGACACCCACAGATTGTGCCATGAGGGTACAAACAGGTGATTTTTTTTTGTCTTCAGAGTGCGTACTTTCTATGTTGCATAAAAATATTAAAGAGTGTCGAGAAGAGAACCCATTACGGCTATGCGGACCAATCCCATTGCCTGGAGCACGCAACCGGGGATGTTGCCCGGGCCATATTACGCCACCATAATCCAGTTCGCTAATACTACAAGGGCATGCTCTTGAGTAAGTTCTCAGGCGAAGTAAATGCATGAATGGGGGGTAGGAGACTGATAGAAATGTCATCTGCAGAGACCAGCCATAAAGGCAGTACCGAGGACTCTGTATAATTTGACCTCCTGGACGAAAGGCAGTCAGGAAACAAACCTTACGTCCTCCGGGAGGAAGGCCACTATAGACCAGCGCGGTCCCTGTCACTGTACCCCGTTGGTTTCCTGCCGATGAAGGCGTTTAACCCCCTCCCGTCTCCCCTACAAGGAAAGCAATGAAGGCCGAGGTGAAAGGAGAAACACCAAACCTACTGCACTTGTTCCAAGGTGGAAGCAGTTCAAATTTTCATAATTCATTAAAATAAATCAGAAATTCGACATTGATAGGAAACAGCGAGTTTAATGACCTTCTTCTTGGCTTTTTTGACAAAATAGTCGCTTAACCTGCTTCTGCATCAATCGGTTAAAGCTTCCTCCTCCAGAGCTAGCTGTTCAACTTGACAATCGACTTGATCTCCCCCAATTTTCTGATTTGGTACGATTCTTTGGCAGAACTTTCCTCTTTGCGCTATAGCTCAGCTAAATGAGGTGCAAAGTATGATGCAGTGCCTTCAGTTTCGATTGAAGGATGCCGGAGAGTTGTGAGACGCTTGTTTTCAGCAAGGATTTCAAGTCGATTTAGCGCCCTGGAAGGTAAATTGTACACTGAATTTGGCCTATGATAAACTGAACTTTTACTAATTTAATTCACAGTTGCATACATGCTTCAAATCTGTGCTGCAACGGAGTGTGGAAAGAGGCAGGAAAGTAGGTCTGATGCTAATCCTTGTGAATTGGGACGCACATTCGTCTAGCCGTCGAGTCGTAACGAGGAAGGGAAGCTCTACTAGGAACGACTCGAAGGAACTGTTGCCTGTCTCCAACTCAACCGGAACTCGTTAGAATAGGTTTTTCGGGGAGGGTAAATCGGCTTTGAAAGCGCGCATTGGCACCGCGTTGAGTTGCCCCTCGTGAAGGTGACGGAGAGGTCTTCCCGGAACCTCGCGTAAGTGGGTGGAACAACCAATGTGAAAAGTGGATTTCTGGGTTGCAACAGGTAGGGCGACTGTGAATACTGACAAGCAAATCGACCAGCACCACAGAGTGCC
This sequence comes from Taenia pisiformis, assembly GCA_023968675.1. Taxonomy (NCBI): domain Eukaryota; kingdom Metazoa; phylum Platyhelminthes; class Cestoda; order Cyclophyllidea; family Taeniidae; genus Taenia; species Taenia pisiformis. The sequence continues at coordinate 3,619,212 of CM043739.1, read as the reverse complement.
GCAATGCCTTGTGGGAAACATAATGTGGGCGGACGGATGGAGGGGGAACGCCGCACTTCCTCCTCCTCCTCCTTCTCAGTGCGGTCATTTTATTGTGCAGAGGAGACGACCACATGCGAGACCAGACGAAGTGAGTTGAGAACAGGTGAGTTGAAGTGAGGCGAAGTTGAATGCACGTCATCTGCACTGGAAGCGCACACGCACGTCCACGTGTCCGCAGCGATGGTGCGGTCACCGAGTCAGTTTGGGGATAGTGCGAAAGCAGCTGTCCTCTCAACCGTGCAGTCACTGCAGACCGAGGGGAGGTCGGGGCGACGTGGGTGGAGGAGATGAAGCCTGTCACGGGTGAGTCGGCAAAGGAACACGTTGGGTGGGGAAGGCGTGATAAGATGGCTCAGCATTTAGTGCAGTCACTGACTCGCCTACTGTCACCATTCTGCCTCGAAGCTGCCTCCTGACAGCTGAACACTTAATTTTCCTTGGTGAATAGAATCCAGGGTGTGTGTTAGTTTTGGAAGATGGATATTGGAGGTTGACTGTCCGAGAGAGAGAGAGAGAGAGAGAGGCGTGTGCAATGGGATTGTGACACCGCCTGGTTTCCTTCGGGCCAAGCAGTCGTTCGATCAGTGGTGTGTTTCGTCACATGGATGGGTGGATGCTTTCCCCCACTTCCACACGTCTGCAGAAGACCCACTCGACACCAACTGCAGCCTTGGCAGAGTGTTGCGATGTGGGTGTACGACTTCTCTCCAAAACGCAGTCAGGCAGGGAAGGCGATTGATGCAAGTTATTCCATTGCAAATGATGTATGGATGACATGGGACAGCAACGTGTGTGACGCATGCCTGCGACAGGATCTTCAAGTCAATGTAGCTCGTTCGGGGAGGTGAAGTGTTCAGTGGAAGTGTCGACGATTGCGTGGATTCGCGCAACGCGCATCACAAAGGAATCTGGTGTAGCAATGGCCGAGTCAGTGGTAGAGGACATTGGACCGATTGCTCCTTGTAGTGGTGGCTCGGTGCTGGAAGAACTGATTTGTGTGCAGCAGAGCAGGTGAAGGACACTGCACCTCCTCATGTGGGCGGTGGTTGGGTGGAGGGTGGAGGACGTGGATCCAACAGCGGTGGGTGGAGTTGGGTGGGAGAGGAGGAGAGAGGAGAGGGGAGAGGTGAGAGGTGCACTTGTGTGTGGGAGGAAATGGAGGCAGAAGAGGAGGAATGTTATGAGCTCCGTGAGAGGTGAGCTGACCTCAAAGTGACCTGCAGGAATATCAAGTTTGGCGTACATCCACATTGGTGTGACTGATGAAGTGTAGTATGCGTGTGTGGTAGCAGTAGTTGGAATGACGAAAGCGCGAGGTGAGCACTGACTACCGATATTATTACTGGTAGGAGAGCAGAGTGAAGGAAGTCGTGTTCGATTGGCTGGATCGTATTGATGACACGCAACTTTCCATATGAAGGTAGCGGACACTGTTGGGGTTTTTTTGGTGAGCTGTTATATTAGAATGCAACGCCTTGGGGGCCTGTAAATTAGGAACAATTTTACCTACCTGTAGATGGTAGTTTGTTTGGGAGGATAAAGCCCAGATCGATGGAAATTTCTTGTAATCCACAAACAGAAAGGAATAAATGATGAAGGCACGGTGACGAGCTGGTTGTATGGCCCTGATTCTCGAACATGAGCAATCTACAGAAATGCTTTAATCGAAATGTGAATGATACAACAGAAGAGGAGCTGAGTGGTTATGAGTTTATTCGGGAAGAGAGAAATTTAGAGCAAAATAATCGATAAACCCAGGAAAAATGAGCGAACAAATGATAGCCATGAGGTAGCAGGTCACTTCAGCCAGGGAGAGGAAGCAGATGACGGATGACCACCGCAGAGCTTTTGAATCAGGCAATGGTTTAAACACACGTGACGGGCCAATAAGGCGTGGAGGAGCATTGTCACGTCCTCATTTCATTGACGTTTAAAGTTAGCTCAAGGAGAGGCGTCAATAGGATACCGAAGCATCGGTTAGTCCAAACGCTACCGCATAACCATCACAATGGCTGTGCTGCACTCCACATACAGCCACGCAAGCCATTTGCAGTGACGGTAAATAAAAGCAATGGATTTACAGAGGATCCTAAGTATTTGACGACGTTAAGATACTTAAGACCCAACGGATAAACTTTCAGGGACCCCAGTTAATGCACCTGTGACGATGCAGGAAGTAGTGGCCATGTGCTTACCTAATTCTAGCAACGAGTCTCTTAAGCCGCCTGCCTAATTCGTGTCATAGTCACTTGCCATTCGTTTTACTGCAAAAATGTGTCGCTGGAGTCATCCATTACTTCCCAACTAATTGTGCCGTTAGGAAAGTGTACCATCAGTGATTGTGAGTGGGCTAAAGGGCTACAGCCGTGGACCGAATCAGGAGAGCTCAGGGAACTTTGTGCCGAAGTGTCCATTCAAGCTTCAATCTCGTCTCCTTAGGTCCATATGCATCTGATAGGCATAGCTAGCATTCTTCTTGATGGCAGCAATTTTCCATTTGCGAAAATATCGACGTTTTATAAATGCTTTAGAGACCAGGTTAATTCTCTTGTAACACGCCACGAATGTAAAGTATTTTACGATGTCATACTGGAAATTTTGCCCTCATAAATTAAAAATTGACGGAAAATCAAATGAGCAATTGTCATAATTAAAGAGAAGTTCAAGAGCTTGGAACGTGATTTAAATTAGTATGGTGCTTTTTGATTGGCTCGGAAAGGCGAATTATCTCAACCAATCACATGATTGCGCGCCTTCGACCGAACTCAAAATGATAAGCCTAAAGCAATGGGATATGGGAAACCGCTCGATGCATTGCAAAAACAAGTGGACCATTTAGTCGCATATTATATCCTTTGGAGAAGCCACAAGGTCAACACCAGCTGGTTTATCGAGAGGCCACTCTGCTTGGCTGCGAGGGTCTTTTAAAGTAACATTGCGTTGTGGGAAATGGTTTCCTTCTCTAGCCCAAAAATTGCCGCTTCCGTGTCCTTGTTGGTAAATGAAATGCAATAACCATTGCCCATTTTGCCTCTCGCCAGGAAATGATTAGGTCTTTGGATCAAGTAAGCAGCCAATCCCGTTCATCTTTCAACCAGCTCAAGCGTCTTAATAGCAGATTTTTGCAGGCAAAGTAGCCATGGCTAATTAATGGCTTAGGACGTGCGGTCAAAACCATTGGTGAAATGCACCAACTTGCGATGTTGGAGGTCATATTGAGGTCACAGTGAGCGCTGAGCTGTGATTGCTAAGTGTCTCTCGTTTTCTCTCTTTCTGGTTGCCATCACAACGAAGTGACTAGGTGCGCAGTGTGGCTAACAGCGACGTCACAAATTGAAGAATAAACAAGTAATTTGTTTCCGGTTAGATTTGTTCTCGAATTCACTTTTTCCACACTTGGAGATTAATTACTCCCCTAAAGCAAGGCCTTTAGGCTAATTTGGTCACCCAACAATAAAATTACTTTTACTTTCATCTGAACGTTCTGATGGTTGGTCTATGATTTGATAAATACCATCTGAACCCAGCACACAATGGATTAATCCGGTTGTCCCCACCCGTCCATCCGCAAATCATCGGTTTAGCCAGGCAAAGGAATTCTTTGCAAATCTTCAAATTCCTTGATAAAGTTGCCCTGTTTTCCAAACAATATTAAGTTCGTATTATTATCCAAATTATTACTCTTGTTATCGAAAAACTGTGGCAAACTTAAAGGCGTTTACTATTCCAGTGTTTCAACAGCCAATCAGAACCTACCTGGCTTACTTTGTTCCTTTAGCCAATCAAAATAAACTCAACCCAAATTCGTTTCTCCAAGGGATAATTGTAATTTTTTATAGTCGCGTTCGATACCTGTAACCTGAAACAAGGTCATCACCTGAGAGGCCTAAGTCATTTTTGACAGGACATGCTCCATTGTTTCAGGTCATGCTTTTCAAATCAGCGCATTTAATGACGTCACGGTTTGAAGTCAGGTGAGGCTTATTCCAGGGGTTAGCAAACATGTTTGCGATTTTTGATGGGTACTTCAGCTATCCCCACGTGAGCTATACGTGATGGTTTAACCATCATGCCTGCATATTGCATGGAACGCGATGGATGCTTCTTGCCTGGGAGATAGCAAAAAAAGCAGATGAACCGGTAAGATAATTAGCATCAACTGGTGTCATTTTCGAACAGCAAAACAGTGGCCAATTTTTCTCTTTCCTCTTGCTACGAGGCGGTTGCCTCGAATACGTCAAAATGGAGTCAAGTTCACATAAAATGGTCGAATGCTCCTAAACAGGGGTAATTTGAGCTCATGTGACTCGAGGTCAAATCGAATTAGCTCACACGTTGTAAGAGAACGAGGTCTCTTCAAGAAAACTCCCAAAAACCGCAAATCAGTGGGTAAGGCCTCAGAGCTCATGTCGTAGTAGCTATTCAAGACGATTTTTCCCTTTAGAAAGACAGAGATGGAGAAATAGATGTTGTCGTGGCCTTACTCCTTGCACTCCACGAAATAAATTGATCCAAGCGGCATTGTCCTGTCCTGACAACAGGATTGCCCAATCGTATGACTCCGCGAGGGGTGGGAGGCAAGAGCGAGACCAGACTTTCCTCTCTTTGCCTTAATCTGTAGAATCCGCAGCTAGCTTGTGTAATTATGCTGATTCCCACAAATCAGGGGTTTAGAGAGTCGTTATTACAAAATAAAGATACAAGAAATTTATTCGGAGCAAATCCGACGCAACTTCTCTCAGTGTCAAGAGATTACTTTAAAGTCTTGAAATTGCTACTACAAAAAAAGCAGAGCAATTATTACTGAATGGCTGCATGGTGTGTTTATTCACTGCCGCAAATGTGGGTCACCAGCAGGTGCGATGACCTCTGAACCTGAGATGACCATCGGTACAACTACGCCGAGTAAACAAAACTACCGTTTGTGCTGCGCCATGCCATCCTTCGTTTAAGCCCTTAAAGCGACTTCTCTCCATCCTGTTTAAGAAACCCAGTGTACATGAAATCTTCGGGCACACACTACTTAAATAGTTTTATGAGTAGGAGTCACACACCCTTACCCGTATGATATGCTATTCGCTACAGCCATTTCGACCGGGATGAAATTTTTTGACCTGCGAAATATAAATCCCCTTGGATGCCTTTCGATCTCAACATCTTCGGATGGTCGAAACGAAAAGAGCCTGTCTCTGATTCGTTCCTGGAGCGGGCCTGGAGCGAGTTCCAGGTTAGCGGAGAGTTAAAGAAAAAACGTGATTCCCCCTTTTCTTTTGCCCCACTTTTCGGATGATACATTAGGATTCACAAACCACCTTAGCAGTCGTGAAAAACGGGCAAGCAAAAATGCAGATCTTATAGCCCCAGTTGATTAACCACCACCGGAATTAAAGGAACAAGAAGTTGCTCTACAGGTTCAGTAAAACAAGCTCCGCTCACATCACTAGAGTTGCTGACCTACCAGTAGCTTGTAGCGCCCTCACAAGTGGCCTAGTCCTCACACCAGCGAGGAATACAGCAGAATGTGCACCACATCTATCGAAGAACAGGGCCACTCCCAATGAGAACTCCAAATGGATTTTCTTCGGCGCTCCATTGGAAGACCGAACAGCATTGAACCAGAATCCAAACACAACAGAGGAGATGGAGGCAGGATGGAGGTCAGAGGAAACACCTTGACCAGCAAAACGTCCTCACCAACGGGATTTATCATCCAACGTAAGAAAATAGTTACCAGGTTGCTTGAGTACGCATTGCCGCATCAATGTCATCGAGGTCTCCGTAGCGCATACCCGCCACTAAATTTAACACCTAGTACGCGCTTCGCTTCTCCCTCACACTACTAGTCCCAGACTCACTTCAAGTCCCGCGGTGCGCAAAGGCAATCGCCACGTCTTCCACTGAGCAAACGGCACTACCCGAGACCAAGAAAGACAACTTCAACAACCGATGCCCTGAACACAACCATGGATACCTGTAAAATACTCGTAAAATGAAATATAACGGACGGGCAAGCTCAGCTGCTAGGGGGAAAAAATCGTACACCAAATTAAAAGAATAGGTAATCACCGGAAGGGACATTTTGCGCCCAAACTAGAAAGTGAGACACATCGGTTGATAGAACGCCGGAAAGCAGGGAAAAGACGACAGCACCGATCGGTCAGTTCTTGCCCTTTTTCTCCTTATCCTTTATCAAGAGGACCTTGAACTCCAAAGGCCATGTTTCATGATCGGTTTCCTGAAAACGACAGAGAAAAGCGCTCAACGGCTTGAAGAATTGAGTGGGAGTCAAAGAAAACAGGATTATAAACACACCTTTTGACGAAAGACCTGCGATTTCTGCCATACAGCGGGATCAGTATTCTCCAACTCATTCCACAAGCGCGCAGTCAGCCTCACCTGTTTTGCGCCCGCGAAATCCGCACACGCCGAAAGCGGTGCCGAGCCAACGGAAAGAGAGCGACTCTTTGATATGTCAGTGGTCACATCCAACGTCACTTTGGAGCGCTCTTCGAAGATCGCCATAGTCGCAAACAGTGTCACCGCTTTCACAGAATACCCTGTGTCAGATAGGTCAATAAGCCACTCGATCACTCCGTCTTCGTAGCTCTGACAGCCTGCTTTGCGAGCCAGATAAACCATTTTCCAATCCTTCTCAACCTAAACAATAAAGTGACTACTTATAACCTTCCAGCAGGCATTGCTGCAAAAAGCACAAACACTAGATACCTTTCTTGCAATGTTTCGCCATCGCAGAGCCATGGAGGTCCATTCCTGTTTATAAACCTCTTTAAGGTACTGCGGGCCTTCGGTAGATCGTCGCGAAGACGCCTCGCTATCATCATCAGCTGTTGCCGGAACCTCTTTGTGATAGGGTCGTGCGTAAACGTCGAGAGCACAATTGTATCGAAGATAAATACAGTTTTGCGACAGTTCGGCTGGTGTTGGGGTGATCACAAAGCCCGAGCTGAAGACGATGCATCAGGATTGAAGGTTATGATTCTACTTATACCAACATAAGTAGTAGATTTCTTAGTAGTACATTACCCCTCCCACGGTAGTGGGACTATGCCAAATTCAAGACGAGAACGTCTCCATGATTCCGATCCCGATCTCCGACCCTGGAGCGACTCCAGCGAGGGTCTTGGAGGAACCATCATAACAGCGAGTTCCTGGACCGTTGTAGGGAGGCCGAAAGGCGCGTTCTCGTAGTCCGGAATGGCTTGAGCAGCTTCGTCATGAACTTGGGCGAGATAGCGCGCCAGGCGGCTTTCGGAGACGCTTTTCCGACGTTTGCAAACCTACAAAAGTTAGAGCAAATATGCAGCCGAGAGGAACAACTCCAAGACCCACGCGTCTTCAAATATCACCCACAGCCTTGAAATCGGTGGAATACTTCCAAACCACATCTGTGACATCCACACCTTCGTAGCGGAGTAAGGCGTCATTGGTGGGAGGAGGAACTGTGAATGCGAACATGTAGGAAAGTTTCTTCTTCCAGCCCTGTTCATAGACCAATGGAACGTCAACTAGACCTTCACACGGATCAACGTGAACCCAACGACCTCCGCTGCTCGAACCAGCTCTTTCCTGGGCAAGATCTTCAAGATCGGTTAGCCATCTGAAAGTTGAAAGCGGAAGCTAATTACCAAGAGGGAGCCTTGCTTCCCGTAGCCTTTTGCAAACTAGTTCCCATATTGAACCACCAGGAAACTAAGAGGTCTTCAGAATGTGATGAGAAAGAAGAGGAACTTACACCTCACAGAAGACATGGTCTGAGGCATCAAAAACCAGCCTAACTCCTGGAAACCACGGAGCTCCCTTAGCAACGTCAGCGTCATTAGCAGCGGTCTTGCCATCCCCGCTCGGCTTCCGTAAGGAGGCCAGAATGAAACAAAAACAACCAGCCCATTCGCCGCACCTTCCCTCCTTCGTATGCAAGAGTTTTGCAGGATTATTAAACCGCGGAAAGCGCTTTTGTGGGTGCGCGGAGGAGGTAGGACACGTGTAGATCTCCACGAGATGAGCTGAACCCTCCTTAGACTCAGCTTCAGTGGGTAAACCAGACCTCGAGATCATGACGGAGCCGCAGCTGTCGCAGACTCGATCCTGTACCCAGGTGAAGAAGTCCTCCTTAAACCAGCGCAACAAAGCCCGTAGAAGACTGTAGGGACCGACATTCTTGAGGGAGGTTTTACTTAAACCCGCTGCCTCTTTCAGAAGGCTATCCAGGGGAACAGATTTTCGGGCCAACGCCTGTAAGGGGAAGGCACGTACAACCTTCAGCACAATATAGATAACTTCCACGCCACGTCGATCTCCAAACGGTGGCAAAACTACCTATTCTAACATTGAAGCAGCAATTTAATTAGTTGGTGGGGTTTCGGCTATACCTTGTTTGAAAAAGAACGTCGCAGTGGAGATACTTGTCCGTTCAGTAGAAAATGTCATGCCGAGACACACCCATTACAGAGGATAGATGATATGAAGTGGTATAAAAGCTCGACAAAAAGCAGCCAAGTGATAAACACACCTGATAAGCGGGATTAGCGTATAGTGCAACATCGTGGCGATAGATTTCCAGTTTGGAAAGGAGGGTATTTTCTTTGGGAGAGATTCTGGGAGGTGGTGGACCCCGAAGTTGCCGAATCAGCTTGTTGATTTGTCGACGATTGGCACTTGCGGGTAGTATGAGGGATTCTGTCAACTCCTGCAAGTGGAGGGAGAAAATGGTAAACTGAAACTGTAAGGACGATGGTCACCTGGAATCCCATACTGAAAAGGAATTGCATGCAACCGGGAGTGACTAGGAAGTATTTTTCGAAGACCGGATCAGATAAATTTATCTCGAAAGATTTGTTTACAGCAACTTTTGCAGCAGCAATATTAGCGACGCTCAAGAGTTTTGCTTTGGCCTTTTGAAACGTTGGGGATGGTGAATTAGTTAAAAGTTCTTTGATGGAGTCATCTAAATATACCCCATTAATCGCTTTCTCCAACACATCCATGTTACCACCTTAAGGGAAAGAAATATGGAAGGAAGTGCACAATTACCCGTGCAAGTGGCAATACAAGAACCACCCTTGTAAAGCTTAAATGTTGGAAGGGAGGTTATGAGCTCTCTGTGTGTTAGTTCGACGCACGTATCCACGTTTACTTTGACAAAGTACACATCGGTATAATGATAGCGGTGGCTGAGTTTCTCGTAAAGCGGACCAGCTCGAGAACATGGACGACACCATACAGCATAGAAATCGACAACTATAATCTTGTCCACAGAGGTTGTGCCCTGACATAGGTTATCGAAGTCCTCTACGGTTTCTATCTCCCTCATTCAGATAGCTGGATGACGAATGAACGCGTGGGTCAGAACAGTAGCACACCTTATCATTAGCATGCTTCACGAATAATGTAGATGATTAAAATGACATAAACAGTAATATAGGTCTGATTCAAACCCAAGATGTATTTTATGTAAAAAAGCCTTAGTAGTGTAGCTGATTTTTTTGATTCAGTCAAAACTACCCTACAACAATTAATGTTTTTGCACGGTTAGTGGAAAAGCCCTAGCCCTTTTAACCTTATTGACAAGCACTTTTTACAGTTGGACCCAATCGATTTTGGCACATATTATATTGTTTTAAAACTTTTTAGAGGCAAAAAATATGTAAAGCAAAAGGGCAGAACATATACCTCTATGTAATCGGCCAAAGGGATGTAGCTGCTGATGTAGCGCCCCTAGCATCCCTAAAAGAAGGAGAGAAGGCCAATTGTAGGTCAGAATACGTGTATTCTAGACGAAAAGTATGGGAACCGCTGGCATGACCAGCAGGCTAGCCTACGCAGCTAGCTTCGAGATGGCTGCCAATAACATGTCGGACCAACCAACAGCCCAAACAAACAATACGCTACATAGCCCCTCTCTTCTTTTGAGCGTTGTCCTCAACGCGTCTCTTTATCCACCTCATGCGCCAGCCATCACAACGCAATTAGTACTGCGAGAAGTACTCGCGAGCTAATTATGCCACACGCCGACGTCGGGCGTAAATGAGGCGAAATTTTACACCATGTCAATGATCCCTTATGGCGGTCCGACTCCACCTGCAGGTTCGCCCGGCTTGCCAACTGACTTTGGGGTAAGCGGTTCAGACGACCATCACTGCATTCTACGTGATGCTAGTTTACCGGCAGCTTCAGTTGTTAATAGCTTTTCTGTAGAGCACGGGAGTGGGATAGTATCGAGGATAAACGCAGTTCTTAGCCCTTCAGCAAAGGCACTTCTTCTGCACCGTTGTAATGTGCCACTTGCAGGACAAATCTAAGTGGGAAACGCACGAATTCGGGTCCACTTTCCGCTGCCACCACTGTAGCGCCCCGAGCATCCCTAAAAGAAGGAGAGAAGGCCAAGTGTAGGTCAGAATACGTGTATTCTAGACAGAAAGCAAGGGAGCTGCTGGCATGGCCAGCAGGTCAGCCCACGCAACTAGCTTCAAGGTGGCCGCCACTAGTGTGTCCAACCAACCAGCAGCCCACACAAACAATAAGCTACAGCTGACATGACTCGTGGACCGGGCCTCGCGGCTAGATTACTATGGCCACCTCTATTGACAAAACCAGCATGTTTCTCAAAATTCGTCTTGCCTATAACTTAAGTAATTTGAATGTTTGACAAACACACTGGGATCAATTAACGTGCACTGTTTAAAAATTTTGCAGCAACGTGTTTGCCAGCAGCTCGCTCAAAAGACTTTGTAAGATAGGGAAGATTTCCAATTTGTTCAAGGGTGAGCTATGTTTAATACACTGGAATTATTACCAATTAATCCAGTTTGTTATCATATCACTAAGCACAGAAGCTTCTTCCTTTTCACCTCTTTCCTTCTACCAGTCCTTCCATGAGAATGTTGGATATTTATGGGCATCTTTCTTGCAGCATAGGCGGGAATTGGGGAAGCAAGTCTTACGTATTCACAATTGAGACTACTCGAGCTCAAAAGATCGACGGCGTTCATCCAAGACGAGTTGAAAAATCCTCTCCTGCCTCTCACCTGCGAAGCACATTTAAGGAGCGTTACTATTGCACAGGGTCTTTGGCTTTTGAGCACCATTCCTGGAGCCACTCCCTTTGGTCCTCTTTCTATTGCATTGGCTTCACCCTCGTACACGACCAAAGGGCGCTCTTGTAAGGCCAAGCCTTCTTGTGATGCGCGGTCTTCGGCTGGCTACGGAGTTGTGCATTCCGAACAGGGTAGTTCGGGTAGTGGAGGGTTGGAGGAGGAGTTCTACTTTCTGGAAGGCGTCTCCACTCCAAGTCAGGTCGAGGAATCAACCCACATATTTGGAGCAGGTTTTCTTCGAAGTAGACGTTGGGTCGGCTGTGCTTGTCGCAGCATTTATTTTGTCTACCAAAAGACATTTGCAAATGGCATTGGGCAGTATAAGGCGTCTTTATTGTCCCATTTTTATTCATTGTCAACTGCAGCCATCTTGACCGGCAAAAGGTATGGGGAATGGGTAAGATCTGAATTCGCGGAGAAACACCAGTTGACGCTTAAAATTGTAGCGCCATACCCAAAAAAAACTGAAATCTCGATAATCGGACCGCGGCCTTTTGCGAAAGGCTTTACCAATCCTATCTTGGTACGACCCGATCTCCTCCTCTTGTCTGTTGCCCTGCGGGCGCTTAGACGTCTTGAGCGCCATTGCCGTTCTACAACCCGTCCAAAGTTTGGTAAAAAGTCGATTTCCGAAACTTGGGCTTTGATTGGTGCAGTTTCAGGCACTTCGTATTGACAGATTCAATGATTGAAGAAGACTGACGCAACCGTCTCAGCATCTCGTGATTCCATGGATTCCTCTTCGGCTACTTCCGTAGCGTAGTCGGCCATGGTCAGAATATGTCGGTTTCCGCTCCTAATGAGCAGTTGATGTCGATGCCCACCCGTTCGCTCGGATGCTCGATAGGTTCAGGCTGTTGAAGTACGATTGCTGTGGGGCAAGATTTCTTGAAGCTGCGGCAAATGATTGAGGTTCAGTAGAAGTTTAACCCATCTAGGGCAAGGCAGGACCACCAAAATCATTTGATTGCGGCCTCTGACCCATTTTTCTAGTTTACATGACTTAAGTGCTCCTGCAACTCGTCAAAAGTCGTTTGTTTTCACGAGCCTGGAACAGCTAAGCGCATGGGAGACGTGATAGCGCCTCCCTACCACAAAGCCTAAGCGATTGCTACCCCTTCACAGTGGGCTAATACGAAGATGCCAGACACCACCGTTTCGTCTGATGCGAACGCATACGCGGAAGAAGATGACTTAACAACGGAGAAAATAACATTCCTTTGGATCCAGGGTCAATCCTTCATCTCGCCGACGGTTCAGCACTAGTCGCAGATTGGCGCTGTGCTCGAGAATGTCTCCACCGAAAACGAGAATGTCATCAAGGCAGATCATACGGTGTTTCAGAGTAAGCAGTGTTTCCACTACTCTAACTTGTCGGCGCCCAGATTTCAAGTCCAGTGAGTGGTCGACATGAGGTGAGGGTGATAAGTCCTTCGTGGCTGAGACGCTCAGCGTCCTGTAACCGATGCACGACAGTGGACTGCCGCTGTTTCTCAGTACCAGCGTTTCCGAAAGGGGCTATAGTAGGCATCTGAGTGGCTTAGCCGGTGTCCATGGCGTATTTGACCATGTTTGACCGTTCAAGTTTAGTACCTTGTCACGAAAATATATTCGAGTGCTTACACGGCAAGAAGCTGGTAATTGGAGTTCCCGTGGCCTCCTTAAGAGCACTGCAGTTTTCAGCCGCGGTTCTTTTTGGTAAGGAGGCAAATGCGCTTTCCTCCCTGAATTGCTGGAGTAGAAAAAATATCCTCCGCAAAATCCCAAGCTACTTCCGGACCCATAAAAAAGTTCACTATTCCAATTTTTTTTGCCTCTGTAGAACGACGTCTCAGTCCTCGCTACCACTGGACTAATCGTGGATGGCTAGACGGTAGTTAGCTTTTATTAATAAAGGAAAAAAGACCTAAAACTTGCTACCACCGTGTCAAAATCGGAAATAAAACCACATGATCATCCTTTGGAGATGTTTGAGGCCACAGAGGATGAATGAGACTTGCAAGAAGCACGCAAGGTAAGAGAAAGGAGAACTTGCTGTTAACGGCATCAAACTAAAGGTGAAAAACGCAACAGCTCACTTCTCAACCGCAAGAGGTGAACGAACTCCTTGCCTAAACTAGAGAATAATTCATCCGACAATGTCGTGCGGCGATGAGCCTCTGCTTCCCCTCATCTTTGACCACTTTTTGAAGCAATGGAAGAGCCCCTTCACTATCACCCGTTTGTCGCTATCAGCAAGTGGCTGAGCAAAGTCAGTGGAGCATTATTTCCACCCCGTTTCTGGTGTTGTATTAGCCATTGCGATGGTTCAGGGTTAACAGGACCCATAAATGCTGAGTCAGGCTGTCTGGCCACCTTTTGAAGCCCAAGTTGGTCTCGAAAGGAGAATGCTTGTCATCAGTGTTACCAGCGTACCGAGTACAGCGAACCCGAAGGACTAGCAGAGGGCACCAATCATGCGGTTGGTGTTGGTTGCGCGTTTGCTCCCTCCTTGGGGTTCCACAGCATTCAAGCCCTTTTTAGCCGCAAGTAGTAACGTTTTTCTGATCCAGCATAACTCAGTGTGCTTGTGGCATAAACTCAGGGAAGTAGCTTAATGACGAAGGCCAAAATTACTCCTATCTTCAAAACTGCTGATGGAAAACGAAAGCGATGTGGCAGAATAAATTGGCCGTGACCGAATGGAATTGAAAAAATAGATCACAAAGACAACTTATAATTTATTTAATTTTGAGTCGAATTAAGGCATTGATTGCAGCAAAGAGGTTAAGCGTGATGGATCGGATCAATCACTAAAGTGTAGTAATTTTAGGAAATAAAAAGCAGTACAAACTACTGATTTCATTTTAAGCGACCCAACATTCTCTTTGTCGTGGAAGTCCAAAGTGGGCCAACGTGCAAAGGAGTTGGGAGACGCAACCCAGGTCAGTCAAATTCCTAGCATATTTAGCGTAAATAAGTGCCAATGCAATTGTGATACGTGGTTGTAACGATGGTTGGTAACGCCAATGCGTCCCTAAAGAATACTTTCAAATCACCTTTCAACATTAGCTCCAGGATAGTGATAAGCACAATTAAATTATTTCAATGCGTATAAAGTACTTATATATTACAAAATAAATTGTACAAGTAACTAGGCTGGATTGTATTGAGTCAAAGTATTGACGTACCCGCGATGATCTGAAATGATTGATCTCCTGGCAAGATATTTGTGCGATGCAGCTCTCTATCTGCTTGAAATACCGATACCATAGACGTTCGATGGACACTATCCTACGCTTGGAGTTAGAAATTTCTACTTCTCTCGAAGCTTGTGTAATGGCGATACCGCTTATTTGAAGCCTACTTATTTCATCAGTAGTATATGATATTACAAATCCGGCTGATATCTCCGCACATCTTTTTCTTTGTGGTTCGAATGTCATCATTTGAATGATTAAAAAGGAAGCTGTGACTTTAAATGGGGACCTCAAATGGTCAGATTTCCATTTACTTTCGAAGTCGTCCCTGTAGTTTCCAGAAGTATCGCTGAAGTGGACCTCATAACACCTTTGAAGTGAGACACTACACGTTCAACACCGCGCAGGAATTATCGTCTATCAACATCCCTCAAGGAGGATCAATGACTGATGGAATCAAGACGGCCGATCATTTGGCGCTGGCTTAATTGCCACTTCCATTAGCGCTGTGCCTCAGGACGGCCACGATGTCCACAAAAAGGAGAAAAAACGGCTTAGCGTCCACTTTACAGAAACAAGAGAGGTTTCCTCAAAAACAAGTGGTGAAGTGGTTTTAAAAAAGGTGATATTTTGGATGATTGTGAATGGCCTTTCGGTAGTCAAAAAGGTCGTCTTTGTCTGGATGAGACGCGTTTATCTTCCAATTCGTAAGGGTAACCAAGACGTTGCACAAAAGTAGCGTTTTTTAAAGGTGGAATTAAAGGCTTTGAAGGAATCGGAAGAAGTGGATCTTTAAGAAGGGAATACTTAGAAGGAGAACATGAGTGGGTTTACGGGGTTTAAAAAATATCCAATAAAATGTCCGGAATGTTGCAATGCTGATGGCGAACTTCTGACAATTTGGATTGTTTAAATTGAGGAGATGTGTGCGTCTAAAGCATCAAGCCATCTTTGAAGACATTGAGCTTTAGGAAAGCACAAAGTTCTTCTTCCTATGCAACTTTGTCAATGAGTAAAGAGAAACTTTGGAATTAGGCGTAGAGCTCTTCAAAAGCTTAACCAGCAGCACCAGTACCAACAAAACAGTATCACAACAAGAGGCGGCGGATCGTGGAATGGCTTACATCCACTCCAACCGCATCCTTCACCTGCAGATCTCGAGCTTTCAACAAAGTCGACGCGATGAAGTTCTTGACTTTAGACGTAGTCATGGAAGGAAACGTTGGTGCGGAACCCGACCTGTCGGTCAAAGCAAGCATCTCTGCCCTCCGAAGTCCTACCATCCCCTACTCTCCGGACAGTAGTCGTCCCCTCGGCCGTATTTGTCTGCAGAGAGTTGGGGCACAAGAAAGGTCAAAGAGTTGGGCATAGAACTTGTCCTCCGACGGTAATCCGAAGAGTGGATGAAGTTGAATGCAATGCAAAACCATTAAAGAGTTATTAGTGGACTTCAGTTGTCATCACTGAGTCCGCAATCCACAACCACCCACCTCGCCGGCTATTGTGGACTCGATGATAGCATGGAATTCCATGTTGTCAGCTCTACTAATGAAGCGATCCTCACGGCATTGAAGGAAGTTCCGATGTGAGGTAGCAGAAAATAAGAAAAACAAAGAGATTTAACTGGGTAAGAAATTAAGTTGGCGTTAGTGGTGATACAAAGATCACCGGCTGAAATCACGTCCGGAAAGATCTCGTCTACTTTTTCAGCCATCTTCTCATGAAGAAGGCAACGTGATGATGCCGCCAGTTGAATGAGATGAGAAGGCAAAGTCGAAGCGAGGAGGCAAGAGAGAGGAAGCCACCGAGCTAATGGATGAAAATGGTGCTCACGAACAGTTAATGGCAGATGAAAAACCATTTCGATAGTTATTTTGTCGTAAGACCTTAAAAGCGACATATTGTAAAGAGAGGTGACATTCATGGTCCTGACTTTGGCTGAGCGAACAGACACGCACAATTTAATATGCCTGCATCGTCCATTCAACGTCTAGAAAGGGTCGAGCCTTCGTCAATCAAATAATAAAAATGGAGAAGCACTCATTCAAGACAAAGTGACGTCGCTCCATGGACGATGGCTCGCATTGTTCCTACGCATAACAATTAGCCAGTCAGAGGAGATTGCCTGCCAAGGGGAAAGTTTTATAAGTAGTATATTCTGCCAGTGAGCGCCTCAATGGTAGGATTTTGAAAACCCATCTCCCACGGCTAACCAACGTCTAGTAAGAAAGCCCAATGAGTTCACTTGGAACGTTTTTTATGATGTCAGTCGCTTCAGATGGACGCATCCATGCCGGACATCCTCCTCCCCTCTCCACTTGGCTACCGTTTGCTTCATTCACTAAATCTAAGACTTCCATTCAGACCTCTCCTCAACATTTCCAAGACAGAGGCAACGCCGCTGTTCTCGTCTTCTCCCACCACCCACCTGTGCCCTTATTGAGTTGCTTCCGCAGGCACCAGGTCGTCACACCAACAAGGAAGTGCTTACCGCTGGCACAAAAAAGGAGGAAGTGAGCACTGCCCCATGCTACTGGTCTTCTCCTTCCTGTCTTCCTTAAAGGCTGTGACTTGTCTGCTGCAGATGACTTCCCACCAGTGCACTGTCTTGAGGAGACAAGGCGATCCTATTGCCGCATCGCCAATGACACTTCCAGTCATCCCTCCAGCCTTGTCGATGGACTCGATGCAAAACACACGCACATCCACTGTGGGGTGCTGCCTTGTTATAAGAGCAGGGCAGAGATGGTTAATGGAGTTCACAGTTGGACTATTTGGCTTCGTCCAGCTTCACACGCCTCGTGCTACTTCTCCAGGTAAGCGGATACAGCCGCCATGAAAGCTGATAAGATCGGCTGTGTTGATGGTGGTTTGGACTTGAGCACACCTCCATTCACTCCAATCACGTGATTGTGTTGTAGCCAACAGTGAGCTGGGAGGATATGCAAAAGGTATGTCTGCCAGGCGAAGAAAGGCTAAGAGACGGAGGAGTAGGAGCAGAGTAGGGCGAGAAGTGGCAGGGGAAGGGGCAGAGCAAAAGCAGTAGGAGGACGAGGAGGAGGAGGAGGGGGAGGAGGGGGAGGAGGAGGAGAGAGGAGGTGGAGGAGGGGTCAGTCCACCACACTGATCAGCACGGCCTCCCAACCACACGGAACCGCCTCTCCATCCAGTCAACTCGACTTGGACAGCGTTCGACTTTACGACTGAGTGAGGGTGTGTGGGATGTTACCGTCAGCTGTGTGATGACAGCGATGCACCGAAACGTCATTCCATAAATGCGTCATAAACCGCCACCAAATGACTGGCACAGGGAGCATTGCTGGAGCCGGAGTCGGCACTCATGAGGAATGCCGCACGAAGGGCTGGTGGGCCATTAACACAACCACCGTAAACAGGATGTCATGTCATAAAAGCCGCTGACCAAAACTACGACGGCTGGACAAGTTATTGAGGTGTTATAAAAGCTAAAAAGACCTTTCGCGCCTAGCATTCCTTCTTTATCTCTTTCGATGCTTCTAGGGCTTATTCATCATCACGGCATTGTCGGTGACGAAACGGGGACCAGAAAACCACTTCGCCTCGCCATCAGCAGTGCATGAAGTCAACAGCATTGGAGGAATGTTCAGTCGCCTCCACACCATTATTCCTTTAAAGGTGCTTCCCCAAGTAATCTCTAGGCAAAGCATTCCCGAGAGGTGCCTTCTACGATCGCCCTACGGTCGACTCATGCACCACCACATCGCCCACCCTGTGAAACCTTTTAATGGATTTTCTTTTTTCAATTTTACAGTCTTAAATGGAGGAGGCTGGAGAGGATTTGTAGGCAGTCGGCAGCGTCGGCTCACTCACGCCATCGGTGTAGCCTCACTGCAAGCCCCCTTTACACAAACAAAAAAACTACCTCTAATCTTGAAACCACTATTCATTAACTCATCAACCGAACCAGTTGCCAAGACGCAGCCCTTCCACTGATTGCATACACCGACTCTATTGTCTTAGACAATTGCTCAGTGCTTCAGGTGTTATTAGCTGGGAATTATGCGACTACACAAAGAGGAGGAAATTTTTGTACAAAAAGCATAACTTCTCATACCCACGCAATCGTACTCTCCCAGGCAACGCGCTTACGGAGGCTTGAAACACCTCCGAATGACCTGCCAACTCCATTTGACCGAGTTTCTAAACAACCGTGCCATGAGTTCCCAATGGGTTGTGAGCTGCTTACCTGAAATTGCATACCTCGTGTGTTTGGTGTTGCTGAAAAGGTCTGTGTCATCAAAGAACTACTCCAGCCCGCATAGGTCTCCTCCCAAACAGGTGACTGGTGCCTTAATTAGGTCCAATAAGAACAGGCAAAGCTGCATTCAGGGGAATCGGTTTGTTGTGTCCACAGATTTAAAAGTCCTAGAACAACTTTTCGAGTTCTAACCGCGGTTAATGCAAGCTTTAATTTTGTCAAAGCGTCGACAAGTGTCCTAAAGCAAACCCGGCTACTCCGTCCTCCGCCTTGCACCCCTCAAACTGGTCTGAGTTGCTCAAGGCTTCGCCTTGACGCTTGCAGCCGTCTAGCTCGATAACACACACGAGCCCAGGCCTCAATTTACGGTGAGCCTTTCAACAAGCAAATTGTGTAACAAGAAGTGGCCCTTCCACAGCCCTTGTGGGTGTGAACAGGATCTCCACCACTGGTTTCGGCCTAGGCAACCCCTTTTTTGGCATTGTAAAATGGCATGACAACAAGAACATTAAGAGTACCCATTTGTACCAATTTATTTCACTTACAATTCACTGCTGCCGTGGGATGTCCACAAATTGCGTACCTCGTGTTGAGGATGGTGAAGAGGAATTGCTGTGTAAAGAGGCGCGGGTGCGCTGGCTTGGAGGTGAGTTGAGACAGTTGAGCGGCATCCAAGTTGAGTGGCGCACGCCCCCAGTGATTGGCCGTTGACCTTCTAAGCCTCCAGAGGAGGCCCCAGGTGAGATGAGAGCACGGATGAAGCACTACTACCACAAGACCTCCGTATGTGTGGGAAGGCTACACTGCGGAGCAGAGCTATCGCGTGGTCCAACATCCTGAGATATCTCCACGTTTGTCGGCGAATTGCTACTGGAAGAGGCTATTAGTGGTTATGATCTGGGGCTGCTCCAGAGACTGGCAAAAGTCTTCCCGACGCCTTCGATGGGGCTCCTTGAGCTGCATGTCATATCACGCCGGACTTGTCTTTACTACTTAAACTGACTTGATCGGTCTAAGGGATCTTAATCAGAATCTCCTGTTTCAACTTTATGAAGGATATCTCTAGAAGTGGTTCTGAGTAAACCCGACGCACACCACTGCAGATCCTTCATTCTTCTAAGATAAGTTAAGGAAGGCTTACGAGTCAATGCAGTGGCGATTCCCCTCATCCTATCGCGTGTCAGCATGAAGGACATTCCTCCTCGACCTCCTCCTCCTCCTCCTCCTCCTGCTCCCAATCGTTCTTGCCCGCCCCTCCTCCTTCCTAACCTTTTCTTCATTCGCCTGCCGCTCACCTTCTTCCCAAGCTTCCTCCTCCCCTACGTCAGCCTTTATTCCCACCGCATCCTCACCTCCTCTTCCTCCTTTCCCTTTTCTTCCTCTTCTCCTTCCTTCTTCGCCTCTTTCTCCTCCTCCTCCACCTTCACTTCTCCCTCCTTTTCTTTTCTTAATCATCATTAGATGGTTCATCGAACAAAGCACCGCCCGCTAGGATGACATCAGTTGTGGGGTACTGTGATATCTATATTCCTTATTGTTTTGCTCTTTTGCAAAAAAGTTTCTACGGTACTCCAGTCTCTACTAAATTGTCATGCCTTCAGTTAGTAACTCGGAAGGGTACAGTGGTGACAGCGTTTGACACCTCAACGCATTGCGTGCCAATTTCTTCTCGGCCTGAGTCCACTCTTCAAGTCTGGCGTGACCTATTCGATGAAATGAGAAAAAAAGAGACTAATTTTTTTCCTCCTGGTTTGAATTTTGAGTGTATGGAAACAAGCCACTAGGATCGCTCCTCAAGGTGGTGGGATGCGCTGTCAAAGAGTCCCAATGGGAAGATGACCAGTCAGAAAGCCACCGAGTTTGCCTTCCTCATGGCTCAAAAGTTAAGAGAAAGGTGGTGGGCAAGATTGGATCCCAGAACTTCTTTCTATGGGGAAAATAACACTCTGATGGAATGACCTTCTGTATCTTTCAGAAACCCGCCAATGTGTTCCAGCACTTTTCTAGCTATTCTTTTTTTATTGGGTTCGTCTGGACCTCATGTGATCCCCCACTTGGCTGTTTTATGAGCCCCAGTGCAGTCGGTTACGAGGGCACAGAAGCATCTCGCACTTGTTGCAGGCGATTCGGTGGAGGTGTGGCATGTGGCAGCAGGACGGTGCACAGAAGGGTCAAAATTAAGTTGAAACTGGTGGTGAACCACTTGGAAGGACCGAAGGTATGTGCTAAAATGCTTTTAGGAAGACTTTACTGCTTATAACGTTGCACCGATTTGTTCCCGGCCATGTCAAGTTGGAATAGCAAATCGAGGATCAAAGGGGCAAGGAGGCTGCCTGGCTAGTGGATGTCATGCGCCATTCATTGACAATGGGTGACAGGTGAGAAACCTCTATGACTCTTATTGCATGTCATGGAACGTGCCTATTGCATTACTGATGAAGAGAACTGGCTTTTGTGGTTCTAGTGAAGTCTAAGTGAACGAAGAGGTGTCAAAGGTTGTGTCATAATCGCCAATCGCCAAGCCGCATTGTAAAACGGCTCTGGGGTTATTATCTCCTCCCCCTCGAAGGACTGTGCTTGCTTTGATTGCCTCATCACTACGACTGACACTTGCCAACTCGATGTCAACTTGAGGGTGAGAGAGCGTCTCGTGTGAGGTCAAGTCGCGAACTTGCTTGTGGAAGAATCTCAGGCGAAGATACTGCCTTGAGCGCATTCGCAAATCCTGCGGTCTGACTACATTCCAAAGTCGATGAGGTCAGAGGTGGGCTAGTCAATTCTGGGTAAGATGAAGCCCCAAGGATTGCGGTTACTTTAACGCACAAGTGTTTGAAGTCGCTCCAGGGGGAACCCAAGATGCTAACTTTACTTAACTTGAGAAATAGCAGCCCTTCCTGCCACCACGGTTTTAAAAATTGGCTACTCGGTAAGCAAAAGGAAGGTCGAGGTCGAGACAGCTAGACACTTTTTGAGGAACAATATGAAAGGCTCTCTGAGCTCTGAAGGCTCAGAAAATGCATGGAACTTTGTGACTCATGGAATCGCATGTTCCTTGGCGATTGGCAAGGAAAGAAGAATCGAAAGTTAGGCGTTCCTCAGTGCCGTGGAAGAGGCTTGGTGGGCAACTGAAGAGGTCCGCCATTACTGAACACTGTTAGTCCACAAATGACGGGAGGCGGGTGATCAAGGGAGAAGAGGATGGCTTGGAAGTGTGATTAATGGAAAGGCGCCTTGTAGTCGCTCTTGAGACGGGAAAATTTTGCCGAAGAAACAAAGCGCCCCACCAAGTGAGGTACCTCAGAAACTTCGTCTCAGTTCTGTTGCACTGCATCAGCCGAATCTATTGAACAATTCCATCTCGACCTTCGCAGAGTTCCTCGTCTTAGCCAGGCAGCTGGACCTGATGCGCCACCTGGTGAGGTTCGAGGACTTTTGTTTTAACCCGTACGACCACAGAAGACCTGAAAGACTGAAGGCAGTGAATGGTATGATCCTTTAAGAGCCTTGCCATAAAAGACACAGCATGGAAGGGTCATAACTACCCCCTGCATTCGAAATTTGCTTTGTAAGGTTGTTCTCAAAACCAAGAGAATGAAGCAAATTAGTTGTCCATAAAATGCCACACATAAAAGGTCGTTTTCTCCTTTCATAAACATCGCGACCCACCTTTATGTCGCTTTTATTGTAGTCCAACAAGGCCACGAAGCGATGCTGCTGCTGGTGCTGCCATTGCTGCCTTGATGAGGGCTGATGGTGATAACAATAAAAGTGGGAACCAACCAACTTTAGGGGGCAGATCGGATGGAGGCTATGGAGGGACAAATAGAAGGGGGAGCTGCTTGCTTTAGAAATGCCTCTATCTGCCCTTTCTTTTTTGTTGTACTAGTTACAAGAAAGGGCATGTAAATACAATAAAAGGCGGGAGGGTTATCTGCCAATCCCAGTGGGAAGGTACGGAGGGGTCGGGCCGGGGCGGGGCGGGGCGAGGGGGGCGAGGCAAGATGGAACTCGCTTCATGACATTTTCAGAGCACATGAGACTACCCATTCATGGAATTTTATGTATTCGCACGCCCTCTAAAATTGATTTATTTCAGAAAGGACTAAATTTAATGGATAAATACAATTCTTTCTGCTTTTTTATACCTTTAAAGACGACTGTTGCCAGTATAAAATCATCCATGCTGCAGTTACAATGGCGATACACGCTAGACTCGAGGTGCGTTCTGAGCTGGGTCTTCTGAGGCTGCTTTGGTTACAACAACTCGAAGGTGCTGGTGGTGGCGGGTCAAGTTTTCGCATGTGGTGCACACAACTGTTAGTGGAGCTGAATGGGATGGCCTAATTGTGCAAATTTTCTACTCTAAACGCAATTTTTGTGTAAAGGGAAGGAAAATCACGATTGCTTGCTCCATAAGACGGTGCTGGAATGACTGTGTGCTGTGTGGGCTCAGGTGCTCGCTGTGAGTCGTGCATTTACTCAGTGGGTGAGGGCTTTGTGGCTCAAGGCTGTGGATGAAGGGGTTCGGACCGGTCAATCGGTCATTCAGAGCAAGATAAGTGCAGTCATTATGCCTAGGTTACTCATAAAACTTGTCCTCATCAAGTACGCAAGCGAGCGAGAGATGACGAGGTTTCTTCCTCAACCACATTCCTCTGAATGTTATTTATAGACACCTCAGTGCTGGACAGTGTGATGGAATAGAAAGTGATCTTGCCGAAATTTGTTGCTGAAGGAACAGGAATCGCAATTTTACCGCTCTCTCGTCCCTGTCATTTTGCGTCGCAACCACCTTCCCTACCTTAAGCGTCAAGTGGAAGGTGGATACGGTCATTACGGTCTCCCGAGGACTGGACTACCTCGCCTCAACACCACAGTCGGCATTTGAAGACGAATGTGGGAGGGAGGGAGAAACTTACTTTACTCTAAATGCGGAGGCCATTAGTCGGAAGGACTTGGTTTTGTTCCCTCCTCTTGCGCCAATGGCGACCGTATCATTTAATTTGCCAACTCCCATTGGCTGCCTCGATAGAGGCTTCGCTGGTGGAAGGGGTTGGAGTGGGGGATTCCATCCCAGTGTCCCGTGAAAGCGAGGGCATCAACCGTAAAAAGTAAGACTACTCCACCGACCCACGACCATGATGCTTCGCACATATCGCATTAGTGAGAATTATGGCCGATCTTATAAGAGTATTAACTTTTTATGATGTGAAGACCACGTCTGAACTAAAGGACATTTAATCTATCCAAGTCGTCAACCACCTCACCTCCGTGTTCTTTACTCTCCTTATTTAAAAGCGAAAAATATCTGATTTGGAAGAAGTTTTTACCTCTAAAAGGCCCTCAGGAAGTTGTTTACGACAGTGGCAAACAACTCAGATTGGTTATTGAAAGGGGCTGAAGTGGTGGTGGTTGGGAAGGAGATTCTTAGGCAAGCGAATCCACAGTGGATGAGTGGATCTTCAAATAAGCGTATTCTAGCGGAGTAAGAGTGGGAACGTGAGCCCTGCAGGACCGAGGAAGCCAACTTTAATCTTTCGTTTTGCATGTGTTTGCGCTTAGCCTTGAAGGTGGCCAATGCGGACGAATGAACACTGGCGACACCGAGAGCAGTGGAATGGGATGCCTTTTTAGTCGTCGTGGTTTTGGTCAGCGGCTTTTATGGCATGACATCCTGTTTACGGTGGTTGTGTTAATGGCCCACCAGCCCTTCGTGCGGCATTCCTCATGAGTGCCGACTCCGGCTCCAGCAATGCTCCCTGTGCCAGTCATTTGGTGGCGGTTTATGACGCATTTATGGAATGACGTTTCGGTGCATCGCTGTCATCACACAGCTGACGGTAACATCCCACACACCCTCACTCAGTCGTAAAGTCGACGCTGTCCAAGTCGAGTTGACTGGATGGAGAGGCGGTTCCGTGTGGTTGGGAGGCCGTGCTGATCAGTGTGGTGGACTGACCCCTCCTCCACCTCCTCTCTCCTCCTCCTCCCCCTCCTCCCCCTCCTCCTCCTCCTCGTCCTCCTACTGCTTTTGCTCTGCCCCTTCCCCTGCCACTTCTCGCCCTACTCTGCTCCTACTCCTCCGTCTCTTAGCCTTTCTTCGCCTGGCAGACATACCTTTTGCATATCCTCCCAGCTCACTGTTGGCTACAACACAATCACGTGATTGGAGTGAATGGAGGTGTGCTCAAGTCCAAACCACCATCAACACAGCCGATCTTATCAGCTTTCATGGCGGCTGTATCCGCTTGCCTGGAGAAGTAGCACGAGGCGTGTGAAGCTGGACGAAGCCAAATAGTCCAACTGTGAACTCCATTAACCGTCTCTGCTCTGCTCTTAAAACAAGGCAGCACCCCACAGTGGATGTGCGTGTGTTTTGCATCGAGTCCATCGACAAGGCTGGAGGGATGACTGGAAGTGTCATTGGCGATGCGGCAATAGGATCGCCTTGTCTCCTCAAGACAGTGCACTGGTGGGAAGTCATCTGCAGCAGACAAGTCACAGCCTTTAAGGAAGACAGGAAGGAGAAGACCAGTAGCATGGGGCAGTGCTCACTTCCTCCTTTTTTGTGCCAGCGGTAAGCACTTCCTTGTTGGTGTGACGACCTGGTGCCTGCGGAAGCAACTCAATAAGGGCACAGGTGGGTGGTGGGAGAAGACGAGAACAGCGGCGTTGCCTCTGTCTTGGAAATGTTGAGGAGAGGTCTGAATGGAAGTCTTAGATTTAGTGAATGAAGCAAACGGTAGCCAAGTGGAGAGGGGAGGAGGATGTCCGGCATGGATGCGTCCATCTGAAGCGACCGACATCGTAAAAAACGTCCCAAGTGAACTCATTGTGCTTCCTTTTTAGACGTTGCCTAGGAAAACGTGTACATATGCATTATTTTATCGTTTAACTGCATATAAATGAAATTTGTGCAGTAGAGTATTGTGGAGATAAAGGACGATAGCAAGACTCTGAACCAGGCTCATCCTAGAAGTGCTCTCGGTGAAAATGCAACCTTCCATAGCATTGCTAAACTATTGAACAAGCTCTAATGGTTCATTTTTGAGCGACAAAGACCTGTAGAAAAATGGTTCTGGGCAAGGTTTCGAGTTTTTAATTTGCCATTGCAATATACTACTTAATAGACGTTTCCGAAGTAGACGCACGCTAAGTCACAGTTTAGAGGTGGACTCCATCAAATGTCGCTCTGCTATAGGAACAGCTTTTTTAGAAGATCCTTTAGGAGAC
Source organism: Taenia pisiformis (assembly GCA_023968675.1). Lineage (NCBI taxonomy): Eukaryota > Metazoa > Platyhelminthes > Cestoda > Cyclophyllidea > Taeniidae > Taenia > Taenia pisiformis. The sequence continues at coordinate 3,593,407 of CM043739.1, read as the reverse complement.
AATACAAACCTAATGCAAATTACACCTTCACAATGCGCTTGTTTAATAACCTAAAGTTTTCCGATCAACCCTACGACCACTTTAGTTCCTATTGTCCTTTTATTTTCCGCAAGGAAACGGCGGAAGCCACCATTTGGAAGTGTATTTTATGAAGGCTGCGGAAAAATGAGACTGAGAATGGAGAGTAATTATTATTCCCCTGCTTATGGAGACTTCCTATTGGCGGATTTTGCAAGAGCATTGTCTTGTGGAATGCCACTACCTTCCCTTTGTTTGGTTTGCCAACCCCAAACTCAATCAAGATACGACCAGATGGATATCACTGGCAGCTATTTGGTTCTAATTTAGCAAAATGCCACCTCTCCTTATGCACTTCCTTCTGCAACAAATCAACCACGGATGTACACACACCTCACAAGCAAAATTTCGTCTCCAAGAAGAATTGTGGCCCTTGAGATAGTAGAGAGTGATGCAAACGGGGAGTACAATCCATCGGGTGTAGCCAATGACTCGTACATCCACAATTCCGTCTGCCTCTCCTATTCCTCCAATCCATCGGTCTTCCATGCAAGGAGGTTGAGCCTCCCCTCATGGCTCACCTAAGTGGTATGTCGGGTTCAGTTCAATCTAACTGTTCTGTACCACGGACCACACCCTCACCAAGTTTTCGAAAACTTGCTTGGCAAGAACCGGCTGTATCCAAGCAACTGGGTCAAGCCTAATGTCTAAAATGAGGCCAGTAATAGCGGAGGAAGGCGGATGTGGTGGATAATGGAGTGCCGACAGACTGGTGCTTGTTTAATGCTTGCTAATGAAAGCAAATGATGCATTTTTACGAGTGTCTACCTCTTGGCGCATGTAATTACAGGGCAATGGAAACCAGACTGCACGCAACTCTACGCTGGCCACCAATTTTGGCTTGATGTTGGTACTTGGCGAAGCCGAAGCACATAACCACATCATAATGAGACCGAATTTGCCTTTAAGTAAAGCCATTTGGTCGCCAAGGCTTCAAGACAGCTCAAGAAGCTGTAGTTTGCATCACGTGTTGCCGTGCGGTGCTCAGGATGGGGAGCACCTCACTTCCACTTTTCAATAGATGAAATGCAAAGCGGTGGTTCAGGTATGGGAAAGGCCGTGAACTGTTCTGTAGGCAGGGATGGAAAGTGGAGGAGGCGGAGTTCAGGGAGTTCCAAGTCCCTTCTCCCCTTGACGCAAAGCCTTTACTCAAATAAAAATGCTGAAGTGAAGCAATTCCCTGTGGGTCTTAGAAGATCCAATGCCCCTTCAAAGCTGGCACAGTAGAAAAGGATTCCTCAGGAAGATGGTAAAGTGACGTGGCAAGAATAGGAGGCGGTGTAGAACGGCATTGTAGCACACGGGTCGTTTCGCACAAGTGACAAAATTCTTGAGACAGACGCCAATGGGAAAATCAGAGATTCCACTGCAGTATGACACCGAAATCCGTTCCTTTTTACCACTGTTTGATTCCGAGGTCGTCTATACTCCATCTTAAGCCCTATAAATGGGACCAGTCGGACTCCATTAAACGCTCATTATGGTTCAGCCTCAGAGCAGGTCAAGGTCAGGGTTATCCAAAATGTTACGTCTAGGCTAAGGCGTCAGCCAACAGATCCCTTTCCTCACCTTTCCACCTCCTCACAGGCGCTAAAATCGAGACGTCCTAGTCTGTAGACCTCAGCGGGGTTCAGCCTCGTCCACGTGAGCACCAGTTGGTAAAAGATAACCAATAGAGGGAAAGAGAACTGCACAAAGAAATAATTTATCCTCAAATAAGTCGCGATTCATTAAATGGTCCGCAGTATATGGGTCAGTCAATCCCCCGAACGTATGTACAGTAGACCGCTGAACCCCGTCGGTGCCGCTGATTGGCTGATACGACCATCTTCGTCACCGTTCGGTGAAGATGCTTGCCTGCGGGAGATGTGATGGCCGCGGAAGCATCACAAGTCCACCGACTTGCAACTCACTCCTGTAACCCTATATTACTGTGAACAAAAGTTTCAATTAAACGAAGACACTCATTTTTCAGCCACAAGGAAGCACTCAATCTGACAAGAAGTGATTGCAACCTATGACATTGACAAGCTGTGCCATTAGCCTGACAAGTGATTTGAAGGCCTCAAAAAGCCAAAACAATTCAGACAGATGAACTTTTAAAGCATGCATTAAAATTTTAACACCTTACTATTGGAAAAAAAACATTTTTGGACATTTTGTTGGTTCGGAATGCAATCGAGGAGTTGTTTGGTTACCTTACCGCGCCGACAACTGGCGGATTCCGCAACCAAATTAGAACTCGTTCCAGGTTGGAGCATTTTTTGCATTCCAATTTAACATCAAAGAACTTCACTGCCAGCAACATGTGAGCTTGATTAAAAAAACTAGCCGTTTGTGTCGAAGTCACCTTACAAAATTAGTCAACGCATTTTTCAAATTCTTTAAACGAACCGGGGGTGAAGGCGATGGTTGGATGATGAATGGCGCCTCCCTTTCCTCAACCCTTGGGACTTACTAAGCTAACTAACACTGAAGGTAGGAAAGAAGGCTCGGACAGTGGGAGCTGTTGCCATGCACTCACACATGAAGTCACAACTTGGTGCCTTGCTTCCCTCATCCGCCTCTGGGCGGACGCAGACTCTCAAATCGAGGAGGTCACTGTTTATTGTCGCCGTGGCAGCTTTAAGGAGACTGTGGAAGCAAGAAGAACAAGGCGACGGTGAATGGGCAGTGGAACCGGATGAGTAGCCATCACGATGGGGAATGAGGAGCCTGGCTGCTTGACTAACCTCTCGTCAGCCATCACAGCACCGCATGTGTTGCAAATACTCGCGACTAACTAACAGTGATGGTCATAAAGTGGGGAAACATCTAAAGAAATCTAAGGGTTTGGTTGTATTACGATCGCCGACCCTCCACTGCCGCTACTTCATACGTTGAAATGTTTGCGAACTGGATTGGATGGTCTTCTCGACGTCCAACTGCATGCCATCTGGGCACGGCTTGATCTCCCATCTAAGCAGCTTTCTGGTGGGGACCTTTAAAGTTATTTACGTCTGACACTGCTGCAGGTCTTGATTCTCTCGAAGATGAAGAGATCGGATTGGAGATGGACTCACTAGCTGTGTGGAACCCACACACTTCTAGGGCACTTCAATTCGACGTAACTTCCAGTGCTTTCGTAGTAGATCTTGTTGGATGACCACCGTCATTAAAGCCTCAACCAATGGCGAGGCCATGTTAACAGCCCGTGGGTCGTAAAGAAGCAGACCATTTGAAGCCGCACTTAAAGACGGATTATGGCAAACTGTTTTGCCCAAAAAGTTACCCTCTAAAAAAGGGTTTTTAAAGTAATACTAAATTCACTTTAAAAACCTTTAACTCCCCATCTTTTAGAAAAAAAACATCGTGTGCTTTTAATGGGTACAAAGCTCTACGACCACGCGACAGATACACAAAAACGGTGAAGTGTTGATAAGATCAGAATGCTGAAGGGTCCCTTACCCCTGGATCCTATTCTGCATTCCTATTTGAAATAGTCAACCAATCAAGCCAACTGCTGGATGACGTTGAGCTTTAAATATTGTCGCTTTTTATCTCTCTCTCTCTGTGTGTGGGTGACAAAGGTGTATCACTTGACAATAGGGAGGCCTCACATTGGTTGAGGGAACTGGGAGATGATGCTTATCACAGATTGGGGCGAGGTTCAGTTACAAAGTCGAAAATGCACTATTGGATGCATTAGAGAATCAAATTTGCCAACCTTCTACTAAATATTTGCGTGGGAGAGGTGGACAATGATGCCACGCCGAGGCGTCAATGCATCCAGTAGTCAGCTGCGAGTGCAGTCCGCATACTACTGATGGCCCATAAGTAGGTCGTGGACCAGTTCAGACGCCGGTAGTCAGAGGTGGGCGGCGTCCCACAGGCAACCAGCAAGACAGCATAAAACGCAAATAATGAAGGCTCTAAAACACGTTCATGTTTGATATTGGCGAGTGAGATTGTGATGCTTCTGTATTCATCTCTCACTATGAAATACCTGGAAGTTTCATACACGGCTGAGGAGTCGTTCAACACAGGAGCCCTTTGATATTTTTATGTGCAACTTAATGTAGAGAGAAGTGGTTCGTAGAGGACTCAATTGCCTAATAGGATTAGGGATTCTGAAACCGTCCTAATTTCCATTGAGAACACCGGGTGGTTCATCTCCTCTCTTGCCACCCAAAGATGTGTTTATGCAAACAAAGAAACTTTCGACATTTTCAGAACTTGTTTTTAATTAATTATAGGGCTCGAAGGTCACGCCACCGGACAAAACATACCGGCGGAGCCATAGGTGCCCACGTAGCCAAAAGGAAGAATTCAAATAGTTTATTTATCGTCCTTACCAGCAATGCCCTTGGTCAACCTCCCGCCTCGCGCTTCGCAACGCAATCGGCGAGTGTAAGGAACACGCCCCACGATGCAACCGCGCCAGTCATCGAATTTGCATGCAGCTGAGGATATATCAGACTGCCACGTCATTTACCCATTTTGCCAATTCCACCGAAACTGGAGTCGCATCCTGTGCCAAAACTGTATTGGGGGAAGGAGGAAAGTGTACAAGCTAGCCGTGAGACTACCGTCCCGAAAGCAGACTCATTCATTAGAAGGGAATTGAACTAGCTCAGACTTCGCATATCGTTTCCTTCCGGCTGTAGAGCCATCCGCGTAAGGTATTACGCAGTCGGTTGCAGAGAAGTGTGCCAAATATAGAGAGGGAGTCGGAGACAGGAACGCCTCATGCAAATCAAGCGAACCCGCCAGTGTCCTTCATAGAAGTCGCTGGCTGTTCAGTTGGATGGTCTGGATGGCTGGGAGAAGAATGCAGAGGCATTACAACTGCACGAATTAGTTGCCTCGCCAGGCAAGTTTGCCATTTGTCATTAGTCAAACAGGGAGCTATTTTTTTGGCCTCAAAGTGGACAAATTTCCCAGCTTACCAAGCCGCTGTTGTCTCGGTAGCGTGGCAACAAATTCCTTTCAGCCCTTCCAAAGTGGACACTTCAAGCACTTGACACGCTTTAAGCATTAATTTTGACACATTGATGATGTTGACAGGACCAGCACCAATCTGCAGCCTTGAATGTACTTTCAGGGAATTTTTATTGCTCCTGGGAAAAAACCAACCACACACACGCACACACACACACACACACACGTATCTTGTGTCCTCCTTTGGATTGCGTGTTTTGTCCAATTTTGAAGCGGTCTACTTGGATCGGGTGTAGAGCTCGCGCACTCGCCCTCCTCCCTCGCTCTCGCTTCCCATTTTTTACGCCTATTTGCGTCTGCACGATCGTACAAACCTGCTTTGAATAATTCAATAAAAGGGGAGACGAGTGTGTCCTCCTCTTTTTTAACGGTACGAAAATGCTGACTATTTTTTGCTTCCAGTTGGGCATTATAAAGAGCCGAATGGAAGAGCTTACACCTCCACCTGGGAATGTGCCAGGTGCCTAATGCAAATATTCCCGCTATCAGGGCTTACCTTTGACTGGGATTGGGCGACCCGCGGGAGGAAGGGCGGGCGGCGAAGGGGATAAGCAACTGGTGGTGAGAGGTTGGCCAAGCCAAACAGGTATCCCATTTTTGGGAACAAGACTTTCGGTTAGTTGTTGTGCTGCTAGTGGAACTTCTCGCCTGCTGGCTTTTGGATACTGTGACACGTTCACACCGAAGTGGGACTCTTTCGCGCGGAACCACTTTTACGGCGTTTACTTTTACCGCCTCGATGAGTGTTTTGCATGCAAGGTGAGAGGTAGGGTTCGGATTTGGCTAGCTGCAGTGTCCTTTTCTGCTTCGTTAACACCTCTGACTTGCCTGTAGGCACGTGATTTAACAAGTTGATGGTGGTGGCTCTTGAGGTTTCCATGCTGCGAATGGCGCAATTGCGCTCCGCGGGATGATGGATTGGAGATGGAAGGGCCAAAACTGCTTTCGAATTGCTCAATCATTGAGCTTAAAGTTCACTGCAATACTGTCTATGAGAACTTGAAGCTGGTAGGGAACATTAACAAGTTTTTACTTAAAGTCATCAACGCATGTATTCGCTGGAATGGAACTCGTCCCCCACCCGCTGCTTCTTGAAACACCGACTCATTGAAACTCCTTTATGCCCCTAACCTTGAGTTTTCTTGCATAGATTTAGCCCGTCATCCATCCACTATTCTCTTATTGTATCTAATCTAGAGTCAATAGTCCATTCACAACGCATCCATCCATACACCTTGTGTCCACGTATCTATGCGTCCTTTCACCCACCTACAACCCTCATGCAAAGCATCAGGAACGCTCCATCCGACCTAACTTTGGCCACAACTCCAACACTTTGGCATCGCGTCAATTTATGTGTTGTTTTTTTCGATAAAACGTCGCCCTATGCAGAGGACGGCTTCAACGCTCCTGATTGGTCAATACAAGGTGGACACAGACTCCCGTTGATCTACTCACTGATGTCAGGTCAAGGCCGTTTGGATTAGTGATTATGCATGAAATTTTGGGCATTAAAGGCAATCCGACCCTCCAGCTTGGTAAAATCCCATGACAGGGCTCAATTGTGGTCCGATATTGGCATTCAAGGTCTCCGCGTTGGAGTCTTTCCCTCCTCTCTTCTTCCACTTGGTGGCTGGAATGTGCTCGTATTTACGCACACTCAGGTGGCACTGCAACCTACCTTGACACAACCCGTTTGACTGAAACTGGTAAATTTAAACACGGCCCAGGAGAAAGAATAAACGGCAAGAATTGGTGGGAACCACCACTCTCTTCAGGCTAGTTCTCCCCTTCCAGACAACCCCATTCTTCAATATTTGCTTGCCAAAATTGGTTGGGAGTGCCAATTATGCTTCTGCTGATGACCGACTTCCTTCTTCGGCCTTGCTTTAACAGAGGCGTCTTGTAAAAAGCTATTTCCTAAAACAGAATGGGGAGGTTCAGGCAATTTGCACTTCCCTCTGGTTTAATTCGCATTGCATTCTAAGGGAATAAAAGTGACCAAAAGAACTGATGAAGCGATTAATGCTAACATTGAGGGAGGGTAGCTGAAATTGCCAGAAATATTTCATGTTTCGCGGCTGTCGTAGGAAATGCGCACAAAATTTAAGCTCCACTGACGTGGGCGAGTTGTTGCCATTTAAGTGGGAATTAAATTTGACCAATTTTTCATCACATTTTTGGGCGAAATTTGCAGAACCGTTAAGCCCTCTCTCACCTTCAAGGCTGTATTGAAGTGTATTTGACCTTCATGGCTGCTGGAGATGTGCGCTTTTTGTTATGCGGCTGATACTACTTAAAAGGAAATCAGCCACCGAGCCTGCTTTACTAACATTTGATGACAGACTGCCAGATTGCACTACCTTTTGTGTAAAAGAGTGAGAAAAACCAAATCCCGGTGATTTGTAATTCTGTCATGTACTACAGGTCTGCCATTGCCGATTCGGGGTCTAAAACAGGAAGGCGAAATCGACGATAGCTGAGACTTTTTGAGCGCTAATTTAGTTAGGCGCTTTTTTCCCCTCCTCTGCCATAGGCGTCGACATGGGCAAATAAAGAGAGTCACATATGCTATTTATAAAGGAACTAACGCATGGTTCGCTTCAATGCACATTAGGTACTACTTAAAAGAATTCATCGTCCGAACTTACTTTGTCATTCTTTAGGTGGCCAAGGGCAGAATTGCGTTGAGATTTAAGGCGACTAGAAATCAACAGTTGTAAAAAACGAACAAAGTTAATATTGGTCCTTTATTTGTGGAACTTTAACCAAACCGTGATCCCACCCATTCTACTCACCACAGATCGTTTGCCTTTGGCCAGCCTTCTCGATTAAAAGGCATGAAACTCGAGGTACAAGCAGAATGCCACAAATAAATCACGGAAGTGAATCAGCCTTAAAAGAAACCATTTAGGCCTTTTTTCGAAGTTGAAAATAATGCCACCATTTGTGTGAGACACACGTGGAAGCTCTGCTTCACACGGAAACTCAGTTTGACCCTGTTCGCTACAAAAGACATGCCTTGGTATACTGGTAGATACTATTTGTAAGCCTTCCCTCTACACCCTTTCGCTACCATCTGAGTGGCGAGCGGTTGGACAACGGCAATGCTGTGGATGACCAGACCTTTCCAGTTGCAAAGGGGAGGGAAGGGGACAAACACAGTTGGCTGTCCCGCAAAACTTCGGTGCCATCTTGACCAATCTCATACTGCTCGCCAAAGAGCATCTTTTTTCCGTCTAGTCTTTAGGGTTTGAGGGTCTAAAATACGGTAAAGGAAGCAAGGAGGAACAACGGAATTGCTAAAGGCTTTGGATCATTTGGAAGAAGAAGGGGAAACGGAGAGGACTACAGTTTTACCAGCTATGAACGGTACACTTGAATGCCTTTCTTCGGGCTTACAAGTAAATTCAAGCATTCATACTTCTTTCTGCCACATAAGCCATGCAAATTTTATGGAGTGATTAATACTACTTAAATGGAATTCATCCGCCCGTGAGGAAAGGAGCCGTCAGTCAGACGCCAGATGTTTCAAGAAAGACGGAGGTCAACAACGACCTTTATCCCGTAGAAATTAGAAGATTTTTAGTCCCTTTTTAAGTCACTCATGAAAAAATGTCTTGCTCCAGTCAGCATTCATGATCAGATGGCCCAAAACGGATTCGAGGGACCTTCCTAAGCCGGAAACCTAACATGAGTCCTAAACCAGACTAAGCAAAAGCTTGTTGGGTAAATGAATGAGAGTATAACATTTGAAAGACCAAAACACTTACCTGTGGAGTTGGAGCAGGAGTAGGAAGGAAACAGGGAAAAGAAATGCGAGAGAGAGGAGGCTATGCAGTGCTCATGCGTAAGCAAGCAGGTAATCGTGCACCAGCCAAAGTTGACCAAAATCTTTACCTAGTTGAAAAAGTTTGATATCCCTCTTTGTGTTTCCGCGTGTCAAGGGAGGAAAGAGAGATTCGCAGGGCTGAAAACGGAGCAGCCACAAACGCGGTAGCTTTGATAGCAAAGTGGATGAACATAGAGCAGTGCAAGGAAAAAAGGAAGGAACAGGAATAATCTTTTTATTTTAATTCCAAAGTTGGATTCAAATCAATACATGAATGCCACTTGAGTGGGAATCAAACGCCCAGAGGCTTGAACAATGGGGGGGCGGGGCCAGACGAAAAGGTGAGTGTGTCTGTACGAAAGAAATGAAAGATTTTGATTTTAGGGGCCTTTACAAAAGAGGCGCTTCGGTGTTTTTCTGCGGCCAGAACTGTTAGCTCTCCATCCATCCATCCATCCATCCATCCATCCATCCATCCATCCATCCATCCATCCATCCATCCATCCATCCATCCATCCATCCATCCATCCATCCATCCATCCATCCATCCATCCATCCATCCATCCATCCATCCATCCATCCATCCATCCATCCATCCATCCATCCATCCATCCATCCATCCATCCATCCATCCATCCATCCATCCATCCATCCATCCATCCATCCATCCATCCATCCATCCATCCATCCATCCATCCATCCATCCATCCATCCATCCATCCATCCATCCATCCATCCATCCATCCATCCATCCATCCATCCATCCAGCCACCCACCCACCCATCCATCGATGCGATTGTCGATCCACCTACCTTTGATCCGTATCCTTCCATCCACGCGTCCACTCATCCATCCGTTATCTCTTCATACGTGCATTCATCTTGTACCCTTTCATCAATCCATGTCATTCTATCCAATCCATCATCTCATATCATCTCTTCAAGCCTTCTGATGACACCGAAGAAAGAGAAGACGTTCCTGAAGGGACTACAGATTGTACACAAACTAGCGCTATGGGCTGGCGGACGCTATCACCTACTGGATGGTAGTAAAACGAACATCAAACCGATTAGAAGGTAATAAAGAAGCGCCACTCCAGTAATAGTTGTGACGGATTGATTCGTAAGTAGGGGAGAGACGGAAGTGAAGAGCACGGCTACCTGCTTCTTCGCACTTTTGGCCGTTTAAGATTGAGGAAATGTGTACACTCTATTTATGGCACATTAAACTGCGCACACTGGTAAAGGAAAACTTTTGAAGGGAAAGTCCTACTCCTATAAGGACAAAATATCAGTACTCTTAGCCGCACGGGATTGGGAGCGATGGTAATTCCCCCACTACGATCAGACATTCAACTACGCATGGACAGTGAAGGAAGAACTGGATGGGGGGGGGCGACAAATTCTTTGCTGATAAAACATACCAAAGGCTGAAAGATTTTACTCACTTAAGCAATGGGGCCAAGATGATTGAGGAGGCGGTTCTCAGGAGGCACGTGAACACCAACGGTGTGGTCGTAAAGCGCCGCATCTCACCTCCCATCTCACCTGACCTCGTGACGATCTGATCGGCACAGGCAGTAAAGAGCGCAGGTGGAAGAGGAGGAGGAGGAGCAGGGGGAGACTGCATGAACTACGTAATTGGGTCACACACGCAAACTCTGCCTTTCATCTAGAGAGGAGAGTCACATTTTATGGAATGGGAATTGCTGCAGTGAGAAAAAAATTCCGCTCATCTTCGCCCATGTCCTTTAAACAACTCGCCTTGTCGAAGGACCCACCTCCCAGGCCAAAGTTTGCCAAGCGGCAGCAAAGTTCTCATCTCTAGTACATTTTTATAATCGCTCTTTCCAAATGGGTGGATATTTGACCGGTTCTGCGTATTGTGACCAAGGCAAGGGCTGCCTGTATAGCCAGGAAGGATGAAGAAGTTGGTCTACTGGGATGCAACCGACCCTTCCATCAAGCGCCTTGATGCACAAACCTGATTTTGAATGAAGAAAAAGAAACATGGCACTGAGAAATCTGTTTTGCATTAGTTACCGTCTTCCACTCAGATTGAGGTCGTGCGACGCGTGGAAACAGCGATCGCCCTTCGGGACTTCCTCAAAGCTCTTCCCTTCGTTCCTGTGCGCGGCTTCAACATGCATCAATTGGTGATTTTCTGATTTTTAAGGAGCATTTGTCGTGAGTCGGCAATGCCAATGAGACGCTTTTATGTGGAGGTCAAGGTCAATTAAAACACCACATGGATGCCAGAATTGGGTCAACTAGCTGATGGGCTGCTCCCGTCCACGTAACAAAGTCTCTCCTCCTCAGAGGTGCATGCTGGGATTTTCAGGGTTGGATCCTGGCGCTAATCAGTGACAATAGATGGTACACATCCGTCAATAACCTCAATGACCTAGATGACGTCTTGCAGGGTCGGGCTACTAATGTTGGCCAAATTCGATTTAAATAGGTGACGGCTGTGCGCCAGGGTTCCAGCTTCCAGTCCATATCACCTATAGGCCGAAAGAACCACTCCGTTGACACTGTCGCCTTCCATATCGCCATTCGGAAATGGATGGCTGAACCGGTTTTCACCGTGAACATGCAGGGCCCTTTCGAGAGGTCCACGGGATGCGAGATTGTGTCAGCATTGCCTATTTAATGACTTAAAGTTGCGAGAGGGTAAAGCGATGAGGACTACGTGATGTCGTCGAGAATGCGCCCAAACGACAGGTCAATGCAAAAGCCTCACCTTCGTCTACGGCTTACAGGCGTCCGTCGAATCGGCAGGAGTCCTTCATGGTCCAACGAACAGCGAGAACTGGTTACCAGTCCTTGACAGAACTGATAGATGGGATTAGTTGTACCAGAATTCAAATAAAAGAGCTTTAAGGTGATTAGGCTGACCACTCACCCCTGTAAAAGTAGACACGATAGTAAATGAAAAGCATTAATTATCCCTAGGGAGCTCAGCAGCATTCACAGGTCTTGCAGAAGTATGGACGGGAGAATCTGGGGGAGGAATGGGCGAAACAAGACTAGGTTAAGTAACGATACACAAGCTCAAGGGACGCCTTACTGGTAACATACAGCATACGCCAAATACTTTTTCGTGGGGATACCCTCAAACCAAAAAGAAGTCGTTGGAAGGAGGCATAAGCATTGCTTAACCGGCGTCTTGGGTAGCCTCGAGTCCACTCTCCCCCTTCCCCGCTGGGAGGACAGAGAAGTGGCGGACCTTTGGGAATCAGCTCGGGCCGCATTGTTTTGTAGAGCAGTGGCTGCCTCCGAAGTGGCTGTTTCTCCCTTTTAACTGCGATTGGTTTGAATGGTGCCTTGAAGACACAGTTTCTTCTCAAAGTGCATACATTTCACCACGCTCGACGTCCACCTACTCATTGTCACTTCATTTCGTATCCATCCATTCCATGATATATGGAGGGCCTTTCCATGTCGGAGCCGTAGTGCTTCAACATCTTGGCTGCCAGGTAGCCTCGAATACCTCGAATCAGGTGATCAGAATCGCTATCAGGTAACGGCTGGAAGGTCAAGATCAGTGGGTGAGAATGGGAATTCCCATCTGCCCATGCGTATCCTTCTGGTCAGCATTTTTTTTGATGTGCCAACGCCTAAACTACCCAGCTCTTCCCAATAGGGCTGAATGTCCACTAATTCGTAAAATGCCGCCTCCAAGTGGAAAGATCTACCAGTTCAGCGGGCGGTACCACCTAAAACTACACCAAAAGGACGTCTCAGTTTGTGAACAAGTCTGCCACTGAAGGTACTCAAGGCGTTCATCCGAGTCTAGGCTACCTAACGGAAAATTTTTACAATGAAAGTCGAATTTCGTCCAAACTAGATGCGCCTCAAACGGGGTTTGAAGCTCCCTACTTGGGCTGGTGACACGAATAGGCGCAATTTATTTGTCATTTCCATGCAACACTCCCAGCCCACGCTCCATCAAACTCTCACTCACGTAAGCATCCCACACAAACCAGCTTTTTAAATTTTGTTCAACTACACATTAACTTAGGCTTTGTTCTTTTAAACAATGCCTCTGACCTTCACGAGCCTCCAACATCTCCTTAGGCGACTGGATCACCACCCTCTTTAGGGGTAGGAGAAAAACTCACAAACTCTTGCCCTTGTAATAGTTTGTTTTCATGTTATTTCCCTCCTTTTCCCTATTACTACCTCCTTTCCATGTTAAGGCTTTTCGCCGCAACGATCTGATTAGAATATGGCGAGGGCAGGAAGTTTGAGCGTAGAGTAGCGAGCAGGATGTTTTTAAAGTGTTGGAGTCCTTTGACTGCGGGAACGACAAACGGATCGAGAGTAGTCTTGAGATCTTGCAGATTGGAATTTTCAAGGTATGCAGCGCTTGACTCTGTCTCCCTGGGGATGGTAGTTACCACAGCTTGTACGAGCTGACTGGTGGGATGTTAGCCGAGGGGAGAGGTGGGAAACATCAAAGCGCTTTAATGATCGATCCTCAGTCTCGGTGCACCTGACATCACTCACACTTTTGAAAGGAAAATTTGACGTTACGAATGAACGTTTCAGATTTCACCAACATGGCTCAAGGTGATGAGTCGGCCCATCAAAAATAGGAAGCCCTGACGCCGTTACAGGATCCAAATAAAGAATATTAGGAGCCTGAGGGTAACAGCAGATACCAGAGCCAACCAGAGGCTTCAAGTACTGGTTAGTTTGGGCAGTTAACCGCACTATTTATTCCCAATGGCATCATTAAAGTACGCTTTAAACAGAGTCAAATAAGTTGTCAAGGCAACGGCTATACATAAAAGTCTTTACTAGTTCAGTGACTCTTAAAGCATTCATTAAAATCTTGTACAGCTTTGCAACTATTACTGAACCATCAAGTTGTACTTAAGACCAGTTCGTGGTAAGACACCGTTTTAATCGAATCATTTCAAAGGTTTGGTCTTAAATTTTACAACTTGGCAACCGCACATAAGTTGTATGCTAATTAGCCAATAAAATCCAGCCAATTTTGATTATCCGGATCGCTATAAATGCCACATTAATTAGTTTGTTTACTAAGCAGGAGGTTGCGTTTTATCTGGACAAGGGCACAACACATGCACAGTGCGTCAGTGCTGCCTGGACCAATCAAAATTTACCTCTGTTCTGATTGGTCAGTGCTGTTTTTTGACAAAACATGCGCCTGAATCTCACATTATGAGTGGGTTTGTTGTCAATCGCTGTGATTTGCCCCAAAGCACTTGGAATTATTATTTTAGCGCGGTAGGTTGTAAAATTCTATTTGAATTGTTTTGTACTTCCGTGTTGATGTATGGACTGTGGCAGGCGATTTTGATCGTTTTTTCCCCCCCAGTTAGGCGACGATTAAAGTCACTTACTTTTCTCCATAATGCAACAGTTTATTTGGACTTAATTAGTGTGAAAACTTTATGTAGAGCCATAAAATGCATGTGTATTTTGAAATAAACAGTTTAACGGAGTTAAGTGAAGTCCCAAAATGTAGTTGTGAAAAGAGTGTCATCAGCAAAGACCCAAGTTTGTAGACATTAGAGGCGATCTTGACATCAGGCTCACATTGTGGCCTATTTCACTGAGTGCTGCTGCCTAAGGTAGCCTTTAGTGGCTCGGTCAAGGCAGAATTTAGGCAATTTCGCCTTGATCAAAAGGGCGAGATATCACTCGGCCAGATCATTCCATAATGCGAGGCGAAGGGGCGCAATTTTATCTATCAACTTATTTAATTTAAAAAAAAAATTAGCCTTTTTATGTTGCTTTCCAAATTTATCTAAATTTGTGATCTAACATGCACATCAAAAGGCTGCCTGCCAAATTCGTCCCACCAAGTCGAGGTCTCACTAGCCTCATTTTGTTAGGCAAAATAATAACTTTTTTACCTCTTGATAAGCTCTAAAAAGGTGGAAAAAAGATGTGTACAACCAACTAGTGGTTTTTTTGCTCAAATCCTTCATATTTGTTTGGTTTGCCAGCTTGCATTTGTCACCAGAAGGTTGTGTCGAAATTTTTGTTGTGTAAACAACTTCACTTCCAGCTCTTCTTGAAAATCCTTCTTTTTTTGAATATTTAAAGAAGGTTATGGTGTAAAAGAGGGAGAGGAGAGAGTCATGATGGTTTAATGCTTAGGTTTTCATAATTAATGTGGCCTCCAAATTGGCCGGAATCGGACAGAGACGACTTGGCAGCTTCTGGCTGACCTGTGAGGCGAGGGAAAGTCTCCATCGCCTCGGTTTGATGCTGTCTAGAGTGGGAAGAGTTAAGTTAATTCTCATTTTGCTCTAAAAGTACACGTCTTTAATGCACTGTCTCCCTTTTCCCTTACTTGCTGATAGTATTTCAAAAGGGTGTTTTTGTCCCACCGTCTGGTTGGCGACACCTAAGCGAAAACACGGTCCAGAGGCCTTCCTTCCTCCCCCCTACCCTTCCCTTCCCCCTCACCCACCTCGCCGGCCATTTTAGTGGTAAAGTGAGACGTGGGCAGACGTCTTGAGGCCATCATTTGGTCACTTTAGAAGAGGTGTTTCATGTTCAGCTGGCGACGAGTCACTCACTTGGACCAATGAGAGCTGGTACAGCTTCCAAGCTATAATCTGGGCAACCTGGAGATTAAATTAAATGTGGAATTCTGATGGGCAAAACTACTGCTTGGAGGAGACCTCTTTAGCTTGCGATTTCCCACTTCCTACTTCCAGGGCTTCTGTTAAGCAGGTCAAGGGTGAAAACACCAGACTCCATTTAAAAATTTGGTTAGTAATTTTGATGACGATTGTCTAATTGCAGAATGGAATGGAGGAAGTTATTCTGGCAGATGTTTTACAGTCTATTTACTTAAGCACATTGTTAAGAAATGTGGGGAAAAAATAGTGAAGCGAGTTGGCATGTACGGACGTGACTGGATTTTTGCACAGGATGGAAGGGCATTATTTTGCTCACTGACTTCAGCACTTTCTTGCTCATTAGTGACGCGAAGTAGAGTGGAATTTCCGATAAGTTTACTCCATTTTGGTCAAGCGGTCACTCTGGTCGGTGCCCAAAAAGGGACACAGAGCGGCCGTAACTTTGCCTTAATTAGGAACATGACGTTTCTTGCCTACACACGTAGAAATGCATGCAAAGAAAGGGTAGCAGCTTATTTTATCAAAAAAAAATGGCACTTGGACAGTGACTTGCACCGTGAATCAGTGTCACACTTCGGAAACCTGTTGTAATCAATGATAAGTAAATTTGCTCTCATTTTGTCCTATTATTATCAACATTCTGTTTCCTCGCAGATGAACTACTACCGTAAATAAACCTCTTGCACAAAGTTTAAAGTATTTTAAAGTAATGCCGCATTTTAAAATAAATATGCTCCGCCAATTATCTCCCTAATCGGCAATAAACCAATCAAAATAACGTCCTAAAAGTCCCGCAGCCAATCAGCTTCAAGAATTTCTGATAGCTTTGAAACGATTGGCTGTTTTAAGCACTTTACATTTTACCATTATTTACTGCACTTTTTTAAACTTAATTTTTTTTGTGATGGTTCATCTCTAATGCACATCCTCGAAGTTGAAATTGTAGCTGAGAATCCACATTGTCTGCACTGACTTTGTTTGCATATGGAGACAAGGGCCAGCTAAATCTATTGTAATAAAGCCTTCTAACTTGCTTCACGTTCTCTTTAAAAGTCAGGCTTAAACAGAAAAAGGCAAAAAATCGCAGTCAGAGGCATTCATGGGCTGGCATCGCCCCTTTGAGACCTCGTGCCGTAATCCTCGCTTCCTTTGGAAGAACTGTTTTACCTCGTAAATACCAAATAAAAAGGGTAAAAGGGGCGACTTTCAGATTTTTTTTAAAACAAAGTGCCAAAAAATGTGTGACTTCTACTGTGGCTCTTTTGTGTTGCTAAGAAATTGCCAACCAAAAAAAAGGGACTCTAAAAGGTTACGCAGACGCAACCTCGCTCTCAAAATGAATTCACTTTGTGCAATGTAAAGCTGCACACCACCTTCTTTTTACTTGCAATCATTGGCTTAAACTGGGATTGGGAGGGAGCAAAAACATTTCCTTCCATTTTTGGCATTTAGCCACAGTTCTAGCCCAATAGTTGTTGACAAAATGCAAGGCGAAAGTGCTACTCCGTGACAAATTACTGACATGCAAAAGCCATAAAACATTAATTATTGCTTATTAGTGTTGATTAACTTTTTTCCAAAAGAAAATAAACAAGAATTGTACCGGAATTCTTGTGCAAAGTGTAGCACTGATTGAGGACTAGTGTTAGTCAAGCGTGTCTGCAGTGGGAAGTATGAAGGATCCGGTGGTAAAGGGCTTGTCCTCTAGTTTGATTTTGGAGGAAAACGACAGCCCCCACGGCTGTGCTACCGACAGGTGCCAAGAGAGAGAGTCTAGGGGTGGAGATCTTGGAGCAAAGGATGAGGAGCTGAAGAGGGGGAACCCCAAATGGGGCCGTTAATCGTCCCTTTCCCTCCTCCCCTCCCATCCATCCATCCATCCATCCATCCATCCATCCATCCATCCATCCATCCATCCATCCATCCATCCATCCATCCATCCATCCATCCATCCATCCATCCATCCATCCATCCATCCATCCATCCATCCATCCATCCATCCATCCATCCATCCATCCATCCATCCATCCATCCATCCATCCGTCCACGCAGTCATCAACCTCGGCAGCGCATGGCTGTAACGGTAGCAGTAAGGGTTTCGTTAATTAACGTTTTGAATGCCAATCCATTAATTCGGGAGCGTAGTCTCGTTTTGGGGGAAGATTTATTACTCATGGATTTGGATCAGCCACATGGGAAACTTGACGTGGGGCGAGGATAAAGGCCAGAAATCTGGGAATTTCTTCATCCAGTAGTCAATAACTTAGGAGGCGAGAGCTCGGCTTTCAAATGCTTCCAATTTGCCGGAAAATTCTCCTTTTGAGGCAAGACACCAAGGCCTTCCAAGGCGCAGGCATTGCAGTACTGTGATCCGGGCCACAATTTTGTGGTTCCCTTCTTTCCGCAGATGCGGCTCTGAAGAGTTCAATGCCTTCGGATGAGCCACGACCACCTCTACCAATGGCATGATGCAGGACTATCAGCAATATCGTCTCGCCAAGTTTCATCATCCTCATCGGCATCACCATCACCTCTTCCTCATCCACCTCCTCCTCCTTCCGATGTTGTACTTGGCTACCACAGCCGCCACCTCCATTGGTGGTGCTTCAACAGAGCTATTGCAGTTGCAG
The DNA here is from genome assembly GCA_023968675.1 of Taenia pisiformis. Lineage (NCBI taxonomy): Eukaryota > Metazoa > Platyhelminthes > Cestoda > Cyclophyllidea > Taeniidae > Taenia > Taenia pisiformis. The sequence continues at coordinate 3,575,259 of CM043739.1, read as the reverse complement.
GGTCCACGAAACACCTCAGTAGAGCGCGGTGCCACGGCACGACTTCGGTGCCACCTTCTAGTTGCTGCGAAGACGACAACAACACCCTCCCAGTCCACGCATTCCACCTCTACTCTTCGTTTTATTCCTTGGCGGGCGTCGGCTAATCAACGCATCAGTGTTCAGTGGAATATTGATGGATTTGGTTTTACAAATGAGAGTCTTGTGGAGAGCTACGGGGAACGGTACTTCATGCCTGGACCACTTAATGAAGGTGAGTAGTCGAGTTGGTGCCTCCTCAGGGCAGACTGGAAGGATAACTTTTTACTACCTTTAAGCCACGCACATTTTTAAAAAGCCTTATTTATGTTTAAAGCATCTTTAATTTGAAAGAATTATGGGGAAAAAGTGTCGTTTAAATGCTGAGATTCCTTAAAAATGAACAAGCAGCATGGAAAATCCACTTTGTATGCCAGCCTTAGCTGACCGGAAAACAAGAACACATTTAAATAAAAGTGAATAAATTAAAGGGTTGCTAGAGTTGTTACACTCCTTCATTGATTTACAGAGTGACTCTTTTAGCCTTCAAACATGATTATCACTTGCGTCACACATGTGTGACGCCCAGAGCCTACCACTTTAATTGCTCCCTTTTGACCCCAAAACAATTGTCTTATCTCCTCTTCTCCTTAAGAGAGATTATCCTTTGAGGTTAGAGTCAGTTTAGGGCGCGGGTTAACTACTAGGATCTGCTGTACCTCTGCTGAATGCTGTTTCCTCGGAAAGCATTTCGTTCCCTCTCCTTAGCCTATGCACTGATCAGTGACTAAAATTATCAAAAGCAGCTGAGTCTTCCCACACAAAAGGGTGATTTTTTTGTACTTTTCTCCGCCTAGTAATTCCCTAAGCATAAATTATTCCCCATCTCATGCTTCTACCCTACTTCGTACCGTGCATTGCACTTCATCGTGACCTTACGCCCCTTCTGGGCAGCGCTGTCACTTGCCAAACGGCATTCCAGAAGGCTCCCAGTCCATGTTGCTCACTAAATGAGATACTTTTGCCACCCTCTTTCTGTCTCACTGAATTAGGGCTGCAACAGTGAGTGCCTACCTTTTTAAAACCATCCTTTTAAGTTTATTTTTCTTCCATAAAGGTACCCGTGACGCCCTTATTTCCATGCATTCATGCCAATCATCTTTGACTTGGCATTGAGATGCCATAAAAGCACAACCAACTAAACTCGCGCATAATGAACCCCTTAGAGAAAGCTGGAGGCATCAGTGTCACTCAGAGGGTGAAAAAAGATGACATGCGAGTTTTGTGTCTCGCAGTAAAGCTTATCATAACAATCCTTAAAGTGGCTAACCTCCGAAGTGCTCGCTTCGGACTTTCAAACATCAATCTTTACTTAAGATCCTCTATGAAAACTGGTAAGCACAGCTTTTTGCGCCCTCAAAAGCAGTTTAAAGCAACCATTAGAGCTGTTGCTACTTCCTGCCCTGCGAATTTGCCCCGCCAGATGGCCTTACGGCTTTGTTTTTTGCCACCTTTTGTGACAATTCCTCTTTCACCACACCATTGCATTCTGTGTAAGTTCCTCATTCTTTATTCACATTCGTAATGTATCCTCAGTGGGGCAAAATGTCCAGCTCCCTAGGGCCAATCATAGCCAAATGTGAATAAAATTCCTTCCCTCCTCCCCTATTTTTGATCCGAATGGCCCATTTTAATTTGGTCTACATGAATTCAGCTCATTAAAACAAGAGCATCACTGTAGGGGTTGCACAGGGCAAAATCGCTCACAAAATTTTGTCCCACAAGAAGGATTATGCAGACTAAGATAAAAAGAGCAACTACTGAAATTCTGTCATAAGTAGCGAGTACCTCCATGTTTAAGCTAATCGGATTAAGTGAGTGTAATGCATAAAAAGGGGGAATAAAAAGGCCATTTCCTTGATATGGTGCCGCAGATTAGAGCTAAATTTAAAACTACTTGCCAATTTATTCAAGATGGGTAATTTTATTACTTGATAGAAGGTGAAATAAATTTGCTCACTGCCAGCATGTCCATGTGGCGGAATTTGCGTGACAAACAATACCTTGCCATGAAAGCATGCATCACTGCTATTTTTTCTCACAGATATTTGTATAGCAATGTTAAATATTGCCATTAGAGAGAAATGTACAATGCATGGTGGGTGGTAACCGTGTTTTAACGGTAAATCGCTTCAGACCAGGCACACGGACTCCCAGGCAAGGCGATTTGTAGGATGCTGTTTTGCTCTCTTTTTCCCTTCCGGCCACACAGGTTAGAGAGAACCAATAAAACAGTGATGGAGTCTTAAGGGTGCCTTATTTAATGACAAGTTAAACTTCACCCCGTTTCCTCTTTTGCCTTTACTGCGTCGAGGTTTGGTGACATCCGCCCGGTTACACGGATGCTCCGACCTGTCCGCAGGTGCTAATCAAAGTCCAATTTTTTTAGGCTTTTCTGCATAACGGAAGACGTTAGAGTCGGCTTGATTTGTGATGCGTGGCAATACCTCCTTTCTCGCAAAATGCTCATAAATAATTTTCCTTTATTATTTTTTCAAAGTCTTTAACCCAGCACAGTTTTGATTGGTTGTTTTATAGCCCCTTTTTAAGACTGACCAAGGTAAAATTATGGCATTTGGAATAAAATTCAAGGTATGGTGACTCTCTCACATTGCTACCTACACATCCATGAAGAAGGAGGTGGTTGATTGGAGGAGGGCAGGCGAAGTTCCACGGGCTCAGAGGGCGCAGGAGGGAGGGAACCGCTCAGTCGCTGATCCCTTCCTGTGCTAGTCCACTTTCCCTGTTGCCTATTTCCCTCATGATAGGCAAACCACGACTTTGGATGGCTTTCGGACTTGCAAAAAGGTTAATAGAAGTCCCTGGCTGGTCGAACAACTTTGGATGAAACAAAAATCAAGGCATTGAACGATCCTTTTCCTCAATGCCGACTTTTAATTCCTTTCTCACGAGTCATGAAAGTTAATTTCCTGCATTTACATAATTAATCAGTTCTCTACACACACTCACACACATTTCGGTCACTTATCACCTCAAAAGGAGGCTCTCGTGGTAGAAAACTTCCAATCGTTTGCTCACGTTGTAAGTTCCACAGAAGAAAACGATGAAAGGGTGCCTCGAGCTACACGACGAGGGTAAAGACCATGACATTGAGGGCGAAGAGTTCGACCGTTCCACAGCAGGAGCGACTAAGCGCTCTCTGTAGATAGCCGGACGTCAGGACCGTGCTGGACCGAAGGAGCCGCAGGACAGATGCCCGCGGACTGCCTCTGTTGCCACTCTTCCACTACTACACTTAAAAGCCGTGAGTGTGGGGTGCATTTCGATGGGTTCGCTGGAGTCACTGTCACTAGGACTTGGTAATATGCCTAAAAGTAGAGCGTCCTTTGCGCTTACTTTGTCCTCACGTCATTTTGTGCCCATTTTAGCACCACCCGCTCACCCACCTCGCTTGCATCCACCTAATGACAGCTCACATTCATTATGGAAGAATGTCTGAGGACTAAATCCACCTCATTCCAACTCCAAATAAGTCTGGATGAATGTCATTTTGTGTTCTAATTGCGTTACACTACAAAACTCGAGAAGCTAAAATGACTGCCTTGACGTAGATGTGACTTTGACAGCCCCTCTCTGTTGAGAGTTCGTGCCGATTCACGTATGCATAGCAAATGTCAGCCTTTCGTGATGCTATGATAGGGCCAATCTGACAACAGCATCCAACTTGTCATTGCTGCCTTCAGATTGCATTAATTTGAACATTTTATGCAGTTCACTAAACCGCAGTGTGCTCACTTGACACACCTTGACAACGGGGGAGGGGAGAAAGAAGTCGCGACGTGCTCAAAAATGTGATTAGTAAGGAGGAAGAATTCGATGCGATTTGGATCAACACGACAGCCTCCGAGTCTCTCCCCTTGTCACCTGAAACTTCTCTATTCTGGCAAACATAAGGAGGCTTGAGTTGGGAGTGGCTTTTTTGGCAGGAAAAAAAGACGAGGAGGAGGAGGAGGAGGAGACCCGAATCGGTGATAAAACTGTTACACGGGGATCGGTTGCGTGATTGGAAATATTAGGCGAGTTGGAAGGTTAGTCGACCATCCTAAGCACGATTTTCATTTCTCTCATTGCTATTACAAAATGTGAGAAAAAAAGGTTGAAATTTTTGGCTGCTATTCAATTCATGGAGGGAGAGAGAGAAGAGAGGAGATAAAATGGATACCGAGTGAAGCTGATCGACATCGCCGATTCCTCTGCCCTGAGGCAGTCGGCGACTCTCGCTTCGCTTGAGGGATGGGACTTGGGAAAGGTGGAATCTCGGTGAACCCTTTCGGAGATCAAAGGGTAGATTTTACTTGGTTGCTTGAATCTTCCACCCACCTCACCGCTTTCGGAGGGACGGTGACATGAGCGTGAGGGGTGAATCGCCCTTGCCAGTTGGTTTTCAGGCTTAAAGGTGGGATCCCCCTCACCGCTTTGCAGCACTGAATGGAATAGTTCCTCCATGGGGAAACATCTCTTCCCATTTTGTGGGAAAGAGGATTGTAGGGCTGCTTCACGCCTCCCGCTGGGTCTATCCAATGGGCGGCAGAGAAGCACAGTTCATCGCCAACATGGATTTATTTCTCCCTTTTCGGTGGGATCAGTTCTCCTCGCCATGTCGCATTATGGACTTTTCATGTGCCACCTTTTTGTTGCCTCCACAGCACTTTGTTTTAATTGAGGCAGTAAAGTGTTCCATCGACTCTGGATTTCATCTATTGGGCGGCTGGAAAGACTGCCATGAGGACATTTAGGCGAAGTGCAATCATCCGAGCGTGGAAGGCACTTTATGACTCCCTTCTCAAGTGGTCGTGCAACAGCAAAGTAGGAATGGGGAGCAGTGATTTCATTGCCATGGTGGGAAATCGGCATGAGTTAGTGTGTGTACACCACTCGAGGTGGATTATTCTCTTCTCACCGTGCTTCAATTGCATCCTGCCATCCACTTGATTGCTCCATTTCAAAGTCTCTCCTCCCCGCCGCATTCAAGCCATGGGGTGACGATTCGTCTGACCAAATTATTTAAGCATTAACCAACGAATTCGGGGCCTTCCTTTTGAATTTATGCGCACTTCCAGCTCACGGGGTCTTTCACTTAAAGCTGCCTTTTTATCGTATCCGATTAAACTTACTCTATCTCTCCATTTATGTCCCATTCGTTAATTCTGTAACAATCTGGCTGGCCCTAGATTCGAGCCTTCTCACCCATTTCCATCCATTCTTGGTGACATTATTGCGTCAGCCATTCATTTGCGTCTAGCCACCCGCTCAATGGTCATCGCCTCATCTACCCATCCATCCATCCATCCATCCATCCATCCATCCATCCATCCATCCATCCATCCATCCATCCATCCATCCATCCATCCATCCATCCATCCATCCATCCATCCATCCATCCATCCATCCATCCATCCATCCATCCATCCATCCATCCATCCATCCATCCATCCATCCATCCATCCATCCATCCATCCATCCATCCATCCATCCATCCATCCATCCATCCATCCATCCATCCATCCATCCATCCATCCATCCATCCATCCATCCATCCATCCATCCATCCATCCATCCATCCATCTATCCATCCATCCATCCATCCATCCATCCATCCATCCATCCATCCATCCATCCATCCATCCATCCATCCATCCATCCATCTATCCATCCATCCATCCATCCATCCATCCAGCCGGTATCCATCTTTTGACCTAGTGTTCATCGCTCCATCTATCCACCCATCAGCTCAGCATTCATCACCTCATCCATTCGTCCATCCCCTATTCATGCATCGATTCTGCATCAATCCACCCAGTCAAATGCAGCGCCGTTACATTTATCCGTCTTCTCGGCCTTTATCCTTTGCTTCCTCCATTCCTCGCTCGTTTTCCATTCGCCTTTTACAATGCTCATTAATGCTAGGTCAAAGAACTTTTCAAAATATTCATGCATCTTTTCAAGCATCTTCAACCGTTGATTCCGTTTCATCCTTATTAATGACACTTTAACCAATGTCAACTCAGAATGAATCCCTTCAAGCAGCTACGAGGGTTCCAGAAATGCGAAAAGTCGTCAACCCATTCAGAATCAGAGGCATCACTGCACCAACTGCTTGGTATCAACAACACTAAAGGCGAATTCCAATCGCTCAGCCTGAACCATGACACTTTGCAACACGAATGAGCTCTCTAAACGATGCAAAACGCAGTTAACATGCATCGCCTCTAAGCTAGGGTAGATCAATTTACAGGCCAAAATGTCAACTTTTCATGGTCGTTCAAACGATGGTGATGATGGCGGTGGTGGTGGATTTTCTCTGCCTCATCTCTCTTTTAGGCGTATTTGATCTGTTTGTGTACAAAGTCCGAAATTCCGATCAAACCTCCTTCAGTTGCCAAGTAACAATTCAAACCTTTCGACTGCTTCAACCTGCTCGGGTGAAGACTCTCACCAGTTCCACTGTTTTCCTCACCATTTATAGTGAGTCCTTTACGCTGCTTCTTTTTTTGGTGTCGGTCAGTTCACATCTCCTTCAGACTGATAACTGATTTAGTGGAAATTTTGGTTTATCTATCCTACGAACAGGATCCAAGACGCTGAAGCTGCCTTTGAAGGCGACACAGGGGAACGGAGCTTTTCCTTGAACACTTTAATTCTGGCGAGAAAATTAAGCTACGCTTAAAGAAATAAGTCATTAATAGACTTACCCTCTCTTGCTAATGAAGAACTTGTCATCGCTGTCACGGCTTTTCGAGATTAACGCAACACGCAACGTTTGGCAACGTCAAGCAGTACGGGTGATGACGAAGCGATTTGTTTACGTCAACGTCAAGCAAGAAGAAGGTCATAGAGGCAGTTAAAAATAAAGGGAAAACACGTATCAAATGCCTAACTTTTGATGCTAAATAACTCTCTTAGTATCAAAGAAGAGGGATACGACTTGGTGGGAAATAGTACTATCGCACAATTATAAGTAGTATATTTAAGATAAGAAAGACTGATGTCTAGTAGAAGTTGCAGAAGGACAACGCCTTTCGCAACCGTGAAATGCCGTCACTTAGGACTCAGAAAGAGCAGTGAAGGCATTTTATGCCCAACAGACGGGTCCCGTATCTTGAGGGGTGTCAGTCAACCGAGACACCTCAGGCACGCATTTGAGTGGCTTGGGAGTCAGGAAAGTTTAATTAATGAAACACGGCTTTGTCAGTAGGCAAATTAGCACCCACCTGTACTGAGAAAAATTCCGTAAATTAATTTTAGGTCCTCCAGAGAGACTTCTTCTTAGACGGATTCCCCTTCCTGCGGCTTCCAAACACCTCCAAGATGGCAATATCAACCTCCAATCCGACAATCCATCACTAGCTGATGTTCACACATTCCAGAGTTTTGAAAAACCTCTGTCCCCTCCTCGAGCTGTCACCCACCGACTTCAACATTCCGCGGCACTGGCCACCTCGATGGAGGCAAACTTTCAGCAGAGAGACGAGATTTGGGCTCTAGAGGACCATCAAATTGCCCTAGAATGCATCGCATCGCCCAGTTTTCCAGCCTCCAAGTTAATGTGGATCCTATCACCGGTTGCAGAGGTGGAGGAGGATTTGTCACTTCAACCCACTTTCGATTTCGAAGACTTTTCAAAGAGAAGTCGCAGCCTTCAATTTGAGCGCAAGTATCCCAAGTGGCGATTTGTCTTCGACGCAAGAGAAGGCGCTGAATTGGGCTTTCGAGTGGAAGGCAAGGAGGCTGAGGATTCTGCCAGTGGATTGTAAGTTAGCTAGATAGTGGTTACAACAGCAAATCTGGGGATTTCCTCCTTCTCTAGAAAAAAAATACTTCTTTGTTGGTCTTCTCAACTCCAAATTGGGGGAAGTTGAGCAACAGTTTCCCACGTAGACCTTTCCACACTCTCTCACACATAATTGCAGAGGAGGAGGTTCATTCCCTGTTTCCATTAACGCATATAATCACCGTATGGTGCCTCTCAGAGGAATGAAAAGCGTATTATCTTGGCTCAGGCGTTTTCTTCTCCTTCTTTTTTCTACATTCGTCACTTCCACAACTCGCACAGGCTGGTGGAAGACAGTCTGTGGGTAGTCAGAGAGACATGCCGATGAGGGTAGCACATGACTGATTCTCTGTTTTTTATTCAAAACTACTCCGATTTTCCAAGTGCTTTGTAGGGAAGTGCAATGTCATGGCCAGTGGTCAGGGCGTAACGTTGCTAGGCCGCGGGAGGTCAAAGGTCACCGCTGTTGTGAAACCAGAAGGGATGTTCCTTCTTTCCGCACCTTGAGAGCTGGCCGGCAAGCTTTGGCGGCTTCGCGCTCATTTCCACCTTTATCGTTGGGTATATTGTTGGTGTTCTGGGGTGTACGAAGGGGAAAAAGTAATGAGTATCAAAAGACTCTTCCCATGTCGAGGCCTTTCCTCTGTCAAGAAGTTCACTTGTACATCAAGAAAGAGCTTTTTGCCCGCAGTGAAGAAGAGGAGCGGATAAGGAAGCGAAGAGTAAAGGGCAGCAGAAAGGATGCCTTTTGAATTAATAAAAACAAAACCAAAGGTTAAAATTCTTATAAAAACAAACTCCTAGCATCTGTTACTCTTGAGAAGAAGGAGAATGAGGAGAAAAGTGCCCGTTTTTATTCATCTTTTCGGTCTCAGCTCCTTTTATTCGGATTTTTTTCCACCCACCCGAGGAATGAGAGACTGTCGATTAATTTTACGCCTGGAGGGAGAAGTAAGACCGCCGAGCTAAAAGGAGAGATTAGCTTTTGTTCCACCTCGGTCTGCATTCCTTTGGAATGCGTCGACCGATTAGGTGAAAGCCTCTCCAACGATGCTGGTAGCATTCTTAAGGAGCGATAGAGGTCAGAACACACTGCTCTCCCGGGAGTAGATCCTGTCCACTCCTCTCTGAGAGTTGCACCCTCTTGCCGCCCCTCAGCGCTATTTCATCTGTTCTAACAAACTTTTATTACCTGTGCATGTCCGGTGATGTTCCGATGGGTGGTCCCTGCATGCGTCACATGCGGTGGTCTTCCATCACCGTCTTGAATCAAGCACACCCGTGCTTGGCTGAGGTCAGAACCGTGAATTGCGAATGAGGCAGTTATCCACTGAGATGGCTTTCGTCCCTCTGAATGCATCCCTGCTCCCGGCATGATGGGGCCTATGGTGCAGCCGGTTGGAAGTCGACCTTTATGGCTCCTCTCTGAGTCTCTCTTTCCCAGTTGCGTGTGCTCCCATGCGACAATGAGCGCTTCTTTCACTTCTTTTAGCAATCCTTACCTAAAGATGCATACCTCGTTCGTGTTTAGGATAAAATTCGACTTTCCATGGATCTCAACGGAGAGATTTACCCTCCTCCTCTCGAAAAGTCCAACCCCTCCGCATGCTTGTACATTGCTGTGCGAATGCATGAAAAAGACGAGACGGCTGCATAGATGGTTTAAAAATTAATGAAAAGTATTTTTGTAACAGAAAATTATTAATTAACACATACACAGAAGGTTATGGGGTGGTGTGGAATACCTTCAGGTCGGACGATGAAGAGGAGTCAATCAATCGTAGATGAAGCATAAATAAGATTTAACTCCAAGATTCTTAAGGGCAGGCAGTCTCCTTTAAAATTACTTCTCTAATTGGTCTACTTATCAATTTGTCGTTTGTACGTTTAGAAACCGAGGTGATGGAACGAGAATGATTGAAACTAAGACCATACTACTTATTAAATAAGTTAGTAGCAGAGATGGATACCTGTAAGTAGTTCATCTTATTCTCATTAATTAGACTTTTTAAAAGAAAGAGAGTGATTAAGCTGTACTAACAAAGGTCGCATTTAGTTGACAAGCGATGTCTCGGCGAAAGACATTAATTAGGCTGACGTGAGGTTACCATCTAGTCAGATGAACGTCAAACAAATGTGTAGGAACCGTTAATTCTTCCGAGATCTCACTACCACTCCAAAGCGTCATTACATGGGTACATTAGCAAATGAAAGTTTTTCGCCTTTGCCTTAAACTATGCACATTCGCTGACCTTTCTCTCCACACCTTTATGACTTCAAAAGGCTAAAAGTCACAAAATCTGAGGGAAGAATTAAATCCTCTCGGTGGATGTCCATTATTGCAGACTTAATTCAACTAGTTGAAGCGTCAAATTTCACTGTCTTGTGAAGCACTCTACGTTCACAGCACTGGCTGGCTGGCAGTAAAATTTACATAATGGAAAGTGCGCGACACTCACACGTGTTGGACGGGTTTTTTTAATTATGCAAAAAGCCTTTTCCTCCTCACACCTGTTTAAAATGCGTGTGCACACACGAGCGTCTGAAAGTCAGGTTATCATTTCTGCATAATGATGAATGGCGGTGAAGAAGCGAGAGCGGGAGCGAGGAGTGGAGCGCAGCGGAGTATGGTGAGGCGCAGCGCTAAAGGATAGAGGCGGGGAGGTGTGCCTCCTCTGGTTTGGTCAAATGCCACCACAAATGGCGTAGCTGAGATGAATACATCAAGGTGATGGTCGCTATTCCGTAGCTTCCTTCCTTCCTTCACCATAAAGGGTGTAGAGACTGATTCCACCAGCTCTACCTCATTGCCGCGGAAAAAGTACTCTCGGAGATGGGTAGGTCTTCTGTAGAACCGCGCAAGTGACAACGAGAGTAAGAAACTCTCCACCAACCAAGTGCCAGAGCGTTGCGCGATAGATAATGAGGACCGGTTAGGTGGTTGGTGCCCCTGCGAACCCTTTTCTAGAACTTTGTGGTCACTTCCTTTTCCTTACCCTCTTCCTGGCCACGCAAGCAGGGAAGTAGCCGCCTTGGACGCGGGCGCAGACGGAATGAAATCCTCCAAAGTTGAGGTGTTAGCAGTGATTGTTCCTTATACGCAGAGCTCCTCTCTTAATTTTCTTTAAAAAAATTAACTACAAAGATGGGACTGGGAAGGTCAAAATGCGATGAGCGGTGCCTCGGTGCCACCTTGACTCGCCATCGAGCGACACTCCACCGCCAACCGATTGTCTTGAACCACTGCACCAAGTTTACACTATGAGATGTAGATTCTTTACAATAAATATGAAAAATATTGCACATTTTAAGGAATGCATAACTTGTGGAAAAAACGCAGTCCTTCAGGTTTGTTTTAACTTTCAAATTTCCTATAAACTGGCCGATGGAAAAGGGTAATGGGAGTGCCTCAATCATCGAATTACATGCACTGACAGGTAAAAGTTTTTTTGTGCCACAGCGTTAGTTATGATCAGTCATTGCCTCCGGACGTGTCCATTAGGAGGGAAGGCAACTGCCAGATCGTGGGAATCCTACAGGTAGCATTGGTGTGGCCGTAGTCCCCCAAATGGATTGGGAGATTGGCTTCATAACAATAAACCTTCCATTAATTGACCAAAGCTGTGAAAACGATACTTGTTGCTGCCCAGTTGGCTAGCTGAGGTCAATGGCGCATTTCAAAGGGAGCTTTTTTTCGCCAAAATTCATAATTAGTATTCCTTTTCCCCATTCAGGCGTGTAGGATCGAGTACGCTAGCTCTGCGAATGGATCGGTCTCTGTCTGGCAGGCGGTTGGAGTGTCTCGTTCAAAACGCCGCTGCTTTCGAACGGTCCATTATGCCAAAAATTTCCACTACTCTTCAAGTGTTATGTACGTCTCTTTCTACTTAAATCGCTCCTAAGTAGTATCCAATAGGCGCATCTCCACGATTAATTTTCAGAGAAAATGCCTAATTAATGGAGCAAAAACAGTCAAAAAATTATGTATATACATTCTATGCGTTCTTGTCTTGATACCTTTAAGCGCTTTAACACTTTTTGATGGCCAGAATTTGAAACTTTCTTTAGACGACCACTTTTTCAGTGATGTTTTTGCCTATTTTCTTTTCGAGAATCAATAAATTTATGCTAGAGATTAAAAATTACCTTGACTACCTCATTTGGAAATAATTTTAAGGAGATAGGAAAAATGAAGCTAATTTAGAGGGTTTTTATCTGATTTGGTTGGGGGAAGGGGAAGGGGAAGATGAGGGAGGGGAAGAGGTGGGACAAATTTAAACTCTCCTTCGCGTTCTTTACATTTTTCTGACTGGAATTCCTCTTTTTTGTCTTTAACAAAATTTGTGTATTCATTCCAATTTGTTTAGTGAGTGTAGAGACAGACATCCGAAATCCTTAATCAAATAAAATGGGGGGAAAAACGGAATTGGTGGCGTTTTCTATCACCTTTTTTGAATTACCCTAAGGGTACATAAAGAAGTAAGGTAGAACATCTAATATGCAGCAGAATTAGTCATTTAAAATGTCCAAAAGTTGCTTGAAGCATCTTGATGGTCAGCGTTTCAATGCACTGCCTCACCTCCCATCGCGGTGGATGCAGCGAGGGGGGACAAAGAGGATGACTTTTCTCTCCACTTTTACCCTTTACTTTGGGGCGTTGACCAATGAATATGCAAATATTAACAATATTTTTTCTCGTAGTTGTGGAGGGCGCCCGGTAGATGCGTCTTCTCTGAGGCGAGTCAGCGCGAATAGCCTGGTGCCGACGTGGAAAGTAGGGTGGAAGCTTGGAGAGGATTCTTTTGCAAAAAAAGGTGTAAAACATATCGAAATTGCCTTAAGCTCAGTACAAAGTGTCTAAGGTGTGCAAGCAGTTGGGTTGGAAGCGGGTTGTGGCACGAAGATCCATTACGGGTTCAGGGAAGAGCTGGAAGACTGAAGACATAGTCTCACTTAGTTGCTCTCCTCTTCAAGCTTCATCCGGTGCTCCGTGACGTTAGCCTTGGGGTCGTCAGATGTGTTGAAGCCATTCAAAATCGATCAATGAAGAGTTTGGTACTACCTGATGGACTTTGGCGGGTCCACCAATCAGATGCGTCTTAGCTGTGCCATTCTCGAAGGCGGCTTCTGCTCCCCCTAATAAAGTGTTTTCAAGAATCGCTAGTATTGTGCGATGCTTTGTGTTTTTTATCCACTTTATACACCCAAAGGCTACTTCTGTGTGCCTTTTCTTGGCGGTAATTGGCACAAACGCCAGGTAGACGTCGGGAATCGCTTTACTTGTGACATCCGAGACGACGTGCGGCATCCCTTTCCACAAACAGAGACCTCGGTGGCCCATTCCTTGTGCAACTTAGCAAGCCTAACCAAAAAGAGGGATCTCTGCTTAGGACACATACTGACGAGCCTTTCGAAGCACACAAACTTGAGGGCGGTCCGTTTCCAGACCGGTGGAGAGACTGAACTTGTTTCTCAAATTATGCAAGTGTACCAGTATTTCTGCATTTGCATTTCATCCTGAGGCAAAAAACAACACATTCCGAATAAAAAAGTGGATTTAAGGGAGGCCTTCTAGTTGTGCTGATCAACTAGCAATTCGCCTAACGCTTGTGTGTCACCGATCCCTCAACCCCAGACGGAAGCGTGGCAGCCCTATAAGTCACTCCTTCCCTCTCTTTACCTTTTCTGCCCTCATAAACCCGGCGATTGGGAGCGGGGATGGAGGTTTTATGTCACTCTGAAATCTTATTTTGATGCTAATGGAAGTGTACACTTAACCAGCCCAAAAACCGGCTCCAGTCTCCTGCGGGTTGATGCCCAAAGCGACACCCGCGATGCTATTTACCAAGACCGTAAACTGCCCTTAACTCAAAGCTCCTTTTAAAGTCCCTAAATGAATAAATCAGTAGGGCTGTAATTAGTTTTACACAATAAAAAGGGGAATGTGAAACATTCGTCGACTCACTATATCACACCGGGGCTATTAAAGTCACTCCCCCAGAAGTCATTTCCGCTCCCCCTGGAACATTAGCGAATGAATTACCGACTTCAACGCCAGATGGAATGCAGCAACCGCTCCCGCTAGATCTTTTAACCTCCACAAACGAAAAAAATGTTTTTTTGGTGGCGGATTTGGGGGGAGGAAGGCTCGGCAATTGTTTCTCCTGCTGGTGGACATGAAAAAATGCCGCTTTGGTGGAACGTGGCGAAAGAGATTGAGCCTGCACTTCCAATTGTCTTTTTTTATTGTCCTACTAGACATAAAGAACATGAGCATTACGAAAAACGTCTCAAATGAGGAAGCATTTGGTGGATATTTTCGGGAGAATGAAACTGTGCGCTTCTACTGCTCCGCTGACGCCAATCCAACTGAATTGAAGTATCTGTGAGTTACGCTTTTTTTTCACATTTTCCCCTTAATTGCAGCTTAATCATTAATTTACTACCTTTCAATATGAAAATGAGAGAAAAATGATTGAGCACGATAGTGAAATCTGTGAAGCTTTGAGATTTGCAATGGGAGCGAGGCGACCGGAACCATTAGCATCAACCCAATGATAATTTAAGGCCTAACTAACTAGTCCTGTTACTCCCGGTGGTTTTATTTTGCCACTCGTTTACAACTCGCCTCATGGTGTCGCCTTTTGAATGAGTTAACCGGGCCAAGCTCAACAGCTCGGCGCAACGCGACCGGTAGGTAGACAGGAGCGAGGATCATTCCATAATTTACCGCCACCGCGGGATGAAGGGGAGCAGGGAGCGGTTTCGGTGCAATTAATTTTATTCCATAAATTAGACCCAAAATAAATCATTTGAAAAAAGAACTACCGGTTGGTTGGTCTCCCATAGTTGGCGCAAATTTTTTTACAGTAAAATTGTTTACTCCAGCCGTTGGCAAGGAATACATAAAATCTATAAGTGAATACCAGATACACTTCTCGAATTACCTCCTGGTGACTCCAAGCCCATGCACTTAAAAGCATTCCGATTTTAAGCCAGTCTGTCCAAGTATTATTGACCTCATTTCGAAAGCGATTACTTGCATTCGTAGAGTCGAAGGAACTCAAATAACTGCAAAGGTTTATTAGGAGCTCTGATGTAGAGCCATTTTGAAAGGAGAGAGTGACTCCGAATTCTAAATGAGTATTTGAGTCCATGCAGGGTGGCCGTGTTTACATTAGAGAACAAAACCATCAGGCCCTCAAACAAGAACAAAACAAGACAAATCCAACTCCAAGCAACTTACCTTCGCAAAATTGGTTCGTTCCCTTAGTGTAAAAAGGGAAGGGGGTAAAGTGCATTACGGTTTGGGATTACGTCCCACACGAATAATGTGCTGCTCTTCAAACAGTAAATCTTGTTAATTTTTCGGTTAAGTTAATTCATTTAATTTGTTTCTACCTAAATGACTCAATCAAAATGATTAATTGCATGTTTTTTTGAATGGGATCTTCCTTAAACTGTCCTGAAACTCAAGGTCATGCACCTGTCACATAATACAAAAATGGGGCAGTAAAGTTCACTGAAGAAAGGAATGAATTTCTTTTTCACTGATAGCAGAATGCTTTAAAACTTAATCGCATTCATCATCTTTTGCACTTATTTGCAACAACTATAACAACACAGAGTTAGAGTTAATTTTAATCCACAATTCAATATTTTGCATTCTCATCTCTAGTTAGTTGGGTTTTCAGGCCTCTTTTTGCTAAGTTTGACATGTTACCGACAGGTCTTAATGATTTTACTCACATCAAGCTTTTTTCCGGCTTGCGATGGCAGTAAGAAAAACTTAAGCCAAATCAAGTCAAGAAGGGATAGGAAGTTAAAAATGAACATTAACACATTCCAGCGACGTCCATCTATAGTAGAGGGTAGAGAAAACCATAGTAGTCAAATCTGCACTTAAGTAATTTGGTTTTCGTTAGCTTTATAAAGCTTTAGCTTTGTTTAAAAAGCATGAGCAAATCTTTTAGGCGAACTTTGTTCCATTCCCAAAAATCAAGAGCACTTAGTGGTAGAAAAAAGTGGATAAAAGTGCATCCGTCCTAACTTATCAGACATAAAATCGCACCCCTTTGTATTTACTAAAGCCTTTTACATCCGACCTTTATCCTTAATTAGCTAAATCTTCTTTTTCACAAAAAATTGGTTTGCTAGTGGCAAAGTTAGAAAATGTTAGGCAATTCGCTAAACAGCTTAAGCATCAAAAGATGGAAATTCTCACTAAAGACTTGCAATGGTAGGGTTAACGGTGCATTGCCGACGTAAAAGAGAGCCTGAGCGGCCACATTCATTAGGCAATTTCTCTGAGCGGAAATGATAGCGCGAAACAAACAATCGGAGCAATATATGACTCCCCGCTGCTTCTTATCTTCGTCCTTAAAGCTTCTTTTGATCAATCTCTTGCGTCAGCTATCACGACTGAATCGGTGCTGCATGCATAACACAAACCAATCATTGCAGTCATCAAATTTTCATAGAACCTTACTGAACCTTTTGGCAAACTCCTCAGATCATGACTTTCATTCCGCTTGCATTTAATATTTACGCAAATCATCTTACCCCTACGTCGCTTCTTCTTCCAAAAGCTTCTTACTTAAGTTCTGCCCAGCACTTCCCTCCAGAGGGACAAGTTTATTTCACCACAACCTTCAAGCAATTGTTGTAGATGATTCGGTGGCAAACTTCCCTCGATTGGCGTCGGTGGATGATGTCTTTCCGCAGCACACTTTCTTCCTTTGGGACTGGTCTCGTATTCTGCTACTCCCACTAACCTAATGAGATTTCCTTCTCCTCTTTATCCTCCATTCATAAACCCAACAATCATGCTACAGGCCCGATTGCCCATTAACTAAATTTAACTCCTTTAAGAGTAGCTATTAAGACAGCAAGTGAGAGCTAAATGGTGGTGAATTTTTATGCTCATTGAAGTGTCTCAAGGCGCGGGTTGAGACTGACCTTGATTAAATAATGCGCCGATACAGCTATTTACTATCTGAATGGCCTCGATGGTGACCTCGTCATCCTCCTTTGATGGTTGCGGCCCGCCTACCCTTTACCCGCCTTGTCGATGATAGAGAGTTGTCTGTAAGGATGGGAAGTGACCATCAAAGCTAGGCTCTGCTCACTTGCGTTACGCTTCCCATGGGTTAGGTTTCTCCATCGTCACTAGCAGGATTTCAGCAGCCCTTGAAACATTTTCTTAGCACGGATTAACCATGCGCAGCAGTACCTGATCGCATCCCAGTACGGCGCACCTTCAAAATACAAGCACCGATGAAGAAGCACACTGGCTTGCTGACCTATTTTGTTTGCTCTCCACCACCATTCTCAACTCCGACCTGCCACGGGATGTTTAGCAATTAGCTCTAGAAATTGTTGGCATTCAAGTGTGCCGCACCCAGACTTACCTGAGGGTGAGGGATGCTCCTCTGTCGAGGCACGGAAGGGCTGTCAGGTGGAGGGTGAAGACCCCAAGCGACCCTTTAGACACTCATTTATGCATTTTACAATCGTAAAATCTGTAATTTTAAGAGTCTGTTTATTGGACGGACTGAGAAAATCCTTTTGAAAGTCCTGACTGGGTGCAGCGATGCAGAGGGAGCATTGATTCGCAAGTCTACCATGTAATTTTCCCCTCCTCACAAAGACGACGGTGGAGGAAAAAAGGCACTTGAAGCAGCTGGGGAGGAGGCTCATTAAAATTGCATAGATTTTGGCTAATTTGCTTGTGATTATGAGGAGGAGTGGTCGAGTGCGTAATGCTTCCCTCCCTCTCGCCCGAGAAGGCGGCGGAGGCAACGAAAAGGGGCGAGAAACTGCAAGATTGGAAGGAGGCTCATAAAAAGGCTGCGAACTTAGAGACCGTTTCCTTCTACACCAAAATTACATCCAAACTAACCCTGGACAATGCAAAAGTCTGGCAAATCCAATCATTTTTTTGCCAATTCTGAGACAATCCATAAGTTTTCATCTTCCCTTCACAAAACCCGAAAGTTTGAGCTGACAACAAAGATTGTAAACCTGAAAAAATGGTGTTTTATACACAAGGCGGATAGCAGAGATGCCGTAAACTTTTTTCCTTTGCCATTTGTCATTTTTGAATGCAATCCAGTCTGCTCTTTAGGCCTTCGTCTCAAAACGCTTGGCATGAAGAGCTCCACTTTTGACACCTTGTCACAGCATTGGTGACTGCAAATGGAAGGTTTTTAAAGGGCGAAACTTGAAGAATGTTTTGCTTTTTTCAATAATGTTCCGAATTTTAAAATGTTCAAGTCGAGTCTAGTGAATAGTGCATGTTTTGTTGCGCCAGGCTTTGACAACTAATCAAAGTGGAATGGAGGAAGTGGAGCTGTCATCGAGAGGGGGTCACCTCGCCTCTGGCGTGAGACCACTCCGGTGCCCATTCAAAGTCGTCTTTCACGTCTCCTTGAAGTAGCGCAGGGTGCTTGCTTGGTGGAACAAGTGACAACCTCTTGTACGACTTGTCGGTGGGACCAGTTGCCTCCCTTTGTTGGTTTGGCATGCCGTGACACTTTGGATACAGTCGGGAGAGATGATAGAGGGTAGAGGAGGGGGAGGGAAGAGAAAACTAGTCTTAACTTTCACCTTTCTTAAGGAACAGAGAGTTGGCGAATGCACTCGTGTAGACGTTCATGCTGTAGTGGCCTTCCTCGAGTGATCTGCGCGTTAGTTCGAAACATGTCATCAGCCAGTCACCACCATAAATGGTGCGGAAATGGCAACGCAATGACTAGCAACTTCTCTCTCCCTCCTCCTTAACCTAGCGTAAGGAAGAGCAGCATCTTATAAACTAACTGACTGGCATGTGTGTTGCTAACCGGAGATGGAAGGTGTTCAAGAAAATACAGACTATCAGATTGGTGGAAGGAGGCAAACATGCCTCAAACCCACAAAAAGACTTCAAACCACACTTGCGGCGGCCAGAAGGGTCCACCCTCTCATCCGCTTCCTCCAAGTACCACTTGTCAACTAGACATGACACTGACATTGGCAAGAACACGATGGAAGCGATGGTGGCTAAGGCTTGGTCAGTTCCTTCCAGGGACGCAACTTTGGATAAGAGTGGAATTCCTGACCGGCCATTCGACTCGGTCACTTCCTAGACGCATCTAGGCTGGGTTGAGGCGAACATTCGTTGCATTAACTTGTGCGAAAGCGCCCACAAAGGCTAACTAAAAAGGGGATGTGGCAGTTTGGCAAATTTTGTGCAACTACTCGGCGCACTCGGTTTGACAAGCGTTCTTTTGTTTTTTTTTCAATGAAGTTGTTAGCTTTTGCATTTGGTGAAAAGCAAAAAAAGGTCTGCAATTCGCCTTGTTATTGCGTTTCTTGAGTTGAGAAACTTTTGTTGGTGGGGGACTGAAGAATGGCGATTGAGACGATTCTAGCTTGGTTCCCGACGCCGACGGAATGCGGTGACACGTCCTCTCTCCACCCCTGGAGGCGGTCAAGCTCTGGATCACTCCTTTTATTAAATTTTTATCAAGATTTTGAAAGACATTTCCCCTCCACACAGACTAAAAAGAACTGATTGGTGTTGAAGTACCTTTTCAACTTATAAACGGAGGCACGAAAACCGCCTTCCTCCAACATCTGGTTGCTTGTGTCTGTCCGCGGCTTGCTTCCCTTCCGATTGTGCCAACACGGTGCTTCAGTCCGTGGAATCGCTTGTCTAGAACAGAGAGAGGCAGTGAGTGTCCCATGCTGTACAACAGGCAGAGAGTGAGGTGATAATTTGTTGAAAGCGCTGAAGGTGCTCTCAAAAGTGCTGACAAAGGGAGCAATAAAAGGCGACACACATTCAAAAGTTGCCCTCCAATTTCTTCCGTATAACGCAAAGACCTGTGAAACCGCATTGAGGTTTGGAAGACTGTCGCACTTTACGTGCATCAGAGGCATAAGTGAGTCTGTGTGTATCTTCCAGACAGTGGAAGGTGTCACCATCCTGTCACTAGCACTGCGAGTTGCAGGAGGCACAAGGCCATCCTTCCAGCATGGTCACGCTCTCCCCTAACCCAAGTCGCACCTCCACCAACCTCGCCAGTGTACTTTTGACTGCACTGATTTCGTGGCTGAACATCCCAACACCACCCAATGTCTCGGTCTTTCCCAGCGCCACCACTAGTGCCTCTGCTTCATGCTCTCCCAAATGCCCGACTCGACTCGACCCGATCCGACCCGGCTAGGCTCGGCCCTGCCCGGTCCGTCCTCTCTCCTCCCCTCCCCTCCCCTCCTCTCCCCAACAACGCACACTCCTCTCACCCACCTCATCGTGTCTTCCAGTTTCACATTTGACAGATGGCTGCTCATGTGTCTCGTCTCAATCACTGTCGCTGTCAACGTCCTCGTCAGGAATGCTTCGCAAGCAGTAAATAACACTCGATTTGGCACTGTCCCACTGCCATGCCACCACGACTGACAGATCCACCACACACTAGTGCACACACTAATGGATGAGAATGCGCATTTCTCCCTCCACAAGTTTTTGCCATCCCAGTGGAGATTGTCGGGGAGATGAAGGCGGGAAGGAGGGGAGAGAGAGGAGTGGGGAAAAAGAGACGCAGGTGAAGGAGAATGCGAGGTGAAAGAGGAGGATGGAAAAGAAGAAGATGCGAGGAGAAGAAGAGGAAGGCTGATAGCAACAGTGTCCGAGACGACAGTCGTAGCTGTGCAGACTGTGTCAGAGAGGTGGAAGGTGGTGGTAGTGAAGGAGGAGGGGAGGAGGAGGAGGTTGTAGTGGTGGTGGTGGTGGTGGTGGTGGTGTCCGTCTTCCATCAGATAAGTGTGCTGCTGTGATTCCGTTCATTGGCAGTGCGTGCACCTCCAACGATCTCACCTCCACCCACCGTCCATTCCTTTGATGGCAACTTTCTCGCCACCCCTGCCAGCGACCTCAAGCTAATTGCACATAAGAAAGTGTTCATTCATTCCTCACGTAGGCGGTCCCTTTGTTGCAATAGTTTAGCGAGATTGTGCCCTAATTTCAAGTTATGCGGAGGAGGTTCCACTCCGAAGCACCGTCCAGTTTGCTGTCCCTGCTTTGCAAGTCCGCGCTGGTCAGGAGAGATCTTTAGAACCATTTCTTTTTGCAAAGTCTAGGCTTCATTTCTTATTTAAGACAAGCACAAACCGCTTTAAAAATGGCTCGCCTGTCTTGATTAGAGCGAGAGATTGCAATGCCTATCTATTAGAAGGTGGTGAAACTTACGCTTCCACACGCAAGGCATTCCAACTTCCGGTGAATAATTCACATGACCCTGCACAATATAAATTTACCAAAACCACATCAAAATACCCCGCCTTTAAAGGGCACTTCTTATTCCGCTTGTGAAGGTTTTCGTGTGCTTGATGCTACCCGAGTAGCGGTGGATGCGATTTGAATGAATCTCAATGTTGGCATTTCCTCCGTAAATATCAATGCGTGCAGGCAAGCTCACCTCCCTCCGGCCAGATATCATGCGATCGCATTCATCAGGTCCACCAAGCTACCGACGTTTCCAGAGAAGTAAGGCGAGGCATCAATTCAACGGGCAAGTGCATCCAACATTCCAGGGTTTCAATAGCCCATTAAGAATGCAAAATGAAAGAATCTGCCTTCCATTCTTGTGAGACGCCTATATTTGTTGGAGGCAATCTTCCCGCCAACAAAAAGTCCTCTCCGTCTAGCTTTTTGCTTTAAAATAAGGAAGTAAAAGTACCAAAGGCATTGTACACTGCTGGATGCTTTTGTGCTTTTTCTGGTGCATTGCTTTTAGTTACTGATAAAGTGATCTTCCTGTCGACTTTCACTCCTGACTCCAAATTTGTGTCTCCTGCAAAAATCCCCATTTTGCGTCCGTAAGGGACGGTTTGCGAGTAATTACACTTCTGTTAGCGGAGGAGAGCACATCTGAGGGTGTCAAGTACAAGATAGGGAAAATGCGCATTAAGCTTCCAATTTTTTTGAATAAAAAACTCTAGCATGAGTGCAAAAGCCACACACGTTTGATCTTTGGGGGATAATTGTGATGGATTAGTTGCCAGTCCCTTAGGAGCAAAGTGAATGGTGGCATTGCGGATTTACTCCCTTGCCATTTGGCAACCATACTGCCTTTTTCGCACCACGTAAATTATATTAAGTAATTTATGCCACCGGTATACGCAAAAGTGTAAATCATCCTATTTCTATCCTTTTTTGTCGCTTTAGAGCTAAGTTTGTCAACCCCTTCGAAAACCAAACCTCCAACAATCCCGAAATCTTGGGCAGATTAGTTAAGATGGTTCGACAAGGCTCGGTCGAAATAAACTCCTTGATAAGGGCAACATTTTAGGAAGAAAAAAGGAGGAATAAGAGCAGGAATTTTGCACCGCTCCGTCGGAGTGGGACTCGCGAAGCGCCATCAACGCCCGATAATATTTATGAGCTCAGTTGGATAAAGGCAGTGGAGACGCGACCCAAAAATTAATGATACTCGAAAGCGAAAAAAAGACTTTTTGTCTAAAGCCAAAAAATGCAATACTTTCTAAGCAAATTTAGTAGAATTTCAAGTGTGCACCAGCTGTAGATGCTTCTTTAGGTAACACTGAATTTTTCCAGTTATGTGTAAAAGAATCACCTAAGCAGCTTAACCATGCAGCTGTTTTCGCATAACACATTTTGAATTTTTATAAAGCATGGATAACTTTAGGCAAAATAGTCTTACCTAATGGTTTCCTTTGGTGGTTTTTTGAGGAACAAATATTGGGGGTAAAATCTCGTAATTAAAAGTGCACGCAGCTTTTGTACGTCTAGGAGAGATTTTATCTTCGTAAGTAAAATCTAATTTTATAATTTTTTTTCATCCAACGCTATACATAGATGCAAAATGGATCACCTTTTTATTGTTTAAATCAAGCAAATAGCCATTCCCTTAATTTACTCATAAATTGAGTCTTAATTGGTCATCAGCTGGTGTGGAAAGGCACCACCTCTTATGATTAAACTAGTGCTTGCATTTTTGTCCCTTGAATCTAACCAAGTCTTTACAAATGTCATAAGCTTGTGGCTGCGTGTGTTTCTGATCCTTTTCGTAAAAAATGTGAGAAAGATCGGTAGATTCGTGGTCACTCGAGACAGCTTCTTTTCGCATATTTGCAGCCTTTTAAACAGTCTTGCTCTTATTTGAGCTTAATGGCACATCAAGTGTTTGCTCACTTATGTAATATCTCGAGCGTTTGTGTATTCTGAGATTGTAAACATCTTCACCAATCCAGTAATGCTGAAAAACCTACAAAGAAGAATCGCTTGATTTGGCTTTCCTGTGCCTTTACACCCCCTGTTTTATAGTGTGCAAAACCTAAAATATTTTAAGTTGTCCTTTTTTGTCTTTATAGTCCAATAAAACATTTTGGGGTTTTGTTAAATCTATGGAAAATTGTAGTGGCATGGGATGATCAGTGTTAAGAGACGACACGAGCACATCCTCCACCCAACACGATATTGCAGACTCCAATTAATTAAATCGTTACCAAAACGTCAGAAGTGATTATTTTTTGCCCACATTGATTAATGTCAAATGTTAATTAGTAGGAAAGATTTTATTCGCAAAAACATGCTTCATCTTTAACTCCGATCAACATCAGTAGCGCATGGTGTGTGTTGTTGCTGCTGCTAGGCTTGGATCCGTTTTCCTTGACTTTTTTTAACCCACGGTTTTCATGTTTGCATTTCGAGGGGAAATGATTTTCCAAATTTACAGCAATTTCTTATCCCAGATGCTCCGGTTTTGTTTAAATAGAGTAGAAGGCTATTCGTTAAGAGCAGCTAACATATTAGCCTAGAAAGGCAAAAGAGGAAAGTGTTTACCTTTCCAAGTCACTTTGCCTTGACCAAACAATGTTGACCCACTCTTGCACAAATCCATCGCAACAGCTCATTCATGCATAATTTAAATTCATTAAACCTTTTTAAGGCTCTTAAAAAAGAAAAATACAGCAGCACGAATGCATACTTTGCATTGAGTTGTCTTAATGGCCCGAACCTCGCTAAATCCTTTGATCACTAATGCGCACTTGTCCTGACAAATGGTTTTCATTGCCCAAGTATATTTATAACTTTCACAGGCAAATCGGCACCATAAAATGGTGGTTTATACCTTTAGGGTTTTAATTATTTATGTTTCTCAGCAGCAGATTATTTCTAGGCCGGGATTGCAAAGGAGTTCAGTAAGCGGACACCGATTAAACCATTTAAGTAGTATGGTCACCCTTCTTTGTTGGGAATAGAACAGATTCCCCGAAGCTGTAAACCAATTTTAGTGCTTAAAAAAGAAGTTAGATTTGAACATTAGCAGACTTTTCTTGCTATGAAGATTTATAGAAGCTCACTTCTCAAAGCAATATACTACTTAAATGGTCAACTCCCTGATCGACAATTGGACCCCTTCACGTAGCCTTTTCAAATAAAGACTAGCGGTAGAGTGGTTTGGGGCCTACACACAGGCATAAAATTTGTAGTGTGGGTGTGACTGCTGTCTGGTTCGTAAAAGTACTTTAACCGCCTAGCCATGCTTCGGCCTACCGCAGTCTGGACTTCTCGGCGGGTTGGCGGAAGTGAGAGCACACCTTCACGCCTTAAGTGCTCATAGAAAAGGCGTATTTCTCAGTAAATAATTCTTTAGCCAATAGCATACTTGGGACCTCCTCCCACCAGTAGAAATGCCCCCAAAGTTGCTTAAATCGTCTTAATAGTTATTTCGCATAAGACATGACAGACGCCGCATTAAGAGATTCATTACTAAAATCATCAGCACTTATTTTTTACTTTAGCCATACTTGGAAATCCGCCTTCTCTTGATGCTTTGCACCACAAAAGGCTACCGAAATTGGTCTCATTTTTCTTAATTTTAACGAAGGTTGGAACACATTCCCCATACGTAAGAATGAAGTAAATAATTTATCTTAAGCTCTGGTCTGCTTCTGGTACCTAACGCACGTCAAAAATATGGTCATAAAAGTTGGGATAGTAGGGGATAGAGCGGTCGAGGAGCTTAGCCACCTCTTTGGCCGCACTGGATCACCTTAAAAACCTGCCGTCTGACTGCTAGTTCGATTGTTGAACAAATTCCGATGCAGGCAAGGCGTACTATTCCACACAGCTGTGCACACCGATCATTGGAAAGATTCGTAGTGTCTTCACCACTTTCACGCAAATCAAAAGAAGCGGGGAAGAATATACTACTTGCCATTTTTCAGTAGGCCTAAGCGACCATGGGCAGGACCCCGATGCTACAGAACGTAGTGAAGTCAGCTCTCAGAGGTTAATTGGTCCGCAAAAACCAAGTACACGGTTAAATGGACTGTTAAATTGCCACATTCTGGATTAATAAACAGTGTGAAGTCCATCAAACAGTAGCTGGAACCGCTGCTTGGCTCCACCATTTGGCGCCTTCTTGGCACTTTCACTGCCATTGATCAAAATTAGTGCTTCTCCATGAAGCGTCCTGGGTAGGTGATGGATAACTTCGAATTGCGGCTAATCTTTCTGGCCCACTTTTATTTGCTTGAATGACTTTGGGCTATTCCTGCTCAAATTGGAAACGATAATAAGATTACGTGCATCGCGTAGCAGAAAGTAAGGAAAGAATTAGTTTTTTTCCTGCGATGCAGTGCTAGGTAAGTAAGTCTTCAAAAGAAATTGTGTATTAAAGCTATGCAGGTATGCTTGGTGTCAAGGTGTATGACTTTTGAGATGGAGGGGAGAACAGATAAATCAGCATCGTGAAACGCTATTCAAGCGGTCTAGTTGACAATTTGACACACAAATCATGCCTTTTCTGCAACAAGTACAGAAGGATTCTTTTGATTTTATACTTTTTATTTGATGATTAACAAAAATTAGTAGTGATACCACTGCATCAACTTTACCGCAGATGGACGCTGGAGGAACCACCGGTGGTACTCTCCGGTAAAGTAGCGCCAGATCGAGGAAGTGCTGGTGATATGAGGGAGGAGGGGGCGGAGGACAGGGCAAAAAATGGCCTCTCTCGACTGCGACTGGGACCGCGTGAACGCGAGATTAGCACGGCTGCATTCCTCGACCTCCATGTGACCGCTCAGTTGCATCGACAGCTCCTCCGCTGTTGGGTCAGTCCCGTAACGGGCACGGTTGGCATTTTCACGGACGCACCAACGTGGAAACACACCTCACTTCTCCTCTCTGTCAGCTGTAAGTTTAGTCTACTTATTTGGATTTCAGCGGCCGACTAATCAGTGCATTAGAACTCATGCAGCCAGATTACTTAAGTGCAAGTCAGTAGCATACGTGGGAAGATGGAAACAATGTTGCCCACTTGGGGGCTGACGGAGAATTTTTCCACCAGGAAGAAGACCGCAAAACGTACAAGCCGGGATCAGTTGCTTCCATAGGTGCGAGACACTTGAGCAAGCTGGGGACACCGAGGGCCGCATCATTCCGATTCTATTGTACTTCAAATTAGGTGGAACGTAGCCTACTCGGGCTACGAATTTTATGCCCATAAATGTGCATAGTGTGACTTCGTTTCTGCGCTTTTTAGTGCAGTTGAGCGACGAGAAATTTTGTTGTGTTGGTAATTTTAGAAGAATTTTGGATCGACCAAGGATAAACATTCGCCCATATTTAATCCTTAGCCTTAATGAACTACGATTAGGGCAAGAAATTAGGGTAAATCAAGCGACTAATTGCAGTAGGGGTATTTTTTCGAGGCACTGGAGTCACTCCCTGAAGCTGCTGAGAGAAATAATCTTGCTAAAACACTGCGAGAGATGAGGAAACTAGGCGGTGCAGTGAAGACCGGTGGGCGTAATTAAGTGAGCAATTAAAATAAATGACTAAAATTTCTTGCCAGTAATTGTGACCGCCAACAGTACTCGTGGTAGCCCTCCAAGGTGTCTAGAAGTGGTTGAAAGTTGATGCAATTTCGATGGATCCTCAGCCCTGTCCCCCTGCCGACTGAGTCACAGGCGATGGAAGCTCTTCCCTTGTGACGTTCTAATACGGTAAAAAGAAGGACTCGTTTTATGACACCGTAAAAACGAGCTGGACGTATCACCAGTTTATGTAGATGCAAGGCGAGCACGAGCGTGGACACCCACCGAAGTCGGGAATGTCCGGTGTAAAAGTAAAATAAACCCACCCTGCTACTTCGCCTGCACTTCTTCACCATTGCATTCTTACCTGGAATGGGCAGCCAAGCGTCGTCAAAGGCACTTACTTCTCCTCCTCCTCGTGATTGCCCTCACAAAGTGACACGCTATTCGTTCTTGCTCGGTCACACCCAAAAAATCCTATTTTGTAAAATATGATCGAATGGTATGTGTAATTGTTATTACCACAAAAAAGCCTTTCACTTTTATTTTATTCTATAATTCTTATGTTTTTTTGTATTTTGAAAGATGTCGCCCTTTAGCAGTGCTTCCAGAACAGCTTTTTTATAAGTAGTTTAGGATTGGCTACTTGAGTAGTATATGACACAGACACTTTTCTCGTTCATAACAACGCTTCTTTGCGGCAGAAGAGTGCCTTTTTTCCCAACAACTATTTAATATGAATAAATGAGTAACTGGAATGCATAGGGTTTTTGATTACCTCCTTCGCTGCAGTCGTCGTTGTTGAAGATACACATTCTCGGCCTCAAAATAAGTAGACATGCAATTGACAAGTCTCCTGTTGAGTCGACTGTGGGAGTGCCTCTGCAGAAGCGTGAGGCGTTGCACGTCTCCTCCTACTATTCCTCATTCAACGCAGACCGCACACAAATAGCAAAAAGGGGGCTTTGCTTGCATTAATTTCTAGCCAGAAGGGCTCTGTATTTTTGTCCCTTGGCTGTAAAAACAGTTTAATTGACATGTTTTGTGTTTGGCTTTTCAACCGTAAACAGTAGTCCTGCAGCTTAAATCTACGATGAATGCTGCACAGAACATTTTACCTTTAAATTGCTTACATGAATGGGATGTTTGTAAACTTGGCCAGGGTTTCTATTCGAAAAAATTCCATTCCTAAATATGATAAAGAAAACATAATGATGGCGCTACAGATCGGAGGCTTTGAATAAACCGCTTTCCCTAAGGAAGCAATAAGAAGACTGTTTGCATCGTGAAAGTGGAATGCATATTTCTCCTTCCTTCCACTCCAGCACACACACTGCAAATTTGCCATGGAAATGTCTCCCAAAGCTGTCACATCATCACCAACTGACCTGCTTCTGCGTCAGCGGAAAGCAGAAGACTGGCTTGATGTCAAACTAGCACAAGACTTTGGAGACCAGACATGCTGGTGATCATTCGATTGCGTTTATCTGTGTCGTATATAAGAAGAGGTCTCTTGGACATCCTCCTCTTTGAGTGGCTAGAGATCGTGACCTTCTTAGCGCATTCACCACTGTCAAATCACAATGCCACTTTCATAGTCTGCTACATGAGTAGATTTTTTGCTTTATTCATCGCCATCTTGATAGTCTTGCCGAAACAGGACCGGAAGTAGTTTGCAGCCCATGCGCCAGCTCTCGGTAATGCAATGACCTTAATACTCATGACCGGCGCGTTTTTGTGTCAACAGTCATTCAAAATGATACTAACTTTAATTTAAAATGCTCATCACTGCCTTCCTCAGAGTTCAACTTTAAGCCATCTTGTCTTTTGACACCGTCTCGATGTTTATGAGTTATGCAAGTAAGAGGTTCTCTACCTTAACCTCTCTACTCCATATCAGAAAAAAAATTAAAAAAATCCAACTTTTTTTGTGCTTCCTGTTACTTACATCTGCCCAAAATCTCCGTTGTAAATAAGACATTAACAGCACCAGACTACTTATAAAACCACATAAGTAGTTTAGAACCATGGAGAAGTCCAAATCTACAGCAATTTCTACGACAATAGAAACAGCAGCAGTAGAGGTGGCTACGACTAAGCTGTTTGTTTTTGCTGACAGGATCCTCTTACAAAGCAAAATGTGCAGCCAATAGGAAAACTTGCAGAGTCTGTGCAAAGTTGGCCGGTGGGGAGGCCGATGCCTTTGTTGGCATCATTCCAATTTCTCTGTTAGCACTACTTAACGATTTCTCATTGGTAGGCAACCTTTTTTCTATTGCCTAGGCATGTATCATTTTAATTAGTATCATTCAAACGTGATCTTTGAAAGGAATGCCGCCAAAACTAGACTTGGGTGGTTTTATGCGCTGCCAGCTGGCGATCGGAGAGTTTGCCTGTTCCCTCACCTTCATGGCAAATTTATATCTGCTGCTATTTATTTTTCGCCTGATACTATCATTGGTGATTAACGGGACGGCAACACGTGAAGAGGCATAGGGGGAGTTGGTGTGGTTCTTTGAGTCTCTTATAAACTCAGATCACCATTTTTTATGCCTTTTTGTGCGGCACAGAAAGTGCCTTCATCCATTAGGCATTCTTGTCTACTTTATCACAGGCTTATGTTTTATTCTGTAAAATGGAATAGTTGGTTCTGGGGTGGGTTAGGTGGCGTGGATTTTCAATTCAAGGGGAGGAACTAAATCATCGGCAAGCAAAGGAGCCTCGCTGGAAAAATGTTGTCGTTTTTGAAGTAAAACTCACTATTTTGCCAATATCAATGATGTCAATGACAAGAGCGTAATTTGTCGGTTCATAAGGCATGTTGTGCACCGCTTCAAGGCTGTGGCAGGGGAGAGGAAATGGACAGCTCATCTCGGGCACCTCAGACTGATCCGCATGGGGTCACTTAAACACACGTAAATAAGCCGAGGAGGAGGAGGGTGAAGGCATTCTAGTCCCATTGATTTCTGCACAACTAGTCGACTTTTGTAGGGTCATCTGATCATCTCAAAGGTCGCTTCCTCGCTTTACTAGTCCCACATGCCACCTGCAAGGCGGAGGGAAAGATGCTGACAGATGCAAAGCTATTCCTTTCCATTCGAGACCCGTGAGCAGAGAGTTGAAGGAGGTTGATGCATCCGTAGGAGCTCGGCACGTAAGTGAGGCCAGAAACTGAGTGGGCGGGGGAATGAGAAATCGAGAAACTTGTCGAGAGGCGGAGGAAATGGCACTACTTGGGATGAGAAACTATTTTGTTGAGTTTCCAAGACTCATGGCGGTGTTCGAAATTTGTATTAGAGCCCTGGACCTTCAACACCACAGCAGTCAAATGCCGTAGTAACGGGGATAGCGAGTAGAACGCACATCATCACCACAGAACGCGCTGAGGAACGGGCAGAGAAGACAGGAAGTTCATCACTGGAGTTTGCTTAATTGTTGTGGTAGCCTAGCCGTAGGCATCACTGCAATGCAATTTCAAGCTTTGTTCGAACTTTCAATTGTAACGCTGCAGGATGGCTTTCCAGGTGGTTTGTTGCTAAGGCATCCTCTGTTACAGCTCCTTATTCGTTGTCCTTTGCCTCCACCTTGACTTTACTAACCACCGCGCTGTCGACTTCCATTGGGGTTTTGGGCTGTAGACTAGTCCTCTCAAAGTACGGATTGATTGACCAAGGCTTCACTGATATTAACCTTCCCATTGCTACAAAACTGAGGACTGGAGGTGATACATCTAGCTTGAGAGGCAATGAGCTGAAAACATTCTGTTTAAAGAGATTTAGAATTCCATACTGCTTATTAGGCATAATTTTGGTCAACGTAAAAAGGGTCTGTTCGTAGATTTTGCCTTCCTTTAAACCACAACCGGACTCAAATAAGTGCGGCTGCAATGGGAAGTCTAGTTTGATCACCTCATTCCATCACCGCCTCGATAAAACAACGAAAAGAAAGCGGAAACGGTCACGCCTTATGCTAATCCTTGGCACTCAATATCCTAATTTATTTCCTTTTTAAAAGGAGAAGGTTAAAAACCCATGTTGAGGTTACCTCAAGGCCCGTTCAAACTACTCACAGTCGTCGGCCTCTATATCATGCACACAGTTCATTTTCAGATTTCTTTTACAAAAATCCTCAATTTAGAGGGCCTTGACTTTAGCAAAATGCATCCTTTGGTTACGTTAGCAGAATCGTCGAAATATGTCCTCTTTCCGTTTAACCCGCTGGCGACACTCAACTACTTATAAATCTCATAAGTAGGATGCCCCTAAAATCAATTATAACGTTGATAAAGAGATGTCTTGATGATGGCAACTATGATTATCTACAAGGAGTTGTTCCGTCTAAATGCCATTTTTGCCAGAATCGTCTTTAAAGCTTCTATTTGTTACACATTTGTAGTGATTGTCGCAACAGAAACAAAGGACATCACAGATCTTAACGACAAATAATTGTTGCTGCAGAACAAAGTCTAGGTTTAACTATTAAACGGGAAGTAGTTGTCAAAGCACTAATACCTTTCATCACGTACCAGGGCATTTTATAGCTTAGCGAAATTTCTTTTGCCTTTAGATGGACCGAAACTGCAGGGACCAGAGGAGGAAGTGGAGGCGGTGACTACAGGCCAGTCTGCTCAATTAACGTGTCAGGTTGAGGCTAATCCACCAGCAAAGGTTACTTGGTACCATTACAGGGGCATAAGGGTGGTCAACAAGGCCGCATTAAACTCTCATCCGAACGCATCAGGGCTGTTTACTCCTACTGTGATTACGCATCGACTCCTGAGATCCTTTCTTACCGCAGACCTGGACTCACGGGACTTTAGAGTGAGTTTCTAAAGCCACAAATCTTTCGGCAACTGATGGGATGGCGGTGGTTGCTAGGATATTTGTTGGCATTGAGTCTATCCACATAATTAGCCAGCTGTTTCTATGAAATCAGCCTCTTTTAAAAGTAAAAATCTTGCCCTTGAGTATTTTGGAGTGACGATGTGGTTATTCCCAGTGTAGTCTGCCTTACAGGCGTTACGACAGCTTGATAGATTGGACTGAACCCCATGCAAACAATTAGCATAGGCGTTAGCTGTTATTCATTGTAAGAAGTTTCTCTCAAATAAGGAATCGGTAAATAATTTAAAACTAAGTGCGTAAAGATAATTTGGATCCGCTGATTCCGGTTTACCAACGACCTGGACGCTGATGTGCATTTCAGTAGCACAGAACAAAAGTCTATTTGTGGCCGCTGAAATGATTAGGAGTAGTATGTCGACTTTGTGAGCATCAATTATATTATCCATTAAAGAGGCAAAAATGTGAATATTTGGACGGATATAATTTAAATTTAATAGAAGTTTCAAAAGTCTTCTTCCACTCTGAAGTTTTGCTGTTAAAGAAGGTTGGGTGGGAGAAGCATTGTGCCACCCAGAAGTTGTTGAGAGAATTACGCTGCTCCCGATGGTGACTCATTGAAGCGCAGATGCTATATTATGAACGTAAAGAGGCCCCATTTGTGATTTGAGTGAAGAATTTAGTGTTCCCATTGACATCATTAGTTCTTTCCAAACAACCGCACACACTACCCACCACTTCATCACTAAATTATGTTTTCTTCATGTGCTTCTGTGTGTGGTGTAGTGCCGGCGCAATTAATCATGACAAATAGCATGCCAAAGGCTACATACTTACAGTAGAAGCGTCTACACCAGTAGGTGTAGGACAATTTTCCCCACTCTCTTAAAGGCCGTCTTGACCGCATTTCTGATCCACGAGAATGTATGCGCTTCCGTGCATCGTAGCTTTCTCTTCGCATGAAAAGTCAACTAGTCTCCTTAAGAAAAAGAAAAGACAAGTGGGAAAAAGAAATGAAATAGAAGCCGAGGTAGGTTCGAATAGATCGCTAGCGTTTCCGTTAAGCTTGTTCTCTTATGCCCAATTCCTCGCTCAAATCCAAGTCTTTGATCGATGATAATGAAGCTTCCAGTGCCATCTGTTACTTAGAGTAGAGAAAACGTAAGGCATTGATTGAGAGCTCCTTCTTCAGGCTTCAAGAGTACCCAGGGCATTGTGTGGGATCGTCAAGAAGAATGATGGAAGCCTAATTAAATGTCAAATGGAAAGCTTGCAATTGGTGATGAATTCGAATTAGGCAACAAAATTCGATTCGGGTTATCTGTTTGATCTTCTTAACAATGCATTTGGTCCACAAACATCTCTCCTGACCAGCGCGGACTTGCAAAGCAGGGACAGCAAACTGGACGGTGCTTCGGAGTGGAACCTCCTCCGCATAACTTGAAATTAGGGCACAATCTCGCTAAACTATTGCAACAAAGGGACCGCCTACGTGAGGAATGAATGAACACTTTCTTATGTGCAATTAGCTTGAGGTCGCTGGCAGGGGTGGCGAGAAAGTTGCCATCAAAGGAATGGACGGTGGGTGGAGGTGAGATCGTTGGAGGTGCACGCACTGCCAATGGACGGAATCACAGCAGCACACTTATCTGATGGAAGACGGACACCACCACCACCACCACCACCACTACAACCTCCTCCTCCTCCCCTTCCTCCTTCACTACCACCATCTTCCACCTCTCTGACACAGTCTGCACAGCTACGACTGTCGTCTCGGACACTGTTGCTATCAGCCTTCCTCTTCTTCTCCTCGCATCTTCTTCTTTTCCATCCTCCTCTTTCACCTCGCATCCTCCTTCACCAGCGTCTCTTTTTCCCCACTCCTCTCTCTCCCCTCCTTCCCGCCTTCATCTCCCCGACAATCTCCACTGGGATGGCAAAAACTTGTGGAGGGAGAAATGCGCATTCTCATCCATTAGTGTGTGCATTAGTGTGTGGTGGATCTGTCAGTCGTGGTGGCATGGCAGTGGGACAGTGCCAAATCGAGTGTCATTTACTGCTTGCGAAGCATTCCTGACGAGTACGTTGACAGCGACAGTGATTGAGACGAGACACATGAGCAGCCATCTGTCAAATGTGAAGACACCCACCCACGATGAGGTGGGTGAGAGGAGTATGCGTTGTTGGGGAGAGGAGGGGAGGGGAGGGGAGGAGGGGAGAGAACGGACCGGGCAGGGCCGAGCCTAGACGGGTCGGATCGGGTCGAGTCGAGACGGGCATTTGGGAGAGCATGAAGCAGAGGCACTAGTGGTGGCACTGGGAAAGACCGAGACATTGGGTGGTGTTGGGATGTTCAGCCACGAAATCAGTGCAGTCAAAAGTACACTGGCGAGGTTGGTGGAGGTGCGACTTGGGTTAGGGGAGAGCGTGACCATGCTGGAAGGATGGCCTTGTGCCTCCTGCAACTCGCAGTGCTAGTGACAGGTTGGTGACACCTTCCACTGTCAGGAAGATACACACAGACTCACTTATGCCTCTGATGCACGTAAAGTGGGACAGTCTTCCAAACCTCAATGCGGTTTCACAGGTCTTTGCGTAATACGGAAGAAATTGGAAGGCAACTTTTGAATATGTGTCGCCTTTTATTGCCCGTCGTGTCAGTACATTCGCAAGAATAAGTGCTAAATATCCACCGAATCGGAAATTTAGGCCCTTACGCCTATGATTTTTATTGACAACGCCAAATTCACTTTGTTACTCGATTGGCACGTTCCTCAGTCTGCGAGGGTCGAGTGGATCAGTGCGAGGATGCGCATTCAAATCTTGACACGGTGAATACACTCAGCTTTAATTGCAACGTGCAACTTTGATGAAAGTCTTTCATTCCACCGTCATTTCTCCTAGCCAAGTTGCTGCCCTCTCACATTAGCTTTTTCTACGGTTATCCTTAAATCTGTCCCCTATCCGCTTTGCTCGCCCCTTGCTCTTTCCTTCCTCCCTGCCACTATTCACCTTTACAACAAACCACTCGGTAGAGGTTGAAATTTTTCCTCACAAACTGTTTGAAATAGTGAGGCGCAGAGGGAAAAAGAGAGCAATCTTGTGAGCAACTTCTCCGTGCTAAGAGTGTCATGAACAGGAGTCATTCTTTAGGTAGCCTCCATTCTGGGCTCCATCGCTTTCACTTTCACGTTTCTGCCAAATCAATGCGTGCATCGGGAAAAGTCGGTCAAGTTGACCTGCATCCCTAACGCGGCTTCAAGGTGGGCGACTAAGCATGTCATGGGATGTCTTGTGAAAATTTCCACAAATTCCCATTGCAGTCCCCTCAGTCCCTTACCAAAGGTGGAACTCGGGGGAAATACGTATTGCCGATTAACAGTAGGAACTTGGAGCTACTCTCAAGGACCCAGAGACCGAGTCTCTCGGTGAGGCGCCACGGCGCAGCCCCCAATTAAGTCGGACAAACAATTAGGGCGTTACTCTTGCATTGTACCACATTTTCAAGACAAAGTTTTACTTAAACGGTCCTAACATTGGTCAGTCAGATAAAAGAATAGCCTTTCACAATGCACCGTCGTGGGCCCTCGCGCCTCAAAGAATGGAACTTGGCGTTCGGAGGAGTGGGGAGGGAAGGGAGGCAAAATAAGTTCCTATCCTCGTTCTCCTTAGACTGACACCACATTTTCCGTATGATGCAATGGGCAGGTCATGGCGCGGAGAGCAGTTGGGGTGACTTTAAGCAGATACCTTGCCTCTCGCCCAGCAATGAATAAGTGGTCATCCACACGCATAAACTATGGTGGCGAGGTCTCCCTTCATCACTCCTTTTATTAGCAGGCAAAAAATGGAGGAAATCGTTTTACAGTTCCCCTATAAAAGCAGAAGCTGCTCGAAATGCTCAATGAACACAGATGTAAAGGAAAATTTTCTTTACTGAACAAGTGAGAAAAAAACCGTTTTGAAGGGGAATTTCAGTCGACACTTGAGCCGTATCCGCTTTTTTGTTACAACTCTGAAATTACAAAAGCGATTGTCTTTTTTGTATTAGCTGCGCGATCGATGAGATCATTTTCACTTGCAGTTTATTTTTTCCGGCTTGTCAAGAAACTCATATCGGAGGAGCGCTACTCCGCGTTGAATGTGAAGGTCAACTCCATCGACAGTTTCGGTTTCTACGTTTGCGTTGGTCTGGCGGCCCAGCGGGAGGTTAGAAAGATTGTCGTCTTAGCGGAGTCAGGTCAGTGGCTCAAGTCAACTAGTTTTTGAAGCATCTGTCCCAGCACTTTTTAACTAATTCCTTTGATTCCGATTGGCTAATTTAAAGCGGCGGGCAAATTGAGCATTCGGGTCAGTGGCGCATGTCATTAATTTCCCCACGCGGGTTGAATTTGGCAATTTTTGACAAATTAAGCAATAAAATTGTTCACTTCTAGTCAAAATCTGGTCACAGAACTACTTAGCTAGACTTCAGAAGCTACAGATTTTAGTAACTCTAAGTGGAAGCATTAAAGTGGGAAATAAATTATCAGCGCAAGCTTGTTTAGCGTTTCCGTTTTGTTGGCTAAAATAACTCGCTGATTTGTTTCACCTCCTTAAGTCTTTTTTCGCTTAACGTGATGAGCATTCCTCTAGAGCTATGACACAGAATTATGGATGCGGTTGCTGAATTACGCACACTTATTCGGTCCGTGGATCACTACTGGAAAAAAGTTTTTTCTGGCTCACTAAACGTTAACAGAATGCTTGACTAATGTTGGCGCCGTCATTGGCTTCCTTGACGCAAGTGACGATTTGATCCTCTCGGAATTATCTATCTTCGGTGTGTTTTAATGCAAGCGTTTCTACCATCTTCTCCTCGCCTTCGCTTTTATCTCTGCCAATGGGAGAAGGCTGAGTTTTTATTAGGCTTTTTCGTTACGATAGCACGGATGCAATGCGATAGGAAAGAAGTGGTAGTTAAGGGAAGAATCCTCCGAGATCCGGGCAGTAGCCTGGTTCGTCCACGATTAGGTTTAAATTGTCCGCCCGCCTCTCTCGAACTGCGCTCTTGCTCACTAAGTAAGGAAAATTTTAACTAACCGACGATTGTGTAGTTGTGTAATGCTCTAAAACTTCCATTAGGACTGATTGCGTGGCTAATAATCGGATCGAGGGACTACAGGCAAGAGCGGGAGGCGGAAGATGCAATTGCGGGGTACCGAGTGTCCGGTGAGCAAAACCGAGAGCTTAACCTCCTCAGCTCACCTCTCAAATTGGACAGCATTTACTTAGAAATTCCTCAACTCAAAGTGTGGTTCAAATCGAGCAACAAAATTGCCACAGCCTTGGATTAAGGGAAAAGCAAAATGGAAGTTGTTGGTTCGTCCTTTTGGGGGTTACCCTAAAAAAATCCCTGTATAGATGTTTTTATGCTTTTTGTTTTCATTGTCAACACAAGGCCCACCACAAATTGACACACCGACACGAGTGAGTGGACGCGTGGGCGGGAGGAGCCGAATCGCGTGCCACACCATCGCTCTGCCCAAACCGACGCCACATGAATTTGCCTGGTCCTACGCCTCCACCCAAAAAAGCGTTGTTCCCTCCTCAAGGTGGGTCTGCGCTCCCTCTCTCCTCACTATAGACGATTTTTCTCTGCTCTCTCACAATCCTGCTTGTCGCAACCATTCCGGTCCGGCATTCGCTTTAGGGCGACCTTTTTTCCGTGAACATGGCGTGGGTGTTCACGCCAAGACTCGACTTTTGAGCTTCAGGTGGTGAAAAATGTGCGTCTGCTAGCCAAATTCTTGACCTCTTTCAAGCTTATCGTGGAGTCATATTTCCTCCCGTCAGCAGGGATGGAGAAGTGATGACCCTCGAGGTGTTCCTTTGTGAAACTTTACCCTAGGCCAGCACGGCATTGTAGAGTGGCAGGTTGTGGCGAAACGTACGGCTTTCCCACCACGCCTGAGTGAGCGGAGTCGGCGGTAAATGTGGTTGGATTCCCCACTTTTGTTCAAGTCAGCCATCTTTTATCACCGCGCACTGTTCTACGCGTACAGCATCACCGTTGTCCCAGTCGGGAGGGGATTATGACTTATAGACTGGTCCGTAGCACTGGTACTGGCTACCAGTACCCATAAAATGGCTTGCTTGGCAATGAATTTTTTCCCGTATGCAACACCGCTACGATAGAATCTATTTGTGTGCAAAAATAGCAGTTTTGACATAACTTGCACCCCTCAATGAAAAAATGGCCGCACAGAGGCTTGTTGCGCACTTTCAGTGATGAGAGTGAACGCCTCCTTTGAGGGACGAATTGTACCGAGGCATGGAATTCACCTCTTCTTATCCGTAGGAAAATCACACTTTATGGGTCGGACATGGCTGTTGGGTTTCATCCACCGGTGCTATCACGGTTGGGATAGCCTTTCCATGCCCAGTAGGACACAAGCCAGCTGACGATCTGGCATTCGGATCCTGAGCAGTGGGGATGAGGCAATCTTGCTCCTTGGGTCGCCCTTAATTCCCACCGCTAGGCGCGACGGAGCGCTGAGATGCTTCCACTACCCATTCACTGCTGATTGTTGAGTTTGGAACCATCTTGAACGTCAGTGCCGAGTAGGTGGCCCCGTCTGCTGCAATGGAGTGGAACGACATGCCTTTAGGCCTCCCTTCATAAGCAAACGACCTCATCGTTTCCCAATGTCTACTCTCCTTCTTCGCTCCTTGCCATTTGATTAAGAAGCAAGCGGATTGTTCTGCGGCGGCGAAAACTGTAAATTCCCCTTCTTGTTGAACTGCGAGGCAAGCTACAGACACCTTCATCACCAGAGTTAAACTGTAATGCGGTGTCCTGCCATCGCCTCTTTAATTTTAGTGATCCATCACCTCAAGACTTGGACAATCCTGTAAAGGCGGTCCGGTAAAAAGCTGTTCAAAGTCAGTTCCACATTAAAAATGCAAATGAAATGCGGGAATGCTGCAACCGCTGAAAGCGGCAACCAAATAACCGTACTGTTTACTATCGCATACTCCTTTAACAAAACCAATAAACAAACTCGACGTCTTCTACCTGTGCCCGTCTCTTACCTCGGGCGATGGAAAGTGGATTTTGCAGCAAGTATTCAACGAAAATTAACGATAAAATTTATGAGGTTCAGCGCGTGGAATCCATGGCGACATGAAAAAACTGGCAGTGAGAAGATGTTTATTTGATAGTCTTTAATCTCAACAGCACTCACTCACTCAGTCACACCCACTAAAAGCTGGGGACAAGCAAAATGACTGAGCGAATGCCTCTTTAATCCCTCCCAGTCAAACAGCTTATCGTGGGCCATGCATGAAGGACAAGCCTATCGAGTGGGGGCTTGACTCCACGCAAATCATGGATTTTGCAAAATGCGGTTTTAATTTACACGCACCGTGTTTCTCCCCACACTTTCAGCCGCTGGTGATATGACAGTGTCCTCCATGGATGGGAAATTAATTCAATGAGCCGATGTTTAGAATTCAAAAACTTGTATTTTATTTGTCAGCTTTCCTTTTTATGAAACATCAGAGGCAATGTTTGTCATTTGCAACAGAATTTGGTGTGTCCTCCTTCCCTTCTAAGGACCTCAATACGCTTCTGATCACTGCCTACTTATTAATTATTGTTAGTAGTATACCTGGCCAGCAATGTCACCAATGGAAATAGATCTCATTAAACATGTAGTACACTCGAAAAACAATAATTGATGGTGTATTTTTCATATCGACACTGCATAAACTTGGCAAATTTTTTAAAAGTTACTATTTTGAATTAGCTTCTGCAATTGTGATTTGGCATTTGCACTTGAAAGGCCTTTTAAAAACTTCTAGTCGACTGCAAACTATGCTGAACTCAGCAAAATCGTGTACAATTTGGCCATCACTTGCTTCTAATAGCCACTTATTCGCGATTATATCAGCGAAGGAGGCATTTTTCCTAAAGACGTCCTTCAAAAGTTACGCTTTTGTGCTTTCTAGTCTCCATATTGAACATGAGGAGAAGTTGACCGGGTCGACTAGCACTTTGGTCTTATCGAAAATTGCCAAGGAACATTTCGGTCACTACAACTGCACTGTCACCACGGCCTTTGGAAGTGACTCCATCGTCATTGTGCTTACTGAAATCCGTGAGTAGTATCGTTCTTCTGCCAAACAGTGAATGTTAAAGTAGATTCGTCAAAATTATTCCTCACAGACGGTGTAGTTATTGCATGTCGTTACCAACGGCAAAGCGGTCCAGAGGAAAAAATTTCCCGTAATGCGTTAGGGTCAGCAATAAACTTGTCTCACCTAACTAATATTTATTTTCTTTTTGCTTTTATCCTTCTTTCTTAGCAGCATCGACTTTGTGGTTTTCTTTCCACATACCACAAAAAGTAAAGAGCTTTAGTCCAAAAAGTTATTCACTTAATTCGTGAGTATAGCGAAAACAGTAAAAACTTTTAGCAAGAGATAATATTTAACGTTTGAAAAGCATTCCGCTTAAGTCAGGTCCCTCGAACTGCCCCGAATGAAAGTGAAAGACCAAAGGTTTAAAAGGCAGGTTCGTTTTATAGAAATTTGTCAGTGTGGTAGAATTGGCATTGAAAATCATGCTTTTCTAGATTGTAAAGAAAGTATCAAGCCTTTCAATGCATTCTTTCAAAGCTGCTTGCGATTGAGATGCGTCTGAGTCGCTGAAATTTATAAGTAGTACGGAGCCAGGCATCAGTGTAGGTTCGTCAGTTGCTTGTTTAGAGGCACAGAAAGCTTCGTAGGATGCCATTAAAGCTAAGTAGAAAGCTATCTTAGTGCCCAGCACATCGTAGGTCTCCGGTGCTGATGGATATCATAAAATGTTTTGCTATACACTACTTTAGCAATTCACGCGCTGGCGATTCAAAATGCTAAACGTAGCGATGCATGAACAAAATACTTAGAATTAACCAGTTACTCTGACATTTACACGAAGTGTTTCAGGAATGAGTTAACGAGCCTAAAGTCTTTAATTGGGGCATATAAAAGCGGTGTGCCTTGTTCCTGCGCACAGGAGGTACAAAGGTAACGGCGAGACCAAATCCACGTAAACCATGCGGGATTTGCAATTACAATTGAATTAAATGTCAGTCGCAAGCGGGAACTTGATCTTTTACCAATTAACTTGCTTGCAAGTTTTGCCGATGTCACCTACTTTAAAGGAGAATTAGTAGTATCTCTCCACCAGTCATGAAAATTGGCTGTTTTTAACCATTTTTATAGACGACTTCTCTTACACCTTTATCATTGGGGTGGGAGCGGGCACAGTGGTGGTGCTGCTGTTTGTAGCGGTGATTTTGTGGACCCTTCGACACCGGCTGTTGCATCCACGAGGTGGCAAAACGGCGCGGATTATCACCGCCAATCAAGCTGCAAGACAGTCAGTCGATTTGCACTGCGGTGAGCAAACACGAACCCTTTTTTTATCTGTTAATATTTTACGTTTAAGCTCTTCCTTATGCGACTTTGTGAATTGCCTCTTTCTTTAGCCACCTCTTCAGGTGTTTTATTTCATCATCGCAGGTTTGTGGAAGCATTGCGGAACGTCAAATCCCTTCATTCCAAACAAAGTAATTTTCCCATTTAGTTTATTAACATATTGGTTCGGAAGCATCCCATGGGGTGGGAGAGAGGGCAGAGTAGGCACCATTCGCTTAACTGTGGACTCAATTTGGATGCATTCAAAGCAGCGATGGTTCGAGCTGTCA
Source organism: Taenia pisiformis (assembly GCA_023968675.1). NCBI lineage: Eukaryota > Metazoa > Platyhelminthes > Cestoda > Cyclophyllidea > Taeniidae > Taenia > Taenia pisiformis. The sequence continues at coordinate 3,533,980 of CM043739.1, read as the reverse complement.
AAACGTAAGGTAAAGGCAAAAAATGCATCTCCAATTTGACTGAACTGCTCAAGGAAGTAATACGGAGGATAGGAGAGGGGGCGGGACCTGTGCATCGATGGCGGTGTTTTTGTTGTGAGATAGTCTTGGGTAAAAAACAAAGCTGTCGAGTCTAGAATTGGCTGAGTTGGCAGAAATCATGCCGAGAAAGCACTTGATTTGGCGGTAACCTCCTTCCCTTTTAAGCCGATTCTTTTTCATCTTGCAAAATTTAAACTTTCCTCACTCAAAAACAACCTTATGAATGAAAAAAGGCAAAGAATAAACAATTAACGCTTTAAATTTATTGATATAGTAGGTAGTGTGTTACTAGCCCTAAAAAATAGGCTAATTGGAAGCGTTTTCCGCAGATGTGGCAACCTTGTCCTTGGGCCTCTCCCATTGGTTGGAAGGGCGCGGTCCGCTTCGGCTGCCCTGGTGGCTTGTTTATCTAAATGCTTTCGACACAAAAATACGTTCGGCACAAATAATCTGGCAGGTTTATTTTCACATGCACTGGATGGCGGTCCGGTAGAATTACCTCTGCAGAAATGACACGATTGCCAACGTTCATGGAGGGATGGAGATTGACGAAGTTACCTCGAAACAAGGAAAGGTTGCATATTAGCTTTTACTGATTCGATGTTTAAGATAGGGAGGTAAAATTGAACTTAATCTGCGAGGAATTTGGCTAACGGATGATTTATTACTGAGGAGTAATGACTTAAAGCAAGGCCTTCTGCCATTGGATAGAAGCGCAGTGAAGGATCCAGACCACTGTGAATGGAGAGATGGTCAAACGACGTACACGCACAACAGCCAAAGATAAGTTTTTTACTAAAGCCTAAGTCTTACATCCATTAAGATGGGTTATACTGATAGGTGGTCTCCTGAGGGACGTCATTCCAAAGACACATAGAGGAGCGAAGTTCGGCATGCGATTGCTTATTCTACTTCCAATGACTGAATGTTCAAGGCACAAGGATTAAAGCAAAGTCCTTTGGTTGAAAGGTACTTAAGAGACGAAATTAGGTCACAGGTCCCTTGTCCAAGAGGAGCAATAGCTCTACCCTCAGGCTCCTCTGCCATTGGATGGAAGCATGGGGGAGGATGGAGCTCAGTACGACTGACTCGATGGCTTGATAACTTAAAATCCAACGCAAGAAAAGCAAGTTTCTGGTGAGCGGCTAAGAGGCATTGAAAAATAGCGTTTGACTAGTATTGTTTAAGGTGGAAGAATCGAAGTTGGTTAACCTACAGTGCTTCTATTCCTCCATCACTGGCATTGGATGGCGGCTAGGGAAAGACACAGTCCAGTGCGAACGACGTGATCACTTGGCACAGGCACATAATAGCCCATTCGTTTCCTTTGTAAAAGAATTTGCTGAATGAATGTCTTCAATTTCATACGTCGACACATTCACGGTCGGAAACGAAGGATAAGAGCGAGCCTCCTCCACAGGTCCGCTTATTCCTAATAATCAGTAAATTTAAATCTCCTGACTGAGGCTATGGAGTGGAAGTTGAGGGACAGATACTGGCGCCTTCCACATCCACTGTTAGGAATTCCACGCTGAGGAAGGGAGATCGACGACCTTTTCCGCCTGCTTGGCCTTCAAGGGGAAGTATGAAGGCAACAGACATTCTTTGGAATGATCTGGCGGACCAGAGGTCCACCACAGCTTCACCTTCTTTGCAAGGATTAAGTGGATTTTATGGTATTTTGCAATGCCTCGGCCATAAAAACACTTGCAGGCACGCAAGTTGAAGGAATACGCTAACGTAGTAAATAATTGAACTTGATTTTACGGCAAGATTTTTTCCCTCGTCGAAGTTGAGTATTAAAATCCAGCGGATCGAGAGGCCGTCGACACCAAAAGGAAAAATGTGGCACAGCTCAAAGGCGTCCATAGCAGGCCTTCAGTCTGCGTCTTGGCTGTCGATGGTGGCGTGCCTTGAGTCTTGCCTTTGCGCCTCCTGGTTGAGGCTCTAGGTGTCGCGTGCTGTCGATGCCGCATTCAGGAGGCAGAACATGCTTTTGAAAGGACTTCCTGTTTTAGGGCAAGCCTTAACACTTGGCCGACAGTCGTTGGGGGAGGAGTGTTCTGAGACGAATTTCAGTGTAAGAAAAACCTTGTATGCTTTTTATTGGTAAAATGGTAGTCATTTTGTTTGTTTTTTTCTTCACATTCTTTTTTGTGCAACTTCCAGATCCACCGGGATTCGATCAGTGTCTCTCAAGCCAGTCAGATGCAAGTCTATTCAAGGTGAGGCAGTTTTTGCGTTCTGTAGAAAGTGGTCTGATGCTTGATGCCGCCTTCTCGGACCACTTGTTAAAAAATGACGGGGATTTTCAAAAATGCACGGGTTTTGCGTCTGCGGACCTCTGAGGTGAAGGCGTGGTAGCTCTTGCACGCTCCCGGTAGACAACAAGAGGAGAAGGAAGCAGAAAGGTGAACTCTTTGCGATGGCCACACTTCCTTCCATCCTTGTATGACATCCTGCTGGAAAGGTGTAGCTTGTGGACAAGTGTAGGCGGCTGAAGCTGTTGCATGGTTGCCATCGCAAACAGCAGCTCCTCATCTCCACTTAATTGTCAAGGCTACCTTCAGACAGGAAGTGTGGATGCGCTATGGGCACCACGAGTAGATAAAACCCTCCGGGTCCGGTTAAGAGTGGTGGTACTTCTTCAAGCTATTGAGCAAACAAAAAGGCTCAGCTTGAATCCCAAGCTTTGACTCCGTCTTGCATCAGGTGACAAACAACTTGTCGTACTCGTAACGCTTAGACAGGCGTTCGGACTGCTCTTAAGGCATTTGTACTTTCAACGTCGGTTGAGATGAAGGACTCTGCTTTAAGCTTATTTACTTCGTGGTTACGTTTGATCTCTAAAAGCAGCGAGGGGAGGTCAACCAGGTGAAGTAAAAGTCCTCATAAGGCAATGTCAATTGTTGGATTGCAGGACGCGAAAGCCTACCGTTCCCTCCTCACATCCCAATCTGTACTCCTTCTCTCAAGTCAAAAGTGTTCATTCTCAATTATTCATTGCATACCGCGAACTCCTTTGGTGTCTTTGTAGAATTGACTCCAGACGTAGCTGACTAACTACCGCACCACATAAAACTAATTACGCTAAATGCTACAAAAGAACACCACAAGTAAAGCGATTTCGCAGACTGAATTGTGCTTAAATGCGAGTCCTTTTTTGCTAAACTATCGTCTACTTGGATCTTTTCCTCCCATTCCTCCCATAACACAGCAATCGTCCAGTTATTCTGCTTCTCTGGTCACTATTTCTCCTTCTTTGCTGCTCTAAGGGAGAATTTTGTCTAAAATTTGGAAGCAGTGCAACCGTTTTGTTGACTGGAGGCAAGCGGTGCACACTGCACCGCCCAATTCACGCAGAGTAAATCGCTAATTAAGTAGTATGTAAAAGCGCAAGATGAAGTGCCCATTCCGCGCTATGCATTTAACTGAGGCGCACAAATGCAAAACAATGTAAGAGTTATCTAGCTCTTATTACAACTGAGTGATGGCTTTCGTTTTTCTGCGCCTTTGCCTTCAAACTACCGTACTACTTAAATCTCACTTTTAAGTAGTTCGAGATTGGGGCGGGTAAAGGCGCCTAATTCACTTCTGCTAATACCTAGCCCAAATTCTAATGGTTAATATTTTTGAGCCAAAAAAATTAGAGCCTCAATTTATTACCGTCTAATATAATTTTGATTTAACAGGACATCAATCTACTTTCTCCTGGCCAGCCTCATTTCCCATCCCTCTGCTCGCAGTCAATCGTTTGCGAAAAGTGATGTTTAATTAATCACTCCAGTCCCAAAATTTCCGATTTGACTCACCATTCTTTACAGTTGGTAACCAAGTTAATAAAAAATAGTCTTCTTCATTTATGTGTTTATGATTTTAGCTGCAAAATTATCATAGTTGATTGGGTTTTTTTGCTCAACGATTAATCTCTTCATAAACACACCCAAAAAAGAAAGGGAACATCTCGAAATATCGTGCTGCCCAGTGGAGGCAATTAGGTCTTTTTTGCATTACAATGAGTTACGATTTTTTCCCTCAGATACAACTGTCTGATAACTAATGCAGGTCCAACTGAATGTGCACATTCTCTCTACCACGAGCTAACGGTGCAGAACTAGGAAAATTTTGTGTGGGTTGACCAAATTGGAGAGGGCAAACACGTTCTCAAAGTAGATAGAAATTGAGGGGCTCACTCACTGAGCGATCGTGTAGGCGAGTGTTGTACAATTTTATGCGCCACTTGGGGAGAAGTGAAGTTAGGTAATGTGACCTTCATAACGCTTCTGTAGGATATGACGACATTAAAATTGTGAGCTATCCCATTCAGACTCACTTGATTTACATTTATAGGGTTTGCTCACAACTTGTTTGATGTTCTTATGCTGCCCTATCCGTTACCGTATGTCACATTTTTACCGACTAATTGTCAAGAGCTTCTAAATGAACAAATAATTTACTAAAGCTATTGATCTTATGCATTATTGCATAGCCTCCTACGCAGTCCATGTCACGTGATTGCATGCGAGGACGGAGCAGTGTACAAATGTGTCACCACAGCAAGCACGCCCACCACGCCACTTCTCGCTCGCCTTCGTGAGCCCCCTTCCAGCCCACCCACGCTCTACGTGGCCACGGCAACAGACGTCACAAGCTCCGGTGAGGTAGCGGGCAATTCCAGAGTTGCATTGCTGACAAACTGCAGTACAAACTTTCAGGATCAATTTTTTCCCACTTAAGCTACTTTGGTCGCCCTCTCGATGCCCCTTATCATTATAATCGCCTATGCGATACTGGAGTGAAAAGAAAATTGCTACTTGTTTCGTATGAGTACGTGTTGAGTTCTACTTCCAAGGTTTGCGGCTTGTGCCTTCACCAGGAGCATTTGGAGCAGTGCTTCGGCACTTCATTTATTATTGCGCTAAGGAAATTGCATCTAATTATGGTCAGAGCGGTTTATAAGCACGTGCTGGGGAATCAAGAAAACACACGAATTAAATATTTGTGGGATGCTGCTTAAATTATTTAAGTACTACAGTTGTAGAAGTAAATTTTAGAATCATGATCTGCATGTAATTCTTTATAAGCAGCAAAGCAGGCCAACCAGACTTAAGTTACACCTTTTATTTACTTTCCAGCTGGCTAAGCCATCCTGGATGCTATTGTGTTCCTTGCACTACATTTTAATAAGGAACCCGATTGGAAGGTATGAGAGTGACCACAGCCCTGGGGCGTTCTCATCCCGTAAAATCCCAAATCCATTAACTAAGTCGCCAAACATTTGGTTTCTCCAGGTGTTGTACTGCTGACCGAAAGGCCAAGATCAATTAGTAGGATAAGTACGCAAGCCTGTATACGATCTGCACTCCCGGGTAGATTTCTTTGGCTAGCTAACTGGGGCACACTCTCAACTCGTTTCCCTTTGTTTACACACCTTCATCGGCAATAAAGACATGTGTGCCAATGCCCAAATAACTCCGACTATGAATCGATAGAAATGAAAATCACACACATAAATTGCAGCCTCTGGCAAAATTATTTACCAATCTAAAAATGGAGTGTTTATTAGACGGTTGAACTATTGCACTAACCATAAATAGGCTATCCTGTTGGGATTGCCCGGAAACCTGCAAGCTGAAAGCTAATAGCGCTAAGGGAGGAAAGATAACTTCGGCTGTGAACATATGCTCCGACATGAATTTTGATTTGAAAAAAAAGAGCCGTACTTTATTCACTTAAATAGCCTAAAAGGGTTTGCTTTAACGAAGTCTATGGGTAAATAGTGATAAAATTCTAAATCTTGCGTTTTAGCGCCCCAGACTTAACGCTCAAAAAAATTGTAAACACACGGAACTGTCGTTTGTTATAATGAAGGCATGCCAAATCGATTCACCACAAGAGAGCCTCACATATGGACAACCGATTTACTGAAATTTCATTAGTAGTATGCGCCCATGAGATGCCTACTTGGGTTTCGAAGCGGTTGGCGTTAAGAACGGTAAATGTTGGGCAAGTGCACGTAAAAGAGGAGTGGAGGAGTGGAAACACTGGCTATTTTTGTACCAGTGGAAGGGTAGTTGAGCACAAAGTACAAAACAGATAAATCAAGAGCCAAAGAAGCCTGTTTTCTCAGCAAACCAGAGACCCATTAATTTTCTTTTCACCGGTACAAGCTAGCTATTAGACCTAATTTTAGTATTTTTTAATTTCCTTACCACTTAGAAATTACCCATTTTAGAGGCATTTTCAATGATGCAAGGAGGTGAAGTTGGTGACCAATTTCCTTATTTAATCTAAATAAAATAGTAAAACTGTGACTCTAATCTGTAATTTTGTTGACGCAAGCATGCGCTATCATTCCGGTTGCATTGCTAATTGATAGGGGAAGGCAACTACCAGACCGATTTGCAACTGAGCTACCTCATTGTTCCCACCTGATGGCCCGAGTGATCCAACCTCAACCAGGACATTCGAAAGAAAGCTGAGTGCTCGAATAAAGAAGGCTGTGGTTACGTCGATTAAATGAAAGAAGATTTAATTACCTAATGTCGTGATACCAAAGCTCAGCTGGATTCTGTGGCCCGGCGACTTCCCATTTTCCCCTCCCACTTCACCTCCTCCTCCTCCTTCCCCTCCCCCCTTTCAATTCATTAAGCAAGGCTTTTTCTACTTACGACATCAGCCAGGTGAAGCAATTTGGGATAACAAAATTCTTCACATGTTTTTTAATCTTTCCTGGGCAACGTGATGCTTGGAAAGGTCACTCGAAGACCCTTTTTGTCTCCCCCTGCCTTAACATTCGGGCAATTGTAAGTTGCTGTTTAACGAGCTTTTAGTTGGAATGATATGGCAACTCGTTATGAATTAAGAGGGCTGTGCTTAACTTGCCTACTGTTGTGATAGATGCACTTTTTACCTTGTGATGCATTCACAGGTGAGCATTCATGGCCAGTGGAAGCCACAGTCAATCATATTTGGCTTTATTTATAATATCAAATTTACCAGGAAGTGAGGCATGGACCCTCGGATGAAAAGAGTGTGACATGAAGAGAGGCGCGCGAGAGATGAAACAAAAGGGACAAACGAGTTTGGCCTTATTCATCGGCGTCCGAACCTCGAGTGTGGTCGCCACGCGAACTGTGGAGAACGACGGGAGATCTCCTTCGCCCAATAAGGGTTTCCCATCAGCATCTCTTCATCAAAATCACTGAGGAGGGGATAACGCTTGGCCAAACGATAACGCGAAGGTAGAGGAAAATCGATATCATCCTCGGACTCTCCGACCGGCATCGCAGACGAGACCGCGGGCTCCGCTGCACCTTCCAGGTCGTGGAGTCGAAGACTGCTGGCAAAGTAGAAGAGGGTTAGAAGGGATAAGCAAGTGGCACGCATGATTTAGACTGCGGTCTTTTGTACTGGTGTACGACGCAAGAGGGGGCTTTTAAGCCTCCTCTCGACCAATCAGAATGCATTACCAATGAGGACTCTGTGATGGTCTATTTGGCCGTGCCTACTCTTTTGCATTGCAAATGCACGTATTATTTTGCAGAAAGGATTGCTCAAAATGATAATAATAATTAAATTTGATGATACAAACCATTGACTGCTGTTAGAATGCCATTGCGTCAAGAATATTCAAATTGCAAAAGCCTGGAGACGTTAGTTACCCACGTCGGCTGTATCAGTCGCCTGGAAAGTGGAAGTCTTCGCCATGTTAATCAAACCAATTTTTTGAGCTTTGAATTTGTGAATAGAGCAAAGGCACGGTTCTCAGTCGAATTTTTTACTTTTAAAACTTGACATTTGAAGTTATGCAAGGAGCTTAAAAATGCGCTTTCTTTGCCACTTTCCCTTCCCCAGATTCTTCGCGAGCAATCTGCTAGCCTTTTGCCTTTCCTACAAAACTGTGTATGATAGCAAACAATAGTCCAGGTGTGTGCTAATGCGGCGACTGCACTTTTCTCATATTTATCGCGATGATGGACGTTCTCCTCATCCTGTCACCATTCATAATGAAGAGGAAGTTTTTTCCATTCACTACCTTTAACGACTTTTCGTGGAGATGTGAAATAAGCACTAGGTGTGTGCCTCTAATGTACATTATCGGCAAACTCAATAAGCCTGTTGGTCCCCTTTAACGGACGGCAAAAATACTGAATTAATTTAAGTAGTAGCTGACAGACCATTGATTCTTTCTGTTTAAGAGACTGTAGCTTCACAAGCTTCTGCATTCATGGCCAAATTTCACGCAACTTCTTACAAATGAATATTTATCAGTATTTTTGTTAATAAGAGAGTCAAGATGGGAATTGGTATGCAATAATTACTCAGAAACGCAAGTAATTCAAGCATAATTAAAGTGTCCTAACAACAGCTTTCCATGTGAAAATACTAGCTACAAGAAGTCATGCTTTTTTTCCAGAGGCTCTTCTAATCCAGAAAAAGCTATCTCAGCTGCAAGACACTTACGATATTCTCCCACAGTTGTAGACTTATCCACAATCGGGATTGGAAGTCGAGTTATTATTTTCGATAAGCCTCGTCTCGATAATTTTTGTGGGTCTATCAAAGGAATTTGTAAACAAAAGCTGTTTCATGATCTTATTTTACCCTTTCGTGACCCTCAAGTCTCCGCGACAGCCCACATGGACACCATTGAGTCAATTTTCCCGATCCCGGGTGGGAAGGAAGTGGCTACGAAGAGGTGCCACGTAGTTCAAGAAGTCTGTCCGTCTTCACACAAAAGGCGTGATTTTAAAGTAATTGGATAAAACTTTCACAAGGCATTCTGTGCCACTATGCCTAAGTCGCTGCTCGAATCCCGCTAGTTCTCTAGTCTCTGCAACTGGGCGGCATGACCCCCAGATTAGACAGTTCTCGCCGTAGCCATTCTGTGTGTCAACAATACCCATTTTGACCACGCCTCGTGTCTCCTTCCATTCTTCTGGAAGCCTTCAAAGTGAGCCAACTGGATTGTTGACGAGGGGCCCACCATCATGTGGATTGTCAAAGCCAAAGGCTGACCCGGTCTCGGACGAGACACTACCCACCGCAGCCCCTTTAACGTATTGCCTTCTACCTAGCAAGCCTCCATCCCTTGTGTCAAGAGAACTGCGACCACTTGACAACTCTCACACACCAAATGCATGTCTCTCTGGTGGCAGCAGTGTCAGGTTGTCGAGGGCCTAGTGACAATCGTTTCTGTCATTGCAGAGGCAGGCGCCGTGTAGTCCACATTGTCCTCCACCGCATTTCAACTTCATCTAGTCACCTAAACTTAAAATATAATTTTCCCCGAATTAATAAAATAGTCATTTTGCAAACATTTAGCGCCCCACCATTTTGGATTGCTTATGCGACAAGTTGAAGTGAGAAGACTACAAAAATGACCTCTTCAACGGGAGGAGAGGGCTGATGCAGATTAATCGCTCAAAAGGCCACTTATTTGCAGTTAGCATGGACGCATCATTTGTAATTGTTCTAATGAAATGGCATTTTTAAAGCTCCTCATCCCTCTCCCCATTACTAAAGCTATCATTCCTTGCTCACTTGACAGCTGTCATTGCACGTCGGCTACCGTGATTTTAGGAACGAGCGTCACGATTGTAATTCGGTTTCGTGCAGACTTGCGTCTCATGGAACGCATTCACAAGGACCTTCAAGACAAATCGAATTGAAAATGGAGCCAACCACGCCAGGCCTGTGGTTTTGATGTCATGCGGATGGATGAGAGTTTGATAAGCGAGAGTTACGACTACGCCGCATCAGGCAATGAATTACGGAATTGACTACAGTAAAACGAAGAGAAGTAATTGAAAGGCATTTCAACTTCCACTCCAAGAATGCACTGATGAAGGTGAGAGGAGGAGCCAAAGATCTGCCCAGTCCGCGGCGCTGCCAAGAAGTGGCGGAGGACCAACGCGCAAAACTCACCACCTCGTGTGTGTCGGTCGGACCGAGACGACGCCTCGGAGATGAAAAAACGATAAAAATGAAGGGCAATGCTGCGTTCGTTCAACTCGTTCACCGCCTTGTCTCGTTAGCCTTCAGATTTCTCCTCTCACAGTCCACGCTTAAAAGAGGACTTTAGAATGATTCCATCCACAGATTGGGAGTAGACAAAGTTAGTAATTAATCTTCTCATTTTTAAAAATAGACTTAATTAATTAAAATCAGCTTGACAGCTGTCAAATAGTGAGTGGAGGTGTGATGTCGTTTGTGGTGGAATTAATTGATGGATTGTGCAGTGGTTAATCGGTCTTGATGAGGCCACAACCGTGACACGAATTTGGACTGCTTTCTTGCGCCTTGCAGACAAATCAAGTGCCTCTTTTGCAACCACACTTGGAAGCAATTTTTTGATAAAATGTCGGCTTTTGTGATGCAGTCGAAGAGGTGGTGAAAAGCGCTGCTGCGCCATTAGGAATGTTTGAGCGAGTGATATCGCTTTTTCGTGTCCCTTTTTGAAAAGCCGCGAGATCTTCTTCCTATAATTTTACTAATTTGTCACCGAGGAACTCTCAAACTCCGAGCGCATGGTTAGGTGGAGCAGCTCCACCCACCTCTCCCTCCACGCCGTGTTACTCGTGATCGCGACTGCAGAGAAACGCATTTGACATTTAGGAATCGCGGAATGGCTTTGGGAGGTTAAAAAAGGAATTTTAGCCTTTGTTTGGTTCCATTTGGCAGTTTTGGACTTCTGTCATTCACCTTCAGAGTTCAGCCGACTGTAAATTGGATTGTGGGAGTGCTTGGCGTTTCCCCGACCCTCCTAGCTGATTCCTTTGAAAGAGAAGACCTCGCATTTGCGCTAAGCCTTCTTGTTAAGTGAGGATCCCTAAAGAAACGCCTTTTTGCCTAGAAATGTCCACTTTTCTCTCACCTCGTGCTCTGATTCCACACTTAACTGGAATGAGAGACTGCAATAGGTGTTGATGCGATGGAAGTGGTCGGGCGACACGCTTAGGACGCCACACACATTCGCTAGTTTCTTAACCGGTTTTGAGTAAATGCAGGCGTCTCCTTTTCTACCCACTATTCCGACGAAAGCTTCAAGGAAATTCTATGATAGTCTAAAAATTTTATGCATGGATTGTAAGTTATCAGGACTGGTGATGGAAGGCGGGTCTGCGAGTTAACCGCGAGGTTCCCTACAGATACCCACATCCACAGCGTCGACTTTTCTTCTGTCAAACCAAGGTACGTTCCCTAGCAATTGAGCCAAGAAGTTAATGTAGTTCATCAAAGCCACCTTAACGACGAAAGAAGACAACGCATTCAAACAGAAGAGCTTGAGAGTGGTTATCATTGCCACCTGCTAGAAGCACGAAAGCGGAGCCTTCGGTGGCCTTTCCATTGATGCCGTGTAATGCTATTTTAGCATGTGGAATGTCAGAAATGGCAACTCTTTGCTGCGATAAACTCTATCCTATGATCGCGGCTCCACTACATGTATAAAGCGCTCATTTCGGATGACAAACGTTGGAACGCACTATACGACTGTCGGATGCATTTTAGAAGGTTTGGCCACACACGCACCACTCCCATTAAATTAGAGAAAAAAATAGAATTTTTTTCCCTTTTGGACAGAAAGAACTCATGCGATGTCACCGACCGGGGGAGGAGCTGTCATCATCAGATGGAGAAGGTCAAAATGACAAAATTTTGAACTTCAGTCCCAAATTTAATGGGAGGAAAAAGTTTCTCTGTGCATGACATGGTAATACTGTCTTAGGGCTTAAAAGGTTAAATCTATTTCTCCACCTCTTCAATGCCTTTGTGCCTCCAACCCAGTAAGCCAATGCAGACCGAAGCGATGGTGGATTTTGACTGCACCGCATTTCTGCAGATCTGTTGTTCTGGTGCAATTACTCACCATACTATCTAAATCAATGCAAGTAGACGGTGATGGTGGCTTTGTAAACTGTCAAAACCACCAAGGAACCGGTAAATGAAAAGTCAAGAAATCCAGTTCCATCGCACTTTGCCTCCCTTACTATGGGAGGTGAGAATAGAGGTGTTGAGAGGGTACTGACGGACAGGAAGCATCTGACTCAGTACTCGGGTCGAGCCAAGTCGATGCGAACGTTTACTATCCATTGGTAACGCTAGTCTAACAAACTCGATCTGCCAGCAACAAAAAGGTATTTTGCAAACAGTGATTTGCTCATCTGCCTAGTCGTGTGTGCAGGCAAGTGAGTACTCCGGTCCCCAGAGGCTGTACTTTCCCTATTCCAGACGACTCAAAGACGTATTTCATGGATTGTAGCAAGTTTCTCCGCCTTACCTCGGACCAGCACGACTTCTACAATGGGATGGATCGTAAAAATAGCACTACTATTGCAATAGCCGAAATCATGTCGTTCTGCTAAAAAATTGTACCATTTCATAGACAAAGTCAAGAGCTGTTCAACGCACTATGCATGCGTAAATACCACCAAAAAGGTAAAGCAATTTCAGCATCTTACATCAAAGTTGTGGCATGGCAACAAGTACATCATCTTTCGCTCATCGGTTTATATAAATAGACGAGCACAGCAGTAATTGCCGGAATGGCAAAGGCAGACGAAGTGTTAGGAATGCGATAGAAACTTTTCTGTTGATTTTATGGGCAATAAAGTTATGCGACGTCGCGAGTCCTTAGGAAGTGGCGCAGCAGTGTGACACGTATGGGCAGAAACTTAAGTCCTTTAACGCTATTAAAAACTCCATATAATTTGCACTGGAATACGATATGAGCGAAGAAATTTATTTTCGTGTCAAAGGAACCCATATGCCAAACATGCTATTTTACAACATTATGTTATAATTTGTTTACAAGACCCTTCATTCTTGCTTTAAAATAACACTTGCCTTCCAAGTAATATTCTTTTAACGCACTTCAAGGTTACTACGCAGAAGATTTTTTAAAAGTAACCTTTATGGCTTTTACGTGGCAAGGTGAATATTTGATCCCTGCAAATGGAGAATAAACCGTTCTGACTGTAATAAAGCGTGGGCTGAGTGTTTTTCTGCTCATTTATTATCCTCTGTTAATAGGGGCGCAAAGGGGTGGTCCAAAATGTCGTACCACTTAATAGACGCATTAGGCGCGAGATGACAGGCGCGAAAGGGCATTTCGCCGAACATTACTCCCGGCGCCTGCAACATGCTCCATTAGGTCCATAAAAGAAGCAGTATTTAAGCCTACAGGCTGAAAACAAAGCACTGCTTTTTGTTAAGTGTCCCACAGAATTTGTTTTTCTGGAAAAAAGCCTTGTATAACATAGCATTAAATTGCATGTGGAGAAGTCGTAAATAGACGCCATGCTGCATCTCTAACATTTTAGTTAGAAAATGCTCTACACATAGGTATTTTTTGCCAATTTTGCCTGGTAGAGCCTTAAGAGCATCCTTTTGTGCGTCCAACCGCAGGATCTCACTTTCGTACCGACTTCCGTATTGCTCATCTGTTAAGGCTCCGGAGTTAATTTTAATATTTGAACCTAGGAAGAAGGAGGGACAATGCAGCGGAAAATTTTATTCTTCTGGATGGAGGTTTTGTAATGCTACCGATAGGATGGGCTGTACCGCGCGGCTGTTTGCTTCCAAAAGAAGCCTTCACATTGCCACTCGCTTAAAGTTTTTTTCCAGTCTTTTACCTTCAAATTAACAAAGGGCTGCCTAACCTTAAAGAAAGGGTAGGAACCGTTTTTGACATAATTTTGTTGTCAGTGTATGGGAAGACTAGTGACAAGCCATGCTCATATCATTACTTATAGTGCAAGAAAAGTTGGATGGATGTCACGGCATGTTGCAAAGTCATTGTTTTCATTACTAACCTCATGAAGTTTTGCCCTCTAATTGTCACACAGGTATAAGCTGACATTTGCTTGTGAAACATTACATTTTTTGGTATTTCTGCAAGTCTAGGAGTTTAAACATTTACGTTGGTTTTGCCATCTAAACTCCCTAAAATTAATTATTAGACGATTAAAAGCAGTAATTACGTGAGAGAAAAATTGAAGCTGGAAGCTTGTTTTAAAGCGGTTGGTCCCTACGACTCAAGGACCCAACTTTAGCTTAATTCATCTGCGTTTTAAGTTCTTCAACTTCTAAGCATTGTTGCATGTAATTCATTTCAAGACCGCTTTCCGAGCAAATGGCAACAGCTTTCGCAAATCTCACTCACTGTGCGGAGTTTACATTGTAAGACAGAGTTGCATCAGCAATCCGGAGATCACCCAGTAGCCTTAGAGATCACTTGAGTGGATCACTTGAAGGTAGCCAATGCTCGCCTTCTGCTTGGCAAACGTTGGAATAAAAGGCGACCAATTTAAAGTACAAGTTAATCATTTGCTAAACAGTCAAATTATTATGAGCCTTAGAAATTTGAGAACTAAAGACAACAACTTGAGGACCTTAGAGGCCTTCGGCCTCACGTCTATGGTACTCGCAATTCTGATGGGGGCGGAACCCAAATGAGTCATTACTGACAGCGCCTTTCATTGGTTAATTTTACTCGTCATTTTCCGCCAACATCTGCGTACTCATCAGCAACATTAGGAGTTGAGGATTTATGGCATAAATTTTGTATTCACTAACAGAGGAAGAAGAAGAAGGAGGAGGAGGAGGAGGCGACCATTCAAATGCAGGTTGCATTCAAAATAATGGCATTATTATTGCCTCAAAAGGTTTTCTTGTTGCGCTTTTTACGCATTTATGCAAAAGACCAGTCCTGATCTTAATATCTTCTCTTAATAAAGAAATAATGTGGAAAGACAAGTCAACACTTTCTACCAAAAGAAAGAAAAATTTGCAGCATGACTTTCCGCCAAATTGGAGAAGCGATGTCAAGCAAAAAACTTAAGTTATGTGCAACAATTTTACTATCCTTTTCCTCCATCGTAGGCATAAAGTTCTTAATTTGAGGAAAATGCTGTGTGGGAAGGTAAGCACAACAACAGAGTTAGCAACACTACATTTTCCAACTCGACTTAGAGCAGAAGTTCGGGGCAACGTGGGCAGCAAGCGACATGTTTTCTGCTCGAACTTTTACCATCAGCTCATTGCACACCCCAGGAGGGCCATGAATCTTGCCTTCTCCCATGAGACCTCTGTAACCCGGATTCCGTTCAGTTTCTTAACATTCTCCATTAAAAAGCTTTCCCACCTCCTAACTATGAAGACAAATTTTCGTACAATGACTGCTCTGATAGATTCCATCCCCGCCTCCACTTAATTTCCCCATTTGGAAGAAAGCCCCGCTTAACTGTAACTACAGAGAAGGCTTAGTCAACTTCTTGTAGCCACTTTTCTCTAAATTCCCTCTTCCACAAACCCACCTTTTGCCAACCCTGTCAGCACACTTTCCTTTCACTGTGCATTTTTTAAAACCAACTGCGGTTTCCGGTTATTTGTTCCTCGTCGCACACCCGTCGGAGTAAACGGTCGCAGATTTATGAAAAACAATAATAAGTGATGCTTGTTATTTGATAAAATTTACAGCCACCCATTCCTAATTTGTGAATCTGCTTCAGGATAAGAAAACAACTTTTAGTCGAACAGAAAATAAACGCTAAATTGCAAAGTTGTTTTGAAGATCTGTGGTGAATTTTTTGCCACTCATTTGTGCTTCCACGCTAGACAGTGTGGCCAGTTTTCGCTACACTTAAAAGTGCTGAAGCACCTTTGCTAAGTAAATTAAAATACTTAAACAAACTAAATTGGCATGTAGAGAGAAAGCCTTCTACTTCAGTTACATCCACTTAACTCTACATTAAAGCTGCTTATTCGATTAAATGAAGAGTGAACTACTCTAATTTACTCAGATCTTGCCATCAAGCTGATTAACTCTGTCCTTTGGTGTTTCGCGCAAAAGAAACGAAATGCGATTGAGGCAATTTTTGTCTATTATTTTTATCGTATTTGTAGCGCCCCTAGCATCTTTAGAAAACGGAAAGAAGGCTAGGTGTAGATCAGAATACTTGTATTCTAGACGGAAAGTAAGAGAACTGCTGGCAAGGCCGGCAGGCCAGCCCACGCAGCACAGTTCAAGGCGGCTGCTACTAATGTGCCGGACCAACCATCACCCCAAACAAACAAAACACCACATAGCCTCTCTCTTCTTTTGAGCGTTGTCCCCGACGCGTCTCTTCATCCACCTCCCGCGTCAGCCATCACAACGCAATCAGTGCTGCGAGAAGCGCTCACGAGCTAACCGCGCCATACGCTGACGTCCGGTGCAAATGAGGAGAGGTTTGACACCACGTCAATGGTCCCTCGTGGTAGTGCTACTCCACCTGCAAGTCGGCCCGGCTTACTAACTAACCTCGGAGTAAGAGATTCAGCCGACCAACACTGCATCCTTTGCGAGGTTAGTTTACTGGCCGTCCTTCCAGATGTTCCACGGCTAGGATCGCTTCAGCTGTTAACAGCACGAGGGTGGAATAGTATCGGAGATGAATGCAGTTTTTAGTCGTTCAGCAAAGGCATTTTGTTTGCACCTGCACTTGCAGGATAAATATAGGCAGTAAATGCAAAAATTCAAGTCCGCTTTCCGCTGCCACCGCTGTTGCGCCCCGAGCATCCTTAGAAGACGGAGAGAAGGCTAGGTGTAGATCAGAATACTTGTATTCAAGACGGAAAGGATGGGTACAGCTGGCATGGCCGGCAGGTCAGCCCACACAGCCAGCTTCCAGGTGGCCGCCACTAATGTGTCGGACCGACCAACAGTCCAAACAAACAAAACACTACATATTGGACTGTGTCACTTAAAACCATCCCGTGAAGCTTTTGTCAATTGTCATACCACATTGAGAGTCACAATTAAGACCACTCAGTAGACTGATCATTTTCTTCCTTCCTCTTCACTTTTACTCAAAAGGAAGCTGTGTGGCTAGGTTGTGACGACATACTTTAGCCAAAATGCCTTAATCTTCCGGTTGAAATAAAAGAACAGACTATTCGCCTGCGGTATGGCAAGGCAATTAAAAAAACCACTTTGTTCCATTAATAAGCGCAAATAAAAGCAGGTGGCAGACCTAAACGAGACTTCTGGGCTTGATGAATGAACCCACGTCTAGTGGACTTGAAGGCGAGGTTACCATGTTCCGCAGTCACACCTCACATTCGTACCCTCATTCCGACGATCAGCTACTGGTCAGATGGACGTAAACACAAATACAGCTTAAAAGTCTCATCCTAAAACGGCCTGCGTCAACTCTTGACAGCGTTGTAAGTTTCCATCCATTTGTACATTGCACTGAATTAATGCGATGTGGGAGCTATTGAGTCTTCCTTGCATTCGATCCATCTTGAATGAGACTCTCTACCATGCATTTCCAAGAAGGTTTCACTTGACTCCAGCCTCGCACAGCGAGTGGGAACGGGTGCATCCACAACGGGTGAGGTATACTTGTGGGCCAAATGGCTTGTCAACAAGGCGATGTCCCATGCCATGCCATCCGGGAACCCATTCAATTACGGCTTAAGTCATTTTCTGGTCGTGCGAATACCCTTCCGGTGACCAGAATTAGCCGCCTAGAATAAACAATTTACTGCTGTTAGATTTTTTTTAGCTGGAATTTTTGGAGCCTTGTTGACCTTGCTAATGAGCTCGCAACTACTCACTCCTTGAAGAAGGAAATTGGATAAGGAGAGCTGAGAGACAAAAGTTCGCGTGTGACAGCAAATATACGCAATTGCTCAGTAACCTGTCGCCCTGCTTCCAATGTGAGCTATCTCCCGATCAAGTGAAGGAAGCAACTTTGTGTAGTGCAAGAAGTGGAAGACACTGAACGCATCCACCTTGTGTAGCCTTTCGTCGAAGGAAACAATGGGTAGTCCTCTTGTCAGTGCAGCGTCCCCAGAGGACCAAAGAAGGCTAAGCACAGGGCGGAATGCATGCATTCAAGAGAAGGGAGGAATGGGGCTGTTTGCATGGTCAGGAGGTTAGCCCACGCAGCTAAGTCCAAGACAAACGCGCAAGCACGGGAAAACCAACCAGCATTCCGAGCAAATAAAACATTACATGGCTAATCTCTTCTTTTGAGCATTGTCCTCCCACGCTCCCCTTGATCCACCTCCCACGTCAGCCATCACAATGGAATCAGTGCCGCAAGAAGCACTCACGGGCTAAACGTGCCTGACGCAATGAGGCGAGGCTTGACACCACGCCAGTGATCCCTCATGGCGGTGCAACTCGACCTGGAGATTAGCCTTGCTTGAGAAATAACTTCGGAGTAGGAGGTTCACCAGCCATCAATGCATCCGTTAATTTACCAATCGCCTTTCCAGATGGTCCACGGTTGGTAGCGCTTAACTAGTTAACGAACGTTGTTCTTAGTCCTTTAGCACAGGCACTTCTTTCACACTGTTGTAGTATGTCACTTGCGGTAGAAATTAAGATGGGAACTGTACAAAGTCAGTCAGGTTCGCTTCCCGCTGCCATCACCGTAGCCTGCCGAGCATCCCTAGAAGAAGAAAGAAGGCTAAGCATGGAGCGGAGTGTATCTATTTAGGAGAGGGAGGGATGGAGCTGATGGCATGGCTGGGAGGCCAGCCCATGCAGCTAGATCCAAGCACTACAGTCAAATCCACATAATCGTTAAGCATCGTTAAAGGGAAATCCACCAAATCGTAATGCGGGGTCGAGTTTCTTGCTCACTCATTGAAGAATGCCAGAGAAGGGAATGATATTCTCGATTAATAGGATGAAGCAGCCAAGACGCACTCACCGTAGCAGACTAAACTCTTTCGTTGAACCGAGACTACCCCCACCAGAGACTGGGCGTTAGCACATTTTGGGCTCATTGTACGATTCTCCTGCTTTAAAGAAGTTACAGGGCTACATAAAGACAACTCTTGTCAGTGGATGGCTCGACTTAGTTGAAGAAATTTTAAAGACTGAGTTGGACTGAGGACGTCCTTAAGCCCGCCAACTGGAGAGCTTGGTGGCGTTGTTGTAGTAGCTTACGCGTGGAAATTTTGTCCCCCAACCTTCATCGTCTCCAATTTAGTGCGAAGCCAGGCAAGGATTGGATCGTTGCCATCTCAGTGGGATGGAAAGCTCAAATGTGCATGACTAGATCCAGTGGTAATGGTAAAACACTCTTACGTCAAAATCAACCGGAAAAGTAGACGATGGGTGGCCATTATGCGAGTAGGTTTCATGAACCTTATCAGAGGCACTTGCTCGGCTGCTCCTTCCTTCTCTACTCCACAGGCTCACCCATCTGGGACAGGTGGCATCCAATTCCACGAGGTTTCGCTCACCTTGTGAGTCTGCGGTGCTGAGATATCAACGCCTCACAGTGAGACAAGCCCATTCTTAAGGCCACTTGCTTCTGGCAGCAACACAAGCCCAGAAGAGACGTGAAGGCCACAATGACGCTTTTTTGAATGACAATCGGTCCCCTTTTCTGGATCTGATTAGCTTTTGCCAAAATTTATCTTGCTTGACTCAAGATTGAGAGCGAGGAAGCTCTGATCGTCTACTGCATTCCGTAAAATCAAGACTTGTAAAATGTTCTTACTAGCACTTTAAGGTCCAGAAACTCAAGCATTCGATTTAATGAATTCTGGATCGCTTCCTTGAGCTGGGTTGAATTCCTTCCTCTACTTTTCCATTTTAACATCCTGTTGCTTGATGTCGACAAATAAAGCCTTCGTGGTCAAGGTAATTTGGGGTACTTCGTGTACCCCAGAGAAGCACACTCCGAGCACTGCCGGAGTCGCCTGCGAGAAGATCAAAACTGTTCTACTCTTCCCGGTAAAACCTTCAGCTGAAATCGAAACCTCTTCAACTGGTGATTACTGTCAAGGTGTCGTGTGGCGTTGCCTCCTTCTTTTCCCCGTGCGGAAGTTTGACTCCTTATGCCTAGAATCTCACCAAATTACAGGGCTTGGATTAGGGCGGTTATTGAAGAGCAATTAATTTTCTTTCTTCTTTAGTTGCGCAATCTTAGAACGCAGTCACCCGCAGCGAGGACAAATTTTTGTTTCATCCTTGCCATAGCAACTGGCTTTCCCAAACGCAAAGTTGAGGGCATGAAAGAGCCTTGCAGAGATAAGAGGTGGAATCGTCATAAAGGGGAAAGCACAATGTCATCGCCCTGAGGGTGGAATCATGAAGGACTCCACAGGTTGTGTTGAAGTCAGCGTTGTCACCTAAGCTAAAGCGTGTTCTCGCTGCCAAGAATATCTCCACTTGACCGCTCCAGTGGAGGGCGGACAGTGCATTCGCAACACACACCTAGAAAAAGTCAAATCGAGACCTGCACTTTCCTTGTTACCTCATTGAACCCCTGCGATTTATTTATCGCAAGGCATTCCTTTTGTGCCCAAGTTGTAGCCATTCTTGAACGTCTCGGAACTCGTGCTGCCGTTCGGTCGCTTCTGATTGATAAAATCAAGGGGAACAAATGAATGTGGGACTTTTTCCATGGTCTCATGGATCCCTTGGCAGCGCCGCACGCTTATTGCGGTGCTGCCGTCTTTGATGTTCAGTGACACCACTCAAAGCTGCTTTACCATCCATCCCAAAAGTTTAGATCTGTCATCGGGTTTTCTAGTAAGCAATGCCAGAATGGACGTGAATTTCAAATGCTGCCGTGATTTTGCTTTGAAGGTGGCTACATTCCCCCGGCTGGTTTTAGAATCGCCTCACAGCAGTTGTGCTCATGGAAGTTACTGCCTGACGTCCTGGTCGATGGGAGCGTGGCCCGACTATGCTACTGTTCATAGTAAAGAGTGGGGGTCCGATTTCACTTCCAGCATTGAGCATGAAAAAAGCCTTGCAAATTTCCTTGTTCGAGCACGACCGCTGCTTCTTGACGCAGTGGCGAGCCGATTCATTGCTGGCTGCGCCTTCCATATCAAAACTGTCGTTGAGAAAACCGGCAAAGTAATTGTCAAGATATCAACCAAGATGAAATTTTTATTGCTTATTCGCCCTGTCAATGAAGGAGCATGATCTTTGCACCTCCTTGCAACGGTTTACCTCCATATCGTGCCGACTGCTTTCCGGCAATGCATTACTCCACCGTCTTCTTTAGTCTTCAGGCCAGTTTCGGGTGGCTGCATTGGTAAGAGCGGAAAGCGCACCACAACCTGGTGGGCAGAGGGTGTAAAACTATGCTTGAATGGAAGAGTTGCTTAGTGCTGGGAGTGAAGGTATCAATGGCAACGCCTTACAGGCGGATTGAGAAAGACGCCCACCCTTAACAATCACCCCAGTCCGGTGGTCTGCAAAAGAGCCAGGTAGTTGAAGCCACGCTAGTCCCTAGTCTCGCGTAGAAGATTTTCGAAATCCCGTCTACCATCCTCACATTAAGCTACAGGTTATCTGATCATATGAGACCTCCACGTCTGCATTCACCTTCCTTCGAAGTGGATGAAAGTCAGACTAGGATAGGTGGGGAATGCAGAAGTAAGGATGAGGTAACAAGAGGGAGAGCACAGGAAACATCACCTCCCTGCTAAATGCAGGGAATACCTCCAAGAGGCATCAGTGGTAGAACGATGAGGTTATTTTTTGCATGTGCATGAACCTTTTGACTAAGGTGCGATTAGCTTGCGGAGATGGTTTGCATTCGGCGCTGAATGCTTGCAATGTCCGGACGCAGGAAGCAGCTCAGGAGGAGGAGGCGCAATGCACCATTGAGCTTGGACTGCTCGCCGTTGAATGCACCAGAAATGCCAAAGTCTGCACCGGCAATCAAGGCACTCTTGACAAGTCCCACCTCCCTCCGTACAGACGGCACTGAAAACGTCCTTTAACGAGTGTAAAAAAACAAAACTCAAGCTGCTTCATTGCCATTGGCACTGTTATTTTGATTTCATTCCCAAATTGTGAGGCGAGAAAATATAAATTGTGCCTTATGAATGATCCAGTTAATGCATGGGTCACGTTTTTCTTTTTATTCTGAATTATTTATACTTTATGCGATAGACACACACCTGTAGATGTTTACTTTTGGCCATCATGACTTGCGTCTCAAAGCCATAGCAACCACGGAGGTAACAATGATAGGCATTGAGGTTATCTCACAATTGACTTTATGAAAGGGGCAACGCGGCTCGGGAAACAACAGGAATGTAAGCAGGAAACAAAAACGTGGCATATTGTAATTCAGGCAAGAAGAAATGAAGGAAGGAAGCACTGCTGCTATTTGACTTCGCAAAAATAACCTTGATCTCCAAAAGGTAGATGTTCGGCCTTGGATGTTTCAATCCTCGCCCCTTCTTCACTTGTGCTTTCTTATAGTCACCGTGATAGACTCTGTAAAGTGTAAGATCGGCTTGTGGGCGCAGGACCCCTTGAAAACCTTTCATTGCAACGCTTACACAAGACAAAAGGAGTACGGTTCGTGTATTTGATGGAAAAGTGCCTGGAGGGAAAATTCAGGAGCTGATGAGCACTTTGTGGATTTTTTTTCTCAGCTTTGCCAGTTGAAGGGGCTGTGTTGGGTGTTCTGGCCTGCAGCCTGTGCTGACAGCTCAGGGGCACTTCTGGACGTCGGTATTGCACGTTATGCTCTAGTGTCCCGTCTTCCTCCGCCCGTAGAGACGCCTTGAGGAGCAGGAATCGGCCAAGGTGGAGAGCGCGGCCTATTGTAACCAACTACTGGATGATGAGCCTTAGCGTGGTGGATGGATGGATGGAATGAGGAATGGAGGGACCGGTGAGCATTACAGACTAATTGCAGTATAATATGGCTGATGCGATGCCTTGTTTGTTTGTTTAAGTCCCAGTTTGAGTTTTGCATGCAAAAACAGGCCCCACCATTGCATCTTCATTTATGATCCGACCTCCGAGCCTTACCGGCACAGCGCTGTATTTTCCTGTACGTCAACAACGCATATTAGGCGAGTGCTGGAAGACTGAGCAGCCTGGAACTTCATTCAGATCCACGATTTTGTCATTTTCTTAGTTTTGGAGCATTTTGTTCCCAAAACCAGTAATGCAAATCAAACTAAAATGAATAGCAGAACTGTTCATTTTTACGATGCACTGACAACGAGTTTTCACTCGTCCGCCTAAAAAGAATCACTTTTTTCTAGCGCTTGTGGAAGAGTAACAAATACGTAAGCAAAAAAATGATCAGGCCGATAGAATTTTGGCTTGCTCTATCAGAGGCAGCCCAACCTCCATTGAGAATGAAATGGTTACCCCTTTTTTCTAACAAAAGGTTTTTCATGCATTAACAAAAGCCCCAACGAGAAAGGTTTAGCCTCGAAGACAAAATTATCAAGCAAAGTAATCAAAATTAGTTCACAAAATGCTCCATCGAGAGACACTTATAGGTACTGAATTCCGTGGTAAGTTGCAATGCCGTTGCTATGATCACTTTCGGAGTAGCTAAGTTGATGCCATTTGCTTAGGTGAAAGGCACTATATTGTGATAAAATCAACTTTTGCTAATAAAACAGGCAAACTCTACAGGTGAGCTACTGCTGTAATTTACACAATGCAAATGGGCTCCCCTGAGATCTAAAAGATCGTGCAGAAAGCTTGCCGACCGCATAAAATCTCAACATCCAAATCAACCCATCTGTTATTAGTGGGATGAATGCTAACACATGTATGTAATTAATCAAATCCAGAAACACCCGCATTCGACTTCATTATATTTTTATAAGTCCTTACGCTTCTACTTCAGGTCGTTTGCGGACCTCCGAGTATCATCACCTTTACAAAATTAGATACCAAATTAGGCCTACTGATTTTTATTAAGTAGAAGCAGCACCTAAAGACACCCTAGTCAACTGCCATTTGGCCATTCAGTGCTTAAAATTTTTTGCAGAGGAAACAGTTTTTAGGTTCTTGATCTTGTACTCTTTAAAGAACAACATATTTGCAGAAATGCTTTATTTGTTATTCCAGCAACTAACCCTAAACATGAGAAGAGTGGTTGGTAAAACGGTGCTCCGGATGTGTGTTAGTGGGTAACATTGCAACATTCACCGAGCTAAAGAGGGATGCATAAAATTCCATTTTGGGGCAGCTAGAGCACTTTGAGGCAATTAGAAGATGAGCAGACGCAGGTTTACGGCAGCACACAGCAGGACCGAGGGCAGAGTCAAGGAACCAGCCGACTCTGCAATAAAGATAAGATGTAGGCAAGCTTGCAAAGGATTTTAGTTTACTTTGCATAACCGAGAGGTTTCGCTACTCCGGTGTACGAGTGATGCCCCTCTACCCGTCTCAGAAAAAACCATTTGACTGTATGATTGCCTACTGAATTAAGCAGAGTAGAAAGGGCAGATTCTGCCGCAAATAACTTTAGCTGATGGACAACGGCTTAAGCAAAATCAGAATGTTCCCCTACGGTAACTGAACAATAACCTTTTTCCGACTGATTTCTAAAGTAAGAGTGGGTCTTCTTTAAATCGCTCATGCATTCCTTGTCCGTTCAACAACCAAGATAATTGTGTTTATTCGTAATTCTGAGGCCATTTATCTGCTCGATTGTCTTGAAAACTGCCATGATGCTGAAGAAGCAGAAATCTTCTGACGCATACTTCCTTCCATATCCTAAAACACTATTCTCAAATTGATAGCCAGAACTTCCTCATTGTTAATTCCTTCCGCGCTCCCATCGTAGGAGCTCTTTTCAACATGCTCACTGGTGCAACTCATGGAAGAAGCGAATAGAGAAAGTAGAGGGCAAAATGGCCAAAAATCAGTTCTTGGATTAAGATTCAACCTTTCTCCAATAGCTCGTTGTGACCTTGGGATTGGGCAATAAAATCTGAAGTGGGCTGAGTAAAGGCGAAAAGAAGCAGTAAGAAAAAGTCATTCTTTTTAGCTATGCAAAGTCAATGCGAAAAAATGGATCAGTCGTCTCTTCTGATTGGTTTGCAAAAATAAGTAAAAATATGACATCTTCTCCCCACCCCCGTGCCTTAATGAGCCTCCCAGTGGGATCGGTGGGTGCCATGCCAGGCCTGCCTGTGTTCACTCATACTTCGCTTCTAACACTCCACAAAGACCTCCGCATTGTTCTCAAATCTGCAGCTACCAGGATTAAAGGAGTGGATTAATCTATAAAGGAGCAAAAAGAATGTCCTTTCCTTCCGTCCAAAAGAGTTGTGAGTGTTTTTATTGTTTTCAGACGTAGACTAAGCCTACGCATCGTGAGAGCGGCGTAGAGCGCGAGAGGGAGGAAAACAAATTTAAATCAACGAAATTGCTTCAGTGGTGAAAGCTTAATTTTAGGAGTAATGGTAAAAATAAATGCTTAAAAACAGCAAAAAGGTATTAAGTGGAAAATTATGACGAATATTTGGGGGAAAACGAAGTCTTTCTTAGCGCTTTGTGAGAGAAATAAATTCTGTTAGTAACAATGGGGGCAAACTTGAAGGATTTTGTGCTGACATAAATCCTAATTCAAGGCAGGTAGTCCGTCCAGCTGGCGTTGATAGGTACTGCTAAAAAAGTTATTTGTCACGTGTAAACTTTGACCTCAAGCAGTGAACCTTGAGCCCTAAAATGCACACAGATTCGATAGTAACGACGAGCTCGTTAATTTGTAACGCTAAGTTAGTTCCAGTGTGCGTGTTTACCCACAGATGCTGGAGAAATGGTTAGTAAGGTAGAAGTCCTAATGGAAACACATTAACTTGTGTCACGGAAGCCAAACACATCCAAAACCAGTGAACCGAAAGAGCCTCACAACTGACCATTCAAAAAGTAAGCGGAAACGAGGGGCCTTCGATGGCCAGTCGCATCAAGACCGAGACGGTGGTAAGAAGGGAAGAAATGGAATTAGAGACGCCTACCTGACGCAGCCTCGACAATGTCTTCGTCTCCCGATGGCACATCCGCCGGCACTGTACAAAATAAGTGAGAATGTAGAGGTCATCAAGATGCAAGGCGGGTGGACACAAGGTGCTTTAGTTGGGCACGCACAAAAGTGCGAGCAAATAATTGGAATAAAGATTTGGAATGGAATTGAGAAAAACTCACCGTCTACACGGATGGCACCCTCGCCCAAATCTACCACGGCTAAAAGTTTGTAAAGACTACCATAGTAAGTGGATTAATGCGTCATGCGTGAAAGCAGTGACACCCAAGCGTCACCAAATGTGAGCTTTGATGTATACCTTCGTCTTCAGCAGCTTTTCGTTCTATTTCCTTTTCTTCAGAACCTAAAAAAGAGCCTGACCTTATTTAAGCAAAACACTCAAGCCAAAACTGTGATGTAAGTGTTTAAAGGAGGAGGAGAAAGAGAGAACAAATTTCAGTGAATAAAGCATTGCACGCACCATCATCTCTGTCATGCGATTTCTTTTCTTCTAAGAGATCTGGAAAGACCAAATTGCCTTTAAATGGTGTTGCTTCTATTATTATTGAAAAAATCAAACAAAGTGGCTGCAAGTAAACGATCTTTTAGGACCACGAACAATTGTTTCCCAAGTCGATGCAATTTGTTAGTAACAAAAACCCCAAATGCACATATCGCTACAGTTCTATTGCAACGAGCGTGAGGCTTACTGCCGATAGCTTACCGAGATGAGCATTCGAGATTTCTGGCGATTTCTTGTCGTCTACAAATGTCTCGCCTGAAAGAGAAGCGAGTAAGACGACAAAACAATTACAATTAAGAGATATTTAGCAAGTAAAGCTAGCAAAAAACAGCTTAGGAGAAGGCGGATGGAGACCAGAAGGGGTTATGCAGGAAAGATGGAAAAGAGGAAAATCGTAGAAATGGAGAATGCGACAAGAAGATGATACATGGCCAATGGCAAAACACAAAATCGGCAGAAGATAAAATTGATGCGTCTCGTATGATTTATGGATGAACACGAACCGTATTAAACAAAATGAAGGCAAACACACCATCTACTTGTTTGAGACCTTTTTCTTCGCCTGCTCCCAGTACCGCTGAAATCGGAAGTGGTAGGGGTAAGCAGAATCACCAGCATTTGTGCACGCATACATTTAATTATTCTCATTCCCAATTGCTGGCACACATACCCTCCTTGTCGGCGTCCCTCCCTTCCACTGAACTCCCAACCCCATCTGAAACGAAGCGCTCGCGTCCAATCACTTGCACCACCTAAGGCCCACCACACCACCACACAACTAACCGCTTTCCACTTTAAACCAACATCCTTGCCCATCACCACCACCTACCCTACCATCATCCTCACCTTCGTATTTTCCCCACTTAGCCTCCTTTCCACACAAGCAAACTTTGCACGTACCTTCCTCGCCTTGCTGTTTCTTCTCCTCCTCTGGCAGCTCTAAAACAATCAACTCTCCCACTGAAGCATCTCACGGGGCGTGATCCTAGCTGC
The DNA here is from genome assembly GCA_023968675.1 of Taenia pisiformis. Classification (NCBI taxonomy): domain Eukaryota; kingdom Metazoa; phylum Platyhelminthes; class Cestoda; order Cyclophyllidea; family Taeniidae; genus Taenia; species Taenia pisiformis. The sequence goes on along the minus strand of CM043739.1, from coordinate 3,506,638 downwards.
GAGGCTAGACACAACTCCCTTCCAAACGAAGTCACATCAGCCACACACCTCGTGGCAATTGTGCACAAAGGGAAGCGATTAAGTCTGACACAATACCCTACCTTCACTAGCGTTCCGCGTAGCTGTCATTGTTTTGTCCACACTCGTCTCGGCTGAAGAGGGAGAAGTGGAACGATTAAACTAGCAATCCTTTGAGATTCCTCCCTCCTATTACACCACTTGTGTTTATCATAGTTCACTTAGTTCCCTGTTAAGGCAGCGACACTTGATAAGGTCTCTCATCGCGACGGTGATTAGCAAGACAAGTTGGCAAAAAAGGGCTTTATAATATGCATGAACAAACTACCGTGGATAGCATTTTTGTCCTGATAGCTGCCATTTCTAGCTGCCATGCCAAGAGGGTAAAATGCACACAAGTGTTTCGTAGGAAGAAGAGACTGAGGAAGGAACTTCCTAATGATCGTTATTAGCGTTTATTTTTTAGGAAACAAAGGTCTCTGAATATGATAGGTGATGAGGATCAGAGAGTTCGAAACCGGATACTTCCCAACTGGTATAAAGGTTAAGCCTGACTGTTTTAAAGATCAATCAATCTGCCAATCAGAGCTGTGTTGTATGTCTAAAATCTAGCAAATGGTTTCTCGTTCGGATGGCCTAGTTACCACTCCCAGTCGACCCATCACAGCAAGAGAGCGGTAAAAAAATTCCATTTTATGACAAGAGGTAATCGCACACTTGCGCAATTTCTAGCTTGAGGATAGCTAACATGCCATATTCCACTGCTTATCATAAATGTCAGTCACTGAGGAGAAGGAAGTACAAAGTCGATCGATGGGTCAAGTGTCTATCATCAGCTCTTCAACATCGGCAAATCATCACTGTGGAACGCATCTTACTGCTTAGGAAGCAAAAGTCAAGCTAGGATTTTGAGTACTCCACAAATTTTCACTACACCCCAAACTCCTCTGGCTAGCAAAGGGTGAGTATTGTTGCAGCGGACAAACAAAAGGAATAGTTGGCTAAGTTGATAAATTTGTGACAGTAAAGTGCAAGTAATTAAAGTGTCGTGAGGATGCATTTAAAGGAGGTGGACTAAAAATACATTTCTGCACCAGGCGCTAAGAATAGAGGACTGGGTGAATGATCCACGCACGTACGGGTGGAGGAGTGATAGAAGAATGGGCACACGAGGCATGATTAGTGGATGGATGAATGAAGGAATGAATGACCACGTAGTAAAATGAATGGACGGAAGCACATGTATGAATGGAAGTGAAATTTGTGCTGAATGCAATATTTACGGGAACCTACAAATGGATACAAACCAAATGGAGTGGATGGAGGGGAAACTTACGATTTACTTGAATAAGACTTTCACCAGCGTCTGGAATAGCTAAAATTGGAAAATGTAGGTGTGAGTAGTTTTTCTAGTACGCGTACGCACATAGAAGTGATCGAATGTACCTTTCTCCTCATCGGAGGCTATTCCTTCAACTGCGTCCGGGGGATAATCTAGAAAAAAAGGTTTGTGCGCAAGCATACAAGCTGATCACTTCGACTTCACTCCGATTTAGCTTTATTCACCCAAAATCGGATCCCACTCCCATTACCGTAGTAAGTTAACTCGGTACTTTCAATGAAAATATGCGTTTCCTCTTTTAAAGTGATTTTGCACTGACTTCAAAATCTAATGAGTGGAGCATCGACGTATTCATGGCATAGTAGCACTGTGATCAGACAGCCTTTCGGTAAGAAAATTATAACCTAGTACACATAGTTTGTCCATTTTAGCAAAGAAATGGATTATATCTTCACCCATACCCTACCTGGACCAGCATGACTCGACTCCGTCACATTTTTCGCGTCTGTCGTGTCTGCAACAGAAAGTAAAAGATAAAAACTAATGGACCTCAAGCATTTCTCTCTTGTTTCCATTATCCACTTTAATCACGACTTAGTCTACGAAACCCACAACCTACAATTAGTGTTTTGTAGATAGCTTGTGTTTGCCTTAAAATACACGAAAAGCAACAAGATAGGTTGGTGTAGAATAGAAGACGGATGTATGGAGACAGGAAGGTCGCATGAATGAGGCGATGCGGAATGCGTAACTCGGTGTAGAGACAAATGCATGTGCGCATCGAATGTAGGAACAAGATGAAAGGAAAGAAGATGAAGAATAGAGAATTTGCCGGATGGAAAGATGGAGAGGTAGATTGCATGCCTGGCTGGATGGGTTTAAGATGGATGTACGATTGGAAGGAAGTGGCACATAAAAGATAAACATGGCATGGATGGAAGGATTGATGAAAAGTGGATCAGTAAAACTGACTATAATAAAATAAAGGCAAACACACCATCTACTTGTTTGACACCTTTTTCTTCGCCTGCTCCCAGTACCGCTGAAATCGGAAGTGGTAGGGGTAAGCAGAATCACCAGCATTTGTACACGCATACATTTAATTATTCTCATTCCCAATTGCTGGCACACATACCCTCCTTGTCGGCGTCCCTCCCTTCCACTGAACTCCCAACCCCATCTGAAACGAAGCGCTCGCGTCCAATCACTTGCACCACCTAAGGCCCACCACACCACCACACCACCACACAACTAACCGCTTTCCACTTTAAACCAACATCCTTGCCCATCACCACCACCTACCCTACCATCATCCTCACCTTCGTATTTTCCCCACTTAGCCTCCTTTCCACACAAGCAAACTTTGCACGTACCTTCCTCGCCTTGCTGTTTCTTCTCCTCCTCTGGCAGCTCTAAAACAATCAACTCTCCCACTGAAGCATCTCACGGGGCGTGATCCTAGCTGCGAGGCTAGACACAACTCCCTTCCAAACGAAGTCACATCAGCCACACACCTCGTGGCAATTGTGCACAAAGGGAAGCGATTAAGTCTGACACAATACCCTACCTTCACTAGCGTTCCGCGTAGCTGTCATTGTTTTGTCCACACTCGTCTCGGCTGAAGAGGGAGAAGTGGAACGATTAAACTAGCAATCCTTTGAGATTCCTCCCTCCTATTACACCACTTGTGTTTATCATAGTTCACTTAGTTCCCTGTTTGTGACCAATGGCTGAATGCGTTTTCAATTGTAAATCTTTTTTACTTAAAACGACATTGAGGCAACATGGGCTGACACCGGCACAATTGGTAAATTGAGGCGTAGAAAAGGGAGAATCGGATAGACCTATATAGAGCGGAATATTATATCATGAATGCAAATAGAAATGATGGGATTAAGATACATACGTCGGACATAAGTCCGAAACGCCCAAGATTGGACATGAATTGTGCTTGGGGCTATTCCTTCCTTATAACGTTTGCAAAAACCCAAAAATTACGGTACAATAGGGTTCAAAAGCATCGCTGCCTATCAAACTAACCGGCCTCCTCGATAGGTTTTCCTTCGATTGCTCCCACTGTAGAACCTTAAGAGGAATCGTCATTATTGGCGCGAATGAATTCCTTGAGCTTGGCATGAAACTAATTTTACTTAAAATATGACCAGTTTTTTACTCACGCTAGCAAAATCAAACTCTTAACTATTTTTCGTTAAACATAGCTTCTAGTTACATCAAAGACTTACCTTTTGCGGCATTTGTTTTTTTATCCTCCTTGTAACCTAAAACGAATCAATTCTTTTATAAGCGATTTTAACTCCTTTTTTATCGCACTCAGACAAAGCAGCCGCTTCATCACGCAAGTGAATAGAACAGTTGATTGTATTCTTTACCGACCCAACCCCAGTTGTAACAAAATCACTGCTACCTAGCCACAAACTGCCATGAGGTCTTCGCCTATTACTTACCCATTAGACCATCAAATGGTCCTTCCGTTACTTCACCCTCATTTGCCTCCTCTGGAAAAAGAAAAAAACAAATACATAATCAGTTACACTGATCTCCTCATTTAAATCGTGTTTGCACATATCCATTGGCACCTTACATTTAAGGAAAGTGGGAAGATGCTAGAGGGACAGACACCAGGTGCATTGATGAATGGGCGAATGGAGAGTGGAAAGATCGATGGATTTTGGACAAAAAGAGGATGGATGCGTGGAAGAATGAGTTAGCAGTAGATAAACAAGGGATGGTTGAAAACAGGCTTTATATGAGATGCAATAATTATAAATACAAAGGGCTGAACTCGAGCAAATTGAAAGAAACTAACCACTCATTAGAGCAAGTTTTTCGCCTTCATTTGATGCTGATGGAATTGAGAAATACAGAAAGAGGGTTATTTAAATCCATACACTGAGAAGGAAAAGCTTTCATTTGCCGAAAGTATTGAACGTACCCTCCTTTGCGGCATCCTGTCCATCGAGTCCATCCCCAGTAGAATCTACAAAAATTGTACGCGGAAACACGCAAATGCATCACTTCGACTCTACTCTAATTTAGCTATATTTATTCAAGATCGGATCGCCCGTCCATTGCTCTATTATAAAAATACGCATAAATGCGTACCTCCTTCGGTGGAACCTAGAAAAGTAGAACCTGATTAAAACACACCAATCAATGTCACAATAAATACTAGGGTTAGCGGCTTTTTCGGTGCTTGTTACTCCAGTTCAAGCGAAATCGTATCCGCATACAATGTGGCATATCCTCACCTGGAGTGCCATTGGAGGGTTCGTCCGGTGTGTTGTCCATATCTGAAACGACGGTAGGGGAATAGTGATATAATGGTCGCCTTTGGCATTCACATTACTCATAATGAATGACATTGACCTCAGTATATTTGCGCTTCCTAATTAACACGTGTCAAAAAGGGTAAGGCTTGCAAGATAGGCACCGTGTGAATGGTTGTGTAGAGTCGCAAACAAATGAACGGTTGAATGGATTCACGGATAGAGATTAGTGGAAGGAGGAAGCAATAAGTGGCTGAACGTAGGGCGGACACAAATGAAGCATCAAATACTTCTCGATTTTACGTGCAGAATCGGTTGGAAGCATTTTATCTGCTCCATTAATTAGACTGATAAATTAGTAAATTTGTGCAATATATGCTTTCCTTGACAACTCAAAGTTGCAGGCTGCTTAATTAGAGCCTTGATAGCCAATAAGTACGTAAAGGATGCATGTTTAGACCTATTGTACCAGTTGAAGGCAGGATAGCCTTTAAAGGCTAGCATCACTACGCGTATCCAAAAAATGTCTACCAGTAGGTAATGTCGAAGTTGCAGGCTTTTTTAAACGTCCACCAAGCCTTTTCAGTCGACACAAAATCCAGATCTTACATCAAATAGCAGTTGCTGTTACAATAATGTAAAATCCTAATGCATAGGTGAATTGGCCTTGTCCTTTGCAACAGCAATGATATACAAAACAGAAGGGGGGAGGTGGAGAAGAACTAACCATGAGAGAATAACTCATTCTTTGTTCCTAAAACAAAAACGAAAGATAAAAGGAAATCGGAAGTGGGAAAACAAATTGGAAGAATTGGCAAGGAGCATGAATAGAATTGACAACCAAGTTCAGTGGGAATGACCTCGTAATGTCATTTCCTTCCTGAATGACCTTGGGCTGTCGACCTGACGACGTGGTAGGTAGAATTTGAGCATAAAACTTAAGGACGGAGTGATTGAGTGATGGGTTTATTGAATGGAAAAAAACAAAAGCTCGATAACAAGAATATTATATAAGCAGCAGGAAATATGAAAGATCACTGCAGAAATGAATGCATGAGTGTATAAAAGTCCCAGATAGTGCATAAGGGACCATAGAATAAGTGAGTTGCATAATCAGAGCATATACGAGAATAATTCCTGCATTTTCTTACTACGAGATGGCTCAATGTCTTCTGATACTTGAGCTTCTCCTGAGGTTCCTGACAAAAAAGGAAGAAAATTCGTAATATTTGGCAATATTACACAAGGATCAGTGTGATTAATCCCCAAGATTTTATTAAAATGAGCAATTTGAACCTTACAATGCCAAAAGCTACAAAAACTAACCGTTGGTGGTAAGAATTGTTTCCAGATCTGAAAAAAATGGAAAATGGACCACAGTAATGACTATGTGAAAAGGGAAGCCGTACCGAGGAATTCGCTAGATAATGCAAAAGGTGTTCGCACCTCAACCACTTGCATGAAGGAGAGATCTGCCACAGGAAGGCCTAGAATATTTCCTATCGTGATTAATGAGTGGTCACAGTCTGAAGGCTAGGGCAGTAACGCTATAGAGCGGTAAGCGTTTGATAGCTTAACTGAGTAATACGTGTCAATGAATCACACATGGGGATAGGACTGTTTCGCATTTCAAGGAAGGCAGTGATTAGAAATAATTTATGGATAAATGGGTAGGGTAACATCGGTACACTTAGAATGAACACGAATGGAGCTAGAATTGCTTGGATCGGAAAAGGATCAACGGATTACCCCCATGGTAAGCGGATTTAACATCCATCGGGTTTATTTATCGGCACATGTGCTGGCCAAGACTGGGTCAAGGCTAGACTTGAGGTGAATGGAATGGTGAGAGAGTCAAATCTGAACTTAGAAATCGTCCAAATTTGACAAATAATACATCGAAATTCCGTCTTGCCATAATCTCATGTTTTTTATCTCCTGTGTTGACAAGCCCGTGGTTTTACAAATAATGAAATCTGCAATAGAGCTTCAAAGCTGCATTACTGGGTTGTCTCGTTACGACGGACAAACTGCGGATGCCTTCACTAGCCCAAAAAGCTCGTACCCCTACTACAAGTTTCACTTAACTTTGCTTATGGTGAATGCCAGGTGTAGTATTTGTTGCCTTAAGACAGCGTTGTCGTCTGTGTAAAAAAGAACGTGCAAAGATGCGCGATCCAGTCCAAGCATATATTTAAATCTACTACAAAAATGCAAATTCCTGGTTGGAGACAAAGATATTTTTTACACTAACACATCAGTAAGAAATATCCTCTGTTAACTTTAGTTGTTGAACTTCTTCCACATTTCAGGCACCATAAAGCGATGCAATTAGTCCCTTAAAGATGGTGCACTTATAAGCAGTCAATTCGGCTATGCTGACCCGATAAATGCTCTTATTTATCCTGAAATCAGTTTATAAATGGCGAAAATAGCTTATGCTCTTACAAATACGTTTCAGTAAAAGGCAATTGAAAGTTCTTTCAATCGCTATTTTTAAAACACGGCGAAAAACAGACCTCATACGCGACCGATTTTCAAATCATGAGCCAAAATGCAAACTTAATTTGCAAGAGAATTCGAATTAGTTCAAAACGGCTTTTAGATTAATGACAATTTTGCCAAAATGTCGTTAATACCACAATTAATCACTTACTCGCAAAATCGCATCCTAAGAGAGCGAAGATGAGTAGGAAAATCAACCGAGAAGGTGAACGCATCCCGTCAGTATGTGTTGCCTAAAAAAGTAGATCCACAGGACTAACTGAACCGTCTGACCAATCAGAGCTTGGGCTACTGCGCCAATGGAGATAAGACATTTAAACACGCATCACCATGTAGATTTTATCGATTTTTTGTAATGAAAGGACCTTGAGGTCGAGTGGCTGTTTGTTCATTGGTTAAGCGGCACTACGACGTGGTGGATTTCTATTTTTTTGTTTACAAGGCTACATCATTATATGTCAAGCTAACCGTTGCTGGAGTGAATGATGGAGGTTGTAGATTACTCATTATCAAACTCCGGAAACTTAATTTGAGCCAGATTTTTGTGGGATTCGCTCATATTTTGCGTTGTATTCCTTTTATACGATTCTTTACATTTGTTTGCTTCAGAGTGGACATTCAGCAAATGAGCTCTAGGGTTGAAGCGGCGAATAAAAGGGTTATACGGTATTAAATGAAAGAACTTATAAATTATTAATCTCAATGCTTTTGGTCATTCCAGGGAGTAAGTGAGATCAAAGAGAGTGTGGCATCGCATTGTCTATGAGATTTGCGAATACGTGTTGTAACTACGTAATTGGATGTGAATTTATCTTATTTAATGTTTATGACATACAGTTGCGCCTTCTTATAAATATTTATGCTCTTCAGGTGGCCTAAATATTTGGAGTTTTAGTGAATAAAGCAGCGTTTTTGTAGCCACACGAGCCTCCTAACTACTACGGTGACACTTATGCTAAAATCTTGCCCTCTCACGGCAAGAGTGGCATTCTAGATGAGTTGAATCGACTCCTCCCCTTTAGTAGACCTAATTTCCACCCACCTAGTTTGGTGGACCATCTTCGTGGCCTTAGAAAAAATCGATTAATCGATTTGATTTATCGATGACTAATCTGCTTATCAAACTGAGATGGGAACGCGCAACTGTGGATGAGTCATTGGACAGCGTAAATCACTCCTAGCGAGACTAGCTCGCTCGCGCGATGTCGTCTCAAATTAGGCGTGATTTTTCGCGTCATTCTGCATACTAATTAACCAGTCACCCAGCAAGGCGGGGAATAGTATTGACAAGCTGTGCTTCTTTGTTGTCAAATAAAATGGCGTCGAAAGCTGTGCCCTTCGGGAGATGAAGCTATCAATAAAAAGAGTTTTGCTGTTAGAAGTTGCGTTGCTTACTGCTGAACTTAAGAAACAACAATAGCGAACAAAAAAGTGTCATTAAACTGATTGTGTTCAACTTGGCATTTTGAGAGGTATTTACTTCGAACACACTTGCCTGTGCATGTCATGCACTTGTTTGACATTGTGTAGATTGAGGCAAAACAATTGGCCAAACATGTGGATGTGAGTCATGGACAAAGTAGCAAGCTATATTTATAAAAACTGCCCACTTTTGAAACTGTGATTGGGTTGGCCTGGACTATCCCTAACTGCTAGGACGAAAATGCCACCAAGGCTTATGGATTTGGTGGTCACGGGGATTGCGTTGTGGTTTTGGGGCTCCAAATCTGCATTCCTCCAGGATAGTCATGCATTGGGTCCATTCTAATGCTTCTCAATCTCTTTTGCAGGTCGGCAGTACGTTTCGTACCAGAAAGAAAATGGCCTTAAAGTACAGCTGTCATGATTTTGTCGGGTTGATAGGTTGATGGAAGAGGAGCACATGCTGGTGATGGGGGAAATTTTGGTTAAAATTGACGCTTGTCTTTGGCAAGTGCCCCACTCTCTGCCTCTGTGGGAAGTGGTGCTGGTTGTGGCTATAAGCCGCTTAAGAAAGTTTTTGCTATGGTGTCAACTTGCTGGTCTGATGAAGTAAGAGCGCAACGCCTCCTCCACCCTCCTGAGCAGGCAGCGTTGGCGATGGTGGGACGAAGCCAAAGCGACATGAAGGGGTAGGCGCAAAATGCAAACTACCGTTGGGCTATGCTAAACGCCAGCTTTTGTTTTTAGCTCTACTTCTGGGTCAGGGTCCACAAGAACGGCAATGGACTTACAAGATGGACAGCGCATTTCCCTTCTCCCCGACTAAGGTTCCCATGTAAAAGGGGATGCTGAGGTCCTGTTGGTTTGCCATGAGGAATCAGCGACACTGTGGTCGAAAATTGGAAGGACTGGCGCGAATGTGCCAGCATCAAGGGATCACACCTCCGTTAGTTGTCGTCTTCCATCCGCAGGAAGTCAGCCTTTGAGCGTCACAAAAGTGGCCACAAGCACCGCCCCAAGTAGGGAGTGCCATCATCCGCTAATGGAAGCTCGCCCTCCCTACTCCTTAAATGCGACCCTTCCACTTCTCATTGTCTTGCAAAATTAGTTCAACACACCGTTCTGACTGCTTGCATTGGACGACAAAGATGCCAGTAAGTGGAGTGAAATCATTTTGCTTAATGAAGGAAGTCTAGGCCTAGAGTTGCCCCTATTGACAATCAAAACAAGCCATTTTAGGCTCTCCAACGACTTCCGTTGCAAAATTACCCTTAAATGCTTCCTTTGTCCATCGACTTTTTGAGGAATCAGCAGAAGCAGAAAAAAGACCTTTACTGTTGCGAGACAGTGTTTTAAACAATGCAATGCTGCATTAATAATTTAATTGACAGATTGAACGTTTTTGGAGGGCCATTAAGGCACTCTTTCTTCGAGGTGTGACTCTCTCCGCTTGCATGCCTCAGGGGCCGTACACACTGAGAAAAGATTCGTTTATTCGCCCCACCCATGATTAAGGTGCTCCAATGTAGGGTCCGGAGGCCAAACTGCCTGGCAGAGCGTCAGGACTCAAAATGAAGGCTGAAACATATAGACAAGGCAACGCCAAGTTCCGCCACCCGCTTCGATTGTCATCAGTCACCCCAACGGAATCGGAGGTGTACCATCCGAATGCCTTTACAACGGAGGCTACGCTTGACTGCTACGTCACTCAGCTCTCCTATCCGTAAAACTGGTACTGGATGGAAGAGGAAATGAGTTGTTTAATCCGTAATTCCGTCACTATTCGTATGTTCTCTAGCCCAAACGGAACGATGGAACGAGCTCAACATACTTCCATGCCGGTAGGACTTTGTGCTTAGGCCCCTTTCATCACCTCGTTTTCCTTCCACCACTGCCAACTCGAGGCAAAGCAAAGGAGGTTGCGTTGTAGACGGCTCTATTTCTACTTTTTTAGTAAGTTTACAGCAAGGTCGGGAGGCCACACCGCCTGACTGAGGCCCCAAGTGTAGTGCTACCGAAAGCGGAGGGCAAATTAACGATCCAAGCATTGCGTAAGGTGGAGAGGTACTCTTTCCCACTGTTGCGTCCCTTCTCAACTAGTAGCCAGGACAAGCCAGAAGGAGTGAAGGCGTGAGTACTCTCACTGGCCCCATTCCCAGCCTCCCCGGCCTTCATGTACAACGCCAGGTTAGACCACTAGTCAACAGGGCTGCTGAGGCTGGTGTTTTGCCGTCCTCCGAGTCGAGGAGTCTCAGCCTTCACCCTATCGCATTTGTCCTGTTAAGCCCGACCGATATTTTAGCACTCCTGTGGCCTATGCCTTCCAGCCTCTGGCTTCGGACTGAACTGACTGTTGCAAGCGTCCACCACTTTTTACGCATGCATGGAAAGACGTTGGTGGATCCACCTCAACCAGCTCCAATGCTTTCATCGATTGGTGGTAGGATTTGGGCACTTCCATCACAGTTTTCCAGTTTTACCCGCTTTCCGGGCTACGGAATGCGTCCCTGGAGGGCGAAGGCGCCTGCCTAATCCCCCAGTGACTTCCGATCTTCTCCCACCAATGTGGACTACGGGCTTTGCAGTGCCGTGGTGAAGGCTGCATCGGCGTTCCGCAACTCTTGCTGACAAAAGCATTTTTTTCTGGGCCGAACTTAATCTAACGTTCCGGAAATTACCACCGAAACCTTAAGGCAACATCATTTTGAATAGAGATTGCCTTTACTTGCCCCCAACACCAGCCAAATTTCGGTGGCTAATGAAAGCGTACTAGAACGATTGCAATTTAGCTTGATCAACTTCTGTCCTCGTCACATCCACTGATAACTCACGAGCTCCCTGCAAAAAGCAACTCGAACGATCCTCCGGCGAAACTAGCACCTCTGACGAATGTCTTACCAGAAATCTTTGAGTTCTACCCTGACAACGGCAGCGCATCGACTCTTAAGCGACAACATAACCACGACTGCTTACCTTCCTATCCTAACATCCATTTTGGGCACTTTCACCTCAAGCCAAAACTGCTGTACTACTTAGACATGGTGGGAAACGTTAAAAGTTTTGTTTCCATTCCCTTGATCCATGGTAAAAAGCATTAAAGATTTCACGTGGCGCGACCATTCGACCTTCGGAAAAGCTTATACTGAGGCTACTTTTACTCACCTTTGTAGTGTTTTGTTTGTTTGGACTGTTAGTTGGTCCGACACATTAGTGACGGCCACCTTGAACGGTGCTGCTTGGACTGGCCTGCCGGCCATGCCAGCAGCTTCCTTCTTTCTGTCTAGAATACAAGCATTCTGGCCTACACCTAGCCTTCTCTCCGTTTTTTAGGGATGCTCGTGGCGCTACAGTGGTGGCAGCGGAAAGCAGACCCGAATTTGTGCATTTCCAACCTCGATTTGTCCTGCATGTGGCATGTTACAGTGGTGCAGAAAAAGTGCCTTAGCTAAAGGACTAAGAACTGCGTTTATCTCCGACACTATCCCACTCCCGTACTCGACAGGTAAGCTATTAACAACTGAAGCGTCCCTAGCCAAGGACCATCTGGAAGGGTGGCCGGTAAACTAACCTCGCGAAGGATGCAGTGATGGTCGTCTGAACCTCTTACCCCAAAGTTAGTTGGCAAGCCAGGCGAACTTCCAAGTCGAGTCGCACAGCCATGAGGGAGCACTGACGTGGTGTCAAACCTCGCCCCATTTGCGTCGGACGTCGACGTATGGCACGGTTAGCTCGTGAGTGCTTTTCGCAGTACTGATTGCGTTGTGATGGCTGACGATGGAGGTGGATGAAGAGATGCGTCGGGGACAGCTCTCAAAAGAAGAGAGAGGCTATGTGGTGTTTTGTTTGTTTGGGGTGATGGTTGGTCCGGCACATTAGTAGCAGCCGCCTTGAACTGTGCTGCGTGGGCTGGCCTGCCGGCCATGCCAGACGCTACAACCATTTTCTTGCCATGAGCCTGATCGTTTATTTAAACTCATTCTGATCACATTCCTGTCTACCCAACTATCTTGCTTATGGAACAACGTAAGAGGCGAAAGGAAATATCATCCTTACCAAAAGACAGAATACGCTTACAGGACCCCATCGACAGCTCTCCAAAAAAAGCGAATTCCCAGCTGAAGACTCCACAAACAAATTTTTTCCTACGTATGGGGCATAGACGTAACTACAAAAAGTTAAAATTCCATTAAGTACGTTCTTAGTAACACAGAGCTTCACCTAAGAAGAAAGCATTATACAGATTGTAATTTTGCAACATTTGCTAAATACTAACTCTGTAGCGCCCCGACCATCCTAAAAAGAAGGTCAGAATACGTGCATTCTAGACAGAAAGTGAGGGAACTGCTGGAATGGCCGGCAGGCCAGCCCACGCAGCACCGTTCGAGGTGGCCGCCACTAATATATTCAACCAACCAATAGCTTAAACGGACAATACGTTACAAGCCTCAAGCCGTTTGGCATCATGGCGGGCAGATGTGGATCATAGTTTCAACTCGAAATTGTCGGTCGCACGTGCTCAAGAAATAAGCCGATCATATTCACATATGTGCAAACTGGATGCTGAAAAAAATAAAATATTGCTCTTTAACTTTTTTCAAAGCCAAAAGACTAATAAATTTTAACAAATGCAAGGGTCATTTTACTGCGGTACATACCACACAAGTTTATGATGCTTTTCGCCATAAATAAGTACTTTTAACCTAAAAATAAAAAGTTTTATTTTTTTTGAAAAAAAAAATAAAAACAGCGCTTATGAACAATCAGACACGCGTAAATGGCAATCATTTGGCTTGTTTTAGTGGGTCCTACTTTCGGTTGCTCGTCTTTGTTAGGGGTGCTTTGATCATGAAGCGTGATGGTCGCGAGTTTGATAACGAAGTCCCTCCAAAAAAGATGCAAAAAGGAGATGTTTCAAATATATCAGTAAGGTTTTTGATACCAGCTCGTGCTGCCGGCCTAATTATCGGCAAGGGTGGTGAGAACATAAAGAGGATTCGGAACCAGGTTACTGTCTCTTCCGTTTGACATTCACGGAATATTTTTTTGAAGTTCTACTCTGCTTTAAGCTACTGCTGGTTTCTAACATTTGTTATTATTTTCGTTCCTTTTACGCTCCCACGTTATCCATGACGTCACGACCTCGCATATCCTTGAAAACACGCAAATTTCTGGCCTCGAACTCCACGACTAATGAACATGTTTACGTTTACCCTTGGTTTCCTTATTGCGTCTCACTAACGCACCACTAAACTCTTGGGTAACGTCGACCCGGCGATTTTTTTCACTGTTTGCAGTTCTCAGTGAGACTGAATATTCCCGACACGAGGGGCATTGAACGGTAGGACACGGACTGGATGTCGTTTTATTCTCCCCTCATTTTCTCTCTTTTTTGCTATCTGATCGTTTTTTAGCAGCTGCCTAGTTCCACCAAAATTAACCTGCATGCTCTCTAGGACGGTTCCCAAACGTACCTGGCTTTAAAAAATGTGATTTAGAGGTACCCCAAAGGCAGCTGCGGCCTTAGACGCTTTCCTCTCCTTTTCACTTCTCTCCCGCTTGTCTTGCCGTTGAGATGTGTTCTTTTTCTCTGCCTCTATGTAGTGTTTTTACGATTGAAGGCGCGTTGGGTGATATTTGCAATGTGTGGAGGGACATAATGCCGAAGCTGAAGGTAAGTGGTATGCCTATTTGCCCTAAGGCTCATTTTTTTCTTCATAGGATGTGATGAGTGCAAAACTTTCCGACCCCAAGGTGATAATGGGGCAGCAACGTTTTCCTCGTCGAAGACAGCAGCGAAATCAAGGTGAAGGTGATCAGCCAGACAATGAAGATGCGGAAGAGGAGGAGAAGATGGTAGATTTGAGGCTATTGGTACATCAGAGCATCGCCGGATGCATTATTGGCAAGGGTGGTGAGAGAATACGCGAATTAAGGCAGAAGTACCAAATGCGGGTAATTAAGGTGTATCAAATGCTCGCACCTTGCTCTACCGATCGTGTGGTTCAGTTGATAGCGGAACCAGAGAATGCAGTTCAGTGTATGGAGGCGATTGTGGAGGTTGCTGAGGTAAGCGTCCTCGCCACTAAAACCTATTTGAGGTTTCGGGTAGCGGTTTTGTGATCTGGTGGGTTATTACCTTTTGAGTGATGCCCGACAGTGAAATCGGGTGTCTTAGGGGAAATGTTGAGGACCACCCAAGGTCCAAGTGTGATGGGGTGCTTAAGGAAATTTTCAAGGTTTAGTGGTCTACTGCTTCATCACGCTGACCTCCTTAATTCGCGGCTGGCCCATCTTCGAATGTATTTGCTGGTTGATGTTAGGAAAGTGACGCTATTCCGCCAGGAACTGCGTTTGATGCGTTACGTGGTAAGTTTAGTGTAACGGAGCTTCGGCGCGTGGTGCACGCCATTAAGTCCGCAACGCGATCAGCTATCATGTATCCGCTTAGAATGTGCCTTGTTGCTAT
Organism: Taenia pisiformis; assembly: GCA_023968675.1. NCBI lineage: Eukaryota > Metazoa > Platyhelminthes > Cestoda > Cyclophyllidea > Taeniidae > Taenia > Taenia pisiformis. Next base: position 3,491,598 of record CM043739.1, on the reverse strand, counting down.
GATGTATTCCCCGGTGGCTAGCGATGATCGCAAATGCGCATTAGTCGTAGATGGGAAGGTTGCTTCTTTTTATTTTCTGTTGTGAGGGATAGCTGCTTTTGTGTGGTCATACCTTGTGGAAAGTTTTGCCTGGAATGAGCCGTTGTAAAACGGCTTGTTGGCTTATCGGTCTGCTACCGTCTTGAGAGCATCCTTTACACTTGTTATCCTGTACCTGGGCGAGCGCATAGCCCTTAGTGTATTTAGTTCGAAATTCGTGAATGATTGATTTTAATTTATCGTGAACATTGACTCCGGAATGGATGGTGTGACTGTCAATCGAAATAAGAATTGGGGCTTGGTAGATACTGGCATTATTTGTTTCCTAGGGTATAACATTGCAAGTGTTCACTCGGCGACCTTTGCACAATCTTAACATGGCTAATAAGTGATGGTGGCATACTGGTGAGCTTGGGATCCTAACATCCCCTTCTTCCGCTTCACAGCCTGCTCCTACTAGCCTATAAATTTTACATTTGGTTCATGTTTCGTCTTCACCTTATTAAGCGAAATAGTTGCTTCTCTGGATGTGAGTGGGTTTTTTGTATTTAGTCAATGGATGCTGTGGCTGGGAACTCCGTTCCCGCCAAGCGAGTTTTACTTGTAATGCTCGGCTTCTTTAATAGGTGCGCTTCCACGCCAGACGGCATGGTTGGGCGAAGGTTCAGATGTTCTGTCGTTGACCCCACCTAGGCTTTGCCGTGATGGCTGGGTGATCCCAGGTGAGTAGCCTAATAGGCATCTAATTAAAAAGAAGCTTTGTTATTTGTCTTCAGAATACAACAATTCGCGGGCCAACTGAGCCCTACGATGCGACAAACTGTAGCGAGGCAGACGCTTTGACTTACGGTGGGTGGCTTTCCCCAGAGGGTCTTCAAGCCCTCTCTCAGGGCATGCCACTAGGCTCTGGTGGAGGTGGCGGTGTTGGCGGTCCTGGACCCATGGTGGGTCCTGGTGGCGGAGGAGGCAATCGATATGGCGGTGGTCCGCCACGGGGTGGTGTGCCTCCCCCTCATCCTCCGCCACCGCCAGCTATGTATCTTGGGCGCCAGCAACAACTACCGCAACAACAGCAAATGCAGCAGCGTGGCGTTGGCGGTCAGCCGATGTACCAGCAGCCGCCGCCACCACCACCACCACCGTCACAGTTTGCGCCTCGTGGTCTTCCACCAAGACAGCAGCAATGGGGTTACCCTGACGGCTACGGTGATGCAACCTCCGCTGTTGGTAGTGGTGGTTATCCTGGATATCCTCCTCCCCCACAACAGCAGCAGCAGCCCCAGCAACAGGCGCCGCCTATGCCGGTGGCCCCACCGATTCAGCAATCTGCGGCCCTTGGCGTTGGCGGTGTGGGTGTCGGTGGTTACGACAGCGCTGGTCTTTATGCGCAGCCCCCACAGAATACGGGATATAATGTGCCACCGCCTCAGGTTACTGCCGGGTGAGTGGGGGTGGAATTGTTTTTGACATTTAGCGATGGAAAGAGCGCTTCGGTTGACCTTGGAGTATCAGGCGTTTGATATTGCTAGGTTCGGGAATATGGTCGACTCTGTCGTCGACGATGGCACACGCTGGGCAGATGTGAACTTGTGGGCTGGAAGCGTGCCCAGCGTCTTATTTCATCGTGATGATAACCCTTAGCGGAGAAGCAAGAGCTGAACTCATACTTTCGTTCTTATAGCAGTCGAGTTTCAGCGGTGTGCACTACGCAATACGTATAATCTTCCCATCTTACCTTCTATCATTGTCTGCGTTGCGTCGCGTTGGGCTGGAGACTATGGCCTTCATCAGTGTGGGTTGTGTCAGAAGCTTTTGGAATCTTACCTTTGGTGTGGGGAAATTGCTTGGGAAATAACTAAATTATAGTAGTGCGGAAATCCTCAATCGTTAATTATTGCCTCTTCTAGCGTCGGATGCTGGTATCACGATTCATTTTTCACTGTTTATCCGAAATGGCAGCGAAACATAGGACTGGCTTTGCAGGCACCAAGAAATCCATTTTCGGTCCGGTGTAGCCGAGGTGAATGCCGTTTTTTTGCGTGTACGAATTGCTTGACGTGGGTTGCGTCGCCGCGATTTGTTGCATGCTAGTGGAAGATCTATCGGCACATTTGGCGCCAGAGGACCATCGCCCAAAGCTGGTGCAGTGTTTTGTGATATAAACACCAAATGCTATTTTGCGTCATCCGCGGCGTACGGGCTCAAGTTCAAATCGGGGGCGTAATGCGGTGGGATTGTGCACTGTGGACGAGGAAGACCTTGTTTCTCTTATCTGATTCAAATTTCTTTTATTATTACAGAGCTCCGCCGGCGGCAGCGGCGGCAGCGATGTACAGGATGAATGCACCCCTAAACAATCCAGCAGCAGCAGCTGCCGCGGCAGCGGCCGTAGCAGCGGCAGCTGCGGCAGCCACGGGAGGTGGTGGCGGTGGACCACCCATGTATGGCGGTCTCGCACCTCCGGCCGTTCCTGGCGGTGGTGGCGGTCCACCTCAACCACCAGCACCGGTTCCACAACCCTCTCCTTATGGCTACGCATTGGCCCTGCGGGTGCTGCGGCAGCAGCGGGACTGCCAGCACCCAATGTTCCGCCTCCAACAGCTGCCACTGCTGCCGGGTACCCACCTGGCGCAGGTTGGTAGTGCGTGATGAGTGTCTTCAGGGTGGCGGATATTGTCTGTCAATAAATTCGATTTAATGTTTTTTTTCTAACTTTGGTGCTGATACTTTTTATTGAGCCAGGAGGGGAGTAGGTGTTTGACCTCTCGGTGTTCGTCACTATTAATGCGGATTGGGCGGACTCTTGACACCACGCCAGTGATACCCCTTGGCGGTGCGTTCGGACTTGGAGGTTTGTCGGCTTGCGAATCAACTTCGAAGTGAACAGGTTCTGCTGATCATCGGTGTGTATGTTGGGGACGTTAGTTCACCGTTCCCCTCGGTCGGACCAAATCTAGCGTCAATGGAGTTGGCGGATCTCGTGTGGAGTGCGGGGATGTGGCTGGTGCCCGTCTTAGGCGTTTTTCTTAGCCCTTTGCCGAGATTGGGGCTTTTCTGACTGGTAGTGGTGTTGCTTGTGCTGTGCTGGAATCTGTCGCAGGCAGAATAGATTGGGATGGGAAGCCTGTGGCAATGCGAGTCGTCCTTGAGAGCGAAAGAAGGTAAGAGGTGCGGGAGGGGAGATGTGGCCGACGGTTTGGCCTGAAGGTCGGCTCACACGACTGGGCCATTGTCGCCACTTGAGTCTAAAGGTCAACTAGTAATCCAGGAGAGCGCCGCATTGCAGTAGGCTCAATACCGAGAACGCCACAGCTTTCTGTGCTAAGAGCTCGGGGATCTGCATGGGAGTCGAATCTCATTTCGGATTAGGATCATTCGTTTTACATGCTCTCTTTCCCGATCCCTTTGGTACCCGAAGGATGCACTGATCTCGAGAGGCTTTTGTGCATTTGCCCTTTGGGAATTATAAAGAACTTTGATTTGTTGCGAATCCAGGACGAAGTCAAGGCGCCAATCCCCAGGCTACGTACTGAAAATCTTGAGTTTTGGATCCACAATCCAACGCCTCTATTGAGTTCGAAGACCAAATATAGGTAAAATCTGTATTTTACGATGTATGTGGCATCACGAGCATATCTTATAGGCCAAAGAAGGCGAGATACTTATATATATATATATATATATATATATATATATATATATATATATATATATATATATATATATATATATAGACATTTAAGAGAGGGAGGAAAGCAAAGTTTGACATGACTCGGGGCCGGTCCAGGCAGCTAGGTCGAAACGGCCACCTAGGAGACCGAAGGCCAACCAGCCATCCAAACAGGGAAACAAACTGCTTTAGTACACGTAGATTGTTTTGTCGTCCCTAGGCATTGGCCATGAGCAATGCAGTAGCCACACAAATCATCTGCACATTAATACAGCATCAATGGAACACATTGTCAATCCTCGCACTGAGATCTCTGTCAGTGCTGACCGTAAAGGTATAAAGGTAGGCATGTAAATTTAATTTGTGCTAAATCATATCTTTTAACTTACAGGTCAGTTAGCTGCTGCAGCAGAAACTTATACTGAACCTGCACTCTCAAAGCAACTCTATAGGGCGACAAGGACCTTAAACATATGGCTATCGATTTAGTGACTATATAGGCTAAAAAAATTAAAGGGTTATAGCACTGTATAGGTAGGCAAATGACTGTAATATTTAGCGCACTTCCTTTGAAGTTTAAATGCACGACAGCGGGGACTCTTTGCCGCGTCTTCGATTTCTAGGTCGTGCCCCCTTTCTGGTATTTTCGCGATAATGTCAGGATTGCACGAGCTGGCAGTTGAAATAGGTGCCTCGTCACTTCTTGCTCCTTTGCATTTTATCGTTTAGCAAAACCGGTTTTAACCTAGTCAATTTTCGAGGCTATCCTTTGCGATATTTATTCATCACATTATATGCATGTCGAATTTGAACTTAGGGTTGTCGCTCTTTGACTTGACTCTTGACTTTACTACCATCCGACTGATTTGAGATACAGCAAATTCGCACTCCTGCATTGCAGCTAATGCCAAGTCCTCCTGGCCTCGGTTAGCAATGTTTTGCATTTTTCATTGTTACTGCGATGGTGGCCGTGACGACGTGTAACACGCTTCGAGAATAATTTATGGAGAATCACTTTATCCTCCACCACCAAACCATCTTTAGCGTTGCAATGTCTTACCTACAATGAAAGTTATCCTTCCTCACAATGATCAATCCGATTAGTCAGATGAACCGTCTGACTGTGGCTGGGTCTCACTGACTACCTCACTGCTTTGTTTCCATGGTGATGATGAAAGCGAAACTAAAACAACTTGGAAGGGTGGACTAAAGGCAGTGAAGATGTCGGGAGTCATAGTTAAATTCGAGGTAAATTTCCTTTTCAACACATCAGTTTCTCGTTGGCTGTGTTTTCTTATTCAATTCGCCCTCTTTCATTCCTTTTGTCGAAGAATTACTGCGTGATGCTAGCCAGATTACTCACTGCTAATTGAAATTCCACTGGGCTACTGGCAAAGCTAAGCTGGCTTTAGTCGGCGAATTTTGGCATTTATTATGGCAAGAGACGTGTGAGCAGAAAAGCGAGCCACGATGGAGTTCATTCATTGCGTGCTCCGTCTTTGATTCGTCCCAATCAAGTTATAAGTGGAAAAATGAGATTGGAAGGATTCTTTTAGGTCTTCACGTGTTCTGCAGTGGTCAACCTCCAATGAATCACGTCTTTCTTGCCAGCTTAGATCGGATGAACATTTGTGTGGCTTTTCATCTGTTTCGTTCATTCATAACCCCCTTCGAGGCGCAGGAGTTTTGGCCTCCAAAAGGGATGAATGGGTGGGAGCAGACGCGTCTTCCTTTTCAAATTGCAAATTTGCGGAAAGGCTCAGACACGATTGACAAGTGCTCGTGCTGCTGTTGGCCGAGCTATGGTGCTGTGTTGCGCCCTGCATGACTAACACAAGTGCCTGACCATTTAGATTCGATTCGCATTTGTATTTGAGTCCTTCTGCAATGGCTATCGAAACGACAGTGGTTGTCATTGTGTTGCAGTATAAAGCCTCTCGTTTTAAAAAAGAACTTCTGTTGATGAGTGTGATTTAGTTTGAGGTTAAGGATGTTTGTAGACAAATGCCTGTAAATGTAAAAATGGGTCTTTGCAGTTCTTATTTGGCCATATTTTCGACGCATTTAGGTAAGGAAGGGACAGAAAATGGATCACACCTTTAAATGCTCGTTCTTTCTTCCTTTGCAGAGTTACCTGGAGTCATCAAAAATTTGTAAGCTTCACTATTTTTTCGTAAATTTTATCATTAAAAATGTCAGGTCGGAGGAAATGGCCCGGTTCTATTCAACTCCTGTGCACCAGTTGTTGGAACAGGAGTTTGCGGAGGTGAGTTTTCATTTTTAATTGCAAAAACCGTTTTTTTATTGAAGGGGGAGGAGGGGCAGTGACTGCAGTTTCCGCGAGCTTCAATCTGTAGATACTTCTACTCATTAGTAATAAGTAGACCGTTGAGGTTTCGTTTGTTGCTTCTACTTTGCCCTACAGCTGACACAAATCTTGTTCGGGTTTGGGCGGTTTTTAATTGTGCCTCCCAGCATTTAGGCTAAAAATGCTACGGAATCGCATTCCGTCCATGAAATCGCTCTCATACTGACAGACATGTTTACCTTTACTAAGGAGAAGCTTATGTGTCTCCTTGAAACTAACCTCCCAATGGGCTTAGCTCAGTGCGTGCATTGCACCTTTGCATAAAAGTCCTACGTATTTGCTTTTTTTTTACAAAAGTGACTTATTTTGCGATACTGCATTAGCTACCTTGATTTATGCTTCTTAGACACCCGACACGACCAGCCATTTAGCTATCGATGTTTCAAAAGCAAACGTATCTACCCTCCGCGATGGATGAGCCACTTTTGACCCCACCGCTGGCAGCAGTGTCCCTGACCACCAAGGCGATGCATCCATGTGTGGTAGATGAGACGATGAGCAATGCAACGATCGTGGGCTCAGCGGAGCGTCGGTTGGTAGTGGTCCTGAACCCTCCATACCCCTTGATGAAGGTGGTGGAGGCAATCTTGACGGCCAAACACAACTAACGGATTGACAGAGTAAGTGAATGCAGCCATTTCATCTACCTGTATCTCTCCTCTGGAGCCATTGGTTTACTTCATTCATGAAGCAGTCAAAGCCAAAGCCCATCGGCAGTACGCTGCCTACACCTATTGCCTACTGCTATACTTACCATCGCCTCGGCCGTGTAATTACTGTGCCCTGATGCTTGAAATTGCCTGCAAGGTACTCCTGATTGAACAGGTGTGCATTTGTAAGAAGAAATACTAAATAAGAGCCCGATATCCATCGATCTACCTAGCTTAATTCACTTCAGCTTTCGAGTGAAACCCATCAATTGGACACCAGAGCATCGAAGAACTTTCCAGTAAGTAGCATTGAGTTGAAAATCTTATGCTAGTCTCGTAGAGGCTAAATTATGGAGCACAAGATGGAGTTGCATAGATGTGCTGTGCGCCTGTTGGTTGTGAGGATTGCTCAGAGCCCTAGAAAAAGTTATTCCATTCATTTGTACAGAAGTGTTCATTTAATCGCTAGTTTGCCTGGTGCCGTGGAATTGACACTCGCTCAGTCACTCCTACTAACAGTAACGGTACCATCCAGCTAAAGACTTAGATGTTTGAATTTCATCTCCAGCAATCTCCACTCACTCAACACCGTGCTCGAGCAGCCACGTCCAACCTCAGCGCATGGAGATGTAAACGAGGGCACGCCAATTAACGCAGACATCTCTCTCCCAGGCTATGACACCAAACAATTACGTAGTTTTGCATAACCGGTTGCATCGACTCTTCCTTTCGGAATAGGCTTATTTTATCAAGATTGACCTGTAAAACGCCTTCCTCAGTATGCTTTGCAATCCATTTTTCCTCCTTCAGACCTCTGCGTGAACAAGGGCTACAAAGCCGGTGCAGATGGGGAATGATACGCAAGGCACAAGCCCAAATTTTTTGATGTCAGATTTAATCCTAACGCTGACGTCCTTCCACTTAATTAGTGTAGCCAACTTTTTACAGAATTTAAACAAAATGGTGTATTGCCGGCAAACCCTGAGAGGACTAAAAGGTTGAGGCCCACTGAGACAAGTTTTAAATATTTTCAACAAAAAGGGTAAATCGGTGAGAGGAATCCGGTCGCTAAATCGAGCGGTTCTTCAAGACGCTAGAGGAGTGAAAAAATGGGTAAGAAAAAGCCGAAGGAAGAAATTCAATTACATTTAGCTCCATGACATCGGACAGACGCAAAAACCAGATAAATGTGACACTAAATCTAATTGAGGAACCCAAATACGCGCCTCTAGCTCATGCATTGGTAAAAGCGAAGGTAGTGTGTTTTTCAATGCATGTTTGTGGGAAGGGGCGACTTCACAATTAAGGTATCATTCAATTAAAAATCACAAACGCCGGGGTGTCAAAACTCAGGTCCCAGCGCATGAATGCTGCATAACAAAGTATTTCGACTAATAAAAAACAGCCGTCGAGGGCAAAAAAAATTAAAAATTGAATTTCTAAAATAGAGACGAAAAATTAAAGAAAAAAAATACAAACAAGTTTTAGGGAAAGAAAAAATAAAAACAATAAGATTAGAAAGCAAAAAAATACGATAAAAGATAAAAAACAGAGGTGAAAAGAAAACGGTAACAAAAAGCAAAGAGGAAATAAAATAATTTTAATTAATAAACTTATCTGAGTGCAAGCATAATTGGTGTGTGTCTGTAACACCGCGCCTACGTGAGCGCATGTTGTGCATGACCACTCAACATCTCTCTTGCCTACGCCACCTGTCCCACCTGTCACCTCGTAGGCGCATGATAAGGTGAAGGTGTGTCTCGCGCACGTCTCATAGCGGCTCAGCCTCGTCGTCCTAATTTATGCCGGCCTCTCAACCGTGGCGTGTGGGAAAGAAAGTGTGAGCAAAGAAGTGTGGCCTAGGGCGAGTGGGGACGCGCTCAATTGGGAAGAGTGGGAAGAGGAGAGAGGATGTGAGAATAGAGTGAGCACTGACCCCGACGTGATTTGAACACGCAACCTTCTGATCTGGAGTCAGACGCGCTACCGTTGCGCCAACGGAGTCGTGTTGGCCCACGCTGCCTTGTGACCGCCACCAAGACTTGGCACACCAGACATGCCTTCACTACAGTACAGCACTGTGCTCGCATGGCATGTGACGAAGCACCACGACACCTTCTGCACACCAAGTGTTGCGCTCCTTCGGCAGTGGGCCAGGGCCGCTGTCTTCCTCCTCGCAGGTGCGCAGATGGCGGCGTGGAAGTGCCATTGGGTGAGAGGTGAGGAGAAGAGGAGAAAGAAGGTGTGCACAGGAGAAGAGGCGAGGCGAGGCGAGCGAGGCGAGGCGAGGCGAGTCGAGGCGAGGGGATGGACGAGGTGGGGGGGAAGGGGGGTTGGTGGCGGCGGCGGTGGACGCGCCGGTGGTTCAGCGGTAGAATTCTCGCCTGCCACGCGGGTGACCCGGGTTTCGACTCCCGGCCGGCGCATTGCCTCCCTCTTCCTCCCCCTCCTCTCCACCTACTTTTCGTAGGCACGCTTGCAATTCACCTCCTCGCGTGTCTCACTCGACGCCAAATCGCTGTTTTTGCGTTAATGGCGCTTTATCCTACTCTGCCACGTGAAGGCATTGGGGTCAATGCCATTTGCAAGGCTCAACTTCCTCCTTCCATCAGTCAGCCGACTCCCGCCACCCAACCACATACTTGCCGGTCGCTGCTGAAAGAAGCACAAAAGGTGGGTGTGACTGCAGAAGTGGCGCATTGCACTGTAATGCACTGCATCGCGCCGAACAGTAGATGATTGCGCTGGAGCGAGGCGGCGAGCACTCGCGTAGCTGCGAGAAGGCAGAAGGTTCCACCGAGATTTGAACTCGGGTCGCAGGATTCAGAGTCCTGAGTGCTAACCACTACACCATGGAACCATGCTTGCATTGGCGCATGCGCTAGCCATCGGCTGTATGCACCAACGACGTTGCCACCGAGGTGCCTCGCGGTGGCAGACGAACAGCACAAGGTGGGAAAGGCAGGAGGAGAGAGTACGTGCTAGGGAGCGTAAACACGTGCCCTTGGAGAGGCTCGAACTCTCGACCTCCGCATTATAAGTACGGCGCTCTATCCGACTAAGCTACAGGGGCTACGGTGATGCAACGCTGCACCACTACCACCACCGCTAATGCCATTCAACTCAATGCTACCCACCTACAAGGGCGTGTTGTGTTGTGTTGTGTTGTGTTGTGTTGTGTTGTGTTGAGTGCTGCCATACGGCTTCATAACACAGTGGTGCAGCTTTACGATGTGCAGCAAGTAGCGCAGGCCAATGGGCAACCGAGGGCAGCGCAGTGGAGAGGAGTGATGGCAGTGTAAGGGTAGCAGCCAGGTGCTGGAGCAATGTGCATGTGGCATGAGGAGGAATGGTGTGCGGAGTGGAGGAGTAGGCGACAGCAGACGAAGTGCCGCAGTGGCGCAACGGATAGCGCGTCTGGTTTCTACCCAGAAGGTTGTGGGTTCGAATCCCACTTGCGGTAGCTACGACGTTTGTGTGCGGTGAGGCACATTGTTAGCCTCCTTCCTTCCTTCTCAAAGCCTTCTCCCCTCCGAGTGCAAGCCTAATTGGTGTGTGTCTGTAACACCGCGCCTACGTGAGCGCATGTTGTGCATGACCACTCAACATCTCTCTTGCCTACGCCACCTGTCACCTCGTAGGCGCATGATAAGGTGAAGGTGTGTCTCGCGCACGTCTCATAGCGGCTCAGCCTCGTCGCCTAATTTATGCCGGCCTCTCAACCGTGGCGTGTGGAAAGAAAGTGTGAGCAAAGAAGTGTGGCCTAGGGCGAGTGGGGACGCGCTCAATTGGGAAGAGTGGGAAGAGGAGAGAGGATGTGAGAATAGAGTGAGCACTGACCCCGACGTGATTTGAACACGCAACCTTCTGATCTGGAGTCAGACGCGCTACCGTTGCGCCACGGAGTCGTGTTGCCCACGCTGCCTTGTGACCGCCACCAAGACTTGGCACACCAGACATGCCTTCACTACAGTACAGCACTGTGCTCGCATGGCATGTGACGAAGCACCACGACACCTTCTGCACACCAAGTGTTGCGCTCCTTCGGCAGTGGGCCAGGGCCGCTGTCTTCCTCCTCGCAGGTGCGCAGATGGCGGCGTGGAAAGTGCCATTGGGTGAGAGGTGAGGAGAAGAGGAGAAAGAAGGTGTGCACAGGAGAAGAGGCGAGGCGAGGCGAGGCGAGGCGAGTCGAGGCGAGGGGATGGACGAGGTGGGGGGGAAGGGGGGTTGGTGGCGGCGGCGGTGGACGCGCCGGTGGTTCAGCGGTAGAATTCTCGCCTGCCACGCGGGTGACCCGGGTTCGACTCCCGGCCGGCGCATTGCCTCCCTCTTCCTCCCCCTCCTCTCCACCTACTTTTCGTAGGCACGCTTGCAATTCACCTCCTCGCGTGTCTCACTCGACGCCAAATCGCTGTTTTTGCGTTAATGGCGCTTTATCCTACTCTGCCACGTGAAGGCATTGGGGTCAATGCCATTTGCAAGGCTCAACTTCCTTCCTTCCATCAGTCAGCCGACTCCGCCACCCAACCACATACTTGCCGGTCGCTGCTGAAAGAAGCACAAAAGGTGGGTGTGACTGCAGAAGTGGCGCATTGCACTGTAATGCACTGCATCGCGCCGAACAGTAGATGATGCGCTGGAGCGAGGCGACGAGCACTCGCGTAGCTGCGAGAAGGCAGAAGGTTCCACCGAGATTTGAACTCGGGTCGCAGGATTCAGAGTCCTGAGTGCTAACCACTACACCATGGAACCATGCTTGCATTGGCGCATGCGCTAGCCATCGGCTGTATGCACCAACGACGTTGCCACCGAGGTGCCTCGCGGTGGCAGACGAACAGCACAAGGTGGGAAAGGCAGGAGGAGAGAGTACGTGCTAGGGAGCGTAAACACGTGCCCCTGGAGAGGCTCGAACTCTCGACCTCCGCATTATAAGTACGGCGCTCTATCCGACTAAGCTACAGGGGCTACGGTGATGCAACGCTGCACCACTACCACCACCGCTAATGCCATTCAACTCAATGCTACCCACCTACAAGGGCGTGTTGTGTTGTGTTGTGTTGTGTTGTGTTGTGTTGAGTGCTGCCATACGGCTTCATAACACAGTGGTGCAGCTTTACAGATGTGCAGCAAGTAGCGCAGGCCAATGGGCAACCGAGGGCAGCGCAGTGGAGAGGAGTGATGGCAGTGTAAGGGTAGCAGCCAGGTGGCTGGAGCAATGTGCATGTGGCATGAGGAGGATGGTGTGCGGAGTGGAGGAGTAGGCGACAGCAGACGAAGTGCCGCAGTGGCGCAACGGATAGCGCGTCTGGTTTCTACCCAGAAGGTTGTGGGTTCGAATCCCACTTGCGGTAGCTACGACGTTTGTGTGCGGTGAGGCACATTGTTAGCCTCCTTCCTTCCTTCTCAAAGCCTTCTCCCCTCCGAGTGCAAGCCTAATTGGTGTGTGTCTGTAACACCGCGCCTACGTGAGCGCATGTTGTGCATGACCACTCAACATCTCTCTTGCCTACGCCACCTGTCACCTCGTAGGCGCATGATAAGGTGAAGGTGTGTCTCGCGCACGTCTCATAGCGGCTCAGCCTCGTCGCCTAATTTATGCCGGCCTCTCAACCGTGGCGTGTGGAAAGAAAGTGTGAGCAAAGAAGTGTGGCCTAGGGCGAGTGGGGACGCGCTCAATTGGGAAGAGTGGGAAGAGGAGAGAGGATGTGAGAATAGAGTGAGCACTGACCCCGACGTGATTTGAACACGCAACCTTCTGATCTGGAGTCAGACGCGCTACCGTTGCGCCACGGAGTCGTGTTGCCCACGCTGCCTTGTGACCGCCACCAAGACTTGGCACACCAGACATGCCTTCACTACAGTACAGCACTGTGCTCGCATGGCATGTGACGAAGCACCACGACACCTTCTGCACACCAAGTGTTGCGCTCCTTCGGCAGTGGGCCAGGGCCGCTGTCTTCCTCCTCGCAGGTGCGCAGATGGCGGCGTGGAAAGTGCCATTGGGTGAGAGGTGAGGAGAAGAGGAGAAAGAAGGTGTGCACAGGAGAAGAGGCGAGGCGAGGCGAGGCGAGTCGAGGCGAGGGGATGGACGAGGTGGGGGGGAAGGGGGGTTGGTGGCGGCGGCGGTGGACGCGCCGGTGGTTCAGCGGTAGAATTCTCGCCTGCCACGCGGGTGACCCGGGTTCGACTCCCGGCCGGCGCATTGCCTCCCTCTTCCTCCCCCTCCTCTCCACCTACTTTTCGTAGGCACGCTTGCAATTCACCTCCTCGCGTGTCTCACTCGACGCCAAATCGCTGTTTTTGCGTTAATGGCGCTTTATCCTACTCTGCCACGTGAAGGCATTGGGGTCAATGCCATTTGCAAGGCTCAACTTCCTTCCTTCCATCAGTCAGCCGACTCCGCCACCCAACCACATACTTGCCGGTCGCTGCTGAAAGAAGCACAAAAGGTGGGTGTGACTGCAGAAGTGGCGCATTGCACTGTAATGCACTGCATCGCGCCGAACAGTAGATGATGCGCTGGAGCGAGGCGACGAGCACTCGCGTAGCTGCGAGAAGGCAGAAGGTTCCACCGAGATTTGAACTCGGGTCGCAGGATTCAGAGTCCTGAGTGCTAACCACTACACCATGGAACCATGCTTGCATTGGCGCATGCGCTAGCCATCGGCTGTATGCACCAACGACGTTGCCACCGAGGTGCCTCGCGGTGGCAGACGAACAGCACAAGGTGGGAAAGGCAGGAGGAGAGAGTACGTGCTAGGGAGCGTAAACACGTGCCCCTGGAGAGGCTCGAACTCTCGACCTCCGCATTATAAGTACGGCGCTCTATCCGACTAAGCTACAGGGGCTACGGTGATGCAACGCTGCACCACTACCACCACCGCTAATGCCATTCAACTCAATGCTACCCACCTACAAGGGCGTGTTGTGTTGTGTTGTGTTGTGTTGTGTTGTGTTGAGTGCTGCCATACGGCTTCATAACACAGTGGTGCAGCTTTACAGATGTGCAGCAAGTAGCGCAGGCCAATGGGCAACCGAGGGCAGCGCAGTGGAGAGGAGTGATGGCAGTGTAAGGGTAGCAGCCAGGTGGCTGGAGCAATGTGCATGTGGCATGAGGAGGATGGTGTGCGGAGTGGAGGAGTAGGCGACAGCAGACGAAGTGCCGCAGTGGCGCAACGGATAGCGCGTCTGGTTTCTACCCAGAAGGTTGTGGGTTCGAATCCCACTTGCGGTAGCTACGACGTTTGTGTGCGGTGAGGCACATTGTTAGCCTCCTTCCTTCCTTCTCAAAGCCTTCTCCCCTCCGAGTGCAAGCCTAATTGGTGTGTGTCTGTAACACCGCGCCTACGTGAGCGCATGTTGTGCATGACCACTCAACATCTCTCTTGCCTACGCCACCTGTCACCTCGTAGGCGCATGATAAGGTGAAGGTGTGTCTCGCGCACGTCTCATAGCGGCTCAGCCTCGTCGCCTAATTTATGCCGGCCTCTCAACCGTGGCGTGTGGAAAGAAAGTGTGAGCAAAGAAGTGTGGCCTAGGGCGAGTGGGGACGCGCTCAATTGGGAAGAGTGGGAAGAGGAGAGAGGATGTGAGAATAGAGTGAGCACTGACCCCGACGTGATTTGAACACGCAACCTTCTGATCTGGAGTCAGACGCGCTACCGTTGCGCCACGGAGTCGTGTTGCCCACGCTGCCTTGTGACCGCCACCAAGACTTGGCACACCAGACATGCCTTCACTACAGTACAGCACTGTGCTCGCATGGCATGTGACGAAGCACCACGACACCTTCTGCACACCAAGTGTTGCGCTCCTTCGGCAGTGGGCCAGGGCCGCTGTCTTCCTCCTCGCAGGTGCGCAGATGGCGGCGTGGAAAGTGCCATTGGGTGAGAGGTGAGGAGAAGAGGAGAAAGAAGGTGTGCACAGGAGAAGAGGCGAGGCGAGGCGAGGCGAGTCGAGGCGAGGGGATGGACGAGGTGGGGGGGAAGGGGGGTTGGTGGCGGCGGCGGTGGACGCGCCGGTGGTTCAGCGGTAGAATTCTCGCCTGCCACGCGGGTGACCCGGGTTCGACTCCCGGCCGGCGCATTGCCTCCCTCTTCCTCCCCCTCCTCTCCACCTACTTTCGTAGGCACGCTTGCAATTCACCTCCTCGCGTGTCTCACTCGACGCCAAATCGCTGTTTTTGCGTTAATGGCGCTTTATCCTACTCTGCCACGTGAAGGCATTGGGGTCAATGCCATTTGCAAGGCTCAACTTCCTTCCTTCCATCAGTCAGCCGACTCCGCCACCCAACCACATACTTGCCGGTCGCTGCTGAAAGAAGCACAAAAGGTGGGTGTGACTGCAGAAGTGGCGCATTGCACTGTAATGCACTGCATCGCGCCGAACAGTAGATGATGCGCTGGAGCGAGGCGACGAGCACTCGCGTAGCTGCGAGAAGGCAGAAGGTTCCACCGAGATTTGAACTCGGGTCGCAGGATTCAGAGTCCTGAGTGCTAACCACTACACCATGGAACCATGCTTGCATTGGCGCATGCGCTAGCCATCGGCTGTATGCACCAACGACGTTGCCACCGAGGTGCCTCGCGGTGGCAGACGAACAGCACAAGGTGGGAAAGGCAGGAGGAGAGAGTACGTGCTAGGGAGCGTAAACACGTGCCCCTGGAGAGGCTCGAACTCTCGACCTCCGCATTATAAGTACGGCGCTCTATCCGACTAAGCTACAGGGGCTACGGTGATGCAACGCTGCACCACTACCACCACCGCTAATGCCATTCAACTCAATGCTACCCACCTACAAGGGCGTGTTGTGTTGTGTTGTGTTGTGTTGTGTTGTGTTGAGTGCTGCCATACGGCTTCATAACACAGTGGTGCAGCTTTACAGATGTGCAGCAAGTAGCGCAGGCCAATGGGCAACCGAGGGCAGCGCAGTGGAGAGGAGTGATGGCAGTGTAAGGGTAGCAGCCAGGTGGCTGGAGCAATGTGCATGTGGCATGAGGAGGATGGTGTGCGGAGTGGAGGAGTAGGCGACAGCAGACGAAGTGCCGCAGTGGCGCAACGGATAGCGCGTCTGGTTTCTACCCAGAAGGTTGTGGGTTCGAATCCCACTTGCGGTAGCTACGACGTTTGTGTGCGGTGAGGCACATTGTTAGCCTCCTTCCTTCCTTCTCAAAGCCTTCTCCCCTCCGAGTGCAAGCCTAATTGGTGTGTGTCTGTAACACCGCGCCTACGTGAGCGCATGTTGTGCATGACCACTCAACATCTCTCTTGCCTACGCCACCTGTCACCTCGTAGGCGCATGATAAGGTGAAGGTGTGTCTCGCGCACGTCTCATAGCGGCTCAGCCTCGTCGCCTAATTTATGCCGGCCTCTCAACCGTGGCGTGTGGAAAGAAAGTGTGAGCAAAGAAGTGTGGCCTAGGGCGAGTGGGGACGCGCTCAATTGGGAAGAGTGGGAAGAGGAGAGAGGATGTGAGAATAGAGTGAGCACTGACCCCGACGTGATTTGAACACGCAACCTTCTGATCTGGAGTCAGACGCGCTACCGTTGCGCCACGGAGTCGTGTTGCCCACGCTGCCTTGTGACCGCCACCAAGACTTGGCACACCAGACATGCCTTCACTACAGTACAGCACTGTGCTCGCATGGCATGTGACGAAGCACCACGACACCTTCTGCACACCAAGTGTTGCGCTCCTTCGGCAGTGGGCCAGGGCCGCTGTCTTCCTCCTCGCAGGTGCGCAGATGGCGGCGTGGAAAGTGCCATTGGGTGAGAGGTGAGGAGAAGAGGAGAAAGAAGGTGTGCACAGGAGAAGAGGCGAGGCGAGGCGAGGCGAGTCGAGGCGAGGGGATGGACGAGGTGGGGGGGAAGGGGGGTTGGTGGCGGCGGCGGTGGACGCGCCGGTGGTTCAGCGGTAGAATTCTCGCCTGCCACGCGGGTGACCCGGGTTCGACTCCCGGCCGGCGCATTGCCTCCCTCTTCCTCCCCCTCCTCTCCACCTACCTTTCGTAGGCACGCTTGCAATTCACCTCCTCGCGTGTCTCACTCGACGCCAAATCGCTGTTTTTGCGTTAATGGCGCTTTATCCTACTCTGCCACGTGAAGGCATTGGGGTCAATGCCATTTGCAAGGCTCAACTTCCTTCCTTCCATCAGTCAGCCGACTCCGCCACCCAACCACATACTTGCCGGTCGCTGCTGAAAGAAGCACAAAAGGTGGGTGTGACTGCAGAAGTGGCGCATTGCACTGTAATGCACTGCATCGCGCCGAACAGTAGATGATGCGCTGGAGCGAGGCGACGAGCACTCGCGTAGCTGCGAGAAGGCAGAAGGTTCCACCGAGATTTGAACTCGGGTCGCAGGATTCAGAGTCCTGAGTGCTAACCACTACACCATGGAACCATGCTTGCATTGGCGCATGCGCTAGCCATCGGCTGTATGCACCAACGACGTTGCCACCGAGGTGCCTCGCGGTGGCAGACGAACAGCACAAGGTGGGAAAGGCAGGAGGAGAGAGTACGTGCTAGGGAGCGTAAACACGTGCCCCTGGAGAGGCTCGAACTCTCGACCTCCGCATTATAAGTACGGCGCTCTATCCGACTAAGCTACAGGGGCTACGGTGATGCAACGCTGCACCACTACCACCACCGCTAATGCCATTCAACTCAATGCTACCCACCTACAAGGGCGTGTTGTGTTGTGTTGTGTTGTGTTGTGTTGAGTGCTGCCATACGGCTTCATAACACAGTGGTGCAGCTTTACAGATGTGCAGCAAGTAGCGCAGGCCAATGGGCAACCGAGGGCAGCGCAGTGGAGAGGAGTGATGGCAGTGTAAGGGTAGCAGCCAGGTGGCTGGAGCAATGTGCATGTGGCATGAGGAGGATGGTGTGCGGAGTGGAGGAGTAGGCGACAGCAGACGAAGTGCCGCAGTGGCGCAACGGATAGCGCGTCTGGTTTCTACCCAGAAGGTTGTGGGTTCGAATCCCACTTGCGGTAGCTACGACGTTTGTGTGCGGTGAGGCACATTGTTAGCCTCCTTCCTTCCTTCTCAAAGCCTTCTCCCCTCCGAGTGCAAGCCTAATTGGTGTGTGTCTGTAACACCGCGCCTACGTGAGCGCATGTTGTGCATGACCACTCAACATCTCTCTTGCCTACGCCACCTGTCACCTCGTAGGCGCATGATAAGGTGAAGGTGTGTCTCGCGCACGTCTCATAGCGGCTCAGCCTCGTCGCCTAATTTATGCCGGCCTCTCAACCGTGGCGTGTGGAAAGAAAGTGTGAGCAAAGAAGTGTGGCCTAGGGCGAGTGGGGACGCGCTCAATTGGGAAGAGTGGGAAGAGGAGAGAGGATGTGAGAATAGAGTGAGCACTGACCCCGACGTGATTTGAACACGCAACCTTCTGATCTGGAGTCAGACGCGCTACCGTTGCGCCACGGAGTCGTGTTGCCCACGCTGCCTTGTGACCGCCACCAAGACTTGGCACACCAGACATGCCTTCACTACAGTACAGCACTGTGCTCGCATGGCATGTGACGAAGCACCACGACACCTTCTGCACACCAAGTGTTGCGCTCCTTCGGCAGTGGGCCAGGGCCGCTGTCTTCCTCCTCGCAGGTGCGCAGATGGCGGCGTGGAAAGTGCCATTGGGTGAGAGGTGAGGAGAAGAGGAGAAAGAAGGTGTGCACAGGAGAAGAGGCGAGGCGAGGCGAGGCGAGTCGAGGCGAGGGGATGGACGAGGTGGGGGGGAAGGGGGGTTGGTGGCGGCGGCGGTGGACGCGCCGGTGGTTCAGCGGTAGAATTCTCGCCTGCCACGCGGGTGACCCGGGTTCGACTCCCGGCCGGCGCATTGCCTCCCTCTTCCTCCCCCTCCTCTCCACCTACCTTTCGTAGGCACGCTTGCAATTCACCTCCTCGCGTGTCTCACTCGACGCCAAATCGCTGTTTTTGCGTTAATGGCGCTTTATCCTACTCTGCCACGTGAAGGCATTGGGGTCAATGCCATTTGCAAGGCTCAACTTCCTTCCTTCCATCAGTCAGCCGACTCCGCCACCCAACCACATACTTGCCGGTCGCTGCTGAAAGAAGCACAAAAGGTGGGTGTGACTGCAGAAGTGGCGCATTGCACTGTAATGCACTGCATCGCGCCGAACAGTAGATGATGCGCTGGAGCGAGGCGACGAGCACTCGCGTAGCTGCGAGAAGGCAGAAGGTTCCACCGAGATTTGAACTCGGGTCGCAGGATTCAGAGTCCTGAGTGCTAACCACTACACCATGGAACCATGCTTGCATTGGCGCATGCGCTAGCCATCGGCTGTATGCACCAACGACGTTGCCACCGAGGTGCCTCGCGGTGGCAGACGAACAGCACAAGGTGGGAAAGGCAGGAGGAGAGAGTACGTGCTAGGGAGCGTAAACACGTGCCCCTGGAGAGGCTCGAACTCTCGACCTCCGCATTATAAGTACGGCGCTCTATCCGACTAAGCTACAGGGGCTACGGTGATGCAACGCTGCACCACTACCACCACCGCTAATGCCATTCAACTCAATGCTACCCACCTACAAGGGCGTGTTGTGTTGTGTTGTGTTGTGTTGTGTTGAGTGCTGCCATACGGCTTCATAACACAGTGGTGCAGCTTTACAGATGTGCAGCAAGTAGCGCAGGCCAATGGGCAACCGAGGGCAGCGCAGTGGAGAGGAGTGATGGCAGTGTAAGGGTAGCAGCCAGGTGGCTGGAGCAATGTGCATGTGGCATGAGGAGGATGGTGTGCGGAGTGGAGGAGTAGGCGACAGCAGACGAAGTGCCGCAGTGGCGCAACGGATAGCGCGTCTGGTTTCTACCCAGAAGGTTGTGGGTTCGAATCCCACTTGCGGTAGCTACGACGTTTGTGTGCGGTGAGGCACATTGTTAGCCTCCTTCCTTCCTTCTCAAAGCCTTCTCCCCTCCGAGTGCAAGCCTAATTGGTGTGTGTCTGTAACACCGCGCCTACGTGAGCGCATGTTGTGCATGACCACTCAACATCTCTCTTGCCTACGCCACCTGTCACCTCGTAGGCGCATGATAAGGTGAAGGTGTGTCTCGCGCACGTCTCATAGCGGCTCAGCCTCGTCGCCTAATTTATGCCGGCCTCTCAACCGTGGCGTGTGGAAAGAAAGTGTGAGCAAAGAAGTGTGGCCTAGGGCGAGTGGGGACGCGCTCAATTGGGAAGAGTGGGAAGAGGAGAGAGGATGTGAGAATAGAGTGAGCACTGACCCCGACGTGATTTGAACACGCAACCTTCTGATCTGGAGTCAGACGCGCTACCGTTGCGCCACGGAGTCGTGTTGCCCACGCTGCCTTGTGACCGCCACCAAGACTTGGCACACCAGACATGCCTTCACTACAGTACAGCACTGTGCTCGCATGGCATGTGACGAAGCACCACGACACCTTCTGCACACCAAGTGTTGCGCTCCTTCGGCAGTGGGCCAGGGCCGCTGTCTTCCTCCTCGCAGGTGCGCAGATGGCGGCGTGGAAAGTGCCATTGGGTGAGAGGTGAGGAGAAGAGGAGAAAGAAGGTGTGCACAGGAGAAGAGGCGAGGCGAGGCGAGGCGAGTCGAGGCGAGGGGATGGACGAGGTGGGGGGGAAGGGGGGTTGGTGGCGGCGGCGGTGGACGCGCCGGTGGTTCAGCGGTAGAATTCTCGCCTGCCACGCGGGTGACCCGGGTTCGACTCCCGGCCGGCGCATTGCCTCCCTCTTCCTCCCCCTCCTCTCCACCTACTTTCGTAGGCACGCTTGCAATTCACCTCCTCGCGTGTCTCACTCGACGCCAAATCGCTGTTTTTGCGTTAATGGCGCTTTATCCTACTCTGCCACGTGAAGGCATTGGGGTCAATGCCATTTGCAAGGCTCAACTTCCTTCCTTCCATCAGTCAGCCGACTCCGCCACCCAACCACATACTTGCCGGTCGCTGCTGAAAGAAGCACAAAAGGTGGGTGTGACTGCAGAAGTGGCGCATTGCACTGTAATGCACTGCATCGCGCCGAACAGTAGATGATGCGCTGGAGCGAGGCGACGAGCACTCGCGTAGCTGCGAGAAGGCAGAAGGTTCCACCGAGATTTGAACTCGGGTCGCAGGATTCAGAGTCCTGAGTGCTAACCACTACACCATGGAACCATGCTTGCATTGGCGCATGCGCTAGCCATCGGCTGTATGCACCAACGACGTTGCCACCGAGGTGCCTCGCGGTGGCAGACGAACAGCACAAGGTGGGAAAGGCAGGAGGAGAGAGTACGTGCTAGGGAGCGTAAACACGTGCCCCTGGAGAGGCTCGAACTCTCGACCTCCGCATTATAAGTACGGCGCTCTATCCGACTAAGCTACAGGGGCTACGGTGATGCAACGCTGCACCACTACCACCACCGCTAATGCCATTCAACTCAATGCTACCCACCTACAAGGGCGTGTTGTGTTGTGTTGTGTTGTGTTGTGTTGAGTGCTGCCATACGGCTTCATAACACAGTGGTGCAGCTTTACAGATGTGCAGCAAGTAGCGCAGGCCAATGGGCAACCGAGGGCAGCGCAGTGGAGAGGAGTGATGGCAGTGTAAGGGTAGCAGCCAGGTGGCTGGAGCAATGTGCATGTGGCATGAGGAGGATGGTGTGCGGAGTGGAGGAGTAGGCGACAGCAGACGAAGTGCCGCAGTGGCGCAACGGATAGCGCGTCTGGTTTCTACCCAGAAGGTTGTGGGTTCGAATCCCACTTGCGGTAGCTACGACGTTTGTGTGCGGTGAGGCACATTGTTAGCCTCCTTCCTTCCTTCTCAAAGCCTTCTCCCCTCCGAGTGCAAGCCTAATTGGTGTGTGTCTGTAACACCGCGCCTACGTGAGCGCATGTTGTGCATGACCACTCAACATCTCTCTTGCCTACGCCACCTGTCACCTCGTAGGCGCATGATAAGGTGAAGGTGTGTCTCGCGCACGTCTCATAGCGGCTCAGCCTCGTCGCCTAATTTATGCCGGCCTCTCAACCGTGGCGTGTGGAAAGAAAGTGTGAGCAAAGAAGTGTGGCCTAGGGCGAGTGGGGACGCGCTCAATTGGGAAGAGTGGGAAGAGGAGAGAGGATGTGAGAATAGAGTGAGCACTGACCCCGACGTGATTTGAACACGCAACCTTCTGATCTGGAGTCAGACGCGCTACCGTTGCGCCACGGAGTCGTGTTGCCCACGCTGCCTTGTGACCGCCACCAAGACTTGGCACACCAGACATGCCTTCACTACAGTACAGCACTGTGCTCGCATGGCATGTGACGAAGCACCACGACACCTTCTGCACACCAAGTGTTGCGCTCCTTCGGCAGTGGGCCAGGGCCGCTGTCTTCCTCCTCGCAGGTGCGCAGATGGCGGCGTGGAAAGTGCCATTGGGTGAGAGGTGAGGAGAAGAGGAGAAAGAAGGTGTGCACAGGAGAAGAGGCGAGGCGAGGCGAGGCGAGTCGAGGCGAGGGGATGGACGAGGTGGGGGGGAAGGGGGGTTGGTGGCGGCGGCGGTGGACGCGCCGGTGGTTCAGCGGTAGAATTCTCGCCTGCCACGCGGGTGACCCGGGTTCGACTCCCGGCCGGCGCATTGCCTCCCTCTTCCTCCCCCTCCTCTCCACCTACCTTTCGTAGGCACGCTTGCAATTCACCTCCTCGCGTGTCTCACTCGACGCCAAATCGCTGTTTTTGCGTTAATGGCGCTTTATCCTACTCTGCCACGTGAAGGCATTGGGGTCAATGCCATTTGCAAGGCTCAACTTCCTTCCTTCCATCAGTCAGCCGACTCCGCCACCCAACCACATACTTGCCGGTCGCTGCTGAAAGAAGCACAAAAGGTGGGTGTGACTGCAGAAGTGGCGCATTGCACTGTAATGCACTGCATCGCGCCGAACAGTAGATGATGCGCTGGAGCGAGGCGACGAGCACTCGCGTAGCTGCGAGAAGGCAGAAGGTTCCACCGAGATTTGAACTCGGGTCGCAGGATTCAGAGTCCTGAGTGCTAACCACTACACCATGGAACCATGCTTGCATTGGCGCATGCGCTAGCCATCGGCTGTATGCACCAACGACGTTGCCACCGAGGTGCCTCGCGGTGGCAGACGAACAGCACAAGGTGGGAAAGGCAGGAGGAGAGAGTACGTGCTAGGGAGCGTAAACACGTGCCCCTGGAGAGGCTCGAACTCTCGACCTCCGCATTATAAGTACGGCGCTCTATCCGACTAAGCTACAGGGGCTACGGTGATGCAACGCTGCACCACTACCACCACCGCTAATGCCATTCAACTCAATGCTACCCACCTACAAGGGCGTGTTGTGTTGTGTTGTGTTGTGTTGTGTTGTGTTGAGTGCTGCCATACGGCTTCATAACACAGTGGTGCAGCTTTACAGATGTGCAGCAAGTAGCGCAGGCCAATGGGCAACCGAGGGCAGCGCAGTGGAGAGGAGTGATGGCAGTGTAAGGGTAGCAGCCAGGTGGCTGGAGCAATGTGCATGTGGCATGAGGAGGATGGTGTGCGGAGTGGAGGAGTAGGCGACAGCAGACGAAGTGCCGCAGTGGCGCAACGGATAGCGCGTCTGGTTTCTACCCAGAAGGTTGTGGGTTCGAATCCCACTTGCGGTAGCTACGACGTTTGTGTGCGGTGAGGCACATTGTTAGCCTCCTTCCTTCCTTCTCAAAGCCTTCTCCCCTCCGAGTGCAAGCCTAATTGGTGTGTGTCTGTAACACCGCGCCTACGTGAGCGCATGTTGTGCATGACCACTCAACATCTCTCTTGCCTACGCCACCTGTCACCACCTGTCACCTCGTAGGCGCATGATAAGGTGAAGGTGTGTCTCGCGCACGTCTCATAGCGGCTCAGCCTCGTCGCCTAATTTATGCCGGCCTCTCAACCGTGGCGTGTGGAAAGAAAGTGTGAGCAAAGAAGTGTGGCCTAGGGCGAGTGGGGACGCGCTCAATTGGGAAGAGTGGGAAGAGGAGAGAGGATGTGAGAATAGAGTGAGCACTGACCCCGACGTGATTTGAACACGCAACCTTCTGATCTGGAGTCAGACGCGCTACCGTTGCGCCACGGAGTCGTGTTGCCCACGCTGCCTTGTGACCGCCACCAAGACTTGGCACACCAGACATGCCTTCACTACAGTACAGCACTGTGCTCGCATGGCATGTGACGAAGCACCACGACACCTTCTGCACACCAAGTGTTGCGCTCCTTCGGCAGTGGGCCAGGGCCGCTGTCTTCCTCCTCGCAGGTGCGCAGATGGCGGCGTGGAAAGTGCCATTGGGTGAGAGGTGAGGAGAAGAGGAGAAAGAAGGTGTGCACAGGAGAAGAGGCGAGGCGAGGCGAGGCGAGTCGAGGCGAGGGGATGGACGAGGTGGGGGGGAAGGGGGGTTGGTGGCGGCGGCGGTGGAC
Organism: Taenia pisiformis; assembly: GCA_023968675.1. NCBI lineage: Eukaryota > Metazoa > Platyhelminthes > Cestoda > Cyclophyllidea > Taeniidae > Taenia > Taenia pisiformis. The sequence continues at coordinate 3,467,449 of CM043739.1, read as the reverse complement.
GCGCCGGTGGTTCAGCGGTAGAATTCTCGCCTGCCACGCGGGTGACCCGGGTTCGACTCCCGGCCGGCGCATTGCCTCCCTCTTCCTCCCCCTCCTCTCCACCTACTTTTCGTAGGCACGCTTGCAATTCACCTCCTCGCGTGTCTCACTCGACGCCAAATCGCTGTTTTTGCGTTAATGGCGCTTTATCCTACTCTGCCACGTGAAGGCATTGGGGTCAATGCCATTTGCAAGGCTCAACTTCCTTCCTTCCATCAGTCAGCCGACTCCGCCACCCAACCACATACTTGCCGGTCGCTGCTGAAAGAAGCACAAAAGGTGGGTGTGACTGCAGAAGTGGCGCATTGCACTGTAATGCACTGCATCGCGCCGAACAGTAGATGATGCGCTGGAGCGAGGCGGCGAGCACTCGCGTAGCTGCGAGAAGGCAGAAGGTTCCACCGAGATTTGAACTCGGGTCGCAGGATTCAGAGTCCTGAGTGCTAACCACTACACCATGGAACCATGCTTGCATTGGCGCATGCGCTAGCCATCGGCTGTATGCACCAACGACGTTGCCACCGAGGTGCCTCGCGGTGGCAGACGAACAGCACAAGGTGGGAAAGGCAGGAGGAGAGAGTACGTGCTAGGGAGCGTAAACACGTGCCCCTGGAGAGGCTCGAACTCTCGACCTCCGCATTATAAGTACGGCGCTCTATCCGACTAAGCTACAGGGGCTACGGTGATGCAACGCTGCACCACTACCACCACCGCTAATGCCATTCAACTCAATGCTACCCACCTACAAGGGCGTGTTGTGTTGTGTTGTGTTGTGTTGTGTTGAGTGCTGCCATACGGCTTCATAACACAGTGGTGCAGCTTTACAGATGTGCAGCAAGTAGCGCAGGCCAATGGGCAACCGAGGGCAGCGCAGTGGAGAGGAGTGATGGCAGTGTAAGGGTAGCAGCCAGGTGGCTGGAGCAATGTGCATGTGGCATGAGGAGGATGGTGTGCGGAGTGGAGGAGTAGGCGACAGCAGACGAAGTGCCGCAGTGGCGCAACGGATAGCGCGTCTGGTTTCTACCCAGAAGGTTGTGGGTTCGAATCCCACTTGCGGTAGCTACGACGTTTGTGTGCGGTGAGGCACATTGTTAGCCTCCTTCCTTCCTTCTCAAAGCCTTCTCCCCTCCGAGTGCAAGCCTAATTGGTGTGTGTCTGTAACACCGCGCCTACGTGAGCGCATGTTGTGCATGACCACTCAACATCTCTCTTGCCTACGCCACCTGTCACCTCGTAGGCGCATGATAAGGTGAAGGTGTGTCTCGCGCACGTCTCATAGCGGCTCAGCCTCGTCGCCTAATTTATGCCGGCCTCTCAACCGTGGCGTGTGGAAAGAAAGTGTGAGCAAAGAAGTGTGGCCTAGGGCGAGTGGGGACGCGCTCAATTGGGAAGAGTGGGAAGAGGAGAGAGGATGTGAGAATAGAGTGAGCACTGACCCCGACGTGATTTGAACACGCAACCTTCTGATCTGGAGTCAGACGCGCTACCGTTGCGCCACGGAGTCGTGTTGCCCACGCTGCCTTGTGACCGCCACCAAGACTTGGCACACCAGACATGCCTTCACTACAGTACAGCACTGTGCTCGCATGGCATGTGACGAAGCACCACGACACCTTCTGCACACCAAGTGTTGCGCTCCTTCGGCAGTGGGCCAGGGCCGCTGTCTTCCTCCTCGCAGGTGCGCAGATGGCGGCGTGGAAAGTGCCATTGGGTGAGAGGTGAGGAGAAGAGGAGAAAGAAGGTGTGCACAGGAGAAGAGGCGAGGCGAGGCGAGGCGAGGCGAGTCGAGGCGAGGGGATGGACGAGGTGGGGGGGAAGGGGGGTTGGTGGCGGCGGCGGTGGACGCGCCGGTGGTTCAGCGGTAGAATTCTCGCCTGCCACGCGGGTGACCCGGGTTCGACTCCCGGCCGGCGCATTGCCTCCCTCTTCCTCCCCCTCCTCTCCACCTACTTTTCGTAGGCACGCTTGCAATTCACCTCCTCGCGTGTCTCACTCGACGCCAAATCGCTGTTTTTGCGTTAATGGCGCTTTATCCTACTCTGCCACGTGAAGGCATTGGGGTCAATGCCATTTGCAAGGCTCAACTTCCTTCCTTCCATCAGTCAGCCGACTCCGCCACCCAACCACATACTTGCCGGTCGCTGCTGAAAGAAGCACAAAAGGTGGGTGTGACTGCAGAAGTGGCGCATTGCACTGTAATGCACTGCATCGCGCCGAACAGTAGATGATGCGCTGGAGCGAGGCGGCGAGCACTCGCGTAGCTGCGAGAAGGCAGAAGGTTCCACCGAGATTTGAACTCGGGTCGCAGGATTCAGAGTCCTGAGTGCTAACCACTACACCATGGAACCATGCTTGCATTGGCGCATGCGCTAGCCATCGGCTGTATGCACCAACGACGTTGCCACCGAGGTGCCTCGCGGTGGCAGACGAACAGCACAAGGTGGGAAAGGCAGGAGGAGAGAGTACGTGCTAGGGAGCGTAAACACGTGCCCCTGGAGAGGCTCGAACTCTCGACCTCCGCATTATAAGTACGGCGCTCTATCCGACTAAGCTACAGGGGCTACGGTGATGCAACGCTGCACCACTACCACCACCGCTAATGCCATTCAACTCAATGCTACCCACCTACAAGGGCGTGTTGTGTTGTGTTGTGTTGTGTTGTGTTGTGTTGAGTGCTGCCATACGGCTTCATAACACAGTGGTGCAGCTTTACAGATGTGCAGCAAGTAGCGCAGGCCAATGGGCAACCGAGGGCAGCGCAGTGGAGAGGAGTGATGGCAGTGTAAGGGTAGCAGCCAGGTGGCTGGAGCAATGTGCATGTGGCATGAGGAGGATGGTGTGCGGAGTGGAGGAGTAGGCGACAGCAGACGAAGTGCCGCAGTGGCGCAACGGATAGCGCGTCTGGTTTCTACCCAGAAGGTTGTGGGTTCGAATCCCACTTGCGGTAGCTACGACGTTTGTGTGCGGTGAGGCACATTGTTAGCCTCCTTCCTTCCTTCTCAAAGCCTTCTCCCCTCCGAGTGCAAGCCTAATTGGTGTGTGTCTGTAACACCGCGCCTACGTGAGCGCATGTTGTGCATGACCACTCAACATCTCTCTTGCCTACGCCACCTGTCACCACCTGTCACCTCGTAGGCGCATGATAAGGTGAAGGTGTGTCTCGCGCACGTCTCATAGCGGCTCAGCCTCGTCGCCTAATTTATGCCGGCCTCTCAACCGTGGCGTGTGGAAAGAAAGTGTGAGCAAAGAAGTGTGGCCTAGGGCGAGTGGGGACGCGCTCAATTGGGAAGAGTGGGAAGAGGAGAGAGGATGTGAGAATAGAGTGAGCACTGACCCCGACGTGATTTGAACACGCAACCTTCTGATCTGGAGTCAGACGCGCTACCGTTGCGCCACGGAGTCGTGTTGCCCACGCTGCCTTGTGACCGCCACCAAGACTTGGCACACCAGACATGCCTTCACTACAGTACAGCACTGTGCTCGCATGGCATGTGACGAAGCACCACGACACCTTCTGCACACCAAGTGTTGCGCTCCTTCGGCAGTGGGCCAGGGCCGCTGTCTTCCTCCTCGCAGGTGCGCAGATGGCGGCGTGGAAAGTGCCATTGGGTGAGAGGTGAGGAGAAGAGGAGAAAGAAGGTGTGCACAGGAGAAGAGGCGAGGCGAGGCGAGGCGAGGCGAGTCGAGGCGAGGGGATGGACGAGGTGGGGGGGAAGGGGGGTTGGTGGCGGCGGCGGTGGACGCGCCGGTGGTTCAGCGGTAGAATTCTCGCCTGCCACGCGGGTGACCCGGGTTCGACTCCCGGCCGGCGCATTGCCTCCCTCTTCCTCCCCCTCCTCTCCACCTACTTTTCGTAGGCACGCTTGCAATTCACCTCCTCGCGTGTCTCACTCGACGCCAAATCGCTGTTTTTGCGTTAATGGCGCTTTATCCTACTCTGCCACGTGAAGGCATTGGGGTCAATGCCATTTGCAAGGCTCAACTTCCTTCCTTCCATCAGTCAGCCGACTCCGCCACCCAACCACATACTTGCCGGTCGCTGCTGAAAGAAGCACAAAAGGTGGGTGTGACTGCAGAAGTGGCGCATTGCACTGTAATGCACTGCATCGCGCCGAACAGTAGATGATGCGCTGGAGCGAGGCGGCGAGCACTCGCGTAGCTGCGAGAAGGCAGAAGGTTCCACCGAGATTTGAACTCGGGTCGCAGGATTCAGAGTCCTGAGTGCTAACCACTACACCATGGAACCATGCTTGCATTGGCGCATGCGCTAGCCATCGGCTGTATGCACCAACGACGTTGCCACCGAGGTGCCTCGCGGTGGCAGACGAACAGCACAAGGTGGGAAAGGCAGGAGGAGAGAGTACGTGCTAGGGAGCGTAAACACGTGCCCCTGGAGAGGCTCGAACTCTCGACCTCCGCATTATAAGTACGGCGCTCTATCCGACTAAGCTACAGGGGCTACGGTGATGCAACGCTGCACCACTACCACCACCGCTAATGCCATTCAACTCAATGCTACCCACCTACAAGGGCGTGTTGTGTTGTGTTGTGTTGTGTTGTGTTGTGTTGAGTGCTGCCATACGGCTTCATAACACAGTGGTGCAGCTTTACAGATGTGCAGCAAGTAGCGCAGGCCAATGGGCAACCGAGGGCAGCGCAGTGGAGAGGAGTGATGGCAGTGTAAGGGTAGCAGCCAGGTGGCTGGAGCAATGTGCATGTGGCATGAGGAGGATGGTGTGCGGAGTGGAGGAGTAGGCGACAGCAGACGAAGTGCCGCAGTGGCGCAACGGATAGCGCGTCTGGTTTCTACCCAGAAGGTTGTGGGTTCGAATCCCACTTGCGGTAGCTACGACGTTTGTGTGCGGTGAGGCACATTGTTAGCCTCCTTCCTTCCTTCTCAAAGCCTTCTCCCCTCCGAGTGCAAGCCTAATTGGTGTGTGTCTGTAACACCGCGCCTACGTGAGCGCATGTTGTGCATGACCACTCAACATCTCTCTTGCCTACGCCACCTGTCACCACCTGTCACCTCGTAGGCGCATGATAAGGTGAAGGTGTGTCTCGCGCACGTCTCATAGCGGCTCAGCCTCGTCGCCTAATTTATGCCGGCCTCTCAACCGTGGCGTGTGGAAAGAAAGTGTGAGCAAAGAAGTGTGGCCTAGGGCGAGTGGGGACGCGCTCAATTGGGAAGAGTGGGAAGAGGAGAGAGGATGTGAGAATAGAGTGAGCACTGACCCCGACGTGATTTGAACACGCAACCTTCTGATCTGGAGTCAGACGCGCTACCGTTGCGCCACGGAGTCGTGTTGCCCACGCTGCCTTGTGACCGCCACCAAGACTTGGCACACCAGACATGCCTTCACTACAGTACAGCACTGTGCTCGCATGGCATGTGACGAAGCACCACGACACCTTCTGCACACCAAGTGTTGCGCTCCTTCGGCAGTGGGCCAGGGCCGCTGTCTTCCTCCTCGCAGGTGCGCAGATGGCGGCGTGGAAAGTGCCATTGGGTGAGAGGTGAGGAGAAGAGGAGAAAGAAGGTGTGCACAGGAGAAGAGGCGAGGCGAGGCGAGGCGAGGCGAGTCGAGGCGAGGGGATGGACGAGGTGGGGGGGAAGGGGGGTTGGTGGCGGCGGCGGTGGACGCGCCGGTGGTTCAGCGGTAGAATTCTCGCCTGCCACGCGGGTGACCCGGGTTCGACTCCCGGCCGGCGCATTGCCTCCCTCTTCCTCCCCCTCCTCTCCACCTACTTTTCGTAGGCACGCTTGCAATTCACCTCCTCGCGTGTCTCACTCGACGCCAAATCGCTGTTTTTGCGTTAATGGCGCTTTATCCTACTCTGCCACGTGAAGGCATTGGGGTCAATGCCATTTGCAAGGCTCAACTTCCTTCCTTCCATCAGTCAGCCGACTCCGCCACCCAACCACATACTTGCCGGTCGCTGCTGAAAGAAGCACAAAAGGTGGGTGTGACTGCAGAAGTGGCGCATTGCACTGTAATGCACTGCATCGCGCCGAACAGTAGATGATGCGCTGGAGCGAGGCGGCGAGCACTCGCGTAGCTGCGAGAAGGCAGAAGGTTCCACCGAGATTTGAACTCGGGTCGCAGGATTCAGAGTCCTGAGTGCTAACCACTACACCATGGAACCATGCTTGCATTGGCGCATGCGCTAGCCATCGGCTGTATGCACCAACGACGTTGCCACCGAGGTGCCTCGCGGTGGCAGACGAACAGCACAAGGTGGGAAAGGCAGGAGGAGAGAGTACGTGCTAGGGAGCGTAAACACGTGCCCCTGGAGAGGCTCGAACTCTCGACCTCCGCATTATAAGTACGGCGCTCTATCCGACTAAGCTACAGGGGCTACGGTGATGCAACGCTGCACCACTACCACCACCGCTAATGCCATTCAACTCAATGCTACCCACCTACAAGGGCGTGTTGTGTTGTGTTGTGTTGTGTTGTGTTGTGTTGTGTTGAGTGCTGCCATACGGCTTCATAACACAGTGGTGCAGCTTTACAGATGTGCAGCAAGTAGCGCAGGCCAATGGGCAACCGAGGGCAGCGCAGTGGAGAGGAGTGATGGCAGTGTAAGGGTAGCAGCCAGGTGGCTGGAGCAATGTGCATGTGGCATGAGGAGGATGGTGTGCGGAGTGGAGGAGTAGGCGACAGCAGACGAAGTGCCGCAGTGGCGCAACGGATAGCGCGTCTGGTTTCTACCCAGAAGGTTGTGGGTTCGAATCCCACTTGCGGTAGCTACGACGTTTGTGTGCGGTGAGGCACATTGTTAGCCTCCTTCCTTCCTTCTCAAAGCCTTCTCCCCTCCGAGTGCAAGCCTAATTGGTGTGTGTCTGTAACACCGCGCCTACGTGAGCGCATGTTGTGCATGACCACTCAACATCTCTCTTGCCTACGCCACCTGTCCACCTGTCACCTCGTAGGCGCATGATAAGGTGAAGGTGTGTCTCGCGCACGTCTCATAGCGGCTCAGCCTCGTCGCCTAATTTATGCCGGCCTCTCAACCGTGGCGTGTGGAAAGAAAGTGTGAGCAAAGAAGTGTGGCCTAGGGCGAGTGGGGACGCGCTCAATTGGGAAGAGTGGGAAGAGGAGAGAGGATGTGAGAATAGAGTGAGCACTGACCCCGACGTGATTTGAACACGCAACCTTCTGATCTGGAGTCAGACGCGCTACCGTTGCGCCACGGAGTCGTGTTGCCCACGCTGCCTTGTGACCGCCACCAAGACTTGGCACACCAGACATGCCTTCACTACAGTACAGCACTGTGCTCGCATGGCATGTGACGAAGCACCACGACACCTTCTGCACACCAAGTGTTGCGCTCCTTCGGCAGTGGGCCAGGGCCGCTGTCTTCCTCCTCGCAGGTGCGCAGATGGCGGCGTGGAAAGTGCCATTGGGTGAGAGGTGAGGAGAAGAGGAGAAAGAAGGTGTGCACAGGAGAAGAGGCGAGGCGAGGCGATGCGAGGCGAGGCGAGGCGAGTCGAGGCGAGGGGATTGACGAGGTGGGGGGGAAGGGGGGTTGGTGGCGGCGGCGGTGGACGCGCCGGTGGTTCAGCGGTAGAATTCTCGCCTGCCACGCGGGTGACCCGGATTCGACTCCCGGCCGGCGCATTGCCTCCCTCTTCCTCCCCCTCCTCTCCACCTACTTTTCGTAGGCACGCTTGCAATTCACCTCCTCGCGTGTCTCACTCGACGCCAAATCGCTGTTTTTGCGTTAATGGCGCTTTATCCTACTCTGCCACGTGAAGGCATTGGGGTCAATGCCATTTGCAAGGCTCAACTTCCTTCCTTCCATCAGTCAGCCGACTCCGCCACCCAACCACATACTTGCCGGTCGCTGCTGAAAGAAGCACAAAAGGTGGGTGTGACTGCAGAAGTGGCGCATTGCACTGTAATGCACTGCATCGCGCCGAACAGTAGATGATGCGCTGGAGCGAGGCGGCGAGCACTCGCGTAGCTGCGAGAAGGCAGAAGGTTCCACCGAGATTTGAACTCGGGTCGCAGGATTCAGAGTCCTGAGTGCTAACCACTACACCATGGAACCATGCTTGCATTGGCGCATGCGCTAGCCATCGGCTGTATGCACCAACGACGTTGCCACCGAGGTGCCTCGCGGTGGCAGACGAACAGCACAAGGTGGGAAAGGCAGGAGGAGAGAGTACGTGCTAGGGAGCGTAAACACGTGCCCCTGGAGAGGCTCGAACTCTCGACCTCCGCATTATAAGTACGGCGCTCTATCCGACTAAGCTACAGGGGCTACGGTGATGCAACGCTGCACCACTACCACCACCGCTAATGCCATTCAACTCAATGCTACCCACCTACAAGTGCGTGTTGTGTTGTGTTGTGTTGTGTTGTGTTGTGTTGAGTGCTGCCATACGGCTTCATAACACAGTGGTGCAGCTTTACAGATGTGCAGCAAGTAGCGCAGGCCAATGGGCAACCGAGGGCAGCGCAGTGGAGAGGAGTGATGGCAGTGTAAGGGTAGCAGCCAGGTGGCTGGAGCAATGTGCATGTGGCATGAGGAGGATGGTGTGCGGAGTGGAGGAGTAGGCGACAGCAGACGAAGTGCCGCAGTGGCGCAACGGATAGCGCGTCTGGTTTCTACCCAGAAGGTTGTGGGTTCGAATCCCACTTGCGGTAGCTACGACGTTTGTGTGCGGTGAGGCACATTGTTAGCCTCCTTCCTTCCTTCTCAAAGCCTTCTCCCCTCCGAGTGCAAGCCTAATTGGTGTGTGTCTGTAACACCGCGCCTACGTGAGCGCATGTTGTGCATGACCACTCAACATCTCTCTTGCCTACGCCACCTGTCACCACCTGTCACCTCGTAGGCGCATGATAAGGTGAAGGTGTGTCTCGCGCACGTCTCATAGCGGCTCAGCCTCGTCGCCTAATTTATGTCGGCCTCTCAACCGTGGCGTGTGGAAAGAAAGTGTGAGCAAAGACGTTTGGCCGGCAGCAGGAAGGCAGTGTGGCCGACCCTCTCACCTACCTAAAATTGGCTGTAGTGTAGTGTACGCGATGGTTAGTGTTTCTCACTCTCATCGATGTAATGAATTTTTCTTTTATTTAAATTTCTGTATATAGCCAGTTCAGGTTTTGTTGTTTTGTTTTGTGCTCCTTTTATTTGGTTTATTCGTGACTTTTTTTCTTTTCTTAACATTATTCCTTTATTCTGAACCCCCTCCAGTGGTTTTCAATTTGGTGACGTGTATGTTTAATATTTGTGTTCCGGTGGGGTCGAAGTCAAAAGTCCACCTTTACTTTGGGCGCTCCTGTAGCGGCGCCTCTGTTCTCACTCCGGTGAATTTTTATTTCACCGTTTTAATACCGCCTCCACCATATACTGCAACGTTTTCTACCTTGTTGATGCTTTTCAATGTCTTGTAGAGGTTTTGTCATTTTATGCGGTTTTATGATGAGATTTCCTAATTTTTGCATTTTGGTCAATCTGCTATTGTTAGAATTCTTTCTTCTAGATTTGTTTGCAAATCTTCGTGGTGCTCTAGTTTAGTCCATCCTTTTGCTATCGGTTTACTGTGAACTCCAGCTCTTGATCTGCTAAGTTTTTCCCATAGATTGGTAGCTACGAGTACAGAAGTTGTTATGCCTTCCTTTACTGGGAAGCCTCTTTAACACAGTTTAAGCCCAACTAAATTTTAGCCGCAGAGTGCTCAACATGAAGGACCCTGACGGCCCAACCAAATCGCAAACGGCTTTTGTGGTATGGATAGCCGGTCTTGTCATATCAATGGCTATCTCACTCGCCTCCTGCCCTCAGGACTGGCACAGTCCGTAAGATCACGTTTGAGGTGGAAAACTACGTAAATTTTCACTCTCTTGCAGCGTCTGCACTACAAGCCGATTTACATTCGCCCTATTCCTGATGCCCGTTCTGCTCGCAGCGGCGGTCCTTGAACTCCTCCTTCACTTCCAGGGCAAGGTAAATAATCCACAAGAGACAACTTCCACCCATTAACCCCAGAGAAATTTTTACCAGTAATGCCACGCACGACAGTATGTCAATTCAATTGTAACGGCCCTTTGTAGAAATCAATGAACCACTCTTCTATTTTATCAACCTTTAATTATCACAATCCCAAGTGTGGCATTCAGGAGGCAATCGTGCAAAAGGAAAAGTTACATTCGTATCGAATAAACTCCAATGCTCATATATGTGTATCTGTGCATGAATTGTGGTCTAAAAAAGCGTGTTTTTGGATTCTAGCATCAAAAAGATTTGGTTTTCAAGACGGAGAGCCAGCCCACGGAGCCCCAGTGATAGCATGGGCGCACGCTACCATCGGAAACGCGATCCGCGAGAATGGAGCCGAGAAGTATTGGCGAGATGCGTATATTATACAAACAAGGGGATACAAAATATTAAATAAATACTTTCGACACCAAAATAGCATTTATGAGTGTAAACCGGCGCGATTCTTGTCCATGGCTTGACGCCGTGCTTCAGCACGCTTTGAAGTCCGCAAGGCGGCGGCACCAATACGTCCCCGCTCAGCAACCGTAGTTGCTGTGATACTAGCACGCCGACGCGGGTCGACGCGAGGAATGGTGAGAGAACTTTTGCGACGGGCTTCATCGTATGCCTTACGACGGTAGAATGCACTTTTGCCTTTTACCGTTACTACCGATGAGGGTGGAACTGACTTTAGAAGAGCTGTGAGGGACGAGAAGAAGGGAGGGTGGGGAAAGAGAGGCGCAGGATGTATGTAATTCAAGAACTGCCATTACTTACTGGAGGCTCGTCCCTTTACTATGTCCGGTGTTGATATCGAGTAAGAGGATGTCATTGGTGGCGATCCGAGGAACTGTATCCCTAAGAGAAATATGATTTGGGTATTGACGACGGTAAGTGGTGATGAAGATGAAGCCAGGGGAATATCTAGGCGTGTTTGTGCCGTCGTTAATGAGGTCAGATGAATTCAAAAACCAGAAGCACAAAATAACGGAAAAAATCGGCACCTAGCAGGGGAGAATCGCTACATTTAATATAAACTAAATGGTGGTGGGAGAGAAATGTGAGAATGCATGTGTAAGAAACAAGTTCCACTTACCTGAGACCTGTCGCCTTTCCTTTAAAGGTGGTGCCTTTTTCAAAGACGAGGATGTCCCAGGCACTGACAGGGAGAGCTGTTCGAGGCTTACTTCTAGAAGCCATGTTACAAAAACCAATTCAACATGGTGAACGGATTGAAGCCTTCAGAGCATAATGAAAAAGGCCTAATACGTCAATTTCTAAAGCAGCCCTTGCAGAGCCACCAGAGACCAATCACACAAAACACGTATCAAGTCTAGTGAACTAATTCAGCCACCAGCTAGCAAATGCAAGACAATTGGACTATCCAAACACGGAGGATCGTCAAATGCGGACAGAGAAACAAGGGCTAGTAGAACAGAGTGAGCTAAATAGTTCACGTACCGCAATTAATAGGCGCCCTTGTCCGACCACTGGCATCAAGAACGGGTGAAACTAGGCGTTCTCCATCACGGTTGGAGTCTAGGGAAAGATTACTGAAATAAGGCGACTTAGTATGTAGAAGCGAAAAGCAAAACGCTTAGAAAAGAAGCAGTCATACTACTTTCTGGATACAAAGCAGTTAAAGCAATTAAATAACTTCACGAAGGAAAACTTTGATGCTAATAGTCGGTTCTAATGAGCCAATATACCTTTCCGACCAATCACAGGAGTAAGAGAAGGGAAGGTCGCATCTATTAGCTACGAATAGAGAAATATTAGTAAGGCGGGCTGCCAGTCATACCTCGAAGGTGCGATTACAAATGGAAGAATCCTCTGTCAAACAGCTTTCGTCTGATACTTCAGTGCTCATCACAACACTCAGAAAACAGAGAAGCGATTTGGAGCCCGACAGCAAATAAGCAAGAAACTAAGATAATTAAACTATTGGCGGCCTGCTATTACATACTAAAACACATAATCGGTGAGAAGAAAAATTTTACTTATATTTACATTCGTCTACAATAATCACTTAACACTAGCCGAATTTTTAGAATCTGTCTAATGTCTTTTTGCCATTTCGTGCTCTGGTTGGCTCTTTGCTGCAAGTTTGGCCTTAAGCCCGATTCCCCATAGATATATGCAGTATAGACATAAAAATTACCAATCTAGCTTTAATTTGTTCAAAAGCAAGGACTGGCATGTCTGAATGCAGAGTTCAATGTTGGATGCATGATTGTATATGGTAAAAATTTTTCGTTTACAGTTACAATTTCATTTGTGCGTTTTTACTTAAAAATTAACAGGCAATTGAACTAACGTTAATAGGTCTGTTGTGGTGCATTGATGGTTTTAACACTCAACTTATTGTTCCGGTAGGATTCCAATAAAAGCGATTAATATGATTTCCAGTTACTTGCTTTGAGTTCATTATAAGTAGGCATTTTTTAATTCAAACTACTTAATTTACTGCGTTGTAGTCTTATAAGACTATCCAGGCTTGAATATTTTTATCAACTTAGAGCATTTTGTTTTGTTTAGTCATGCATTGTTTGACCTAAAACACCCACCCGAATCGTTTGTTTTGATGGTACATCTCACTTGTTGATGTTAGCCAGCTTACACCGAGTGGAACTGGGCTACCATGGGGGAATGCGGTGCTAACATCGATCACGACAATCAATCGACTCGTCCACCTCGTCAGCCTAAAAGAAAAACCTTTCTTGGCTTCCTGAAAAAGCCATCGAATGATAGTTCACATGCTCAAACCGAGTGTGAGACGGCTCTCAGACTTTACCTCAAGAGTTGTAATACGATCCCCAGAGGCGAGAGAAAAGACAAAAATGGTGGTACCGCCTCTGAAAAGGTGCGCAAAAGTACTTTGGGAAATAAATCAAAGGAACCAAATGAAATTTTCCCTCATGAAAAACCCGTGCAGATGGATTCAAATCCCAGATTAATTACCCCTTCGGGCTTGGAAAATCTCGGGAATACAGTTAGTGCTTCGTGCAAATATACCTTTTTTGCCTTTTTGTTTCTGCTTTTTATGGTTGTGCATTTTTATCCCCTTTATAACTTTTAGTGCTATCTCAACACCATTTTACAGTGCTTAAGATCTACAGAACTTATTCGTGACTATTGCAACAGCTATGATGACGTCTCCACCAAGCAGCTTAGATCGACTGGTGAATTATTCCGAAGTAGGCCACTAATTCGTTTGGCATTCGCATGTTTTCTTATATTTTTATAAAACTTTTTCTTTATCTCCACTTAATCACATTTTCATTACTAGCTTTTGCCGGACTAATTAAGAGAATGGAGTTAGTCAACAATGGTAGCATTGGATCAGGTACAATACAGAAGTTCAAAAATGCCTTCACGAGGTCCGTTCCTTGTTACGGCGGGAACCTGTGAGTTATTATTTATTAAAGCACTAGTTTTTTGTTATCGCTAATGCTAGAAAGTAAAGATTGTTGCAGCACGAAAGGAAATGATCTGGTTTTCCTTGACATGCACCTTTGAAATGTTTCGGTCAGCTGCATGAAGTGAGTGAAATGTGGTCAGCCTATGCATGTAACTTCAGCCAACAGGATGCCTCGGAATTTTTCACTTACTTACTGGACGGGCTGCATGAAGAGACAAAGGAGCGTCCACAGACTCCCGCCTCCGATGATACCAGCGCTGCAAGACTTGTTTCGACCGGGGCATCACCACCACCACCAACTATTTTACCATCCACATGCAAGAGACATTACAAGTTGCGAATGGGTGGACTTAAGCACAGCGAGAGCAGTAGAAAATTAACTGCGACCGACGAGAAGGACGGAGAGGCATGGCCCAAAAGTGGAGGCTTGTATCAGGCCAAATCTTTGTTTCGCAAGTGGTCAAGAGGGCGTCAACCAAAGGTACGCGCTGTGTCAATCAGCCGAGTTGACAGCCTCCAACTTGATGAAATCTGTCAGCCTGGCCTGTAAGTCAGCGAATTTTGGCCCATATTTTCTTCCAACGCATAGTATTCGGCTCAGAAGTCGTCAAGGCCCTATTCAGCTTGAATCCTTTTATTATTTGCCGAAACAATGTAGGGATGTGCGTTATTTTGCTTTTGTAGGTAGAATCAAATGCTCCTCTAATATCGCCTTTTCTCCCCTTTTCTAATTAGCGGTTCTGCCGAAACCACTGCCACGGAAAAGAGTTTTCTGAAAGGTAGGCCTTAAAGGCGATTAACTCAAGCACCTCTTAAACTGTTTGTCTTGCACAATGCTCACCTGTCTATCTGCTTGCCCTCCTTGTCCTGTAGATACCTTCGTAGGTCATTTGCAAACCCAAGTACGATGTCTCCAATGCAACAACCTCAGCACACGCGACGAGCTCTTCTGGAATCTGGCTCTTTGTGTCCCTGAGGTGAGGGTTCATCCGTCATTACTGTGGCACTTCTGTTCACCGAAATAGTTCCTGGCGATGACGCTCTGGATGTTGCTTAGAGTACTTCATGGAGACAGCCATTATAATGGGCATTCCTCTTTCCTTGAAGTGTTTCTTCCACTTCCAGTGGCATAGAGCAGTCGAATGTGAATCTATAGCCTGATTGCATTTCCTGGAGAATGGATGCACTGTTTCAGATATCTTCCGATAAGGAGAGCAAAGACAAGCCACAACGCCGGATTTCCTCCTCTTCAACACCAGTCGACACAAGTGTCAGTCTCGACGACTGTCTACGCACCTTCACTAAGGCAGAAGTCCTCGATGATCTCGATAAAATTGTGAGTCTGCAGTGTTCCATGTAGAGTTTTAGTGTTGAAACTTGTGAGCTTGCTCCAATTTGCAGATTAGGGTTACATCGTGAGGTCGGTGACCCGCGAGGTAGCCACAGGAGCACCAGTTGCATGTTGTCCTGCCTAATCCGCTGTATTCAACTTGCTTTTCAGTTCTGCACCAACTGCAAAACTCTGACCAAGGCACAGTTGCGAGTGATGATATCTCGACTGCCAAAAATCCTCGTTCTACGTATCCTTTGCTCTATTAGAGTGATCTCAGCACTTCATATGCCCACTTTGAGATTGCATCCCCCTACTACTTGACATTTGAACGCTTAGGCGTCGCGGCGGCGCCTTGAGTCGATCCATTCTAGTGCTACTAGCTCTGCAAACAGTTTAATCAACTGAAAGTACCCTTCTCGCAGTTTTATGTTAGATGGAGGTGAGAATGTGGGATTCGTAATGCCATAAAGCCCATCAACGTTCCACGTTATTATGCATTGTGAGGCGCTTTTTTCCCACGCTTTTTAACCAACCCTAAAGGCACCTTAACTCAATGATGATTGCACGAATGCAGAATTTCAACGATTCGAGTCCACCTGCTGCAAGAACAAGAAGCGACATCTCATCAAATTCGAGTTTGAACAGGACATGGCTCCCTACTACGTTAATGGTGAGTTCACGACCGATTGTATCTCGCCCATCCACCTATTTGTGCGCCTTGAAGATCGGTTGCCAAACCGAAGTGGGCAGATCGCACGTCATCGCTGCCCTTGCGCGTTGGCGGGGCAGTTGGCTCGCCTTTCACCAGTGAGAGCCAGAGCGAGAATGACGCTGCGTCTAATTCCCTCCATTCATTTATTTGAACTAGCTAACATGCCTGTGTGTATGCGAGCATGCGTTCGAAGTGTTGGCATCATGCCAATCACAACCGTGCTTTCCGCTACTGCCTACACAGCCCTCCCCATCAGTTCAGTGGTTTGTAATTTTTGAAGTCTCCATTACCTCGCACGCCGAAGGGCATTCCGCGGAAGAACTCTGCATCTATCAAGAGGCTTGCGCGTTGTGCAAGTGTCCATTCTCCTGAGCACCACCCTCGGTTACACTTCTACTGAAGTCTCACTAAACTGGCCTTTGATGCATTGTAATCCCGTGTAGGGCAGGAATTTTAGCTCCAAATCTTCCCTTGTCCCTTAGTCTTCGGCAGACATCACTGAGTGGAAGAAGCGCCATTCACAATCCTCGTCAGAAGGCGATAAGGGCTCTTCGTCGCCTTCGCCATACTACGTCACGAGGGTTGAAACCTGCCATTGGCATAAAGCACTGATTTCTTGACTCAGTGCAGGTGGACTTTGACGTCAAAATTAAGTACACTCTGTAAAGTGGCACGCAACTTCTACTGAATCACACGGTGGTTCACCAAGCCTCTGCATTGTCAATTTGGTGGTTTTGCGCCTTAGTCGAGTTTCGTGCGTGGCTTTACTGTTGGCCTTTTGACCTGCTTGTAGTTTTGTGCTAGCAAGGCGTGTGAGCATCTGTGCGTGACAGCAATGTGACTCATCGGTTGAATTGTCATTTGTTTGTGTCACGGTGGTTGTGCCTCGCTCCGCATCTCTTGCGCTCTAGTTGTTTTACGGCGATGTCATCTGACAATCGTTGATCTGTGACCACAGTCCCGTGACACATCACCGAGTAGCATTTGAAGTGTCCATTTGAGAAACTAAACCTCCTGCCATTCTCTACCAACAGGCTCCACAGGGAAGCAAGTGGCTACAGTGTCAGATGAAACATCAACTTTGGCTCTGAGTACCGACTCTTCGGCTGGTCAACAGCCCGCGGATCCTGCCACTGCTACTGTCGACGGTGCAGCCTCAAATTTATCAGCCACGCTATCCACATCGAGGGCGGACATCGCTGCCGCTTCGGACTCAACAAACTACCGTCTCTATGCCGTGGTCTACCATCAAGGTGGGACACAACACGGACACTATACTGCTCGGTGTCGTCTACCCTCGCCTGGATCCAACAACGAACCATACGCCTGGTTCCTCTTTGATGATGAAAAGTACCTTCAAATGAATTATTTCATGCCTCAATTTTTTTATTTATTTGCCCTGATTAAGTGCAAGTAGAAGGTGAATGAGCTTCTCTTTGACGTTGACCACTCAAATCCCACTAGTTTCTTTTCCTTTGTCTGAACTTATCAGTGTTGATCTAATCGACACCGATCGCGTTCACAATGTTGATTCTTGGCAAGAGGAGGTTACGACTCTTTGATTCCATAATGTAGCGTATTCCCTACTCATCAAGTTCGCTCCAACTGTTACATTTACCTGTTCTCTGTACTTTTTGACACTCCGAATGAAGGTTCCTCCTTCCCCCTCTCATGTGTGTATAGCTAATGGTGACGATCAAAGGGAGGTTCACAAAACCCATTGCGATTGCGGAAGTTGCAAATATTTACTCCTTACATGTTCACACATCATGTCGTTGCACGGGTGCATGAGACCTCGACACCACACACGCACACACACGGTCATTCGCTGAGCTCGGTGCGCCGTCCACGGAGCCGATTCTTCCGACCTTCCTCGAATCTACCCACACATTAGTTAGGCTTTTTCCTAAACGACTGTTAGTTTGTCCGTGGACCGAGACGAGGGGCCCTCGTCTTGCCCGCCTTTCCTTCGTCGCATATCTTCCATGCTGCGAAAGTCATGATTTGCTATTCTCCCTCCATCCATCTGTATCTCAACTGACATTCAGTCCTCTTCCTCCCAGTTTCGGTAGAACAGTTACTCATTCTTCCTTTCAGTGTCTCACACATTGCTAATCCAAAGAAAGATGTCATCCAGCCGACGGCATACATCCTCTTCTACGAGCGAATTGACCAAAAGGACGACAGCGCTGCCTCCTCCAAGGTAATGTAAACTTCTAACTCCTCCCTTCCAGTCGTTGATGAGTCTTCCCTAAAGAGACCAGTTGCATTGCCAAAGATTGGTGTAAAGCACAAGGAATGCTCCGCCCCTCCCCCCCCCCTCACTTCCACGTTTGACAGCACACAACGCTTGACAGGTGGAAGTTGCAAGCCCCTAATCAAATTTCCGTTCTGTCGGTGTTAACTGGTTCACTGCAACAGCTCGAAAGTGGTTCATGAGGCACTGACACCACTGCAATCTGTCTGAACCCCCATTCACATAAACAATAAATTTGAATTGTGGAATCCTATGACACAGACTCGTTAATTTATGTATAAATTTTGGCCCCTGCACACATCAAAAAGTAGTTGAATGTATTTAAGTCTGTGTAGACGGAAAGCCACTTTTTTCTTCCCTCGCTCCAACTTACCTATGCATGAAAACGTTGACTTCTTTGCCTCTTGTTTATGCGTGACTTTGCGCACCTCATCGGACACCTTTTTTGTGTGTCAGGATAATTGCGCCTCTCTCTAGTGGAGTTTATTTACCTCCTTCATTGTAGACAATGCAAGACGAGGTGTCACCGGTGACAGAGTCATCTCCTGTGAAAGTGACTGCTACTACTGAAGACGCTAGCTAAACACTAGGAGATATTTTAGATTGATTGTATATTTTTATACCTTCATTACAATCCGTGACTTATTGCCCTGTGTATGTGTGTGGATGTACATGTACAAACACACACGCTCCTGTGATTCTTCTTCCTTCATCGCCCCATTTTTGGTAACCAATGATACCTCCTCTTCCCTCCCCTCTCCCCCTCTCTTCCACTACGCGTCCTCAAGGTTGCCTCTTCCTTTTTGGCTCTGACATGTCTATTACCCCTGCCTGCCTCCAATGGCCATGTAAGCACGTGACTATGGCAAACAATGACCCTTAGCCTGCCCCTTACAATTGGCCCATTCTCGGGTGAGGTTGCGTGAGTGTAGGTCGCCGGATTGTCTTGGCATCATATTTGCGCAGCAAAGCAATCTTTCGGTATTCAAATGAGTGATTCCTTTTGAATTCGCTGATGTCACCTTGAAGTTTGCTGCTTCTCTCCCTCCTCAAATTTGGCCTTGGCTGCATAGTCAGGTGCCATGGGATTTGTTGTTGTGGTGCCACGATCTAAAAAGCTGACAGTACCGAGTGTATTGCCTTTAAACCGTTAAAGGCAAAGCAAAACCTTATATCTCGTGTCAATGGAATGAGTTTTAGTTGTTTAAGTAAGACAACTCAAAGGTCATTCGCATTTTTCCATGCCTAGCTAAGCATGCAACTGTTGCCAGAAGAACAAAAGAATAGCCTTTTTGTGCGAACAACTTTATTGTCTCGTGCTTGTCGGTATAAGAATAGTGTGTAGAGTTGGCAAATGACGTTTCTGATGTGCACACAGTCTTGGAGATCCAGAGGACGGGGCGTGAGTGTCACCTGTGGATACCGTCATTGATGGTAGCAAAATTCACCGATTCAACCTTGACAGCTGGACAAAATGATGCTTTTCCAGAGGTAAAGGCCCAAAGTCATTCCCAATACATGGAAAGGTTAAGCGATTTTACACGCCGAACCCACCAATGGTAAAATGTCATCCCATCAACCAATGCGAAGGCGTGATTTTACGTGAAGGTCATCTGATGACCTTGAGGACTAGAAAATGTAACACCTCATCTAAACGACCAATCTGAGTCAATGCATTGTGTTCAGTGATTGAGATCGGTAAAACTGAATTGCTGGTGGTCAGGTTGGCTGCCACTCAAGCTGCAAAGCAGAATTTAAAGCAAATGTCGTTTTTTATTTAGATAATCACTCTTGGATTGAATGTATTACACTTGGAAACGCCCTAAATTTCATGAACCGTCAGTGATGACAAACAATGATAGAGTGCTCGGATGGAATATGAATTGGTGATGTAGGGAAGAGAGGAGGGGACCGCTGACCCCGTCTAGAGGTCAGACCACCCGGAGCGGGTGAAATTGCGAAGACCCCAAGTGTTGAATACGCGGTCTGTAATGAAAGCCCCGATGGGGGGACTCGGCTAATCTGGCCAAATGGAATGTGGTTTTGCCTAGGCGCTTCATTTAGGGACAGCCAGTGTAGCCACGAGATCCGCAGGCACACCCGAAGAGGAGGCGGTCGTGAAGACTCTGCCAATCATGCTGATTGTGACGTCGTAGTAATCCTCTTGCCTGGTTCTCCAAAGTTGAGGGTTAAGGCATTTGCGTGAGTGTTACGCAAAACTGCTGTGCGGTTCAAATGCTACCAAAAGGAATGATGGTCGTGTGCAGAGGTGGCATTCGTTCTAAAAGGAGCTTAGCAGAGTTTCTCCTGAAAAGCAAAGCGATTGACAAACTTCCTATCATTTGCACTTAATTTTGCTTTTGTTAAGCCGTTCGGCAGTTTGTTTCACCTGTTTTTCTGACGACCATCGGTGTGAGTCAGGCAGCCAGCCAGACAGGAGTGACAGCGAGGTCAGGCACACCAAAATCGCATGCCAAGACAATAATGACTGCTTCCTTTTCATTTACTAAATACTGGATACCGCTGCAAGAATTCAACTCTCAATTTAGGTAGTGGGAACCTCTGGGCCGTGCCAGCACACTTCTCTCCGACGACCAGACCTCCGAGGTTCCTCACTAGCCCTTCAGCCCCTCCGCACATCAATACAATGCATTGTTCGCTCGAAACCTGTCTCCTTGGCATTCTCGGTGTGCTAAAGTCATGTCACTTCCCACTTCTCCTGCTTCTTAAATAGCTGCACTAAAAATAGATGCAATTGAGCGTGTCCGAAAGCCTAAAATGGCGATTAAAATTGTTCAAAGTCAAGAGTGAAAAGCTGTCAAAGTAACTAAGCTGTTCAAAAGGTGACTTGACGATTAGTGTGTTGGTAGTGCTAATAGCATCTGCAGCACTCTGAGACTTCTCCTAATACGAATGAGGCCTTAACGCTAGGACTGCAAGACCCCAGGGACCAGAACGTCGCGCTGAGTTCCCAATGTCGGAGGCCCCAAACGCCAAAAGCGGGGTGTGAGGTGAAATGTATACACGTGAAGACCAGACTACCAATGACAGTTTCACGAGGTCGATGAATGTCTCAGTAATCGTGCAACCATCGAGTTGAATGAGATTCTCTTTCAACATTCAATTTGATTCAGAGCAAAAATGCAAAGATTTGCTTTAATTTAAGGCCTCCAGTCCGCCTACTTTGATGGCTGGGCATGGGATGGGCGTGGACAAAGCCCTAATTGAATACAGCCCGCCAGTCTAATGAACCACAATGTGCTTTCTATTGCGGCAAAGAAGGGTCGACGGTCTGTTGAAGATGGGGCTTTGATGTTGACCTTAAAATAGACTTGCATGGGCACCAGTGTAGCTAATAAAGAGTCAGGGCAGAGAGAGACAAACGCATTACCACGTTCAGTGAGTTCATCCGCCCAAATTGTAGACAATGATGCTACTGGGGAGACAAACAAGTCGAGGGGATAGTGAGCTCACCAGAAAGCGCATTGGAAGAGATGAGTGGATAGCTGTGGCATCTTCCGTGGTAGAGGAACTTTGATGCTGGCACCGGGTCCACTCCTGCAGTGGTTCCACTCCCAAGGTCTTCACCATTGTACCATTCAGCTCCTCTTAATTTCGACAAAGCACGTGATGGCAGCGTATTGTGCCTCCATTCGCATTGACCACCTCGCCATTGTTGCCAAAAGACCCACAACTCAAGCCAAACTTGACAATCTTGCTATGGAAGAATGCCTGGAAGGATGAGATTTAAACGCACCTCTCTGTCTCCCTGCAAACATGTTTCCTAGAGCTATCACGCCATCTCCATCGGTGTGCCACGAGGGACGCCGTAATCCTCCTCGTGAGCATCGCTTGCAGTATTCCTTCCTAAGGGAGCGAGCGTCGGGCACAATGAACCACACTATTCCAATCAAATATGGAGTGAGAGCCCATCGTCTCATTCCCACCTCCACAATTTGTGGCTCTCAGTACATGATAGCACAGGATACGGCTCCATGCCGCGCTTGGGGACAAATTCTAGCCCCAATTTTGTCCCACCGAGTTTTTCTCAAGGACGCAACGAAGCAGCACTATAAGGCATTGGCACTGTAGCTCGGCTTTGTCTTGCCTCAAGAGAAAGTCAAAATGCTTAAGCGGATGGTGCATTGATAGGGAATGGAAGGACCCAGTCGGAAAGGTGGTGAGCGTTGGCTGATGTGGCCTCCGGTGGCCGCGATCATGAGACGTTACACTTGATGAAAGCGGAGCCTCTGAACGGCAGAGATTAATGCATGCATATCACCACCAACCATCGAGGGGCTTCCATCCAACTGATCTTCTCCTTCCGACGGCATAGGAGACGGCGGCATGGGGGAGAGAGACAACTGGCTGTGCCATTTTAGATGCTATTAAAAAGTTGGTTACTCTTACAAAGTGGATAGATGTGTGTGTTAGGTAAGCAAGAAGTGGAGGCTTAACGTAGGTTTTATTGTTTCCAAAATTCTGTCATTTTATACTACTTTATGACTCTCAACAAAGTGCTTCAATTTTATTGTCGTAATAAAACCCAATTATCATGAAGGAAGGCTGTAGCCTTCCCAACTGGCTGCTGATTGGATGGAAATTTCGGTCCCTTCTTCCACCCGACCTTAAGGGAGAGCAGATTGTATCCTTCTCTTGCCACCTTCTACTCCTTCCTCCTGTTGCTTGCTGAGGTCCATCCGAGGTCAGTTAAGCAAAGGTAATGAGCCTGGCGAGTTGGTCATTGGGGAGGAGGCAAGGTGACCCCGGTTCCATCAGATGAAGAACAGAAGGTAAGGAATCGCTGGAGGCTTTTTGAGGCCTTGTAAATCGCTATTGCCTAGCGACTTGGCACAGGTGGAATAAGTCGAAGAGCAGTGGCAAGCTACAGCCTTTAACTGACTGGTCTTTCGTAGACTCCAAGAATCAGGTTAAGTTTACTTCGTCTTCTTACCAAGGCTACGCTTCAACCTCGCATTGTGTACGTGTGCCTATAGACACGTGGGAGAGGCCAATCCCACGCTTTATGCCCTCCTTGAGACAACTCATGTGATGGCCGCCTGAGTGGGTGTGATTTGGTAAATTCAATGTGGCGATCTCCCTACGCGGTGAATGTGACTGTGGCACCC
The DNA here is from genome assembly GCA_023968675.1 of Taenia pisiformis. Classification (NCBI taxonomy): domain Eukaryota; kingdom Metazoa; phylum Platyhelminthes; class Cestoda; order Cyclophyllidea; family Taeniidae; genus Taenia; species Taenia pisiformis. The sequence goes on along the minus strand of CM043739.1, from coordinate 3,444,571 downwards.
AATTACCATGGAGGACTTCCACGTCTGTTTCGGATCCTCTGCTCCGGTAGATATTGAAGGGAATGGAAGGAGGGGAGAGTCGCTTGACTCCAGTGGTGTTTCGGTCTTCTGTTTTTGGACTTGCTGCCCCCACCTGTATGCAATTCTTCATGCCAGCTCATCATTTGCGTCTCGATGGGGTTAGTAGTACCCAATTAGGTGGAAATGCTTCCAACCAATCAGGAGCCGCCTCCTTCATTCACTTGAACAACCATTTTCTTTTGTTCATTTCACCACTCGCCCCTTCCTAGGGACGGACGTAGGAGCCCTCTTCCAGGGCAACGATCTAAAATCGCATGGAATGACTCATTTGAAGTAGGATTAAATCACTTTTATGATTTTTGCTCTTCTGTGTGATTTTGATTGCATAATCGTGTGAAATTCAATGTCATTGAATCATTGTGGTGACAATGTTGAGATGTAAATTGAGTGCATTGCCTTTGAACTAGTGGAGGGTATGGCAAGAGCTTAACTTTTATCCCTATGTAAGGCAGGTGGGTGGGCTCCTATCCTCACTCTTCATGACCTACTGAGTGGCACTGCGCAGAGTGTCTCGTGTCAATCGTTGTATGAGTGGGGCGTGGGACTGCCAAATGCCACGTTGATTGCGTTTGCGATCTTTTCAATATCCGCTTTGAGACAAAGCGACCCAGATGATGGCATCTCGTGATGGCATCTTCGTCACGTCGTCAATCACTAAGATCAAGGTGCGGAATTGAACGAATGCCTTCGAGACTTGGAGTCGCACTACCCGAGTGACGAATGGGCAACTCGACGTATAGCAAGCGAAATGCCCATTTCAAGCTAAAGTGGCCTCTCTATTTGGTTGAGCTTACTTTTAATTAGAGACACTTGACTAGAATTTGAAAAGCGTTTGAGTAGTAGCTGCAACACAGCCACACTCCATTGAAGACGGAATCAGGCGGAAGGACCGTCGACCACTTGCGCAGCATGAAGTCAAGGCCATCCGATGGAGACACAGTGAAGAAGTCTCTGAGGGTCCCGTTAACAGAACTTAGGGTTGCGAAAGTTGTAAATGCATGATTTAACAAGTATAGCACGGAGTTTGTTGAGAATTGAGCTATGCAATTCAACATGGCGACACATTCCCGAAGTCCGGGTCGAAGAAACCAGTGCTGCCTAAAAAATGGCTTTTCTTGTCCAGTAGACTAGAATCCCATCCTACTCAATTCTCCTAGTTTCCTAGGTTTGAAAAAAAAATGCAAAGGATTCTCCTGGAATAATCTTTTTATAATTGATGAAACGATCAGTCGTGAACAGCGTCCCGTTTCCTATAAACTGTCTGTCTCTTGAGCATCACAATGCTTCCTTTTGTAACAACTCTTTTGGTCAGAAAAGCGTAACGTTCAGTCAAGAATAAGACGTCAACTTGGACCTAGTGTAATCCCTATAAATTCAGCCATGATGAAACAAATGCGTTTCTTACCCCCAGTCGAATCGTCAGACTTCATGGATGTTGTGAATGCTTTCGACTGTGGGGAACTTGGAAACCCTGAAGTGCCGCTATTGATGGAGCTTTCGTTCAAATGGGATGGGTTTAATTCAGCTTGAGGTCGTACGCCTCCCCTTCGCATTTCTTTCCGCCTAAAAATAACCTGAGAAGAGTGTCAGCTACTTATATTGGACTTAAGTAGAGTCCGTAGAATGGTGGTAAACAGGAAACTGGGAGTTTGAACAAAACAAATTTTGAGCGGATCCTAATAATAAGGTCTTTGAGTATCCTTAGGCAGTTGCTTTCACCCATATCTTAAGTTTTTTCCCTTAAAATCAAAGTTTGAACATTCTGATCAAGATCGGATCTTTCCTTCTCTGTGCAATTCTTTCTCCAACTTGACCGAGGGCTGTGACAGTTACTTATGATGAGTAAAAGGAGGGCTTACAAAATAGTGAGAAAAAAAAGAAAGAAGAAACGTTCAATCTTAATGAAAAAAATGATTGGCATCTTGCAAGCAACAATGCAGAGCCTCGACGATATTCACTGGCGTCGGACTTCTCTCAAGCCGCCGTAGGGAAGCTGCAAGAGCTAATCCCCCAGTTGACCCGCTACCGAAGTCGAGAGTCAGGCAAGTATAGCTACGAGGTCGATTACCGCCTTTAAATGCAAGTCTGTCTTGCATTCAATTAAATAGGAGAACGCCTCTCTCCATTACAGACTCTTTAGTTTAGTAAATAGGTAAAAAACGGTTGTGCTATTCTGCTGATGAATCAATTTCTTGCTTTTACACCTGCGTTGACACTAGCGATCCTTTGAAACAATTGGGCACTGCTTTCGACCTTCAACCAAGCATTCCTTTTTATCTCGTCCGGTATTCACCGCTTCCTTGACGGACGTCAAAGCACTGTTCCAGAACGCCGTTTTTGTGTGTCTTCTGTGGGTAGACGGGTGAGTTTCTGGCACAGTTTTCATGGTTAAATGAATGCATCACGTCACCTGTGTCTCATATCAATCGGTGAATAAGTGGAGTTGCCACGCTAGGAGACGTTGGAAGGTTATTGTGCCAATGCCACCTCTGGATGGTGTGACTCGTGATTCTGTCGACGCAATAGCCTCTAGCATTGAACCTCTTACTGCAAAAGTACTTGACATTTGCACGCTTTGATTCTGTGTCGAGGAATGACAGACGCGTGCGCACAGGAAAACGATGGCGTGATGTGAAGTGGAGGCCATCTGACAGCCTTGACAAGTGAAAAAGGCACTACCCCTCTGATCTCACTGATAAAGCGAAAATCGCATGACCCTCCAGGTACTGCAAAACAAAATCCTACTACTCAGCTTATCAAACTAATCGCCACCCCTAATTTCACGTTTTCATCATCTCAACCTGGATAGCTGGTGAATAAGGCGTATTTGATGGGCTGCTCTCCAGGTCTTCCTCATTTAACCCACTTTAAGCTGACGCAACTCTCTTTTTACGTACGCGTTTCTCCTCTATGCGGGACTTTTTAGCATGTTTTGGAAGAAGACGTAATGCACTCCAGTTGTACCGCATTGAGGAGGGCCATCGAGGTAACCGCAAGTCCTCGGTCCGAAAGCGCTCCTCTAGGTCCTCGCTGCCGAAATCTAGAGTTAAGGTGACTGTTACTGCAGTTCAGTGTGACCTAAATAAGACACATCAACACGATGACGACACCATAGTCGAGGTCAAGAGGTCAAACGATGTACTCTATTATTGCTTCTGTGCACTAAAAAGAAATTCTCTCTTGCAAAGCTATTGTGCATTTCTTCTGGCTTGGTTTTGAGGTAAAATGCAACTCTAGCGCAGGACTGTTAGGCTGTTTTTGTCTTTTAAATGGCTGGAGAAGTTTGACTAAACTAGAACCCTCCATTAAGCACTCATCGCCCGTTGTGTGGGCATCAAGACGCTCCACCTTGCATCAACCACTGCATTCCGCTAAAAGGGAAACCTTGGCATGAAGCACTTTCCCAAAACAAGTCGCACAGGGGACGAAGAAGGCATAGATCCGGGTAGTGAAGCCTTCCGGCCGTATGGCTTCTTCAGCCTCACCTAGGTGATTCAATTATTTCCTTCCCTGGGGACCTCAGGTCAGAACTGTGGGCCCTCAACTCGCCCGCATTCTGTCCGCATAAAGTGTCTCCATTTGCCGGCAATTACGGCTTGATACTTCACGTCTTCATCCAGCTTTACGGAGGTCTACGACCCAAGCAGAACCCAAGGCAGACCGAAGGCTATAGTGAAATGCCACTTCGGTACTTACGGAGTCTCACTGGTGGGATTGGATTAGCAATTCCTCCCCTACAAAGTACTCTCCTTTATTTAACTGGCTGCAGTAAATTACATGTTGCCTTTCCAGTCAACAGCGACGGATCCGCTAATTTGTCAAATCTCCCAACCACTAGAACGGCAAATCCACACCACCAGGAGAGATAAATGCACCACTCGGGCTGGTCGAGTTACCCACCAACACCGCAGTAACGAATGGTATCACAAAAGAGAGAAAAAAGCGCTCAGCAGGAGAAACGAAGAGAGGAACAAGTTCCGGCCTTTAAATCCCTCTGCGTTAAACAAATTTGTCCATTTGTTTCCCTTAATGTACAAATTGTGCAATAAACTGTTGGCTTTATTTGGTCTCGGCGGCCCTCCCCACCCAGCCCGTCTGTGCATCGACGGTGCACATTCCAGCATAAATGTGCGACTCCCTCCGTCGTCAGCAATGCCGTCGAGTCCTTCATTTCCGTTCCATTCTGCCAACGCCCACGCACTCCGAGGCAGCACATGACGCAATCGTGTCAGCAGTCAGGTTCGACCATAAATTATTGTAGCGGAGCACCGCTTTAGTATTTGGACAGCATTTAGGGTAGAGGAGGAATAACACGCATTCTATGCCCCTCTGTCCCAAGCCACGGTGCTTTGATCTATTTCCAATTTCATTCAAAAGTCAAAGCGGAGGAAACCGCGGATCGTGTGTGTCCCTCAGGTAAGTAGAAGACGCCTTGCTGACACAAAGTTCAACTCCGTGACAAAGGCTTTGCACCGTTCCGCCCGATATCCATCCAGACGTTGGTCACCAAAGGACGGCGGCTTTGTATGCATCTGCGTCACCAATCGCTAGCAAACGCAAAAAAAAATTACTTCATAATTTTGCTAAAGGGCATCATCCATAAAAAGGCAGCAAAAGTTTTCGAAACAAGTCTCTTTTCCACTTCTTCCTATTAAATTAGGATAAGGGCAAAGACAAAGGAGGCGGAGTCAGTGGATTTGCGCCATAGTCCCATGAAGTGTGCTGGTAGAGGCCAAACCACGTGGCTCGCAACTCCCACCAACCAGCAGGAACAATCATCAGAAGGCGTCAGACCAGCAAAGAGGTGGTGCACAAGACTGCCTTGCTATCCCAGCAAGAATGGGATCTTATTGTTGGCCTCACAGCCATTCAAACACGCACTTAATTGTGGGTGAAACGCGGGGAAGGAGGGGATGCACGCACTGCTCTGTCTGCTCCATTCACTCGCCTTCATCACCGGCGGCAGAGGTGCTGTCAGCGAGTGGACCACATGGACACGAGAGCAAACCACGGGAGCCACATGGCGAGAGGTGGTGCAGCAGCTCTGACTTCTGCATGGGTTGGGTGGCAGCCTTCGTGTGCTGTGCTGCCGTGCTGCAGTCATTGTTTCTTCAACTCTCAGGTTTGGTGACACACAACCTGAGGCGTGGGCTGATGGCCCCCTCCAGTGTAATCTACCAACGAGACGAGGACTGATGCTCGAAGTCTTCCTTCCACGGCCAAAATGCATGTTCCGCTCGAGCACTGCCAAGTCAGTCATTGTCACGAAAGGCTCCAACCACACGCCAAGGACCGACGACGCTTGCATCACATTGCGGAAGCAAATGACTGCCAAACTCGAGCACCGATTGTGGCCACATCAGCTCTACTGCTTACAGTGGATCTTGAAGGCGTCTGAAGGCCTGCATCACCCCTCCACACTCTCTGTTTGTGAGCGTCCAAGTATTCTTCTCCTGTCTTACCACCGGATCTGCATGACTTGCACCGAGCCTGCATTCAGTCGTCAGATAGCAAATGTAGTTGTCCGCGGAAATGACCGTGCGTCAGGGACTTGATTACATTTCAGTCTGCTGATACGCAGTGCAGTGATGGCAGAGAAGTGATCCAACAAATACTACGAAATAGAGTGAAGTCACGGCAATTGGAAGGAAACTGTAGCACCGTGGTTCAAAGAAAAGGAAGGAAGGCGAAAGCGTCGCCTTCATTTGGAGGTCGAACCGTCGAGTAGACGTTCAGCAGTGAAGCTTCTGCTTCGCCACCGTCACAACCAAGAGGTTAACGAACAATTGACGAGTTACACTACAGCACAGGCACAGGAAGTGCCTCCCATTCCCGGTGGACGTCCACCTCCACAAACATGCAGTGCCGTGTGCGTGTGCGGGTGCGTGTGTGTGTGCACGTGGGTGGGTGAGAAATGAGATCGGGCGAATGGGACTCGACTCGGTGTGATGTCAACTAAGCTGGCACTATGCCAAGGCGCCCATTCGAGTGACCACCATTCCGACCTGCGTTCCACATGTATCCACGAAACGAGATCTCCATTGTCCATTGAACCTGCTAACACGTGAGCACCCACCCTGGCAGTAGCACGCGCCTCATTCGACGAAGTTTCCACTCAACTTCGTGTTCTGCATTTTTAACCCTTGTTAGCCCACCAAAGCTGCATTCTTTCTCTTTTCTGTCCATCGCAAGTCAGCCAGTCGGGATGACACACACACAAAACACAGGAAAGCGCAACCTCACACTCGCCACGTCGTCTTTATTTTATGTGGCCTGTGTTTTGACTGTTTGGCTAGCCCACGCGTTCGGTAAGGCGACGCTTCAGTACTCCACCACCGCATCGTGGCCGAGTGACTTGTCCGTGATGCAGAGGAAATGCTGCTGACGTGGTGCACAGACCAGACCGTAGGCGGAGGTGCAGTGTCAGCACCCCTCAGTGCCTCCTCAACAATGTGCACAGTTGAACAAGTAATTGAGCAGGCAGTCAGCGAACTTCAGTCCATCACACTGCAAGTCAAGCACTGCACCACTTCATGAAAAGAGAGGTCGCCCTCTTCACTTTCTCCATCACCAGAAGGTGCATTCAGTGATGCAGCAAAAGAGTTTTGCACTTTGCATTGGTGGTCAGTTCGGCTGCCACTGCATTCGCTCTACCTTCCTCAGAAACATTTCCCTAATGACAAGAGACGGGCAAAGTGGGCGTCGCATGCCTCCACGCCTCCACAGGAAATGTGTGCACAATGTGGCAGATTGGGTGGAGGACGGTGCGCGTCTTCACTGGCGTCTGAGTGGCGTGCGCACTGGTGTGAATCAACCTTGAGGAGGAGAAAGCGTTGACAGGCGCGGGCCTCGTGACCACGTGAACGCCACTTCTCCACCTCATGTAACCACAGTCGTGCGCATCACTTCTACAACGTCCATCACAGCAGACTGCGCCTGCCATGGCTGTGAGGGCGATGATGGAAGCGGAAATGTAGGCCATCGCACATCCGCTCCCACGATTTCATCTACATTGTGTCCAAGCCAGTAACATAACGAACTGTCTCAATTGGTAGTCCTAAGCACTGCATGGCTGCGCACAACATAACACGTGACCTGTTTGGTCTGCTTTGTTGGACAAACGCAAAGGCGGTTAAAGCAGTGCATCCGCCCACACACCTCACCTTCCCACCAGCCAGGAGGCTACCGTCACTTAACGGCTGCCCACTGCTGCCTGTCATCTGCCTTGTCTCATGACTGCTACATCCTCCAGCTGACCCTTAATTTATTATCGTGCAGAAGAGAAAGTTGGCCACAATTATGGACGGCTACTTCATAACCGCACTTCCCAAACCGTCATCACCAACGCATACTAAGGTTTATCACGCATCACCTCAGTCCTCCTTGACTGCAGCACCTCACCGATGCTTGTCCACACGACAAAGGAGGGCGACGAAGCCAATCCATGGCTCCAACTGCAACTGACACGTCTGCCACCTGCTTACCACCGTTATTAGTAGAGCCTGTGGAACAGTGCGATCAACGAGACAGGCTTGCATTCACCCAGCAATTCCTCGCATGTCCGAGAGCTAGACCACAATATTGAAAAGCAAGTCGACTCGCAAAACGGAAGCACGCCACACTCTTCCCTCTTGCAGCAAATCAACTGAGTAGTGTCCACTTAGTTGGTGGCTCGATCCACCCCACGCGAGGTTAACACTTCGCGAAAAAGGCGTGTTGGAGTGGAAGTCCAGTGAGTGGTGGATGAACTTGTCGCGACAACGTCTGCAGGCAGAAAAGTGATGTGAGTGAACACGATTACCTCACTCAATGGGGATTTCAGCAGCAATTGAGGCACCAGCCGGTGAATGGATGGAGGGAGCTAATAACGCCTTACAAAATCGCTGACGTCAAATGTGGAACAAAGCAACATGCGACTACAAATACATCTGTAGTCGGCTGAGAATACCACTACGCATCGTCTGGACAGTTGTAGTTGAGTCAGTGCGGCCCGATAGTCACGTGCGTCCACTGCTGTCTGCCGCATCGTCTCCCCACACCCGCTTGCGATGCTCCCCACTTAATGCATTCGTCTGCAGCCATCGCCTCACCTCGTCACTTGCCTCGCGTCTGCCATACACTAGATTAAATGGAAGTACAGACGACACCACGCAAACCAATCCCCCCCAGCACAAGTCTTGCATTTCACAACGCATGCATTCCAGCTCCTGAGTGGACAGTGAGGATGTCATCCACCCCATCATGAGTGCGTGCCAAATAGCTTAGTGGGAGATGCCAACCGTTTCCTCCATGCCTCTTACACTGCACTCTTCTCCCCACACCGCAAATCCCCTCACCGTGACTCACTTTGAGCTGTTGAGGCAAATGTGCACCACATCGCGCTGATGCACGATACAGTGACAATGGAGTTGTCGTTCCACCCATTCAAGTAGACTACACACTCACTCGAATGAGACGACTTCCACTTCAGCCAACTGTTCTCTGCACCATCAGCTGGACGAGGCAATGTGATCCGACAGCAACGATGCCTCCGTCACCTGACCCGAACTGGCCTGAACGCCTCACACCCAGTCGTGCGCAATTTCCTCTCCACGTCTTCATCAGCGCCCTCATGGAGACTGTCAGACCGTCCTCTAGTGACGTGAAGTCGTGCCAACGCAAGGCACAGCATGACAAGCACTTGGAACCCACGCCGGACTACCCCAGTCGTCCGCCTGGACCTGCTGTTCACCACCGCAGTGATGCAACTCCGTGCAGCCAGCAAGCGCCACACTTCGCACTCCTCCGCACTACCACTCCTTCACCGCAGTTGATTTGTACGAGTGTTTGAGCTCAGCAGCGTTTGAGTTCCATCAATCGTGGGTGTGTCCCGTCTGCGTGGATTTGGTTGCCAGCGCATTAGTGTAGTGGTGACAAGGTCAAGCTGCAGTGTTGGTCATGCGTGTTGACGGGGTGAAATGGACTCTGATGTGGTTGAAGTGGTGAAGGTGGAGCCAGTGGCCCAGTCTCTCCCTCAGTGTGCCCAGACAAAGGCCACAGGGTGAGTGCGGCAGAGATCACGCGCATTGCTGTTGGGTGGATGCGTGGCCCCTCCTTCCTGCTCCTCCACAATGCGTCGCCTACCCATTGCACTGCCAACAAATCACGCAAGTCTGCACCCCGCATGTCTCCTGTCAGTAGGGGCAGGTGTGGCTCTCGTGGTTGACAAGTGGCATGCTAATTGTGTACGTAGTCCTCAAGACATGCACCAGGTGGAAGAGGTGACCTCGGTAGTGCAGTGCTGTACAGTCAGTGCCACGTCCTCCTGGGAGGATGGGTTGACTCGCCGGCATGATTTCGTTGGCAGGTCGAATTTCGTTTGCTTGACAAAGTGCATCGCTGGGAAGTGGCCATCCAACATCGTTGTCATCATCCAATTCCACATCAATGTGTGAAGCCTTTTGTTTACTTGAAGCGGTTGTCTCTGACAAAAGCATCTCATTGACTGATGCGATGTTGGTGATGGAAGTGAAGGTCGTGAGACAGACTTGGCAGGCGAGGAGGACAATGGACCCGTTGGAAGGTCAGTGTGAGGCAGCGCGTTGCCTCCCTTGGCCTCGCCTGATGAGTTTGAACTGCGGCTACTGCGGTCAGAGCTGTTAAGATAAAGACTGTCACCTCATGATTGGATCGTACAAAGCCTCCCCTCAAAGGGCAGCTTAACACATTACAAATGGACGTAATCTTGATGTCATATCTCCACGCCTTTAACACTTCAAATCCAATTTCAAGCTTCGCGGATTCAAAGAGGAGAAAGCAATTTTATCCATCTCCTTTCATGAACTTCCAGTGGAAGCCGCAATGTGAATTTTAACTCAATCGACGAATAGTCTCCGCAAAGGATGCATCCTTGATTCGATGTCCATGGAGACTGTACAGCGTTATCCAATTCATCTATTAGCCCTCGATCCCTAAGGCATTCAACCATTCGCTCTTGGCGAATAAATGTGGTCGGTAAGGAAAAATATGACCCCATCTGCTGCCAGTAAATCAAAGCCGATTAGCCTGTTGTAGTGCTCGCTGGAGGGACGAAGTTGCCCGGACATTCTGCAGTCGTAAACGCGGCACAATCGCAACCAATTCAAATGAAAACACCAAATCTTTATCGCATAAACGATGAGAATGGTGGATTAAGTGACGAGGTGCATGCGCATAAGTGAATCGGGTCTCCGACACTCGAAGTTGCACCAACACGGTGCAATAACCAACGAGGAGGGCGCTCATTGGGTCACCTTTGATGGTGAGTTCGGCTTCATCAAAGGGCGGAAAGAACTGCACTGACCCAAATTTTGGCCCGCAGGCTGGCAAAACACAATTTACAGCTTGTTTAGACTAGTTGACGTTACAACAAAAACAACAACAGCAACAATTATTTGATCGGTATCATATTGCACTTCTGGGAACCTGTACCTCAAATTGGTGTGCCGAACTTAGCCAGAGGAGAGAAACTTTTGAAGCAACTTTGATCTAACTTGAAGAGCGTGGAAGCCGAACGCTTTGGCGGAGAGCAGAAGAAGCTTGAAATGGTGCTGACGTACTTCCTTCTGCCGTTCTCCACCACAATGCCGGCAACAATCAAGCTGTCACTGTCACACACATCGCAGTTGTGACATCAGGTAATAGCAGGGGAGAATGAGGCCTGAGGCTTGTGTTTCCAAAGCACCTTTTGACACTCACGAGCATCAATGATATGAGGAAGAATGGAAGGGTTCAAGAGTGGCACACTATGCCTCTTTATACTGCACAACTTGCCCATCTTTCATCGCCCTAAGATCGTATCCGAATTCGAGGTGATTCCGGCTTTTGAAAGGGACCAAAAGAGGTCTTCGATGTGGTTAAGGAAATGTCCCATTAAGTCTGAATAGCTGTTTTGGGACTCGGTAATGGCTTTGGTAGTCAAAGTCACTTCTTGCGGTCATTTTATGCCTCACTACGGCATCATCACTGTAGTACTGTGCTTTTTCGACTGCCTTTTACGGTCTCAGTTGCTCGGGTAGGCACGCTGCCTCTAAGCCATGCCTGGAGCTTCAGTCCTCCGCCGTCGTCAAAATTGCAGTGACTTCCTTTTGTCTTGAAGGAAGCCTCGGTAACCCACACCGGTGGTAGTGTTAAGCTGACCCCACGTTGAAGGATTTCCACCACTATTGTTACCACTTGGGCGAATCTGCTACAACGCTCTGTAGAAGGGCTGAAAGTAACACTTTAGTCTCGTGCTTCGGATGGAAGCCATGAACTACGAATCTAGCAGGAGACGCGAAGTCTAAAGGAGTTCCTTCAAGGGGACAAAGCTGCCGCTGAAACTCTCTCAAAAGAACTTTCCTGATATGCGCCCGTCAGCAGATTCCACTAACTCCAAGCCCAGTTCTCCACAACTGATTAAGCTTTAGATCCAGTGGATAAGTCAGGAGGGGTCAGTGATGCTTCTGACAAATTGAAACGATATTAGGCGAGTAATGCGGTTAACTTGTAGATGTTTTCTTACAGCGCTGATTACCTCGTGATGGCTGAGGCGGGAGGTTTACCAAGGAGGGCGTCAGAGACGATGTTCAAAGGGGCAGACGAGCTGTGTAGCATCTGGATTACATGTCCGGTCACTAGAGTGACCACATCGACCGGATCAAGCAGGATGGCCTCCAAGCCGTGCCAGCAGTCTCGATCTCCTCCTCTGCGCCTTCTTTTACCTTTAAGAGAGTCTTTGGAGGCCAAAATCACAATCAATGCCTGCGTTTTGCTGGGTCAGATTGTAGACAATGACAACAAATTAATTTACCGAAAGGACTGACTTCCACTGCATTTGATTCATGGGCATCAGGCTTACAGGCAACTTCTGGAAAGTCGTCATGCTTAATCACATGGGGCGGCGTAGATATGCGGTCCTATTTGACGCTGTGTAATGCAACTAAACTTACGGAAAGCCAAGGAATGATGTCTCAATCTCACGCTCCGTAGTGATAAAAGCGGAGTTGTGGAGAGAGGTGGATAAAATCGGGCTTTAACCATCACGCAATTTGATTGCATTGGTAGGCCTCTCTTCAGCTCAAAAGTTGGCCAGTCATTGACTATTCGTTCGTCACAGGACTCTCTGCATTAGGGTCGGAAGTGTAGCTTTGTCGCGAGAAGTTGATTGGGTGTGTGTGGCTAAACCAAGGCAGTATGTAAATCTCACAAAAGTGCAACATAAATCAGAATTGGAAGTAATTATGCCAAGAGAGGAAGGTGTACAAAGTATGGAATCTTGATGTGGACCTTACAATGAACCGATTTGGCAGGTGGAAGCATTTGCCTACATCACGGTTAAAAATGGCGTCAGAAGGTGGAAAGTGTCGAAAGGAGAATAGCGCAGTGGCACAGTAGAAGAGACAGCTTAGTGGCTGTGATTTCAATGTGGATGAGAGTGGCTGTACGGTGTGTTTCTGTTAAGTTTCGAATGTTTGTTTAGCTCCCATTTTTGCTAAAGCGCTGCTGAGCGGCCTGTCCTAACCTCCGGATTTTCGTCAGTAGTGTGCATCAACAGTTCCTACCTGTCCCTTCTGCCTATCTTCGGAGGATAAACTCATTTGCTTATACATTCCCTTGGCGATATGCTACTTACATTCTTAGAATGAATGAAGCGCTTCCACTTTGCAATTCCAGTTTCCCTATGAGCCCTACTTATATCACAAATAAGTAGCTGATGCCACAGTAGATTGAAATGAGAGAGAACGGAGAAGAAGGTCAAAATTTTCATCCAGGCAAAGGACAATGACAGCGACATTAAAATTTCTTGTGGCTAAAAAATAAGTGTCAAGAAGCAGTGACCAGAGGTGAGCCACTCTTCGTTCCCGCCTTGACGCCTTGGCAATGGAAAAATCGTTCCCATCCATTTCACATTTTGAGCAAGGCATAAATGATATTCGCAACAAACTTGGTTTCTTTGCATTTAATGCGTATAAAAAACAGATTAACGAAATCCTGAGCCATAACAAATGTTTCCAACTCCCCAATCTCGTGGAATAGGTTCAATGTTCCAATCATTCAAGGGGGGTTTATTTTGCCTAAGAAATGTTTTAGAATTGCATTGAAAATTTAAGCAACGCAAACCCGGAATTCTCTCCCTCTCAAGAGTCAACGGCGTCCACTGACCTGAAGTTCCACAAAAGGCAGTCAAAGTGGAGTTCGAATAGTGAAAAAGGGAACACAAACTATTGGAATACATTGCAGTCTCTGCTAATGTGTCCTTGGTTTATTTCTCATTTGGAAGCTTAGGCGGTAGGCACTCCACTGGCCATGTAAAATCTACGAAGTATGGGATCACAGTGGATAAGCTTGATTTTCAAAATGCAGAAAACATGCGGATTGTGAAATGTTTTAACAACCTTACGGGCTAGTTTATCCTCTTAGACTGCACACTATTATCAGAAATGTTTATTTAGCTCTATGCTTTTGCAAAGGACCGGTTGGATGGTAATGTCAATACCTGAGGAAGAATTGGCATAGCTCAGGAGATGGACGACTAATGGAAGCGCAGCACCAAAACCGAGAGTCAAGCAAACACATGGAAGGCAAAAAAGGTCATTTTGTCGAGGTCCTGCTAAAAGTGGCACAGTATTTGCGTTGGAGTGACCTTATTGCGGCTAACTGATTGACCTGGGTCAGCTGGTGAGCAAGAGAAACAGTACACGACACATACTACTGCTCGACTTATTTAAGTAGCTTTTAGGGGGTAAGTCAGTCACCTCTAACTTCATGAAATGTGTCTACCCTGCAGTACTTGCATAAACCAGTCACCGAATATTTGTTATTATTAAATATTTTAAAGGAGCTGGAATGAGAATCGTCAAAACACCTTGCGAACCCACATTCACCTGGCGACTGTCTCTGGGAGCACCCCAACAAAGTGGCGGCCCATTTGACAATGAATCGATTCCCAGAGTAGTAAAGTGAGTTTCACCCAGCCTTGTAACGCCCAAGACCGGTAATAGGCCGCTTTAAAGGTTCCGCTATTCCATTCGATAGGTCTTCTAACCGCGGCAAATTGTTCCAATTTTTGTTTTATATGGAGGTCTTAAGACGGGCTAAAATATTTTGAAGGATGAAATGGACAAAGACATGATGATGGCTTATGAGCGATGCGACTGACGTGTTGCAGATCATTTTCATAAGGCACTGTCGCGGTGGATAACGTCTTGTCTCAGACTAGGGGTTCGATTGAGGCATTACCCTTTCCATCTGTCAAATCTGCCTGATAACTCCCTCCTTGCAGTTAATGAGGCGGCTTCTTTTAAGAGATCATCTTTACAAGCACATCAACTTTAGTCTTTGATGTAGAATTGAATAGTACGAGCGGCTTTCGGTATCCTCCACCCGGAAGACACCCAACTGTCAAGCCATCGAAGTTTGATGCGTAAGTGAATCACGGCGGTGAGTCCACTAATCATCTCATTCAGATGTGACGCTGTCACTCTGCACTCTCGAGGTCAACTCTTCGATTGGTGCATGTCTTAAGGTCCATGTATACAATTAACATGCTATTTGGCAACTGAAACCGCTAATAAGTGCATCCGCTAAAGAAGACAAACAGTTCACCGATGAGAGAGCCCAGGCACCTGCACTTTTTGCAATTCAAATCACACGGAGCCCAAAATCCTTCCTTGTAAGTTATGCCGCCTCGGGGGAGTCGTTTAAAGGACTCCGCAGCTTCGACCTGGAGAGCTGCTTTGACAGACGATGAAGGCGCTAGAGGCGGATGTTCAGATGAGGAGCGGTGACACACGTCATGCCACTTGATTGCCAACTAACTGACGTAAATAAAATAGGTTGCATGAAGATCAGTGCAGTGTCAGGTCCATTTGGTGGAGGAGCGAAGCACTGGGTAAAAGCTTACCAGATGGGCTGTAATGTCACTCTAATTGTCACTGTCACGTACACCACACGCTAGTCTTCCACATTCATCTTTTCAGCTCGCACACTCACGTGGTTGTGTCACCAGATTCACTAAACGAGAGCGCAGCACTTGACTTTCTCCAGGCTTTGCACATTGATGTAGTGCAATGAAATGATAGTTTGTTTAGTGCTGGGAATAAAGCCTAGCAAACGCGGAGTATGGACTGCCAATTTCTCCTCCCTGTAGGCAAGCCAAGCCACGAGATTCTTTAGAGGTGGCGTCTTAGAGACGCTGCCCTATTTTATCTTACCGCAAGTGTGCCCACGTCATGTAATAGTTCGGAGCAGTAGCTGTGCTGCACATTTGACCATCCAATGGGTCTGCGTCAAAATGGATGAAGACTTTTGCATACGACCCAATATAAAGAATGACATGGACTTTTGCTTACTAGCCCACAATGGTATCACGAATAAGGAAATTAACGTTTCTTGTGCCCTTGCCAAATTAGCTGGCCATGTGTTCAACTTCCGCTGCATTTGGATCTTGACGGATGGGTTAATAGCGCAAAGTGATTTACTACGCCACCCATCCCGCAGTCAACTTGTGGGAATCTGTTTCGTTCAGTTCTTTGAAGCAGCACAAACATGCATTCCTTTTGATTTGCTAACATAAACAAACTCGATTTTGGACCGTGTAGTCAAACTTGTGGAAAGGAAAATTATTTTTCCTTCCACTTTTTGGGGTAGGGACAAGATTGGGGAGGAATGTCAGCTGTTTTGTGTATTCATTAGGTGCCAAATTCTTCGCAAGCTTAATATAAGTTGGCGGAGAATCCACAAAATGCAGCTTTTTGTTTTGATGCAGGTGAACCGTTTAGATTTCGTGATTTCCGCAAGTCCTACTTAAATCGGAAATAAGTAGCACTCGCTTCCATCAGCTTGTGTGAAGGTGAATGAATGGGAGAAGGGAGATCTGGTCCACTTTCTCTCATGTATGTAGAAGTCAGGATGTCAATTACATGTTTCGCAAAGCATTTATGCGGATGCCGCCCTTTGATCACTGATTTAATTCGCTTCCGTTGGGACATAACTTTGAAAGTACTTCACCAGAGATCAGAAAGTGTTGGAAAACGACAGAATATTAGCAACTATGAAACCTTCCTGTAACTAATGCAGAATAGCTTAGTGACCGTCTTGAAAATGCAGTGGAATTCGATGTGGTCGAATTGTTTCCAACACGTCCCACATTGCGCCCATCTAACAAACTATATTCAACAGCAGTTAAAGCACTTAAAAGCATTACTCCTTCATGCGGGATCATATCACTGCAGCTTTGACAATAATTGAGATTGATGGAGGGGTACATCCCTATTTGAATAGGCATTACGGAGGTGTGCAGGAAATCCAAGTTGCACGGACCCGGGGTTGCCTCTTTTCCTTGGTCACAAGGTCCGCTCCCATTGTCCGCCTCTTTCCTCAACCTGCGGACAAACCATGGACCGTAACATATAAGTTGCCCCTCCAATTCGTTCCGCACACATGGGCAGTTCCACCGATTGCGCCTCCGCCTGATGGTGGAGCCTTCAGGCAATCTGGCGCCCTCTCGGCCCACCGGTTCATCGAGATTGTTGAACGATGTGTTTCGGGTACCTTAGTCTCCTGGTATGACTTGAGGCGCCTCCACACATTGCAAAAGACCTAAAGTGAAACCCTAAATGGGTCAGAGTTGGCGTAAAATGGAAGTCAAACGCAGTACGTAAATAACACCTGAAGGAATGAAACCAAATCAACGAAATTTCTCGACTTTTACTCAATGGGAGGAAGCACAATGATGTCAAGTGTCATTGGGTTCATGCTAAATTAGTCGTGTTTACTGTCAAGTACATTAAGGCTTTGGATAGAAGAACTGAGCATCCTAGTGGTTTCCATAAGTGAGGCTACACCCTCTCGACCACCTTTTAAGGCTGTTGTGAAGAGAAAATTAAATTTGTCACAGCAGCAAAGCCTCTTTCATGCTCCGTTGAGCACAGGTGGGTCCTTGTTTCTGCTTCTGTGGCTTCAAGAGTAGCGAAGGAGTGTTTCGCCTCTATTTGAGTTTAAACTTTGGTGAAAAGTTTGTCACTTCAAGGGACTCATGAGCCCTGGGCGTTTCCTTCCTCCATAAAGTCCAAAGTTATAATTAGTGAGTTGAGCTGTTGTTTGTAAGGTGAGACGCTAACGATTTGACACTTGTGCCAGTTCACTTTGGTGCCCAAGGAGCGGACGCAGTTGACAAATGGCACGCCAAGTGCGTGCACAAGGCGCTTCATTTCGACACCAGATGAAGAAGTGACCTCGGGAGTGCAGAATGACAGTGTCACATGCTTGAGCGATGGCAAGTGTACTAGCGGACATGATTTTATGCTGGCGAAATTTACAGGCACAACTGTGATGACTTGACAAGGTGATGTCTTCCAGGTGGGGGATACCGAAACGCATTCACTCACTTTCATTCTTCGGTGAGAAGTGGAAGATGACCACATGGAAGGTTGAGTCACGCTAAGACAGATCTTCCAACAGATATGATGGTGGACTTAGAAGTGGAGGTCATCTGACAGTCTTAACAGGCGATTTGGGGAATGACCTAACCGCCATCCTAACTGAACGTAGTTGGTAAAGCTTGAAAGAAAGATAGTCAGGGACGGAGCTAGCCATTGTGGCTAGGGTTGAGACTCTCAGTGCAGGCAAATCATCACATCACACGTCTCCATGTTGTCTCAAATTCTGCTATCATAATATTAACTTAAGTGAGTGTGATGAGGTGGAATTGAGCATCGCCCTGGGAGTGGAGTATGTAATGCTTACCAACAGTAGAGTCGGAAACTATGGCGAGTTTACACATGCAACCGCAGGATGGACAAACATGATTGTTAGATTTTATTCCATTTGCAAGGTGTTAAGCAACTCATTGCGGAGATAATTTAACATTTTCCACCCTCGAAGCTCTGTGATTTCAACCTCAGGAGAACTAAAAATCTTACACACGAACTCATCAGGTGAGGCCAATGGAGGCAACGCGCTGCCTCACACTGACCTTCCAACGGGTCCATTGTCCTCCTCGCCTGCCAAGTCCGTCTCACGACCTTCACTTCCATCACCAACATCGCATCAGTCAATGAGATGCTTTTGTCAGAGACAACCGCTTCAAGTAAACAAAAGGCTTCACACATTGATGTGGAATTGGATGATGACAACGATGTTGGATGGCCACTTCCCAGCGATGCACTTTGTCAAGCAAACGAAATTCGACCTGCCAACGAAATCATGCCGGCGAGTCAACCCATCCTCCCAGGAGGACGTGGCACTGACTGTACAGCACTGCACTACCGAGGTCACCTCTTCCACCTGGTGCATGTCTTGAGGACTACGTACACAATTAGCATGCCACTTGTCAACCACGAGAGCCACACCTGCCCCTACTGACAGGAGACATGCGGGGTGCAGACTTGCGTGATTTGTTGGCAGTGCAATGGGTAGGCGACGCATTGTGGAGGAGCAGGAAGGAGGGGCCACGCATCCACCCAACAGCAATGCGCGTGATCTCTGCCGCACTCACCCTGTGGCCTTTGTCTGGGCACACTGAGGGAGAGACTGGGCCACTGGCTCCACCTTCACCACTTCAACCACATCAGAGTCCATTTCACCCCGTCAACACGCATGACCAACACTGCAGCTTGACCTTGTCACCACTACACTAACGCGCTGGCAACCAAATCCACGCAGACGGGACACACCCACGATTGATGGAACTCAAACGCTGCTGAGCTCAAACACTCGTACAAATCAGCTGCGGTGAAGGAGTGGTAGTGTGGAGGAGTGCGAAGTGTGGCGCTTGCTGGCTGCATGGAGTTGCATCACTGCGGCGGTGAACAGCAGGTCCAGGCGGACGACTGGGGTAGTCCGGCGTGGGTTCCGAGTGCTTGTCATGCTGTGCCTTGCGTTGGCACGACTTCACGTCACTAGAGGACGGTCTGACAGTCTCCATGAGGGCGCTGATGAAGACGCGGAGAGGAAATTGCGCACGACTGGGTGTAAGGCGTTCAGGCCAGGTCGGGTCAGGTGACGGAGGCATCGTTGCTGTCGGATCACATTGCCTCGTCCAGCTGATGGTGCAGAGAACAGTTGGCTGAAGTGGAAGTCGTCTCATTCGAGTGAGTGTGTAGTCTACTTGAATGGGTGGAACGACAACTCCATTGTCACTGTATCGTGCATCAGCGCGATGTGGTGCACATTTGCCTCAACAGCTCAAAGTGAGTCACGGTGAGGGGATTTGCGGTGTGGGGAGAAGAGTGCAGTGTAAGAGGCATGGAGGAAACGGTTGGCATCTCCCACTAAGCTATTTGGCACGCACTCATGATGGGGTGGATGACATCCTCACTGTCCACTCAGGAGCTGGAATGCATGCGTTGTGAAATGCAAGACTTGTGCTGGGAGGGATTGGTTTGCGTGGTGTCGTCTGTACTTCCATTTAATCTAGTGTATGGCAGACGCGAGGCAAGTGACGAGGTGAGGCGATGGCTGCAGACGAATGCATTAAGTGGGGAGCATCGCAAGGGGGTGTGGGGAGACGATGCGGCAGACAGCAGTGGACGCACGTGACTATCGGGCCGCACTGACTCAACTACAACTGTCCAGACGATGCGTGGTGGCATTCTCAGCCGACTACAGATGTATTTGTAGTCGCATGTTGCTTTGTTCCACATTTGACGTCAGCGATTTTGTAAGGCGTTATTAGCTCCCTCCATCCATTCACCGGCTGGTGCCTCAATTGCTGCTGAAATCCCCATTGAGTGAGGTAATCGTGTTCACTCACATCACTTTTCTGCCTGCAGACGTTGTCGCGACAAGTTCATCCACCACTCACTGGACTTCCACTCCAACACGCCTTTTTCGCGAAGTGTTAACCTCGCGTGGGGTGGATCGAGCCACCAACTAAGTGGACACTACTCAGTTGATTTGCTGCAAGAGGGAAGAGTGTGGCGTGCTTCCGTTTTGCGAGTCGACTTGCTTTTCAATATTGTGGTCTAGCTCTCGGACATGCGAGGAATTGCTGGGTGAATGCAAGCCTGTCTCGTTGATCGCACTGTTCCACAGGCTCTACTAATAACGGTGGTAAGCAGGTGGCAGACGTGTCAGTTGCAGTTGGAGCCATGGATTGGCTTCGTCGCCCTCCTTTGTCGTGTGGACAAGCATCGGTGAGGTGCTGCAGTCAAGAAGGACTGAGGTGATGCGTGATAAATCTTAGTATGCGTTGGTGATGACGGTTTGGGAAGTGCGGTTATGAAGTAGCCGTCCATAATTGTGGCCAACTTTCTCTTCTGCACGATAATAAATTAAGGGTCAGCTGGAGGATGTAGCAGTCATGAGACAAGGCAGATGACAGGCAGCAGTGGGCAGCCGTTAAGTGACGGTAGCCTCCTGGCTGGTGGGAAGGTGAGGTGTGTGGGCGGATGCACTGCTTTAATCGCCTTTGCGTTTGTCCAACAAAGCAGACCAAACAGGTCACGTGTTATGTTGTGCGCAGCCATGCAGTGCTTAGGACTACCAATTGAGACAGTTCGTTATGTTACTGGCTTGGACACAATGTAGATGAAATCGTGGG
The DNA here is from genome assembly GCA_023968675.1 of Taenia pisiformis. NCBI lineage: Eukaryota > Metazoa > Platyhelminthes > Cestoda > Cyclophyllidea > Taeniidae > Taenia > Taenia pisiformis. The sequence continues at coordinate 3,423,948 of CM043739.1, read as the reverse complement.
AGCGGATGTGCGATGGCCGACATTTCCGCTTCCATCATCGCCCCCACAGCCATGGCAGGCACAGTCTGCTGTGATGGACGTTGTAGAAGTGATGCGCACGTCTGTGGTTACATGAGGTGGAGAATTGGCGTTCACGTGGTCACGAGGCCCGCGCCTGTCAACGCTTTCTCCTCCTCAAGGTTGATTCACACCAGTTCGCACGCCACTCAGACGCCAGTGAAGACGCGCACCGTCCTCCACCCAATCTGCCACATTGTGCAAACATTTCCTGTGGAGGCGTGGAGGCATGCGACGCCCACTTTGCCCGTCTCTTGTCATTAGGGAAATGTTTCTGAGGAAGGTGGAGCGAATGCAGTGGCAGCCGAACTGACCACCAATGCAAAGTGCAAAACTCTTTTGCTGCATCACTGAATGCACCTTCTGGTGATGGAGAAAGTGAAGAGGGCGACCTCTCTTTTCATGAAGTGGTGCAGTGCTTGACTTGCAGTGTGATGGACTGAAGTTCGCTGACTGCCTGCTCAATTACTTGTTCAACTGTGCACATTGTTGAGGAGGCACTGAGGGGTGCTGACACTGCACCTCCGCCTACGGTCTGGTCTGTGCACCACGTCAGCAGCATTTCCTCTGCATCACGGACAAGTCACTCGGCCACGATGCGGTGGTGGAGTACTGAAGCGTCGCCTTACCGAACGCGTGGGCTAGCCAAACAGTCAAAACACAGGCCACATAAAATAAAGACGACGTGGCGAGTGTGAGGTTGCGCTTTCCTGTGTTTTGTGTGTGTGCCATCCCGACTGGCTGACTTGCGATGGACAGAAAAGAGAAAGAATGCAGCTTTGGTGGGCTAACAAGGGTTAAAAATGCAGAACACGAAGTTGAGTGGAAACTTCGTCGAATGAGGCGCGTGCTACTGCCAGGGTGGGTGCTCACGTGTTAGCAGGTTCAATGGACAATGGAGATCTCGTTTCGTGGATACATGTGGAACGCAGGTCGGAATGGTGGTCACTCGAATGGGTGCCTTGGCATAGTGCCAGCTTAGTTGACATCACACCGAGTCGAGTCCCATTCGCCCGATCTCATTTCTCACCCACCCACGTGCACACACACACGCACCCGCACACGCACACGGCACTGCATGTTTGTGGAGGTGGACGTCCACCGGGAATGGGAGGCACTTCCTGTGCCTGTGCTGTAGTGTAACTCGTCAATTGTTCGTTAACCTCTTGGTTGTGACGGTGGCGAAGCAGAAGCTTCACTGCTGAACGTCTACTCGACGGTTCGACCTCCAAATGAAGGCGACGCTTTCGCCTTCCTTCCTTTTCTTTGAACCACGGTGCTACAGTTTCCTTCCAATTGCCGTGACTTCACTCTATTTCGTAGTATTTGTTGGATCACTTCTCTGCCATCACTGCACTGCGTATCAGCAGACTGAAATGTAATTCAAGTCCCTGACGCACGGTCATTTCCGCGGACAACTACATTTGCTATCTGACGACTGAATGCAGGCTCGGTGCAAGTCATGCAGATCCGGTGGTAAGACAGGAGAAGAATACTTGGACGCTCACAAACAGAGAGTGTGGAGGGGTGATGCAGGCCTTCAGACGCCTTCAAGATCCACTGTAAGCAGTAGAGCTGATGTGGCCACAATCGGTGCTCGAGTTTGGCAGTCATTTGCTTCCGCAATGTGATGCAAGCGTCGTCGGTCCTTGGCGTGTGGTTGGAGCCTTTCGTGACAATGACTGACTTGGCAGTGCTCGAGCGGAACATGCATTTTGGCCGTGGAAGGAAGACTTCGAGCATCAGTCCTCGTCTCGTTGGTAGATTACACTGGAGGGGGCCATCAGCCCACGCCTCAGGTTGTGTGTCACCAAACCTGAGAGTTGAAGAAACAATGACTGCAGCACGGCAGCACAGCACACGAAGGCTGCCACCCAACCCATGCAGAAGTCAGAGCTGCTGCACCACCTCTCGCCATGTGGCTCCCGTGGTTTGCTCTCGTGTCCATGTGGTCCACTCGCTGACAGCACCTCTGCCGCCGGTGATGAAGGCGAGTGAATGGAGCAGACAGAGCAGTGCGTGCATCCCCTCCTTCCCCGCGTTTCACCCACAATTAAGTGCGTGTTTGAATGGCTGTGAGGCCAACAATAAGATCCCATTCTTGCTGGGATAGCAAGGCAGTCTTGTGCACCACCTCTTTGCTGGTCTGACGCCTTCTGTTGATTGTTCCTGCTGGTTGGTGGGAGTTGCGAGCCACGTGGTTTGGCCTCTACCAGCACACTTCATGGGACTATGGCGCAAATCCACTGACTCCGCCTCTTTTGTCTTTGCCCTTATCCTAATTTGTCTTCGCCTTTACCCTCATTTTATCAAAAAGAAAGCGAAAAGGACTTCCTTTGGGAAGAATTTTTAGCCTCTTTATTACACTAGCTATCGTTCCCTATTTTAGTCTTATTAGTTAAGCATGTAAGGGAGCAATCTTTTTGCCCTTTTAATTGATTGGTATGGCTGACATCGGTGTGCCTATTAATTTGGAATGGATTACGGCAAAGAGTGTCCGACGTGTTTTTTGACTTTTTAGACGAGAGTTGTCAAAATGTCTTTCATTCGGCGTGTAATACGAATGGTTCCCCATGTCTGCCGCCGCCATGCTGGGATCAAAGGAGCACGGCCTGAGAAGGCGAGAAGACGGATTGGCATTTTGTTTATTAACGAGATAGAGAAGTCGAACTCGAGTATATATAGCCAATAGCATGCATTAGTGCGGATTTGATGCCACCGAAAAGCTCTAAAACTTCGCTGAAGGCGGAGGAGGTCGTTGACCAGCCATCCAGCCAACTCGCCGGCCCGGATGCAATAACAAGGCCTTTCCGTGGTCCCTTATTTAAGGGGCAACTTAATCAAGAGAAAATTTGAAGTCGTGGGGCCATTTCTGTCTGTATTTCCAATTCTGATGTTGCAAGTTGGTTCAACAAGCCTCAGCAGCCTATTTATCTCCTCATTGAAAATCTACTGCCCTCAATCGAATGACGCACAAAGGTGGAGACGTTGTTGCGAAATGGAAAGGCAGCGCGTAACTAATCGTGGATATTTAGGCTATGATAATGCAAGCGAGTTCTCCAGCCTTAGATAACGACTCGATTCTCAGTCTCTGTGAAAGAAGAGATGCACAATTGATGTCTAAAATGAGATCCCTTTCCAGTTCGATGAAGGTAAGACTTCCGAGGCAACACTTAACCCAGTGGCGCTGGTTATGCTGGTTTGGTCGACGACTTGAATTAATGACTGTGTCAGGCCGGTTTAGTTCTTGGTGTGATGGATTCGGCCAACGCACCTCCACAGACTGAGCGACCTGTCCCTCGTGCCATGAGAGCAGTCGCCTGCACAATTGCAACCTGACCCTTATATTCAGGCAAGGTTTGGCGACGACCGCCAAATTCTACTCTTTGATTTGACAGACAGGCAGCGCGACGACCTCCCTGACTGCCTTTTGTTGCAATACTTTGTCCCTACAAGATCAGACAGTACAATTTCTGTTCGCAACGAGCATGGCGGTTGGTGATGTGAAAAGACTGTCAGATAGCCTTTACTCTTCCACACGGAAATAAATGTCGTGAGCGCTAAGTGCTTTCTACTTGAGTTCCCTTTTTGCCCGAGGATCAAGTGGACGGGTCCGCAAACTGCGTCATCCAGAGGTGAGGTTATCGCTCCACACTGTCCACGTGCCACTGGAACACTTCACACCTTCACCCCTCCACCAATCGGCTTGAGCCACGCAAATAAACGGCACTTGGAATGCGTCTAGCCTGACCTGAGGCTTGGATCTGCGCGCACCGACAGAAACCTGTTGGAGTCTTAAACTTTCCTCCACCACTTAAAGGCCTTCAAAATTGTGCGTCGACGTCCGTCAATGCGAAATGTGGTGAAGCAGCTTCAAAATTGCGTCTTGACATTCCTCATTCAAATGCAGCAACAAATCATCGGGCACATCACTGCACTCAAGGTGCATTGCCTTGTCTCCGTTAATTCTTCCTCTTCCACCTTCCTAGGAGTGGAGGTTCTTCTATTTCAAATTGGATCAAGTGCAAATGCACTCTAGTAGTCTTTACATCCACCACATGAGTGAGCTCCACCTCTGTTGATGGCTTTGGCACGAAGTGTCGCAATAAGCTGATGAACTTTGAGACCCCAAGGAAAGATGCTTCATTTAAGGGCCAAGTCAAGGGTGAGCTACGGCATTCAGAAGTAATCCTTGACGAGCACAGCCGTGGAAGAAGTCCTTCAACGCCAACAGGGAGTGAGTGAAGCAGGCTTACGTGGCCAAGAGACGAGACTGATGCAACTCAGACTGTCAATGGGTGCACTATGGAATCCTCTGCGGACTCGGAAAGCGCTCTATTGCCACCACACTGCCTATGGTTCATCCCAGTGACTTGACTGTGCTTCGCAAATGACTCCTGCCAGTTCTTTAACTCAAATTGTTGCTTCGGATGGGCTCATTCTCGCCCATCTTGACTAATACTTCCCACTGACTGCCCACCTTCAACTACATGGAGTAACTTATCAAGGAGGATAAGCAAATTACAGATTTAATTTTGCATGATTGCTTATTAGAAGTGGGTATGTGGTGACAGGGATAATAATGGCTTGTCTAGTTTTTGCCGCTCTCTCATTAAGTCTGTTCCACCGTCGGCGCACCGTCGTGGTTACAGAACAACTCATTAAGTGGAGAGTCATTCAAACGGTGCCTCGATAAGATGAGCAGGGCAGTGCAGACTTCTCCAAGGCCTCGAATAGCATCCTATTGCCGCCATCTGTTCCCATTTGATAAAGTTTTTTGGTGACTCCACTTCGCACTGACTGGGTTGCACATTTGACCACGGCTAGACACGTAGTCTGCGGTAAAAGCCATGGTAATAAGATTCTGTTTCCCAGTCAAGCACAGCACGACTTCCTCGTCCGCCTCTATCGACGCTTGTAGGTGTGAAGATGATAAGAGCTTCATTACACTGTGTCCGGCGATGTGCTAGTAAAACCAAGCGCTGCCCTTGTTTTCACCCTTCTACCTTCAATGGTTGACAGCGGGACAGTGATTGAGTCGCGGGTCACACGGAGTTCATGCAAGAGGACGACGTGCCAGTCTGCCCTTTGCTCATTCAACTCTGGGTCCAATCAGTGTACCGTTTGGGACACTTTGTCACTGTCCACCCGCTGGGCGGGCCGGCCTACAGTCCATCTCAGTGGCCCTTCAAACCCACCGATTTGCCGCCAGAACGTAGTCTGCCTGAGTATCATGTCAACATTCGTCTTCAATGGACCAGTTCTGCTTCAAAAGTCCGGCTCGACGCGGAAACTCCAACACCTAAGTGGACTGGTTGGTCTTTTCAACCTGTCAGCATGCATGAGTAGTGCAAGCCGCGCCTTGGCAAAGGGATCGCCCCCACCAACGCCAATCAGAGTGTTTCAGAATGCCAAGTATATGAATTTGACGGAGGTCAGACCGCTCCCAGACGTAAATTGACAGTCGCCAAGCGACCGGTCATCAACAACGCAAGTTGAACAACCATGTCAGGCATTATCCAAGCAAAATATTATCAGAGGCGAAAGGCATGCTTTGAAAATCCTACCTTCTTCAAGGAGTCCGTGATTCCCCGTTAAAACCTTGATGCCGTCATTAAGCTATAAAGCGAGAAATTGCGGTACCCACCGGTTTGAGACGACAAAATCCGAGTGTATGGCATGAAGTAAGGAAGCTAGTCAAGCCGACGCTACCAAAAGCCGAGTTAATTACACACCACCTGTCTAATGATAAACAGAATGCTCCACCTGTGTATCAGTTCTCCCACCCATTAAAGGCGGGACATTCTCCCAAAGGCAGAGTCCCTAACCGGTATCCTAAAATAGAGCAAAGACACCGCTGCTTCAGGTTCAACCAAGTGTCGGCGTTGTGGTAGGGGATGCTCCCAGAACGGACAAAGGTTGGAGATGGAGGTGAGGCAGAAGAGAGCTGATTTGGTAGACATAGGGTCAAATCTTTCGAGGGTTTTCTTGCTGTAATGCGTCAATTGTGTGTCCAACCAAACCAGACGGCCAAGCCTCTGGGTGCCGCCAGTAGTTCCAAGGTCTACCACAAGCTGACAGCACGTATTCTGTCGGACGAGCGTTGGGGGCACCGCGATCGCATGACTGTCCAATAATCTGCTGCGGTGTTGTGATGGAACGTGGGGATGCAGTCGTATCCGACCTCCGCGCCATCCTGAGAACGAGCGTCCGATTTGTCCTCCTCCCCTTTTCCTCTCATCCGCTGCAGCGGTTTTGTGGACCCGCCTGTGTCTGACGCAGCTTCAGCCAGACTCACATTATCCCCACGCACAGCTAAGAAAACCGGCCCGCACAACTCCATTCACACTTCGCGATTTCTTGAGGTGTCGCATTTTTCCCGTTGTGCTTTAGCATTACTTTGGATTGTTTTTTCTCGCCAAATGTTGCTTCATCCATAGGTAGCAAATGCATTGAAGAAGAATGAGAAGAAGTGGAAAACACGGTTTAATACAGCGGAGGCGGGGAATGTGTAACAGTCGTTTTGGGAGGTGTGTAGGGCTAGTTTTGCTCATTGTTAGAGACATTATAGTAGTTTGGGAGCCTCAGTGGGCACAGCGTGCTGCCTCTTTCAAGGTCAGCGATCGGAGACTCCAGTGGGGCTGGGTTGTGGCAAAGCGATGCCAGAGAGGTGGTTTGCAATTTAATTTATGAAATCGTTGGATAATTTTTGTACCGCAGCACACCATGACTTATACGACGGGGAAAGAAGACGTCATACTTGGGTTGAAAGTGAGCTATCAAAGAACGGATGGACTTGAGGGCTGCTGACACGGTTCGGAGTTCACGGCAAGCAGCTCGACGGAAGGTACAATCGCCGACATCTTAACTGTCTGCTTAGCCCAAGTGGGCGGTTTAAAGTGTGTTCAAGGGCTTTTTTTCTCGTTTCAAAGTGTGCCGAGCGGTTTAAATGGTACCTCAGCATGCAACAGGTTTGTTTTAATGAGCTTCCCTTTCGAGAAGCGGTAACAGATGAGGCTGAAGGCGTTGACTTCCAAGGAGAAGGGGGCGGACTCTAAACCAAAATGTAGACGTAGTCTTAATCACCTATTTTATTACTCTGTCAAATATAAAATGTCCTTTGCTAGCCAATTGCTATGATTTAAAGTGGAGTTGGAGGAGAGAAACGTCGAGCCTGTTGCGTGCTCTTTACCGACATGAGTCACAAGATTTGTTCGTTTATAGCTTTCAAAAAGCGGAACGCTACCTCAAAATATGGACCCATCAGTGAGGTGGATGCACGAATTAATGGCCAAACAAACAACAAATTGAGTCTGCTTGATAAGCATACGTCACAGACACCGTAGAAACCGCCACTCCACGATCAACTCAAGAGGGATCAGCAACGGAATCACCGATTAATGTTCCATTGAGCTTCAAAAAGGTTGTATTTTTACTCGATTTTAGCCATTTTACATCCCCTGATTTTTCTCAAGTGCCTTTGAATCTAACTAAGCAGGAATTGAAAGAGAAAGCCTTATAAGCTCTCCTATAACAAGAAATTCTAGTGTGTATGTCGTTACCATTTCGGATAGGAATCCTGGCCCTTTTTTCCTCCCGATGATGAAGCAGACCAGGTTGCGCCTAGGACTTCACTGCTCCCTCCTGCCTCCCATTCACGCCCACCTCCCCTAACACAAGCGTCAGCCACTTACTACTAAGCATTTAAGTAGTACTTGAAAAGTGACGTAAACCAGAAAACCGAAAGGCGTGCTACCCGAGCAGAGCATAAAGTCTAAGGATCAGATGTCCTGGTGAAGGTGTGATGGCGGGTCCAAACCAAGAGGCAAACAGGCGTTCATGTACGGCGCATAACGCAAGTTACTTTTGAGACCCATTCTGCGTTACAGTTCGGGTTTTCTGACCAATATTTTCATTTTGAAGGTAATGAAGGAACCACTATTGCACTCACTTTTATTCAGAGCTTACGCAGAGCTTAGCGGCAAATGTCAACCCATCACCCTTGTCAAATTCCTGCACACAAAAGAAAGTTCTTACATTGAGAAACTGTTGTTAGGCTACTTAACAATTTGGTCGCGTCAACCGGAATCCAGTCTACTTACTCACCACTTTCAAAAACTAAATGACGTGGTCTGTTGGTCGAAGTCATCGTGCTTGGGGCGTTTCCCATTGACTGGACGAGGTGATCGCACATTGCGAGATCGACTGTGCACCACACTTAGTGCCAAATCAAATCGAGAAGCCAATCATTATGGATGAAGGATCAGTAATGGCGCGACCAGGGTCGATTGGCAGTTTGAGGTGCATCGGAATGGTGTCTGGTGCCGCCTTTCGCTTATCACACCTGGCGGCACTTTTGATGGCTGTCTTTTGTGAAAGGATCACCCTTGAACTAAAGTACCACGCCAAGGCTTCCTTCGGTTTCAGGGAACACCAAGTCAAGGGCCGTTGGATGCCAGGCAAGCTCCGGCCCAAAGTGGCACACCATTCTTTGCATTTCGCAGTATTCCAAGGCTTTCGAGAGATGAGTGCAATGGAAGGCTAGCCGCAAGCTTCTGCCATCTAATAATGAAGCCACCTGAGTTGGCAGGCTGAATGTGGAGCAGCAACAACCCAGTCAGGTTGATCGTTAGATCACCTAGGTGGGATGACTTCCACCGCGAGGGTTGAATAAACGATCCGCTAAATGGGTAAAGCTACGGAAAGAAGGTTGGATCGCTTGACCACAGATCCGCGCTAAAACGAAACAGTGCTTTGCCACTTGGCACGGCATCGGGGTTGGCCCAAGCAACATCCCAGGCTCCTTCACCCATTCGTGTGGGCGTCCATTCTAGCAATGTCAGATTCCTGTAATAAGCTACATCCTCCTTGGTACACTGACAGGTGTCAAAGCAAGGCGTGCTTTGCCTCCTGTCCGATCTTAGTTGCCCATTCAAAGTGTTCGCTACTTTTGACAAGCCCTCCTCCAAGGCCACGGAGCGAAAATTGTTCAGTACAAAGTATGAAACGAAATGCTTTATCAGTGCGGTGTGTTCATTAGGCTGTGACGAGTGGCACAAGTCGTAGGTGGGTAGGTCATTAAGTTTACATTACCTTTTTCCTGCCCGACTAACACAAGGAGGTGAAACACAGTTAGTAGTCAATCGAAGCACCAAATATTTAACTCCTCCAGCAGTGGACTTTGCCTGTTGGTACTTTCGATGCAAAGTTGTCAAATTAGAAAATAATAGTGTGTGGTCTATAAGAATCGCAGAAAGTGCTGAAAATTTAGTGACTTTGTTTCATTTTTACCATGTTTTACGAGGCGCAACTGGCAAAAGCAAAATTTTAGAGTTGGTAGGTGTAGTGATTTGTTTGTTTGGACTGTTGGTTGGTCCGACACATTAGTGGCGACCACCTTGAAGCTAGCTGCGTGGGCTGGCCTGTCGGCCATGCCAGCAGTTCCCTTCCTTTCCGTCTAAAATACAAGTATTCTGACCTACACCTAGCCTTCTCTCCGTCTTTTGGGGATGCTCGGGGCGCTGCAGTAGGCGATTCTTTAATTACATTAAGGTCCTTGTATTTCACCAATGAATGTTGGGTCAATTTGAACACCGAATTATGCAATAGAGCTTTATTATACTTATGTTCAGGTACCAATTAGTTATTTTTTTACATTTTATGAAATGGATAGGGCTGGCATTTCTTTGCATTCATGATTATGCTGATCGTAAATGGTGTCCTGTTATCGCGTCCATACATGTGCAGTTTTTACATTTTTCCCGCCACCTATTTTTCTGATGATTCCTATTTCTCAGTACCTGAGTTATTTGCGTATGACTGAATCTAATTAATTATTTGCATTGGTTTTCATTTATAAGACTCGGACCTCGTATCACTTAAATTTATCCTATTTTATATTTTTCGATTATGAACAAGGCTTTTGTAGTTCTGCACATTACCATAACATCAAGCATGTCATTGGGCTGCTTTAGCATAAACCTGCATTCTCGATGGTGATTGGTGGATCTTCCGCTTCAGATATTACTTGAGTACGCATTTTATCTTTTCATTTTTGCAGGAAGTCTGTAACGTGGGGCGTCATGTCGGTTCATGCGTTTATTCCTACAAGTGCTATGAAGTAACACTTCGCCCTTTTTTGTGTTAATAAAAAGAGCAGATCCAGCCGTCAGATGCTTGGTTTTCATGCCTTAACTTAAGACCTCTTGAGACATGATCTACTACACCAGGGGCTATCGAGTCGAGCGTTCAAGAGCTGCAAACCAGCACTAGGTGACAAGGGAAAAACGGGAGCGACGAAGATAAGGAGGGGATTTGCGCCGGCCGGGAGTCGAACCCGGGTCACCCGCGTGGCAGGCGAGAATTCTAACCGCTGAACCACCGGCGCCTGGCAGCGCACCTATTGCGTTGCGTATATGATAACAAAATGAACGAAATGAGCAAAAAGGTGACTGTGTAAGATCAATTGCCATGTTTGAATATGTTAGCATTATGTCGTAGCTTGTGCTGAAGCCTGATTGAATACAATGATGATTTTTTAACAGTCAACGCGTCATAAGGGATATATGAAGATTTGGTTGGCATAATCCCTGCTTAGAGGTTTTGTTAATCATAATTTTCGTGACCGGGTCTTTGAGGAGCATGCAGCGGCAAAGTTTCCAAGCGGCCATCATCAACGCTACTGGCTGTCTAAGGTAGAAGGTGGACCAAACTCAGGAGCTATTTTCATGCCTAGGTTGTGACGTCGATTGCATTACTTCCCATTCCTTCAAGTTCGGTTACTTCCTGTCGCCGCAGTAATCGAGGTGTCGGATCAATGGTAGTAAACTTCTTACACCGTATCGCTTTATCTATTGGGTGGACGTTTTGTCAAACCTTTTTAAACAAACAGTGTAATGCCAAGCGGAATCGCCTACCCTTAATGATCTTACAATGCATCAGTGACCAGCTTTACAACCATCCTTTTTGGACAGAGTTGCGAAACTTTATAGAGTGACCCTACACGCACTTTGTAGAAAGTATTTGCTGGCTTGAATGGTAAAAGTAAAGAACAAGTAAACTATGGGTGTAAACAAACAAAGAAGTCCGTGCTTATCCGCTGGCCACATAGTTTGCGATGTGGGTCGGACTTCAGCTTCTGCGCAGGCTGAACACCTCGAGGCAGCGAAGGCCGATTTTGACAGCAAAAGTTGCGTGATATTGTCACTCTTCCTTCATGTCACACTTACCCATTTCCCCACCAAAGCGCTCCACCATCCTGGTGTAATTTTAAATGCCATGGCTTCAGTTAAATATTTTTCGCGAAATCAATGCTGGTCAGTGGCGTAAGCCTACCAGTAGGACCCTGTGCAGTGGCCTGATGAAACTTTTCCTTACGCAGGGAAGCTCTTCATATCACTTTGTGATTTTTTAAATACGCATCAATGAGGGCGGACGATTCTCGAACCAACAACCAAATGCACCCACCCCTTAAGTAGAGTGACAGTTGTTTTCCCTTTTTAGGTAAATATTACTTTTCTTGGTCAACGTTTTTTGTGAAACTCCCTTTGCGTGCATGAGAGGAAATGTTTCTCTTGAAGCCGCTCCCACGTTTGCTTGATTTCTTCCAAAAACACACTACTTATTAAAATATAAGTAAAAATGTGATTTAGGTAAAGATTCAAAATTATTTAATTTTGCTTTTAATGCTACAGTTTTTGAAGCTAAACTAGCCTAGCTTTGGATTAAACTAATGGGCCCCAACCTGGCGCGGCTCCAAACTGTCTATACCGTTAGCTCACCAGCAATCTTTGCGCCCCTGCAGTTCGAAATTCAGGTTTAGCAGTAGAATCAAATTTCGCAAGTGAGAACTGTTTTTTTACTAATTAGTAGTAACTGATAAAAGCTAAATGTACAAAAAGCACGAGGCGAACTCAATGCCACCATCGAGGGGTCAACTGAGAGCGAGGGTCGCCGAAAAGGTCATTTGCAGCTAAAAAGCGGCCAGACAATGCGACATGCACTCGGATCAGCATTCAGCTCCAATTTCAACGTTTTTTTGAAAAAAAAATTTAAATTGCCTTGGTGACTAATGCATCAAAGTAGATTGAAGTGAAGGACACCAAATCGATGCGGAGGGTCAAACCGCCATCCATCATCCCAGCTATCCTAATCCCGTTGCGTCCCCCTCCGTAATGCGATAAATTTCGTTTGTTTTGCCAAAAGTGCCAATATCCAACGCGAACTATTGGAATCGGCTTTAGAGTACAGCTCACCTTCTTTTGGTTGCAGGCCATCGCCCTGAAACCTTCTCTTATCTGTATTTCTGATTTCTCTGCCACCTTATGCCACCTGGGTACCGCTTAAGAGGCGAGTCCAAGCAGTGTGCCGGCGATAGAGGGAAAACTACGCAAAACCCGTACCCGCATACGTTGGAGATGGTGTTAAAAAGCATGGAGTGCTCGAGGTATGCGCAATTAATGGAACCACCACATTCAACGACGCCTGCAGTGTTAACCGATAAGACTACGTCCCTAAGGAGGCGAGTGAGAGGTGGAAACCTCCAAAACCATTAAAAAAGTTGCAAACCCTTGATCGTTGAAGCCAACGATAGATTAAAGGAAGGGCGAGAAGTTCAGCTTATCTCTCTTTGAAGCCACAATCGTGAATAAATGTACTTCGGTGACAACGGCATTCTCATCCAGAGCAACAAGTCTCGCAGCATGGAGGGTTCTACTAGGCGAGTAAAGTTTCCTATAAAATGAAGACTTAACCAAGGCCATCCGCAGGATCTCGTGATGTGACGGACGTCACAGCTGCCTGAGAAGTGGTCATGTGTACTGACAATCAAGTGAACCATGTTGTCTGAATGAATCAGCATGTGACAAGTTTGGCTCATGACTGCATGTCACGCCGCCAGTTGACTTGGTGAGTGTTGCTGAGGCAGCCTCCCTCGCCTCACTCAGAGCATACGCCAGGCCTTGGATCAATTCCCAACACCATTGCATGGCCAAAAAACTTTAACAGATTAAGCAAAAAAGATGCCTGATAACTTGTCATCTCTCCTTAAGGATTTAGTTAAGCATTGTGGCCAGTCTTGTGCTCCTCACAGCCACTTGTTCATTCCCGAGGAGGGAAAAACCATGGTAACTGTTTTCACAAATACTTCATTCTTATGTATATTTACTCGCAGATTCTGTTTTTATATCTTCTTCCTCCTTACAGGTTAAATAAAAAGACGGGCATACACATAAGATCGGTAACTAAAATCGTGCAGTTGTAAAGTTAGAACTACAAATGGTGATTTAGTAATCTGATCACAGGCAAATAAAGGTGGAGGCAGAAGTTGTAAAATTGAAGTATTAAGGTGGATTAAGGCAGTGCTGAATGTCAAATTTTCCTCACTTTCTCGCCCGACACCGTCGGGTTGGCTTTGCGCAGTCTTTCGCGCTCGTCCGACTGATAGTCAAAGGTGCAGTTGTGACTGTCGGCGAAGCGATGCGTGGCACAGAATACTCCGCCACAGGCGCAAACAATGCCTTGCTCTGAAGAAAAAGGCGAAAAAGGATAAATTTCAATAAAAGGTTGTATTTCAATGCCAGAAGAAGACACGGGGTTCACTTACCTATAAGGCTCAGCCGCTTGTTGCACACCTTACAGCGTATAATAGAGGGTGCTGAAGTAAAAGAAAAATAATGGTAAGGCAAAAATGCAGTGCGTTTTGTTAACACATTATAATAAATGGAATGAATTTGCACCGAAACACACCGAGATCTTGAGTGGCCATTACTGATAACTTGCCGTGTTTCTTACTTGGAAGGATTTAAAGAGAGCAACTCTTGACTGCTGCTACGAAAGCAACTCAAAACTGAGCATCTAATTGCAAATTTGGCTACATCAAGATTGATCACGATTCGACACCCTGCGGATCACAGGACACCAGCGGGTTAAAAGCAGCACATCTCCAAATAAAAAAAATTAGAAATTCTTGCCAAAGACAACTGACAGTTGTATTTTTCGTGATTCAATTTTGCAAAGAAACAGAAATGTTGGTTTGAATTAATGGTGGATATTACATTGACAATAGCATGGTTTAAAAAGTAAACCTGATATTGTGTAAGCGGCACTTGTTCTAGGCTCTAATGATGGATAAGATTCTTGGCGCACGTCCGTACATCAAAACGAAAACCAAATTGTCATTTTACAAATATGTGCTTACATAAACTGCGCCTAGCTGCACTCTGAGGTGATGTAGCTACTGCAGGAGTTGATTCATTCTGCGATTTCGGATAACTCGACTTGGGGACATCTAGATCCATATAGAAATAAAATAAATAAAAGATTTAACCATGTTTTACTTAAAGTGGTATTAATAAAATCATTTTAGAAGTGAAAGAAGAAACCTACCAGAGGATTTGTCAGGGTTAGGTTTAGATATTTGTGGCTCCTCCCCAACAATGAGCTTATAACATGCCGAACAGTACCCCTGATTTTCTAATGTTCCATAAAATCCACATCCATTTTTGCACAATAAATTGTTATGACAATTCTTTTGGAGCGTCTCACTCAAGGTCATCGTTGCAGATATAATAAGCAGAAAAAACTTCAAGTTGCATGCAAACTTAAAGTCTTTTCGAAGAAAATGAGTCCATTTCAACTACTAAAAAAACGGAGCTTAGCCGCGGTCAGGTTGGAATTTAGACAGAAGCTAGAAATGCGTGCAATCATAAAAATGAGTCAATAACTTGTTAGCTGTGCTGACAACCTTCTGACGATATTCGATTTAGAGAAGCGGTGGTTGCTATGACACCACGAGTCGGCAATGCAGGTGGGCAAAAAGGGGTTAAACAGTCAATATCAGCCAAACGTATTAATGAATTTCCTGCCTTAAATTTTTTATTCGACGGACATACCTTAAGCGTTGTTACTTTTCGTGGTTTGAATAGATTCGATAACAGCTGGAAATACTTTTATGAAGGATTGATTTACAAAACCTTTAAACGCATAATATGATTAGTTTTATTACCTAACCTTAGGATCTGTCTGCACTTATTTTCGTACATCGTAGAAGTGCATTTGTCTAACATAATTACTTATGCTAATAAAGTGGAACCCAAATTTAGCTCCCATTATGCTAAAATCAAGCTGTCCTAACGCAAGTCTTTTTAGACCGTCGGCAAAGCATGCAATTATTTATTTAATTCAGTGGTATGCTTACTAATCTTCCGTGGAATTTGTTTAGCTCACTTTGCGCGGTGGCGGCTTAGTTATTCGCCTTTTGAAGGCCAGAAATGTGCGTACACGGTGGGGGTTCGGCATTGACCAGAGGTTGTTTTTCATGAAACAGAAGAATGTGTTTTTCGTTCCTGTTTTTTAATGGAAGGGTAGGTATGGGATTTTTCAAGGCTTATCATTCTATATAGATCCTATCATTGCCCATAATATTGCTTGTTTTTTCATTGTCCCATGCGGAGATCTCGTCTCTAGACACCAATAAGTGGTTCCACAATCAGTGAGTCGCTGTTTTTCAGTTTTATTGGTAACATGATTTTTCAAAGTGGTTGGTAATGTGTTTGGCTTAGTGAAGTAGGCCTGAATAAATACCTCCCTTCGACATATTGGAGGTAAGGACTGACACGGTTTCCTATCACGATTTCAGCGTTACTAGCACACATCTATGTACCCCTACTTGCTGCCTTTTGTCTTCTTCCTCCTATCCATTGGCTTCTGATCGATTTTGGCCACACGATAAGCATGGTCTAGACCTTACATTTAAGTTTATGCATTATCAAAGTGGTGGCTGGTTATGGGCTTTCTCAAAAATAATTATGGAAAGTAAGTGGCCGTTAAAACCAGTCAGCCAGTCTTATTATCCGGGGTCCAATTCCCTATTTTGTCTATCATGGGTACTCGCAGTCTGTACTAGTTCCGTAACCTACTTTTTTATTTTCGCTTGCAGGGACAACTGCACAGTCACTGTCCCAGGTCGGTGCAAACCAATCGATATCCGATTGAAGCAGAGTTGTTTGGGTACACCACTGCCCTACGACTTTACTTCCGAAGGCCCAATCATCGATGACGTCTCCCACTTTGACCTTCAGACCTGGGCCGCATTGAAGGCGATTCCAATGTGCTGGGTTAAATTGCAGGTGCTCTGTTAATTTAAATGTCTTATTAATTAAAATTTGTCACATTGTATTGACGCTAATAGACTAAGTTTGTTTGCTCCTTTATGTTTGCGAATGGGGAATCGTTTCCGTCAGTAGCTTTTGGACTGCCTTTTGTGTTCTGTAGCTTTTGAAATCTACCAACAGCCAGTCAGCAAGATGTGTTAAGCATATTCAGCTTTCCATCAGTCCTTTGTCCTTGCGATTAGTATGCAAATGCATGTACGTATTTAGTATAACCGGATGATTTTGACAATGGGTTGGTGCTGGTAGCACTATTTTGCGGTTGTTGGCTTACCTCTGCTCATTTAAATCTTCCTTGGACATGGTGTTATTTTCGACAATTTGCTTTGGCTAAACTTAAAAATCCTGTAACCCCTCTTATCATAAACTTAGTCTTCCTGCCTGATGCAAGCGATTCCACTGATTTTTCACCACATCCCCTTGCAAATGCACGAATTATGATCTGCTGTGCTCAAGTAAAAAGGGCATTTTTTATAATCAAGTCGAGGCAGCAAGTTTTACGCTCGTCAATTTCGCTTTTTGCTTTTCCCCACTTGGGTTTGGAAATCCGTCTTTTGACCAAGTTTGTCAGCATGTCAGGCATAGATCTCGGCTGCTTTCATTGTTCACTTAATTTTACCAAACCTTCAGTTTCCTCTTATTCACCGTCGTTAAAGTACAGTTGTAGCCTGTCATTTGAATTCCCCACAAGCTTAAACTTTTGTTAGTGCTTCGCCGAGGAATCCACGTTTTCAGCATTTCAATCTCCAGTAATTGGCACATTCCGATATGTTGTGCCTAAATGGGCTCAGGTTGAAGAAATGCGCATCCTTCTTCCCCCTCTTTACATCGATGGGTGAAATTGGCGTAAAATGGCGTATTCGCGCCTACCTTTTAAGTTAGGGCGAGTGGACAGGCAATAGGAGACAGTTGCCACGCTGCTTTTAGGTCTCCCTTGGGAAAGTGGACAGTTGGCTTTGCCAGATGCTGCCACAACCGATAATGATGCACACACGCGCACACCGCCTTTGTGTGCTGTGCGTGTGTGCACACGCCTTGGTAAAAGTGGGCTGTGTGTGTGCGTTTGTGTGTATTTGTGTTGGCTGTACGCAGTCACCTCGTCTTGGGTGGTCTTCCCCGGCCATCGTCATGCTCCCTTTTCCCCTATTTATCCAACTCTTCACAGCGGATGTCGCTTGTGACTCATTGCACCTTCCTTTTTGGTGGTGTGGGTCATGTCCATCGTCTACCTCATAATGCCACTCCCTCCTTTCCCCGGTCGGCATCCAATTTAGCATAGGAGTCTCTTCCATTTTCGGGAGGGGATAATACCTTTCTCACCTTTTGAAATTCAAGAACTAGTAAAGCGGCAGTTGGGTATCATTCCTATCCATTCCAATTGCTGCCGGAAGAAACTGCATAATGTCTTACCTCTCGTTGCCATTGGGGATGGGCGATTTATTGTCGACTGGGGTCCATTTATTTCGATGGTGACCTGTAGTTTTAGTCGCATGAAAAGGTAGCCACTCCAAATAAAAAGCATCCCACAACTGTGGCGATAAGTCATGCCCTGTTTATGGTTGGATCGACCAAATGGCATTGTAACTGCCAATGCCAAAATTACGATGGCGTAAAAAGTTGCTGGACTTGTGCGTGCATCGTGGACGCGAAGCGTCCAAGTGGACAAATGAAAAATACTCCTTGGCTCATTCGATTTGAGGGCTTTTTGCGCTTTACAAACCTCCTGTTTCGTTTTCACCCGTCACCAGTTGCGACTTGACTGTCTAGCGCTTGAGGTCTTGGCACCAGTCCTCAAATTTCAGTCTGGCGAGGCGGAGAAGTGTCCCATTTACTGAAAAGGAACGCTCCGATGGCGGCTTTTTTACATCTCCTTGATGCTAGCCGGTTTGTTTTAATTGTGCTTTTCGCTCTGGGGTGAATCGTTATCACTCATGGCATAGTTAGGCTTTCAAATGTGCTAGTCACCTCACCACACTCTTCGCGAGGTCTGGAAACCGGGCCTCTCAGCTCATTATGTACTGGCCATTTAAGACCAGAGGCGTAGTGCTATCTCGGAGATTGCGCCCACTCGGTATTGCAAACAGGTTAGCCTTGTTATCAAGCGAACACTCGGCTGTTGCATGTGGTAGGTGGCGCCATTAAATGGATCGAAGCGAGATCAGTCTTTTGGTGTCCTTTTTCACACATGTCCACGATTGCACTGAGGCAGATGGTGAAATTCGGTCCGTTGTGATGTGGTAGGTTCTGGAAGACATTTTTGTAGTCTTCGAGGAGGCGCAGCTGGCTCCAGTCGCTTCCTGTCACCCTTCATTCCACGATTCGACTACCGCATTAGCGCTTTCCATTATAGATATTCCTCTGTACCGTCTACGTGCCCGAGTGTCGACGTGTGGAGGCATCATCGCCAACGGCGGCAGCAGCTGAATACTCGCAGGTAGTCTTACCCGAGCGTGGCATGTGCCTGGCGGTCCGAAAGGCCTGTCCTCTCCTCTTCTCCGGTCACGGAATTGGTGGACGCAGTCTGCTTGGCGACAGTGTGCCTCGCTTCCTCCAGTGCGACACCTATGCTCCCGTCTGTCGGCAGGTTGGTGCTGGCCTCTGTTTACTGAATAGATTGTCGAAAATTTCACTTTTTTTCACTTTTAACCAGTTCAGCCCAGTCATTTCGACCTATATCAGTCCTCCGTTTTTCCTCTTGAAACAGTTTATCCAAACGGCACTGCTTCTTTCGCCTTCCAAGCTTATCATTCTTTTAGGGCGACTTTGTGTTGCTCATTTCAACGTGCGCTTTTGTTCATGAATAAAGGCACGCACGACATGACACCTTTGACAACCTACTGCAGTCTTTTTTCCAAGGTGCGCTTGTTTTCCGGCTGTCATTGCCCCCCACCTCACCGCCTGTCTACTTTCGTTCAGTTCAGCGCTTCTCCCTCCAACTTTTTTTGCTGTTCTTTAAAGTACGCTAATGCTCCTGTTTTCGGGAAAAGGTTTTTTTGCAGCTTGATTTTTATTTTCAAAACAAAATGATCAAGCTTCTGGGTTGCATTCGCTCCCGGTGGTCGGTCTCACATCTTTCTCGACTCTTTTGGGGTGGAGAGAGGAGGAGACTTCAGAGAAATTCTTTAAAAATGCCTTTTTTGTCTCGCCAAGTCTTCATTTTTACTTGCTTTTGTTCTTTTTAAGTGATTAAAGGGGCTTTATGTTGAGCATGAGTTCACCTCCACAAGTCGCTTTTTAAGGTTACACCTTCAGCTTTCCCAGTTCCTCGTACCTCACAGGACTTCTGACACTAAATGCGCCTCTCAATGTTTCAGTGAAAACTTTAACTGCTATTTTTGTCGAGTAACTCGTGGGGGCCCCCGCCATGGCCCATCAAAGGCGTGCTGCTAGACGGCGGTCTCCAAATCACTTTGTTATGCCTGAAATGTGCGATGCACCTGTCTGGCATGTGTCATCCTGTTTACGTGCCTCACAGCAAGGCATCCTAGTTCAACAACGGTAAAAGTCATTTCTCATTTTTTGTTTTGTTAGTTTTAGTGCGGTTTCCACGGTCTCTGTGTTTTTTAGGCGTTGTCAGTTGGCACACGGTTTAATGATATGCACTGAATGCGTCCTCTGATTGAATTCTCTGAGGCTTCATACCTCCCTCCCTTCAACCTTACATGCACTCAATCATTGGCTAGAGCTTTGGCATTGCCATTTGTTTAGAACAAGTTGCGACCAAAGATATTCGACGCGAACAAGGCGGAATGCCAACCACCGCTGATGTCCACCACAAATAGTCGAAATTGGTAAGCTGGATCAGCACGAATTGCTGTTGAAATTGTGTTTGCAACTGTTAACTGTGGCCCCAACACCTTGCTAGGATCAAGGGCATCGCGACGTGCGCCTTCCCATGCCGCAGTCCCGTCTACCGACCAGAGCACTACACACTCGCCCGAAATCTCATCTTCGCTGCCGCTATCACCGGTATTCTCGTCAATATTTGTGTGCTAGTAGGTCCCTCCTTCTTCCTCTCCTGCTGCATTACTTAACTCTTAATTTAAGCGTCTATTTGTGGAGAAAGGGACTGGAAAGCTAGCTGGTGGGAATTCATTTAAATCCTGCTTTACAATTGGCATGTAAACGCCCTCTTCTGCCCTATTATTTGTAAGTAGTATGTAATGGTCGTTGAATTGTGCATTTCGCTTGCCTTTGAGGTGAGCAGCCAAGTCTTAATTAAAGGGGCTACACTCTTGGGACGTCAATTAAACAGGCCTTTCCATTCATTTTTGTACTTCGGCCGAGACGTTAATCAAGACAAAGCCACGGCCACTTTAGGCTTTTGATGTGGCGCTTGCGATGCCACTTGCCAGATTTGGTGGCTTGAGACCTTCACTAGCCCAAACACAGAGGGGCAAAGTTGGGCTGTAAAGCGATCCAAGTGGGAAGTTGCGTTTATTGTGTCTGCTGTAGTTTAATGTCGTGGTAATTAATGGGAAGGCAGTGTTTTCATCCGAGTGAGTAGACCACTCGAACCGGTTAGTGGTAATGTAAATCGTTGTTTTGTAATGGAGACAGTTGCAAGGGAAGGAAAATGGAGAAATAGAACAAAATCACGCGAAATGGGCATCAAATAGTGCGTCTCTCTTGCTAACCATGTCTGAGCCGTGTTTCCTCCACAGAAAGAATTGATGCCAGCTTTTTCTCTTTGCTCACCGTTTTTTGGTTTGGGGATTTGGAGTTCGTCCTTGATACGCTTTCAATTTCACTTTTGGCTCCGCCATTACCAATGGAACGATACCAGTGGTTTTGATTTGTGTGTAGTGTGTAGATCGATTCATCCCTTTAAGCAGCTATGTACCCACCCTTCTTACTCTCCTGTAGCGGTGGAACGAAGGACGATGCGCGTTCTTTTGCAGTTCTTGCTCATTTCATATTGGCCCCATTCAACCGGTCATGCAGGAGGCTTCTTTAACATTATGGGCTGCTTTACAAGTTCAAGTAATTGTCTTCCAGTCCAGTCATGACGTTGGCTCACGTGTAGTCTGAAATGGATGCACTTGAAGCGCCCCAAGGAGATGCCATCATTGGACGGGATACGCATTGTCGACCCACAGAAGGGACTGGGAGGCCAAGCCGCTCGGCAAGACTACAACGGCGGAGCTCCCGGGTGAGACGCCACGAAAACGAGGGTTAAACTGCCGAGCAACTGGAATTCATTTCAAATTTAGCCTCCAGTCGGTTGGTGGCTGTTGTTGTGAATTCATCACGTGACAAATTTACACTTGGAAAAAGTCTCATTTGGGGTAGTGGAACTGCTAATGCGCCTTTGCAGCACGCAAATGATTGAGAGTGGTAAAAATGAACTGGTGGCAGCATTTTGCACCCACTGGCTATTGACAAAGCAGACAACTGTTTATGTAACCTTTCTTGGATGAGAATAATAAGTTATTCTTATGAACTTAAACGACTGCACACGCCTTCGGTTAGTCACACGTGCATTTACTTGTCCGTCTGTCTCCACCTACAGAGGCGTGAACGTATGCTTGGGTTACTGCTTGCTTGTCGCCGTCCATTTCCTACTTTCTTAACGGGCCGTCCTCGCCTATAGATCCACTCATCCACCCAGTCGTCTAGCTGCTTCCTTTTCTGCAACTTTCTAGTGCACTCTGCTATTGATTCGCTCTTCCACTTCGTTCTCAAGACGCAGTAGTGGGGAGGGCGAAACGGCGCTGCCAATGTCAACACTGCGTGCGTCATGTCGTCGGCTGCCGCACACCGCGCTCACTATCATTCACTTGGCCTTCCTTATCGGCTGTCTGGGCCTCCTGATGCCGCATCTGCCAGGCGTGGATGATGCCGTCGCCTGTCGTGCCGATGGTAGTGTACGCGTCGGTGAACCGCAGACTCAGTGAGTTGCCTCATTTGGGTCTGCTCAATTATCCTTCGGTCATGAACATATACTGGAGCCTTTTTTCACTTTTGCAGGGCAGGATCACCCATGCTCTGCGTGATCTGCTTTATGTTAGTCTACGTTCCCATGCTCGCCGTGGCGCTGTGGTCGAACGTCCTTGACTACGCTCTCTTCGCTTCATTCCACACCGCTGCTTCACGTATCATTGAAACCAATTGCATTGGCTCCGCCGCAATCGGCTCTAGCCCCACTCTTCACCGACGCCGCCTCGGAGGCGGTGTGTGGCGTCTTCGACGTTGGCGATACAAGCAACCTTCACTCTTGTTGCCACCTGACTCTTGCGAACTCCCCAAAAGGCGACTTAGGGGCGGTGTCAGTGGAGGCGGAGTGAATGAGGCCATGGAGGGTTCCGTGTCTCCTGCTAGCCCTACTGTTTCCGCTGCGACAATAGGAGCTACAAGGAAGCGATTGAGTGCGATTGAGATGGAGGAGAAAGGTGGGCCGTTGCTTCTTTCCCTGAATGCTCTCATCGCTAAATATATGGTGTAACTTCGCTGTACTGTCCTTTTACCTTACTTTTCCTTCCATGGGCATCGGTGCATATTTCTTGCATTGCAAACATGATTCATCTGCGTTTTCTTACTGTTACGAAAGGATTAGCTTGTTCCTTTTTTTCCAACTTCGTACATGCATTGAGGTGTTGCCTACATGCACCCTCATCCATTGCATGAATGGAGTAATCTTGCGCGTTCGTGTTGGTGATTTTTCTCCTCTATAATTTAGTACTTGGCTTTGCTACACGTACTCCGCTTGTTTTGGAGAGTAAAATCCTACTCTCTGAAAAAATCATTGACTCTTTTTCTTTTCCTTTTGATAGTACCTCAACCACGTCAACCTCGCAGCCGAAACACGTCATGGAAGCTGGCGGAAGGCGATCGCCCGGAGCATCGATCACTACCATTGGTTTGCCACCTTCTCTACCCCGCCACGCCCATTGGTTGTCCATTGGCCAATCACTTGGACGGAGGCGACGTGGTGGTTGGTCAACGGGCAACCTTTAACTCCATGGGGTCGCAAATCACCTGTATTCACATCGCCGCTTTCGCTGTACCCGTGGTCTTTGCTCTAATCAGTCTCACTGCTTCTGTAGTGAGTCTAACAGCCCAATTCTTTTTCATCAAAAGCTCCGTTCACACTTCCTTGTAATTGCTCATGTCTGAGCCAAGTGTTGGTGGCAGTACGTCAGCTGGCCCATTCTTTGTCGACTGATGCTGAATTTCCTGCACTAAAACGAAATTGATGTCGTTTGTTTCCAGTGTTGGATGAAACATTATGCAGAAATGCTCAGACGCTGCTTGCTACAACTAATGAGTTAAGAGCTATAACCGCTTATAAGGTAATCAATTGATGCTACTTACACCTTCTCAATACCTTAGATTGATGGTGAACCGTTGTCGGGCCTTTGCATGGTGGGAATTCGCACTCTCTGGGCCTACTGCGCAATGGTAGTTACCCCGCTCGTACTCTGCCTCCTCCTCAAAGTCATCTACCTCAGTAGGGCAATGCGATCTATGTGGCAGCTGCGTGGTTACCTTGTCGTCGCTTCCTACGCCCCGGTAGACAGGGAAATGGCACACCGCCTGACAATGTGCTTTCGCGCCTACGGTATGTGCCGCCATTAAGCGATTGTTCTACTGAAGCATTATAAGTAACTCATGTGTTCTGTTTTTGCGTATTTCCGCCAGTGATATACATTCTCACATTGACGGCACTTTTGGCATTTTCTGCGGGAGTTCATGCTTACGCCTACGTGGAGGAGCCAAAATGGTTGGAGACTCAGCGGCTCTTTCTCTTGTATGTTATTTTCCTGGCAGACTTTGTTTCTGAACATTTGATGCAATCTGGTGGTATTGGTATTTTATTGCGATTCTTCCTTTGTACGGTAGCCTAGCTACTAACAACCAGTGTTGTCAAATGCATGATACGAAATGCGCAGATTAACTTACGGCTCATTCAAATGTTACAGTTGCCAGCTGCGACATCGCCTAATGGGCCTTGATGGCGTAGCGGCCTTGGCAGGCTGTCGAACACCGTTTACGACGGGCATTTGCCTCTTCGATTCCCCTCCGCCTCATCCTCTGAACAGCACTACCGCTCGCGCCACATCCGTAGTCACTTCTGGGCTTCGTGTTCGTCGTGAAGACAATCAGATTGTGTCTTCCTCATCCATTTCCTCCGAAGAGGATGCTGACGCCTCCGCGTCGGGACGTCCCTTCACAGGTCCAATCCTGTTAAATCTCTTCACCTACCTCATGTCAAATCTGGTCTTCGCTTCTATGTGCCTCCTGGACACCTCTGTCAAACACATTTGGTTTAGTCTTCTTCGCAGGTACATCACCGCTACTGTCAACGTCTTTTTTACAGTCTTTTTGGCGCTGTCACTATCCCCCAGGTAAAAACAACTCTCAGAAGAGTTTGAGTACCAGGAAGACCGGTGAATTTTAGTCCATAACAGGATCCACTTTGCTACATTACCTCAACCTTCCCCCTTAAAACAATTATCGGAGCTTTTGTTGCTCCTTCTCCTGGGTCATTCGCTAAAACCCAACCTCACCATATTGTTGCACCGATAGGCCATTTGGGTGCATTTTTTGCTACGCTCCTCATTGATTTGAATGAGCTTAATCATGTTCGGCCGGACCATAAGCTTACCCTCTCGTTTTTTAGAATCTTTTCCTTCTTCACTGCTTGTCCAACGAAATCGATGGGAAGTAAGCCTTCATCAACCTCGCAAATGGTTGTCAACAAATCTACGAACTTCCACCTGCCTCCTACTTTTTCGTGGTGGGATCCGGGCATATTCTTTCATGACTGTGAGCTTGTATCGACGGAGGAGGCGAAGGCTAATGCAGACAATGGTTCCATTGCTTTAGATGGTGGGCGTGGAATGGTTGCAACTAGGGCTGTTGCCACCTCAGATGTCTCCTGTGGTTGCAATCGGCGCTATTCTTCGTCTACAAATGATGAGAGTAAGTCGTGGTCTGAGAGTCACGACGTTTTCGTCCGTATCGTAACAATCCCGTTGGAGCTGCGCACTCGAACTGCCCTGTTGGAGACTCGGTCAAGGAGCTGATAGCAAGGGAGTATGAAGAGACGAAATTAAACTGACTTGCATGTATCTCAGCTTACGCGAGAATAATCCGCTGTCTAGTAGTTATTTGTAGTGCACAAGGAAAATAGTAGCCGGTAAACAACCTATCGACATATCCGGCATGATCCTTGACTTACGACAACGTTATTCGCGGTCTCGAGGGTTTCACTGATGGCTTACGGCCCCAGTGGCCGTGTTAGCTTGCAATTTATGGTGGATGTTTTAGCTCTTTTGGATCTGCAATGGTTAGTAGGCGTGCTGGTTTTATCAGGCTTTTGGTGACCCTCGTCGGGTGAAGCTTGTTTAGAGCTAAATGCATGTCTGGGTGCGTGGGATGATGGAGTTGTTTATGTCCTTTTCAATTCACATGATTTGAAAATGTTTAGCTGTTTCAAGATGCGTTGACATGGGGCAGTCCAAGTCTCCCACGCTGCCCGTATGCTTGCGTACTTAGGAGTATCTTGAGAAGTTCTTAAGCCCCAAAATTTTTTTTCTAAAGCCTTGGATAAATCATATTGTTCACGTAATTCATTAGGCAAACAAAATTTAGTTTCTACTCTACTGAACACAGGTTGGGTGGTGTCTTCCGTCGGGGCAACAAATGCAGCCTCGATCTTTCGCGGAGCCGGTGGAAATACCTCTTCCGTTGTCAGTAGTAACGCGGCCGCAACCACAGCAGTAGCTGTGGCAGCTGCAAAACCGATTCACAAATCGAATTCTCTCACCTCCTCTCAATCCCTCTTCACGGCTCACCATGGGCATAAGTCAAGGTCTTCGGCCCGGGGCGCCCTTTTCAATCCTTTCTCCAGTATTCAGCGGGAGGAGGAAGTTGCGGTCACTCTCGAACATAAGCTGGTACGATTTGCACTCTCTGTTGGCCCCTCGAATGGGGTCACCCGACCCACGGAATGAATGCGATGCCAGCTTGTTATCTCGTTTTAGCATTATATCGGTTTATTTGAGCCTGTTTTCTTCTCGGTTTCAGGCAAGGCCAATTCGTCGGAGTCGGTACCGCAGGATGTGGTCCAGCAAGGGCTTGGGTAAGCTGAAATCTTCCTTTTTCGGACAGCACATTGTTGAATTACATTAGTCAAATGAAACCTTTCATATTTCACATTCGTTTCGAAAATGGCATCCTTAAAAGTTCTTGGTAAATTTATCTTCTTATGGTTCACTAAAGTGTTAATTAAAATCACCTAACTGTTGCTCGACCTTCTTAAAACTAAGCGTTGATTGGCTAAAATTTATTTCTTCCAAGGTCGTCGACGCCTCCTTTCGCGGTCTTACTCTACCCTCGGCCTTGCGGGTGGCAGTGGTGGTGGTGAGCGTCGGAGCTTGAACAGCCTCCTTCTTCATCGTGCCGCCTCCTCACCCACAAACTCCAGCAACGGGAAACGCGCCTGTGGTGCTGGTCCTGGCGGTCGTAGTCAACAGAACCTCTC